>JAJQQW010000003.1:2726652-3926652 GCA_025583905.1 Ia io
CACAACTAATCAAATAATCTTATAATGCAAGATACTATAATTATTAGAACTGAAATAAAAACTAAAAGTACAGTTACAGGTAGAGAGTTTATTTCTCTCTGTAACCAATGGAAGCAGTAGGCAGAAATTTAGTAAGGATATAAAAGCCCTAAATAACACTATTAACAACTTGACAACAGCATAATACACATATTTTTTTAACTACATGTGGAACATTTACAAAGATCAACTATGTTATGGACTATGAGACAAACCTCAAATACTTATACAAGTTGAAACCATACAAAGTGTGTTTTATGACAACATAATAAACAACAAATCAATAATGAAATGCATCTGGAAAATGCCCAAGTATTTTTCAATTAAACAACACACCTTTAATAACCCTTGGTCAAAGAGAAATTGGTGGAGGTGGGAAAGGGCATCGCGTGGATAAATGATAATGAAAAAATAAAATAAAATATAAAATATTTTGAATTGATTAAAAATAAAATACAACCAAATAAATTTATGATATAGCTATTGTTGTACTTAGAATGAAATTTGTAAGTCTAAATGCTTTACTATAAAACAATAAGTGTCTCAAATAGTGATCTCAATTTTAACTATGATGCTGTGAAAAAAAGAAGAAATTAAGCCCAAAACATTCAGAATAAAGAAAATAAAAAAGATAACAGCACTAATCAATGATTTTTAAAATGAAGAACTTGAGAGAAAAAAACACAATAAAAACTGAATCTAGATATTTGAAATAGTCATAGTTGTTAACACTCTAGCTAGAATGATGGTCAAGAAATAAATAGAGAAATATACATGATCAATTGCAGAAATGAAAAAAAGTGCCATCAATAAAGATTATATAGATTTTATAAAGATAATACAATAAACAGCTTGATACTCATAAATTTTGCAACTTAAATGAACTGGACATTTTTTCTGAAAGACACAAACTTCTAAAGTGATTCAAGACAATGTAGAGTTGTCCTATAGTTATTTAAGAATGTGAATTTATAGTTAAAAGTCTTCTAACAAAGTTTTAGGTACAGTTGCTTCGTGCTGAATTCTACTGTACATTTAAGGAAGAAATATCAGTGTGAATCAAACACAAAAATACAAGGGGAAGAAACATTTAAGGGGCAAGTATTATTCTGATAAAATTCAGATAAAAATAACACAAAGAAAACTGAACTACACACTCATAAACCTTATGAATATGTGCAAAAATCCTCAATAAACATTAGTACATTAAATACTATAATATATACATTGATAAAAAATCATGACCAAGTGCTGGTTTTCCTAGGAATAAAAGGTTGTTTCAAAATTTAAGAATCAATCAATATATGATCAGCAGATTATTGAAAAATGAAAATATCTTCACAGTAGATGCAGAAAATGCATTTGACAAAATTTAACATGTAAAATATGATGCATGTACTGGATTTTAGAGCTTGTGGGAACTTTAGAATTTATTTATCATGATAAAAATGTTCAGCAAAGCATAAGCAGAAGGGAAATTTCTTGATTTGATAAAGAACATCTATTAAAATCTACAACTACCATCATATGTATTCTGTAAAGTGTCAGAGAATAAATAATTTAGGGTTTTCAACTGATGATCCAGTAACACTGTGTTACAACGAAACTAGAAGAGCTGTCAATGGGCCAGATTTGGCCTCTAGGCCACAGTTTGCCAACTTCTGTCCTATATCTTGATTTTTGTGATACTTAAGAATTTATCAACATTTTAGATATTTTTAAAAAGGATACTACAACTTAATTTGAAGGCAGTAAAATTTATGAGAGATTGATGTTCATGGATGATTGGAAATAGGGATAGTTTAAAAATAGGGAAATAAAATACTAATTGTAATATGGTGACAAGTAATATATCACTAATGTACATGTCATTTACATTTTCTGTAAGTTTGAAAAATTTCACAATCAAACTTAGGAAAAAATAAAAGTATATTAGACATCACAGTTTATCATTAATTATTGTAAAATAACAATGGCTATTTAAAGTTTTAAATAAAGTTTTATTTATTAATTTTAAGTTACATTTAAATGAATAACACAAATGAAGACTGATTCAGTTGAATATAAAGAGAAAAAAAATAAAGTCTGCTGTAGACCACTGCTTTATTCTAGATTTGATGTTTACATCCTAGCTTCCCTTTGAAATTTCTTTCATAAATAAATTCCTTTTGAGAGCTTATATAAGATTGGGGAGTTGATAATTCCCAGTCAGGGAACATGCCTGGGTTGCAGGCTCGATCCCCAGTGAGGGGCGTGCAGTAGGCAGCCGTTCAATGTTCTCTCTCATCATTGATGTTTCTAACTCTCCCTTTCTCTCTGAAATCAATTAAAAATGTACATATAAAGAAAAGAAAACTACAGGCCAATATCTCTGATGAATATAGATGCTAATATCTTCAACAAAATATTATTAAATCAGATTTAGCAATACCTTAAAAAGATCATATACCTGGACCAAATGGGATTTATTCCAGGAATTCAAGTATTTTTCAATATTCACAAATAAATAAATGTGACACACCACATAAACAAAATGGAAGATAAACATGACATGATCATATCAATAGATGCAGAAAAATCATTTGACAAAATCCAGCATGCATCCTATATAATAAAACACTAATATGCAAATTGACTTAATGGCAGAACGACTGGCAGAATGACTGGTCACTATGATGAGCAATGACCACCAGGGGGCAGACGTTTAATGCAGGAGCTGTCCCCAGTCGGGGCAGCTCCTGCGTTGAGCATTTGCCCCCAAGAGGGAGGCAACCGGCGGCAGTGATCAGGGGGTGGGGCTGGCCAATGGGTGGTGCTAGGCCACCAGCCAAGGCAGGTGCCAGCTGCGGCCCGATCACCCCATCTGCCAGTCGCCCCACAGATGGCTCTGAGCACCGGCCAGGCCTAGGGACCCTACCCTGTATATTGGGAACAGTCTCTTAGATTTAAAAATTAAAGCCTGGTGAGGCAACTCTAACACTGAAAAAAACAGGATGATGCAGTGATGACATGCATGGAAACTGGCTTGCACATTTTGTGGTCAGCCCTGATTCTGACACTTACAACTGTGTGACAAAACCAATTACTTAACTTCCCTCTGCTTCAGTTTTTCCACCCATAAGATGGGGAAAATGGTACTACTGCCTCAGAAGGATCATGTTATGTACTACTTTTTATAACCAGGGCAAATACAACAGCAAAATGGCTTTCACCTGCATGAAAAGTATGGTCACTGGTGTATGCAGCATCCTAGATTGCAAGAGGGATGTCCGACTGCTGGTTTAGGCCTGACATCCCCTGAAGGATCCTGGATTGCAAGAGGATGCAGGATGGGCTGAGGGAGCCCCCCCCTTCCCACCACCCCCATGCATGAATTTCATGCACTGGGCCTCTAGTATATGATGAAAACTCCCAAGAAAGTGAGAATAGAGGGATCATACTTCAACATAATAAAAGCCACGTAAGAAATAACTACAACTAAGATCATACTTAATGTGCAACTCTAAAAGCATTTCACTTAAGATCAGGAACAGGACAGGAATGCTGCATGTCCTAGACCTCACAATCAGAGAAGAAGAAATAAAAAGGTACCTAAATTAGAAGGAGGAAGTAAAATTTTCGCTATTCATAGATGACATAATATTGCATATAGAAAACCCGAAAGAACCCACCAAAGAAACTACTAGATTTAATAAATAAATCTGGCAAAGCAGTAGGATACAAAATTAATATGCAGAAATGTGTGGAATTTTTAAACACTGATAATGAATTATCAGAAAGAGAAACCAAGAAAACAATCCCAGTTATCACTGTAAAAAAAATAAGGTACCCAGGAATAAACTTAAACAAGGAGGTAAAAGATCTATATTCAGAAAACTATAGGTCACAGAAAAAGAAATACTAGATAGATACAAATGAGTAAAAGCATTTACTGTGTTCATGGGTTGAAAGAATTAACATCATTAAAATGTCCATACTACCCCAAAAAATCTATAGATTCAATGCAATCCCTATTAAATCACCAATGGCATATTTCACAGGTCTAGAATGAATATTCCAAAGTTTTATATGGAACCAGAAAAGATGCTAAATAGCCACATAAACTTGAGAAAATAGAACAAAGTTGGATTGATCACAATACCAGATATCAAACTATACTGCAAAACCATGGTAATAAAAACATTGTGGTACTAGCATAAAAACAGGCATATTGATCAATGGAATGGAAAAAGAGCCCAGAAGTCAACCCATTAATATTTGACAAAGAAGGCAAGACAATACAGTGGGATAAAGACAGTATCTTCAATAACTGGTGCTGGGAAAAGTGGACACAAACATGCAAAACAAAACAACAACAACAACAAAAAAACTAAACCACCAACTTACACCATAAACAAAATTAAACTCAAAATGGAAAAAAAGGAATTAAATGTAAGTCATAAAAACCTTAAAAACAAATATAGGTTATATAATCTCAGACATCTCTCAGAGCAATATTTTTGCAAATACATCTCTGAGGGAAAGGGAAACACAGGAGAAGAATAAGCAAAATTGGGATTAAAAAACTTTTCACACCAAAGAAAAACAGCAACAAAACAAAAAGGGAACCCACTGTATGGAGAACATATCTGCCAATGATTAATCAGATAAGGGGTTAATCTCCAAAATATAAAAAGAACTTATACAACTCAAAAGCAGGAAGACAAACAATTAAAAACTGGGCAAATGACCTGAATAAACACTTCTCTAAAGAGGACATATACATATGAAAAAACGCTCATTCATCAGAGTTGAAAATAATAACTACAATGAAGTATCACCTCACATCTGCAAGAATGGCAGCTGTCAATAAATCAACAAGTGCTGGAAAAGAAGGGGAGAAATGGGAACCATAGTGCACTGTTGGTTGGGAATGCAATCTTTTGAATCCAGTGTGGAAAACAATATGGGGTTTCCTGAAAAAAATTAAAAATGGAACTGCCTTTTGACTCAGCGATCCCACTTCTTTGTATATATCCTAAGAATTCTGAAACACTAATCGGGAAGAATATATGCATCCCTATGTCCATAGCAGCATTATTTACAATAGCCAAGATCTGGATTCAGCCCAATTGAACATCAGTAAATGAATGGATTAAAAAGCTGTGGCACATTTACACAATGAAATACGACACCACTTTAAAAAATAAGGAACTCTTACTCTTTGAGACAGCATTGGATGGACCTGGAGATTATTATGCTAAGCAAAATAAGCCAGTCCAAGAAAGACAAATATTACATGATCTCACTTATATATGTAATCTAAAGAACTAAACAAATGAACAAACAAAATAGGACCTAAAGTGTGGATAACAGAATGACACCTGTAATAGAGTCAACAAATTAGCATCCAAAAGTGTTTTTGTTTTTCATGTTTAACTCCACATTACCTCCAGAAACAAATGACATCTGTTTGAGATAAAACTGCTACTATAATTTAGATGAATTCTCATCTACACTAATAAAAGAATAAGATGCAAATTGACTGTACCTTTGTGATGCCCACCTGCCAATCAGGAGTGAGTATGCAAATTAACCCAACAAAGATGGTGGGTTAATTTGCATACACAGGCTTGGAGTGGCAGGGGGCGTTCTGCACCGGCTCAGCCGCTCTGGGCCTCTGGGCAGCATGGGAAGGTGGAAAGACAGCTCTGGGCCAGAGCGAAAAGGTGGCTCCGGCTGGAGTAAAGGCGGTGCCAGCAGCCAGGGGAAGGAAGGCCCATTCTTGCATGAACCTTCGTGCACCAGGCCTCTAGTAGTATATAGTATGCATATACATGCTTTATTTAGTTTGCATGTAAATCTTGTGTAAAAAGGAATTTATCATATGAATACTTTAGCCATCTTTTATCCCTAGATAAATGTTAAAAACCAAACCCTAAATAAATTGAAAGCCTTAGGATCATTGTCTAGTAGAACATAGCTGTAACTAGGTCTCTACTCTGGCACAAGGCTCCTTTTAATCCATCATTTAGTGTTTCTAATGACTCCCTCTGATCACTTTAAAAGTATAGCTGATACCAGGCCCATATGCATGCTTGTTAGAGCTATTATTTTACTTACCAGAGGCCCAGTGCATGAATTCGTGCATGGGTGGGGTCTGGCTGGCCCACCTTGATCGGGACCAATTGGGGCCAGTCAGCCTGGTGGGAAGGGGTCATGGGAGGTTGGCTGGCCAGCCCCACCCCCATCCGGCCAGTTGGCTGGCTGCAGTGCATGTCATAGCGACCAGTCATTCTGGTCATTCGGGTCACTTGGCTTTTATATATATATATATAGATTACTCTAATTTAAATAGGTAATTTGACAGCCTGAGAGGTATATTTGTGTCTATTATCTATCTATCCATTTAGATAGTTATAACTGAATAATCTCTAATTGATTTTTAAAATTTATTTTTATTTTTTAATTGTTAACAGTATTACAAATGTCCCCTATTTACCTTCTAGTCTGCCCCCTTCCATACAGGCACCAGGCCACCCCAAGGCGTTCACCACATTATTGTCTGTGTCCAAGGATTTTTATGTTGGTTATCTCAAGATGATGAAAATCATAAGTTTGGTTTCTGTATAAGGCTTTTAGATTTCTTTGCTTATATTCTAAAGTTCACTCTGACAGCAAACATCTGCAAGAACTCTTACGGCTGTTTGATAGGAAAAAAATAAGTGTCAATAAAGTTCAATACAAGGTGGGGCAAAAGTAGGTTTAGAGTTGTGAGTATGTGAAACAGTTTATTCTTGTATTTTTATTTATTAACTAGAGGCCTGGTGCACAAAAAAATCGTGCAAGAGTAGGCCCTCACAGCCATGGCTGCCTCTGGCCCCCACAGCCCCAACCCCTGCCCACTGGTTGTTCTGCAGTCAGGTCTAATTAGCATATTAGCTCTTTATTATATAGGATTATTGTATTATTTGTTTCTTGTATTAATTATTTATTATTTGCTGTATTATTTTCCATAAAAACAATTGTAGCTGTTTTTGGCCCACTCTGTATAGCAAAGTCTGAAGAAAAAAATAATTTAAAAAGGTTTGCAAAATTATTGACTATATTAGAGGCCCGGTGCATGAAATTCGTGCACGGAGGGGGGTTGTCCCTCAGCCCACCCTGTACCCTCTCCAATCTGGGACCCCATGAGGGATGTCTGACTGCCCGTTTAGGCCCGATCCCAGGGATCAGGCCTAAACGGGCAGTCGGACATCCTTCTCACAATCCAGGACTGCTGGCTCCCAACTGCTTGCCTGCCTGCCTTCCTGATTGCCCTAACCGCTTCTGCCTGCCAGCCTGATCACCCCCTAACCACTCTGCTGCCAGCCTGTTTGCCCCCAACTTCCCTCCTCTGCCAGCCTGGTCACCCCTAACTGCCCGCTCCTGCAGGGTTGTTCACCTCCAATTGCCCTCCCTTGCAAGCTTGGTCCCTCTCAATTGCCCTCCCTTGCATGCAGGGTGCCTCCCAACTGCCCTCTCCTGCTGGCCATCTTTTAGTGGCCATCTTGTGTCCACATGGGGGCAGGATCTTTGACCACATGGGGGCAGCTATATTGTGTGTTGCAGTGATGATCAATCTGCATATTACTTTTTTATTAGATAGGATAGAGGACTGGTACAGGAGTGGGGGCCAGCTGGTTTGCCCTGAAGGGTGTCTCGGATTAGGTGGGGGTTCCTTTGGGATGTGGGGCGGCCTGAGCGAGGGGCCTGTGGTGGTTTGCAGGCCAGCCACGCCCCCTGGCAACCCAAGCGGAGGCCCTGGTATCTGGAATTTATTTTCCTTCTACAATTGAAACTTTGTAACCTGGAGTGGAGCCATGCCTGGAGCTCCCTCCGAGGCTGGCAGCCATTTCTGTTGGGGTTATAATTGAAACTTTGTTGCCTTAAATGGGTGGGCCCAGCCAGGGTGTGCGGAAAGCTTTGCTTCCCTTGTTGCTGGCGGCAACCCTGGCCTGCTCTCTCAAGCTCCATTCTGCCTCCATTTGTTTGAATTTGTTTACCTTCTGTAATTGAAACTTTGTAGCTTGAGTGGAGGCTTAGGCCTGCAACAGCTGCGGAAAGCTTGTTTCCCTCTGTTGCCTGGGAAACCTTGCTCTCTGTGGCTGTAGCCATTGTGGATGGGTTAATTTGCATACTCGCTCTGATTGGATGGTGGGCGTAGCTTGTGGGCGTGGCTTGTGGGTGTGTCGGAGGTATGGTCAATTTGCATGTTTGTCTATTATTAGATAGGATTCCCTATGCTGCACATCTGAAACTAATAAAAAATGATGCTGAATGCCAAATTTAATATAAAAATAAAAGTGTTTAAATATTAAAAATATATAAAGAAAACGTTTGACAGGAGATGAGTTACAATTTATCAATTACACCAGAGTGAAAGGATATGAGTCATTATAGACTTAAAGATATAAAACTCAATAGACTTCAATATAAGTTCTTGAACCTCAGCAGGAAACATATTAAAAATAACATAGAAACATTATTCTGCCACTGTAATAAATCACAAGATATTTGTATCCGAAATGTAGAATAACTTCTTATTGTTGAAAAACAGGGAAAGAATATATAAAATGAAAGAAATCCCCAAGCAAAACCATACATCTTAAGGAGATAAAGGTATTGATTCGAGAGTATAGGCTTTAAGGAGAGAAAATTTTTATACTCAGACAAAGTGAAAATTCATAATATAAATAGATAAAACAGACAAAAGTCTTTTGTCAGGATAAACAAAACGGGAGGTGTAAATGTAATTTCTTATCAAATAAGGTAACATAGTTCTGGGAAACATTGTCTGAATGTAGAAGGAAAGTAAATTTTGAAGAAATAAAAAATATTTTTTTAAACAAGTAGCTCATGACTTTGACAAGAGTTAAGATCTAAGTTCTTTCAAGAAAACTTGAGAAAAACCCTTGCACAGAGCTTCAATCTATCATCAGTAAAATTAACATGATGAGGGACACATTAATAAGCCACACTCTTCTCCATAACTTGTTCGGTCCTGTTATAAAGCTAAATCCTTACAATGGAGGGACCACTTACTTTACCAGATAGTAGAAATGAGTGAGAAAATATAGAAGGCTCATTAATATAATCATCAAATCATATTATACCTTTTTGTCTATATCAAACTTTTGATAAAAAGTTAAGTCATTGTAACTGTTGTTTTTAATACTCTTATATTCAATGCAATCCCTACTAAAATCCCAAAATGGCATATTTCACAGATCAAAAACAAACATTCCTTCTCTGACTGGCTTATTTCACTTAGCATAATGCTCTCCTGTTCAATCCACGCTGTTGTAAATGGTAAGAATTCCTTCTTTTTTACCACAGCATAGTATTCCATTGTGTGGATGTACCACAGTTATTTATTTATTATTTATTTATTGATTTATTTATTTTTATATATTTTATTGATTTTTTACAGAGAGGAAGGGAGAGGGATAGAGAGCTAGAAACATCAATGAGAGGGAAACATCTATCAGCTGCCTCCTGCAACCCCCTCTACTGGGGATGTGCCTGCAACCAAGGTACAAGCCCTTGACTGGAATCGAACCTGGGACCCTTCATTCCACAGGCCAACGCTCTATCCACTGAGCCAAACTGGTTAGGGCATACCATAGCTTTTTAATCCACTCATCTGCTGATGGGCACTTAGGCTGTTTCCAAATCTTAGCTATGGTGAATTGTTCTAGGGGGCTCGGGGGGTAATGGGGGGATGAGGACACATATGTAATACCGTAATCAATAAAGAAATTAAAAAAAAACACATTCCAAAAATGTATATGAAAAAAAAAAGACACCAAGTAGCTGCAGCAATCCTGAGAAAGAAGAACAAAGGTGGAGGGATCACAAGACCAGATATCAAGCTATATTACAAAGCCACTGTAATCAAAACAGCCTAGTACTGGCACAAGAACAGACATATAGATTAATGGAACAGAACAGAAAACCCAGAAATCGATCCAAGCCATTATGCTCAATTAATTTTCAATAAAAGAGGCAAGAGCATATAATAAAGAAGGTCTCTTCAATAAATGATGTTGGGATAATTGGACAGATACATGCAAAAAAAAATGAAACTAGACCACAAACTTAAACCATACACAAGGACAAACTTAAAATGGATAAAAGATTTAAATGTAAGTCATGGAATCATAAAAATCCTTGAAGAAAACATAAGCAGAAAATATTACAACTCCTAGCACAAGAGAAACAAAGGAAAAAATAAACAAATGGGACTACATCAAAATAAAAAGCTTCTGCACAGCAAAATAAAACATGTAAATTAAATGGGAATCCACTGTATGAAAGAGCATATTTGCCAATTGTAGGGAGCAGTTATAGGGTTAAGCTTCGGACTGACCTGCTGGCAAAGCTGCAAACAAGTCCCAGCTTAGAGGGCACAGCCCTCTAAGCATAATTAAGCTTGATCTTGTGATGCTCCTTAGATCTTTCCTGAGTAGCTGATGGGCTGTGGGAGGTGCTGCCAAAAGAAGTGAAACTCACAAGAACATTGTAACTATGGTGACCACTACCTTGTTTACCTCTGACTATAAAATAAAGCATCAGCTTGTAGTCTGGATCTGTTCTGTGGTCTCAGTCAGGCACAGAAGATCCACCTAGACCCAGATTATTCTCTTTGTCTGTCTTTTCTTCATCCTTCGCTGGCCCTCCCTCAGGCTCACTGAACCCTTGGCTGTGCTGGCGAGGCACAGCCAATGATACATCTGATAAGGTGTTAATATCCAAAATATATAAAGTACTCATACCAATCAACAAAAGGAAAACAAACAACACAATAAAAAATAGGCAGAAGACCTAAATAGAAACTTCTCCAAGGCAGACATACAAATGTCCAAGAGACACATAAAAAAATGCTCCTCACTAATCAGCAGAAAGATGCACATTAAAACATCACTGAGATATCACCTCACCCATGTCAGAATGGCTACTATCAATAAATCAATAAACAAGTGCTTGTGAGAATGTAGAGTAAAAAACCCTAATACACTGCTGGTGGAATGCCGACTTGTATAGCCACTATGGAAATCAGTTTGGAGTGTCCTCAAAAATTAAAAATGGGCCCTGGCCAGTTTGGCTCAGTGGATAGAGCGTTGGCCTATGGACTGAGGGGTCCCAGGTTCGATTCCTGTCAAGGATGTGTACCTTGGTTGTGGGCACATCCCCAGTGGGGGGTGTGAAGGAGGCAACTGATCGATGTTTCTCTCTCATCGATGTTTTTAACTCTCTATCCCTCTCCCTTCCTCTCTGTAAAAAATCAATAAGACATATTTTTTTTAAAAAAATTAAAAATGGAACTGCCATTTTACCCAATGATTCAACTTTTAGGAATATATCCTGAAAAGCCTGAAACACCAATCAGAAATAACATATGCACCCTTATGTTCATAGCAGTGCTATTTATAATAGCCAAGATCTGGAAATAGCCCAAGTACTCAACAACAGATGAGTGGATAAAAATGCTGTTGTACATTTACACCGTGGAATATTATGCAGTAGTAAAAAAGGATATCTTACCCTTTGAGACAGCATGGAGGGACTTGGAGAGTATTATGCTAAGTGAAATAAGCCAAGCAGAGAAATACATGTATCATATGATCTCACTCATATGTGGAATCTATTGAACAAAATAAACTGTTGAACAAAATACATCCAGAGATATAGAAGCATGGAACAGACTGTTAATGTCAAATCTCAGGGTTAAGGTGGGGTAAGTGGGTGGGAAGAGATCAACCAAATAACTTGTGTATATAATATATATATAAAATATACACAAACACACAAGTTCACTTGTGTATATATATATATATATATATATATATATATATATATATATATACACACACACACAAGTTCTTTGGTTGTATATATTATATATATATATATATGTATATATATATATATATATATATATATATATACACACAAATATACATATATATATGCATAACCCATGGACACAGAAAATACTGTGGTGAAGGTCTGGGGTGGGGTGGATTAGATGGGGTCAATGGGGAAAAATGGGGACATATGTAGTACTTTCAACAATAAAGATTTTTTAAAAATCTTACCACAATGTTATATGTCAATTATCTCAATAAAATATAATTAAAAAAATAAAACCACTGAGAAAATGTAGACATAAGTAAATACAGCTAAAAATTATTGAATATTATCTGTACCTGAAATAGTTTTAAGCACTTTACATGCAGTAACTCCTTTAATCTTCCAATGATCCTATAATGTAGGTATTATTACTATCATTTCAGCTGTAGAGATGAGGAAACTAAAACCAGAAATGAAGTTCTGTGCTCAATTTATTTCCATAGCTGTGTCAAGCATACGTATGCAGTGAATCTGGGATTCAGATTGAATAAGTTTAGATGCAGTGACTATACTCTGAAAGGTAAACTGTTGCTGCATAATTAGGATTCATGGAGACCTAAGAGAACTAACTACACTCATTTGCCCCAAAACAGTGTGGGGGGTATACTGTAATAACTATGTATTGTGGCATTTTATTAAGGTATATAAATGTTGAATCACTATGTTGTACACCTGAAATTAATATAATAATGTATGCCAATTATAATGTAAAAATTAAAAAGAAAATTAAAGGAGATTAAATATGGCAGCAGAGCAAATGGATGCTACACTGACATGCTTCTAGAAACAAACTGAAATTACAACTAAAATATGAAAAAAATCATCCTGAATAATCAACTGAAGACTAGCTGAGGAGATCCCTGATAATCAAGGATCGAAAGTGGAGACCGCATGGAGACTAGTAGGAAGGGTGGAGGTGTGAATTGGCAGAACAGACTCCCACAGACAGCAGCTGAAGTTCTGGAGGGATATCTCAGCTTGGGGGGTTCCCACTTAGAATTCTGGATTCTAAGCCCCAAGCTGGGCTCCCCAGCCCAGATCACAGAACTGAGAAAGGTGCCCACATAACACCTTGCTGTGAAAAGCAGCAGGATTGCTGGCTGCCAGCCAAATGGCTAGAAATGCAGGCATCCTCCTAAAGAGCCAATGCACAAAATTTCATGTGGAGCCATTCTGTGGGTTCCAGCTGAAGGAGGGCAGAGTAGACTGGAGCTGCGTGAGCAGAAGCCAGGGTTGGAGCTAGAGCTCTGAAGGTGCTCTAATGGTTTTCTGTGCTGAGTCATTTCCTCATGGGGCAGAGGTCATCTTTCCCAGGCAGACCTTTGCAATCCAGGCACTTTTTGCCTGGGGGGTTGGGCACAAGGAGGCAGTTGCCCCACTCTATTGGAAAATCCCTTGCCCCAACCTGTGGAGTTTCTGAGGCCCATTAAGAGACTGAGTATAACAAGTACCATCCAGGCAGAAACAATTGCCCCACCCTATTGGAAAATCTCTCACCTCACATGTGGACAATAGCCTGAGGCTACTCAAGACAATATAATCAGTCTGCAGGCAGAGGCAAGTGTCTGGAGGCTTTGAGTCTTTGTCTGATCTGATTAGTCAGAAGCAGTCAAAGCGTTTGACATTGTCCTTCACTAGAGATTGGGAGACATAGCAAATCTACCTAATACAGAGTCACAGACCCAAACAGGCAACCAAAATGAGAGACCAAAAAACAAACAAACAAATAAACAAACAAACAAAAAGAACAACCACCAAACGAAAAAAATCAAGAGAATTCTACAGAAGAGTGAAAAGCAATAGAGATAATAAATTTATCAGATATAGACATCAGAATAATGATGGAAAAGATGATCAACAGGATGAGAAAAGATAGAGTATCTATGAAGTATGATACAACACTAAGAAACAACACAGTGGAAGGAATACACAGCAGATTGGGGGAAGCCAAGGATCAGATCAATAAATTAGAAGACAGGGTAGAAAAAAATCACTCAATCAGAGAACCAAAAATGAAAAACAATAAAAAACAAGAGGATAGCTTAATGAGCTGTGGGACAACATGAAATGTAACAATATTCACATCATAGGAGTGCTAAAAGGTAAAGAAAATGAGGTAGGTATAGAGAACCTGCTTGAAGAAATAGTGGCAGAAAACTTCCCTAACCTGGTGAAGGAAAAAGTCACACAAGTTCACAGGGCACAGAGAGTCCCAAGCAAGAAGAATCCAAACAGGCACTTGCCCAGATGCAAGCAATTGCTTAATATAATTACAATGCCAAATATTGAAGGCAAAAAAAGAATATTAAAGGCAGCAAAAGAAAAGCAATTTGTTATCTACAAAGGAGCTCCCATAAGGCTGTCAGTTGATATCGCATCAGAAACTCTACAGGCCAGACAGGTATGACATGAAGTATTCAAGGTAATGAAAAGCAAGTATCTGAAGCCAAGATTACTATATCCAGAAAGGCTATCATTCAAAATAGATGGTGAAATAAAAAGCTTCTCAGACAAAAAACAAAACAAACATCAAAACAAAACAAAACACACACACACAAAAAAACCACCAAAAACAAACAAAACAAAACAAAAACAGGTAAAAGAGTTTATTACCACCAAACCAGCACTGCAAGAAATGCTAAAGGGACTGCTGTAAGGATAAGAAGATATTATATATATATATGGAGAGAGAGAGAGAGAGAGAGAGAGAGAGAGAGAGAGAGACATAGGCATACAGAATTAAAATGGCAATAAATAAGTGCCTATTAATAATAACCATAAATGTAAATGGATTAAGTGCTTCAATAAAAAGACACAGTGTAGCTGAATGTATATAAAAAGAAAATTAAAGTATTAAAAAAAGACAGATTATCTGAACTCCTTCTAACTTAAGAAATACCTTTGGTCATACTTTATGCTCTGTTTTAAAGTTCACTTAAGATGGAGTTTCTTTCCAGTAATATCTAAAACATATCTTGTTCCTATGAACTTAAAAACAAACAAACAAAACCTCACCTGAGGAAATATATTTGATTTTTGCAGAGAGAGGAAAAAGGAATATTGTGAGAGAGAACGAGGTAGAGAGAGAGAGAGAAACATCAATGTAAGAGAGACACTTGGGATTGAACTCATTACCTAGGTATGTGCCATGTCCAAGAATTGAACCTGCAACCTTTTGGTGTACAGGATGACACTCTAATCAACTGAGACACCTGACCAAGGCTTATGTACTGAGAGTATTTATAATCTTCAAAACTGAAAATTGTATCTATCTCATATTCATACACCGTTCTTTCCTGAACACCGACTTCTTTTTCCTCATTTCAGAATCCTGGCAGCAGTTTTGACAGTTAACCCTTTGCACTTGCTTGCTTTTTTCTCGATTCCTTTATCCTACTCGGGATTTAATTTTTTAAATGCCCCAGATCTTACAAAGTGCGGCAGTAGAATAAAAAACTGGAGTTTCTTTTCATACAAACTATTTATTTGGATTTTTTTATATTTCAAATTATTGATACATTCAAAGAGTAATTTTAATCTCGACATCCGAGTGCAAAAGGTTAACCCAAACTGAACTTCTGAGATTGTAATCATGAAAATTGTCTCATATTTTCTAATAAATAAATAACAATCCTACCTAATAAAAGAGTAATATGCAAATTGAACCTAACTCCGCTACACCCACAAGCCACGCCCACCAGCCATGCCCACCAGCCAATCAGGACCAAATATGCAAATAAACCCAACCAAGATGGCTACAGCCACAGAGGGCAGGAGGGAGGCTTGGGTTTCCCCGGTAACAAAGGAAGCCAAACTTTCCACCTGACCTTGCTGGCCTAAGCCTCCACTCAAGGCTACAAAGTTTCAATTATAGAAGGTAAACAAATCCAAATAAAAATGGCGGCAGCTATGGAGCTGTAAAGAGCAGGAGGCAAGAGTTGCCCCAAGGCAATGGAAGAAGCACAGCTTTCCGCACACCATGGCCAGCCCAGGCCTCCGCTTAAGGCTACAAAGTTTCAATTATAGAAGATACACAAACCCCAAAAGAAATGGCTGCTGGCCACAGAAGGAGCAGGAGGCTTGGCTCCGTTCCAGGCTACAAAGTTTCAATTGTAAAAGATAAATAAATCCCAGATACCAGGGCCTCTGCTTGGGTCGTCAGTAATATGCAGATTGACCATCACTCCAACACACAAGATAGCTGCCCCCATGTGGTCAAAGATCCTGCCCCCATGTGGACACAAGATGACCAGCACAAGATGGCCAGCAGGGGTGGGCAGTTGGGAGGGACCCAGCCTTCAAGGGAGGGCAGTTGGGGGCAATCAAGCCCGCAGGGGAGGGCAGTTAGGGGTGACCAGGCCAGCAGAGGAGGAAAGTTGGGGGTGACCATGCCTGCAGGGTAGGCCAGTTGGGTGGGCCCCAGGCCTGCAGGGCAGAGCAGTTGGGGGGGACCAGGCCTGCAAGGGAAGGCAGTTAGGGGTGACCAAGCTTAAAGGGGAGGGCAGTTAGGGGCAAACACGCTGGCAGGGGAGCAGTTAGGCATCAATCAGGCTGGCAGGGGAGTGGTTAGGGGGTGATCAGGCTGGCAGGCAGAAGCGGTTAGGGGCAATCAGGAAGGCAGGCAGGCGAGCAGTTGGGAGCCAGCAGTCCTGGATTGTGAGAGGGATGTCCAACTGCCCGTTTAGGCCTGATCTGGGATTGGGCCTAAACAGGCAGTTGGACATCCCTCGAGGGGTCCCAGATTGGAGAGGGTGCAGGCTGGCCTGAGGGACACCCCTACCCCCCGTGCACGTATTTCAGGCACCGGGCCTCTAGTATTGATATAATACCAGAGAGGTTTAATATTAGCAAAATAGAAAAAAATGTGATTTCTCAGAAAACCACAGTGGGATGGAGGAAAGAATGATTAAACTGTAAATTTTAACCATGTCTATAATAACAACAGGAAAGGAAAACATGGTTTCTACTGGCTATTTTAAGGTTTACTAACTTACCATAATTTGCTCCAGATCCAAAACATTTCTCTTTCCATAAAATGAGCAGATAAAAATTGAAGAATGCCCTATTGTTAAATTTACTATTATTTTGATTTAATATATAATTTCAAATATAAACATAAATGGATTTTAAAGAATATTTACAGTTATTTTATGTATAAAATTAATAATTCTGCAGAAGGCATATCTATTAGAAAATTAGAATAATTATTTATATATGGACAATGACACATGTTGAAAGGCTTTAAAAGACAAAAATACAAACAATACCCTAGAGAAGCCTTCATGGGACATTAAATCATTAAAACATGGAATTCTAAAACCTAAAGTTACATTTCATAGGTTATATTTAAGAGCAAGTCAACCCAGCTGTAAAATAATTATTTACCATTGGGGATTAGGCCTTAGAGCTATGATGGTAAGAAACTGTTTTAAACACTCTATGTCCTACACTTTGATTAATATTCTTTTCTGAGCAACAAAATTTTATGGCAGTATCACATTGTTATATTTTCTATAGTAACACATTTACCCAGGACCCATGGTAATATCATCCACTCGACGATGGTTGGTGGTGGACCTTGTCTGTTCAAATCAGACCTGTCGATGTGTTGAGAGGCAAGCAACAGCAGAAACAAAAAAGTCAAGTAGGATGCTGTATGGCAGATAAACTTGATAAATGGTTTTCTGATAAACAGTCCAAGAGGGCTTTTAGGAGCTATAAGGTAGCATACAGAGAAGACGGGAAAAAGAAGTCCTATTATGAAACATGTCGCCATCTTCACTGCCCAGTGTCTTCTCCTCCACCCTGGGAACTCATCATACCAGCGAGATGCAAGCAGTTGTTGACAATTGGGCTGGGCAACAAACTAAATGGAAAGGAAGAGGAAAAGAAAGATTCAGTGTTACATGTAAAGGCTTCAGTTCATTAATAACTTTATTAACAAGTCAATCCAATAAATTTAGTTAAAAATTTTTAAAAGAACACTGAATTACCTTTGAAGTCAGAAGTACTATTTTTTTTAATATATATTTTTATTGATTTCAGAGAGGAAGGGAGAGGGAGAGATAGAAACATCAATGGTGAGAGAGAATCATTGATTGGCTGCCTCCTGCATGTTCCCTACTGGGGTGAGCTGCAGAATCAAACCCGAATGGGGGGAGGCCAACTGGACCCCACCCATGCACAAATTCATGCACTGGGCCTCTAGTACGGCATAAAATAAAAATGTTAATAGTGGTTATTTCTTGGTTTAGTGATTATTTTCCAGCTATGACATACACTTATATTTCATTTTTTATTTGCATGTACTTTTAACATTTTCTATAATAAGCTATTAAGTACTTTTATCATCTAGAAAAATAAATATACTTTTATTTGAATTGAGGCAATAAGAAAAACATACATGAAATTATTTTGGGATTACCAGAATGTAAATCATCATAGCTGAACTTGGTGGAAATAAAGCAAATTCTTTACCTAAGTATAATCAATTACCATAAACAAAACATTTCACAAACATGACATTTTTTTTTTATCCTGGTACCATGTTTGAGATATAGCATGGAGCTTACTTTATTTTAAGACTGAGAAAAAGGAAGTTTTAAGAGGTCAGCAAATTTATTCAATATTACATATCTAATAAATGATGAAATGTTTGACTACCTGGTCCAGGAATTTTTTTTTCTCTGAACACTACATTTCTCATTGGAACTGACAACTAAGCATTATATAAATTTAGATAAGTTTTTGTCTTTTGCATGGAAATGTCTGAGAACACTTCCTATTGGGTAGAGCTGTTAAGCAGAAAAGAGAAGGGAAGGCAATTTAAAGCAACATAAGTGGGAGAGAGAGCATATCCTAGAGAAAAAGTGTATAGTGTGCTTAAGGGATGCCCATGGGTAGTTTTGACTGTAGCAGAAGCTTAAGTCCTTTGTTAGGACTGTAGGAAAGTTCTGTTAGCATAAAAAATAAGCCTACCCTATGCTTTTAAAAATTAAACACTTTTATGTACACTTTTCATATACTCTATAAAACAAATTGGAATGTAGACATCATCATTTCTAATATTCAGATGTTAAGAAAATTTTTCAAAATTTAGAGATAGGTAAAAAGATGACCACATGTCCTTTTGAGGTTAGTGTTTAACAAGATTATCTAATCCTCCTGGGCATTATGTTCTATATCATCTACTAGACAAATAGGAGAAAGAAAAACTGGAGGTTGTACAGCTTAGGAAAAAAAGAAAGAGATTTCAAGATGGCTACAGAGTAGCTGGAAACTCTGTCTTCTGGCTTCCAACAATGGATCAGACATGGGGCTAAACTGTAGAGCAATCAGCTTGAAAAAACAACAACAGTTGAAGTAGCTTATCTAAAATATTGAGAGCAGGGACCATGGAGGAAGGACAGGAGGAGATGGGAAGAAGGTGAGCCAACTCGTGCATGTGTGGGCTGGAAAGCCAGAGGCATATTGTAGACCACCTGCCCCTAGGAGCATGGGGTCTCAGCCCCATGCAGCTATCCCCAACCCATAGCAACAGGGAAGAGAAGGGGAGCACAGGTAGCATCAGGCAATGGGAATCAGTGGGGATTCAGTCCATCTGGGAGACTCAGACTTGACCATCCCAGGCAAAGAGAAATTTCTTTGTTACACCAGCCTGGGAAGTTCGCTCCAATCTGTGTCTGCAGGAGAGGCCGCATGGAAAAGTTTGGGCTGGTGGAGGGCCTGATCAATACACCCAGCAGTGACTCTGAGGGGCCCTTTATTCCCTGAAAGAATTTTGGACAAAGATATAGATGGGGGATGGACAGTGTGGCTTAGAAAAGAGGATTGGTCTTGCCCAACTTGAACACACAGGCAGTGCCGGTCCCTCCATGCTAGGTCATTACTGTCCCTCTGAGACCCAAGGCAAAGGGGAATGGTACTGGGCTTGAAATCTATACTCATAGTATTTCGTCTGACAGCAAGGAGGATTCAGACTCTTGGTCTGGTTGGAACCTGGGAGGCCCCATCCAGCAGGAGATGACCACACAGAAAGTGTGCAAAGTGGGTCTGATTTTTTTATTACTTCCTACTTGGAACCTGGCAGAGCTGAGACATTGTGACTGTTTCCTCTAGGTGGGCTACTGTCCAGGAGACAGAACAGTATGTACTGGGCCCTTCAGCTGCATTATGAAAAAGCAGAGGAGATCCCCAGTAAATTCAGCCAGCACAGCCCTGAGAAGAAGAGGCAGTGCCCACTCCCCCTCCTACAGGTTAGGGTACCAACACTATCTGATTAGGATTGTTGTTCGTTTGTTTTGCCGCACCTTCTCTATCCATTTATTTGTTGATGGACACTTAGGCATTTTCAATCTTGGTAATTGTAAATAATCCTATCTAGTAAAAGAGTAATATGCAAATTAACCATCATTCCGCTACACCCACAAGCCACGCCAATAAGCCAATCAGGAGTGAGTATGCAAATTAAACCAACCAAGATGGCTGCATCCACGGAGCAAGCAGGAGGCTTGGGTTTCCCCGGAAATGGAGGAAGCCAGCTTTCCACACACCATGGCAGGCCCAGGCCTCCACTCAAGGCTACAAAGTTTCAATTATAGAAGATAAATAAATCCCAACAGAAATGGCTGCGGCCATGGAGCAAGCAGGAAGCTTGGCTCTGCTCAAGGCTACAAAGTTTCAGTTATAGAAGATAAATAAATCCCAGATACCAGGGCCTCCGCTTGGGTCACTGGGGGGCGTGGTCGGCCTGCAAACCACAACAGGCCACTCGACCAGGCTGCCCCACCCCCCAAAGGAACCCCCATCCTGATCCGGGACACCCTTCAGGCCAAACCAGCCAGTCTCCACCAGTGCAGCAGGCCTCTATCCTATCTAATAAAAGAGTAATATGCAAATTGACTGTCACTTCAACACACAAGATGGCTGCCCCCATGTGGTCAAAGATGGCTGCCGCCATGTGGACACAAGATGGCCAACAGGGGAGGGCAGTTGAGAGGGACCAGGCCTGCAAGGGAGGAAAGTTGGGGGCGATCAAGCCTGCAGGGGAGGGCAGTTCTGGGACCAGGCCTGCAGGGTAGGGCAGTTAGGGGTGACCAGGCCTGAAGGGGAGGGCAGTTAGGGGTGACCAGGCCTGCAGGGGAGGGCAGTTAGGGGCAAACAGGCTGGCAGGGGAGTAGTTATGCATCAATCAGGCTTGCAGGGGTGTGGTTAGGGGGTGATCAGGCTGGCAGGCAGAAGCAGTTAGGGGCAATCAGGAAGGCAGGCAGGCGAGCAGTTGGGAGCCAGCAGTCCTGGATTGTGAGAGAGATATCCAACTGCCCGTTTAGGCCCAATCCTACCGGGATTGGGCCTAAACGGGAAGTTGGACATCCCTCGAGGGATCCCAGATTGGAGAGGGTGCAGGTTGGCTTGAGGGGCACGCCTCCCCCTCCCGTGCATGAATTTCGTGCACCGGGCCTCTAGTGAAACAATAAATATGGGACTGTAGACATCACTTCAATATACTGTTTTTTTGTCTGGTTGAGTTTTCCCTTTATTAATTAAGGTATTACAAATGTACAAATGTGTGCTTATCTCCCCATTGCCCGCCCCCCCACTATCCCAATCCTGCCCTCACCCTCACCCCCTGTTGTCTGTGTCCATTTGTTATGCTTATATGTATGCATACAAGTCCTTTGGTTGATCGCTCCTCCTTACCCCCGACCCACCCATACCTTCCCTCTGAGGTTTGAGCATCTGATTGATGCTTCTCTGTCTCTGGTTCTGTTTTTGTTCATCTGTTTATGTTGTTCATTATAATCCACAAATGAGTGAGCTCATGTCATATTTATCTTTCTCTGACTGGCTTATTTCACTTAGCATAATGCTCTTCAGTTCCATCCATGCTGTTGCAAATGATAGGAGTTCCTTTCTTTTTACAGCAGCATCATATTCCATTGTGTAGATGTACCAAATTTTTTTAATCCACTCATCTGCTAATGGGCACTTAGGCTAATTTCAAATCTTAGCTATTGTAAATTGTGCTGCTATGAACATAGGGGTGCATATATCTTTTCTGATTGGTGTTTCTAGTTCCCTGGTATATATTCCTAGAAGTGAAATGACTGAGTCAAATGGGAGTTCCATTTTTAGTTTTTTGAGGAAACTCCATACTGTTCTCCACAGTGGCTGCACCAGTCTGCATTCCCACCAGCAGTACACGAGGGTCCCTTTTTCTCCCCATCTTCGTCAGAATTTGTCATTTGTTGACTTGTTGATAATGGCCATTCTGATAGGTGTGAGATGGTACCTCATTGTCATTTTGATTTGCATCTCTCGGATGATTAGTGACTTTGAGAATGTTTTCATATGTCTCTTGGTCTTCCTTATGTCTTCTTTTTTAAAAAATTTTTATTTTATAGTTTAAAGTATTACATATAGTAGTACATATATCTTCTTTCCCCCTGCCCCATAGACTTTCCCTCAGCCTCCCCTATCCCCTGTCACATGCCCTCATCCCACCCCCCCAGTGTCTTGTGTCCATTGGTTGTGCTTATATGCATGCATACAAGTCCTTTGGTTGATCTCTTTCCCCCCCTCCCCAACACTCCTCCGTCTTTCCACTGTAATTTGACAGTCTGTTTGGTGCTTTACTGCCTATGTGTTTATCTTTTTATTCAGCAGGTTATATAATGTTCTTTTATTTTCCATAAATGAGTGAGATCATGTTGTATTTTTCTTTCATTGCCTGGCTTATTTCACTTAACATAATGCTTTCCAGGTCCATCCATGCTGCTGCAAATGGTAAGAATTCCTTCTTTTTTATATCAGCGTAGTATTCCATTGTGTAGATGTACCATAGTTTTCTAATCCACTCATCTGCTGATGGGCATTTGGGCTGTTTCCAAATATTAGCTATGGTGAATTGTGCTGCTATGAACATAGGGGTGCATATATCTTTTCTGATTGCTGTTTCCAGTTTCTTGGATATATTCCTAGAAATGGGATTACAGGGTCAAATGGAAGTTCCATTTTTAGTTTTTTGAGGAACCTCCATTCTGTTCTCCACCGTGGCTGCACCAGTCTGCATTCCCACCAGCAGTGCATGAGGGTTCCTTTTTCTCCGAATCCTCGCCAGCACTTGTTGTTTGTTGATTTGTTGATGATTGCCATTCTGACAGGTGTGAGATGGTACCGCATTGTCATTTTGATTTGCATCTCTCGGATGATTAGTGACTTTGAGCATGTTTTCATATGCCTCTTGGCCTTCCTTCTGTCTTCTTTCGAAAATATTCTATTTAGGTCAGTTGCCCATTTTTTTATTGGATCATTTATGTTCCTTTATTAAGTTGTATAAGTTCCCTGTAGATGTTGGAGATTATACCTTTATCAGTGATAACATTTGCAAATATGGTCTCCGATACAGTGGGCTTTCTTGTTGTTTTGTTGATGGTTTATTTTGCTGTGCAAATGCTTTTTATTTTCATGTAGTCCCATTTGTTTATTTTCTCTTTAGCTTCCATTGCTCTAGGAATCGTTTCGGTGAAGAAATTGCTTCAGCATATGTCTGAGATTTCTCTGCCTGTTGATTCCTCTAGTATTTTTTATGGTTTTCCATCTTATGTTTAAGTCCTTTATCCATTTTGAGTTTATTTTTGTGTATGGTGTAAGTTTGTGGTCTAGTTTCATTTTTTTTGCATGTGTTTGACCAATTTCCCAACACCATTTATTGAAGAGACCATCTTGACTCTATTGTATGTTCATGCCTCTTTTGTCAAATATTAATTGAGCATAGTGGTTTGGGTTGATATTTGGGTTCTCTATTCTATTTCATTGGTCTATATGTCTGTTCTTGTGCCAGTACCACACTGTTTTGAGAACAGTGGTTTTTTAATACAGCATGAAATCTGGTATTGAGATCCCACCTACTTTGTTTTTCTTTCTCAGGATTGCTGTGTCTATTCAGGGTGTTTTTTTAGTGTAGATGAATTTTTGGAGAGTTCTTTCTAGGTCTGTGAAATATGCCGTTGGTATTTTAATGGGGAATGCATTGAATCTGTAGATTGCTTTGGGTAGTATGGACATTTTAATGATGTTGATTCTACCAAACCATGAACATGGTATGTTCTTCCATCAGTTTACGTCTTCCTCTATCACTTTTTTCAGTGTCCTGTAGTTTTCTACGTATAAATCTTTTACCTCGTTAGTTAAGTTTATTCAGAGGTATCTTAATTTTTTTGGTGCAATGGTAAATGGGATTGCTTTTTTAGTGTCTCTTTCTGTAAGTTCACTATTGGTGTATAGAAATACCATAGGTTTCATGGCATTAATTTTGTATCCTGCTACATTGCCAAATTCATTTATTAAGTCTAATAGTTTTTTGATGGAGTCTTTTGGGGTTTTTATGTACAATACCATGTTATCTGCAAATAAGGACAGCTTTATTTCTTCTTTTCCAATTTTGATGCCTTTTATTTCTTATTCTTGTCTATTTGCAATGGCTAAAACAAACTTCCAGTGCTATGTCGAACAGGAGTGGTGAGAGTGGGCATCCCTGTCTTGTTCCTGTTCTTAGGGGAAATGGTTTTAGTTTTTGCCCATTGAGTATGATGTTGGCTGTGGGGTTATCATATATAGCTTTTATGATGTTGAAGTATGATCCTTCTATTCCCGACTTGTTGAGAGTTTTTATCAAGAAAGGGTGTGGGATTTTGACAAATGGTTTTTCTGCATCAATTGATATGACTATGTGTTTTTTATCTCTCAATTTGTTTATGTAACGTATCACGTTTATTGACTTGCGGATATTGTACCATCCTTGCATCCCTGGGATAAATCCTACTTGGTCATGGTGTATGATCTTTCTGATGTACTGCTGGATCCGATTTGCTAGAATTTTGTTGAGGATTTTGGCATCTATGTTCATGAGGGATATTGGCCTGTAGTTCTCTTTCATTGTGTTGTCTTTATCTGGTTTTGGTATTAGGGTGATACTGGCTTCATAGAATGAGCTTGGAAGTGTTCCTTCCTCTTGAATTTTTTGAAATAATCTGAGTAGTATAGGTTTAAGTTCTTCCTTGAATGTTTGGTAAAACTCCCCTGTGACTCTGTCTGTCCCTGGGCTTTTGTTTTCTGGGAGCTTTTTGGTGACTGCTTCAATTTCTTCCATAGTTATTGGCCTATTGAGATGATTAGATTCTTCCTGATTGAGTTTTGGAAGGTTGTATTTTTTTAGGAATATGTCCTATTCCTCCAGGTGTCAAGTTTGTTGGAATGGAGTTGTTCATAGTATTTTTTAACAATCCTTTGTATTTCTGTGGGGTCTGTTGTTATTTCTCCTCCTTCATTTCTGATTTTGTTTATTTGGGTCCTCTCTCTTTGCTTCTTGGTGAGCCTGGCTAGAGGTTCATCAATCTTGTTTATCTTTTCAAAGAATCAGCTCTTGGTTTTGTTGATCTTTTGTGTTGTTTCTTTGGTGTCTATGTCATTTATCTCCACTCTGATCTTTATTCTTTCCTTCCTTCTGCTTACACTGGGCTTCTCTTGTTGCTCTCTTTCTAACTCTTTGAGTTGTAAGGTTAGGTAATTTATTAACATTGTTTCTTGTTTTTTTGCCGTAGGCTTGTAGTGCTATGGACTTCCCTCTCAAGACTGCTTTCACTGTGTCCCATAGATTTTGGATTGTTGTGTTTTCATTTTTGTTTGTTGCCATGATGTTTTTTATTTCTTCTTTGATCTCTCTGGTAATCCAGTCATTGTTTAATAGCATGCTATTTAGTCTCCAAAAGTTTGAATTTTTTGGATTGTTTTTATTGTAGTTGATTTCCAGTTTTATGCCATTATGATCTGAGAAGATGCTTGATATGATTTCTATCCTCTTGAATTTGAAGAGACTTTGCCTGTGACCCAATATATGGTCTATATTGGAAAATGACCCATGTGCACTTGAGAAGAATGTATATTCTGTGGCTTTGGGGAGAAATGTTCTGAAGATGTCAATTAATTCCATCTGGTCTAGGGAGTCATTTAGGATTGATGTTTTTTTGCTGATTTTTTGTTTAGAGGATTTGTCCAATGGTGATAGTGAGGTATTAAAGTCCCCTACTATGATTGTATTGCTGTCAATCTTTCCCTTGATATCCTTCAGGAGTTTTTTTATGTATGTGGGTGCTTCTGTATTGGGTGCATATATGTTTACCAGAGTTATTTCTTTTTGTTGGATTGCTCGCTTTAGTATTACGCAGTGGCCTTTCTTATCTCTTTTTACGTCCTTCATTTTGAGATCTAATTTGTCAGATATAAGTATTGCTACCCCAGCTTTTTTTTTTTTTTTTCATTTCCATTCGCCTGAAAAACCTTTCTCCATCCCTTCAGCATCAGTCTGGGTGTGTCTTTTTTTCTGAGGTGGGTTTCCTGTAGACAGCAGATACATGGGCCATGTTTTCTTGTCCACTCAGTTACCCTATGTCTTTTGATTGGGGCATTTAATCCATTTACATTTAAAGTTATTATTGATAGGTACTTGTTTGTCACCATTTTTATTCTTTACCCCTGTGTTCCTTCTTCATTTCCCATTTCTTCTTTTCACAGCAGACCCTTCAGCATTTCTTGCATTGCTGGTTTGGTGGTAATAAACTCCCTTAGTCCGTTTTGTCTGTGAAGCTCCTGATTCCACATTCAATTTTGAATGATAGCCTTGCTGGATATAGTATTCTTGGGTTCAGTCCCTTGCTTTGCATCACTTTGTATATTTCATTCCATTCCCTTCTGGCATGGTGTGTTTCTGTTGAGAAATAAGTTGATATTCTAATAGGAGATGCCTTGTAGGTAACTTTCTGTCTCTCTCTGGTAGCCTTTAAGATTCTTACTTTGTCATTGGTGTTTGCCAATTTAATTATGATGTGTCTTGGTGTTGGGCTTTTGGGGTTCAACTTGTTTGGGACTTTATGTACTTCTTGGACTTGCATAGTTTTTTTCTTGCCAATATCAGGGAAGTTTTCTGTCATTATTTCTTCAAACAGGTTTTCTATTCCTTGCTTCTCTTCCTCTCCTTCTGATACCCCTATTATGCAAATGTTGTTTTGTTTTGTGTTGTCTCAAAGCTCCCTTAGGCTCTCCTCTTGCTTTTTAAGCCTTCTTTGTAGTTGCTGCTGTGTTTGTGTGTTTTTTCCTACCTTGTCTTCTAATTTGCTGTTGCCGTCCTCAGCCTCTTCTAGTCTATTGTTTAAGCCTTCCATTGTGTTCTTTATTGCGGCTATGTTGTTCTTCATCTCCTCTTGGTTCCTTTTCATGTTGGTGACATTCTCATTCAGCTCCTTATAGTTCTCATTGAGCTTAGTGTATTTGTCATTAAGTTGTGTGTATTTGTCATCCAGCCATTCAAACATCCTTGTAACCATTACTCAGAATTCTTTCTCTGATATTCTGCTAGCCTCAATTTCATTTAACTCCCTTTCTCTTTTTCTTTCCTTTGGGGATTGCTTTTTTGTCTTCCCATGTTTTGCTGTAACATTTTAATTGTAGGTCTGATTGGTTTGATACTCAGGTTCTTTTGGGGATGGTGCTACTGGTGTGATCTCTCAGGTCTCCTGGGCTTGGTGATCTAGTGTAGCTCCCTACTTGAATAATTTGGGTTCACTTGATGTAGGCCTGTGAGCTGGAAAGGTACAACTGCGGTGTCTAGAAGTCAGTAGCCTTGGAGAGGGGTGTCCCAATTTTTGCTGCCTTGCGCCCTTGATTGAAATCCCATGTGTCCAGCAGGTACTCACAGTGGCACCCAGGAACCGTCTGTTGTAGTGATGGGTCTCAGGAGGCCTGCGTTTTGGAAAGGCATGGCTCTGGTGTCCAGAATTCTGTAGTTGTGGGGTGGGCAGACTCAACTTTTGCTGCTGCACCTGTGGTGGATATGCACATGCTCCCAGTGGAGGATCACAAGGGCACCCATGGTGCGTTTGCCAGTGAGGGGTGCTGAAGTACTCTAATGGGCCCTGGCACTGAAGCCACGTAATAGAGGCGTCTGTGTGCAGGTATCCAGGATATGTGAGTTCAGAATTTCTACTGCCAGGGGGAGTGCGTCTCTGTTTGTCCAAGATCACACACAGCAAGGACTCACAGCAGCTCCCACAAGCACCCTGTGGATAGATGGGTTCATGGTGCATGCCCCTTGGAAATGCGTGCACGGCTTGGCGATGCGTTTGCCTGCGCAGAGATCTGATGCACTTTGAGGGGACCTGGCACTGAAATTACACTGCTGGGGTGTCTGTGCAGGTGTCCAGAATGAGTGAAGTCAAAATTTCTACTGACAGGGGCAGTGCGTCCCTGTTTGTCCAATATCACACCCAGCCAGGACTCACAGCAGCTCCCACAAGCACCCTGTGGATAGATGGGCTCAGGGTGTCTGCATGTTGGAAATGTGTGCATGAACTGGCTGTGCGTTTGCCTGCACAGAGTTCTGATGCATTGTGAGGGGCCCTGGCACTGAAGTTAAACAACTGGGGTGTATGTGGGCAGTTATTCAGGATGAAGGAGTTCAGAATTTCTACTAGGGGCAGGCGTCCATGTCTGTACAGAATCATACCCAGCAGGGGCTCAAAGCAGCTCCCCAAAGGACCCTGTGGCTATATGGGCTCAGGGTGTTTGCCCTTTGGAAATGTGCAAGTCTGTGGAGGTGAGTTTGTCGTCACAGAGCTCTGACACACTTTGAGGGGCCCTGTCACTGAAGTTACACAGCTGGGGTGTCTGCGCGCAATTATTCAGTCAGAGGAAATTCAGAATTTCTACTGAAGGGCAGAGCGCCCTTGTCTGTACAGAATCACATCAGTGGGGGCTCCCAGTGGCTCCCAGTGCTGCCTAAGGAGTGGTGTGTCCTGGATGCCTGCTCGGCTGGAAATGCATGAAAGAAAGTGGTGTCCAGAGTTCTGCTGGTGGGTAGGGGGAAGATGCACTTACTGCTGCCCAGCAGTGCACCTTTGGAGGTGGAGGTCCAAGGGTCTGTGGGTCTGCATCTGGGGTAGCAGGATTTTGGCTGGAGTGGCTGCTGGATCGAGGGCAGTGTCAAAGTCCTGTCTGGGTGGTGGTGCTGATGAGTTCCTAAAAAAGGTCGTTCTCCCCTTCAAGATGGCGTGAGCTCTGTGCCCGAGTCCTGCTGTCCAGGTAGTGCCCACAGTGGTAGTAGTCTCTCCTTGTCCAAGGGAGCCTGGTCTGCCAGCCCCTGCTGCTCCTGCGGGGATTTAACTGTCCCTTACTCACTCGCACACACACCACACACATCCACACACTCTCCTTTCATACCCTCACTCACTCACTTCCTCTCCCTCACCTCTGTCCTTCCAGCCCCCATCTTTTCTCCCTTCCTTATGTCTTCTATTAAAAAGTATCTATTTAGGTCCATTGACCATTTTTTGATTGGGTTGTATATCTTCCTTTTATTAAGTTGTATGAGTTCCTTGTAAATGTTGGAGATTATACCCTTACCTGAAATATCATTGCAAGTATGTTCTCCCATGCAGTGGGCTTTCTTGTTGTTTTGTTGATGGTTTCTTTTTGCTGTGCAGGAGCTTTTTATTTTGATGTAGTCCCATTTGTTTATTTTCTCTTTAGTTTCTATTGCCCTAGGAGCTGTATTGGTGAAGATATTGCTTTGGCATATATCTGAGATTTTGCTGCCTATGGAATCCTCTAATATTTTTATGGTTTCCCATCTTGCATTTAAGTCTTTTATCCATTTTGAGTTTATTTTTGTGTATGGTGTAAGTTGGTGGTACAGTTTCATTTTTCTACATGTGTCTGACCAAATTTCCAAGCACCATTTATTGAAGAGACTGTATTGACTCCATTGTATGATCTTGCCTCCTTTGTCAAATATTAATTGAGCATAATGGTTTGGGTCGATTTATGGGTTCTCTTTTCTGTTCCATTGATCTATATGTCTGTTCTTTTGCCAGTACCAGGGAGTTTTAAGAATAGTGGATTTGTAATACATCTTGATATCTGGTATTGAGATCCCTCCTACTTTGTTCTTCTTTCTCAGGATCACTGCAGTTATTCAGGGTCTTTTTTTATTCCATATGAATTTTTGGACAGTTCTTTATAGGTCTGTGAAATATGCTGTTCGTGTATTAATGGGGAGTGCATTGAATGTATAGATTGCTTTGGGTAGTAGGGACATTTTAATGATGTTGACTCTACCAATCCATGAACATGGTATGTTCTTCCATCTGTTTATGTCTTCCTCTATCTCTTTTTTTTCAATGTCCTGTAGTTTTATGAGCAGAAGTCTTTTTCCTCTTTAGTTACATTTATTCCTAGGTATTTTATTTTATTTTTTTATGCAATGGTAAATGGAATTGTTTTTTTAATCTCTCTATAAGTTCACTATTGGTGTACCAAAATGCCATTGATTTCTTGGCATTAATTTTGTATCCTGCTGCATTGTCCAATTCATTTATTAGGTCTAAAAATTTTTTGATGGAGTCTTTAGGGTTTTCTATGTACAGTATCATGTCATCTGCAAATAATGACAATTTTACTTCTTCTTTTCCAGTTTGGATGCATTTTATTTCTTCTTCTTGTATGATCGCTTTCGCTAGCACTACCAGTACTATGATGAACAGGAGTGGTGATAGCGGGCATTCCTGTCTTGGTCTTGTTCTTAAGGAAAATGGTTTTAGTTTTTGCCCATGGAGTATGATGTTGGCTGTAGGTTTGTCATATAAGGCTTTTATTATGTTGAGGTATGATGCCTCAATTCCCATCTTGCTGAGTGTTTTTGTCAGAAATGCATTTGTCAAATGCATTTTCTGCCTCAATTGATTTGATTATGTGATTTTTGTCTCTCAATTTGTTTATATGATGTACCACATTTATTAATTTGCAGATATTGTACCATCCTTGCATCTTTGGAATAAATCCTATTTTGTATATGATCTATCTATTGTAATGCTGAATCTGATTTGCTAGAATTTTGTTGAGGATTTTAGCGTCTATGTTCATCAAGGATATTGGCCTGTGGTTCTTTTTTTTTGTATCTTTATCTGGTTTTGGAATTAGGGTAATGATGGCTTCATAGAAAGAGGATGGAAGTGTGCCTTCCTCTTGAATTTTTTGGAATAGTCTGAGGAGGATAGGTTTTAGTTCTTCTTTGAATGCTTGGTAGAACTCCCCTGTAGAGCCATCTGGACCAGGGCGTTTGTTTACTGGAAGATTTTTCATTACTGTTTTATTTTCATCAGTGGTTATTGGCCTATTCAGGTTTTGTTATTCTTCCAGATTGAGTTTTTGGAGCTTTTATTTTTCTAGGAATGTGTTCATTTTGTTGAGGTTGTCCAGTTTGTTGGAGTAGAGTTATTCACAGTATTTTTTTTTTTACAGTCCTTTGTATATCAGTGGGTTCAATTGTTACTTCACCTCTTTCATTTCTGATTTTGTTTATTTGGGTCTTCTCTCTTTGCTTCTTGGTGAGCCTGGCTAGAGGTTCATTAATCTTGTTTATCCTTTGGAAGAACCAGCTCTTGGTTTCATGGATCTTTTGTATTGTTTTTTGGTCTCTATGTCATTTATTTCTGCTCTGATCTTTATTGTCTCCTACCTTCTGGATACTGTGGGCTTTTCTTGTTGCTCTCTTTATAATTCTTTAAGTTGCAATGGTAGATAATTTATTGTGAGTTTTTCTTATTTTAGAGGTAGGCCTATAGAGCTACGAACTTCTCTCTCCGGACTAATTTCATTGTGTCCCATAGATTTTGGATTGTTGTGCTTTCATTGTCATTTGTTTCCAGGATGCTTTTTATTTCTTCTTTGATCTCTTTGGTAACCCAATCATTGTTTAATAGCATGCTATTTAGCCTCCAATGTTTGATTTTTTCATTGTTTTTATTGTAGTTGATTTCTAGTTTTATGCCATTGTGATCTGAGAAGATGCTTGTTATGATTGCTAACCTCTTGAATTTGGAGAGATTTTTCCTGTGTCCTAATATGTGGTCTATCTTTGAAAATGTCCCATGTGCACTAAAGAAGAATATATATTCTACAACTTTGGGGTGAAATATTCTGAAGATGTCAATTAAGTCCATCGGTTTTAGTGAGTCACTTAGGATTGCTGTTTCTTTGCTGATTTTTTGCTTAGAAGACTTATTCAGTGGTGTCAGTGGGGTACTAATGTCCCCTACTGTTACTGTATTGCTATTGATTACTCTCTTGATATCTTTCAGAAGCTGTTTTATGTATTTGGGTGCTCCAGTATTGCATGCATATATGTTTATCAGAGATATATCTTCTTGTTGAATTGCTCCCTTCAGTAGTATGTAGTGGCCTTACTTATCTCTTGGTATGACCTTTACTTTGAGATTTATTTTGTCAGCTATAATATAGCAACACAAGCTTTTTTCTCATTTCCATTTACTTGAAAAAAAATTTTCCATCCCTTCACTGTCTGTCTGTGTGAATCCTTTGTTTTGAGGTGGCTCTCTTGCAGACAGCAAAAATATGTGTCATGTTTTCTTATCCATTCAGCTACCCTGTGTCTTTTGATTGGAGCATTTAATCCATTTACATTTAATGTTATTATTGATAAGTACTTGTTTGTCATCATTTTTATTCTCAATGTTTGTGTTTCTTCTTGCCTTTCTGTTTCTTCTTTTTACAGCAGTCCCTTTAGCACTTCTTGCATTGCTGGCTTGGTGGTAATAAATTCTCTTAGCTCTGTTTTTGTCTGTGAAGTTCCTGATTCCATCTTCAATTTTTAATGTAAGTCTTGCTGAGTATACTGGTCTTGAATTCAGTCCCTTGCTTTGTATCACTTTATATATTTCTTTCCATTCCCTTCTGTCCTCGTGTGTTTCTGTTGAGAAATCAGTTGATATTCTAATGGGAGATCCCTTTCTGTCTCTCTCTGGCAGCCTTTAAAATTCTTACTTTGTTGTTGATGTTTGCCAATTTAATTATGATGTGCCTTGGTGTCGGTCTTTTTTACATTCATCTTGTTTGAGACTCTATGTGCTTCTTGGACTTGCATAGTTTTTTGTTTTGCCAATATCAACGAAGTTTTCTGTCATTATTTCTTCAAACAGGTTTTCTATTCCTTGCTTCTCTTCTCCTTCTGGTACCCCTATTATGTGGATGTTGTTTCATTTTGTGTTGTCCCATAGGTCCCTTAGGCTCTCCTCCTGCTTTTTAAAATTTTTTTTCCAGTTGCTGTTGTGTTTGTGTGTTTTTTTCCTACCTTGTTGTCTAATTCACTTATGTGGTCCTCAGCCTCTTCTAGTCTACTGTTTAAGCCTTCCATTGTGTTCTTTCTTGCAGTTATGTCGTTCTTCATTTCCTCTTGGTTCCTTTTCATGTTGGTGACATTCTCATTCAGCTCCTTATAATTCTCATTGAGTTGTGTGTATTTGTCATCCAGCCATTTGAGCATCCTTATAACCATTACTCTGAATTATTTCTCTGACATGTTACTTGCCTCCTTTTCATTTAACTCCCTTTCTGGTGATTCATCTTTTACTTTCCTTTGGGGATTGCTTTTTTGTCTCCCCCTGTTTTTCTGTAATGTTTTAATTGTTTCTGTGTCCTAGATCTTCCTGTTTTGTTACCAAGGCTCTTTTGGGTATGGTGCTACTGGTGTGATCTCTCAGATTTCCTTGGTTTGGTAATATACCATAGCTCATTACTTGAGCTATTTTGGTTCTCTTGATGTAGCTTGCGAGCTGGAAAGGCGCAACTGCAGTGTTCTGGAGTCAGCAGCCAGGGAGGGGAATGTCCCAATTTTTCCTGCCTTGTGCCCTTGCTTGAAATTGCTTGTGCCCAGTGGGGGCTCACAGAGTTACCCAGGAGCCATCTGTCAGGGTGGTGCAGCTCAGGAGACCTGTATTCTGGAAAGGCGTAACTTTGGTGTCCAGAATTCTGTAGCTGTGGGTGGGAAGACTCAGTTTTTGCTGTTGCCCTTGTGTTCAGATACACGTGCACCCAGTGGCGGCTCACAGGGGCCCCCGTGGTGCATTTGCCAGCGTGGTGCACCTACACACTCTGAAGGGCCCTGGCACTGAAGCCACATGATTGAGGTGTCTGTGGGAAGATATACAGAAAGAGGGCATTCATAATTTCTACTGTAGGGCAGTGAGCCCTTGTTTAGATAAGAGCGTGCCCAGCGGGGGCTTACAGTGGCACCCAAGAGCTGCCTGTGGAGCGGTGGGATTGGTAGGCTTATGCACTGGAAAAGCACAACTGTAGTGTCTAGAGGTCTGCAGCTGTGGGGTCAGAAGACCAGTTTTTGCTGCTGCATCCGTGGTTGGATATGCACACTCCCAGTGGCGACTCACCAGGGCACCTGGGGTGCATTTGTCGGTGTGGAGCTCTGATGCACTCTGAGGGGCCCTGGCATTGAAGTTGCACAACTGAGGTTTCTGTGGCAGATATGCAGGATGACTGAATTCAGAATTTCCACTGCCAGGGCAGTGTTCCCCTGTCTGTACAATATCTCACCCAGTGGGGGCTCACAGTGTCTCCCAAGAGCAGCCTGTGGAGCAATGGGCTCAGAAGGCTTGCACACTGGAAACGTGCAACTGTGGTGGTGTGTTTGTAGGCGCAGAGCTCTGATGCACTCTGAATGGCCCTGGTGCTGAAGTTGTGTGACCGAGGTGTCTGTGGGCAGGTATCTAGTTAGAGGGAATTCAGAATTTCCACTGCCGGGGCAGTGTACCCTGTCTGTACAAGTTTGCACCTGGCAGAGACTCACAGCAGCATCCAAGAGCTGCCTGTGGAGTGGTGGGCTCAGGAGGCCTGCATGCTGGAAATGCACGACTGTGGTGTCCAGAGGTCTGTTGCTGGGGAGGGGGGAAGTTGCACTTACTGCTGCAGGAGAGGTGCATCTTTGGAGGTGGAGGTCCTACGGTTTGCAGGTCTGTGGTTGGGACAGCAGGATTCTGGCTAGAGTGGCTGCTGGGTCACAGGCAGTGTCAAAAGGCTGTCTGGGTGGTGGTGTTGATGAGTCCCTAAAAGAGGTTGCTCTCCCCTTCAAGATAGTGTGGGCTCCATGCTCGAGTCCTGTAGTCTGGGGCGTGTCCATTGTGGTGGTAGGTTCTTCCTGTCCAAGACAGCCTGGTTTGCCAGCCCCTGGTGTTCTTGCTGGATTTAACTGTCCCTCACTCACTCACACACACACACCACACATCCACACACTCTCTTTTTACCTCCTCACTCACTCACTCACTCACTTCCTTACCCTCACCTCCATCCTGCCAGCCGCCATCTTCACTTCTACTGTGATTATGTTTAAACCACTCTGACGAGGTCCCAGATTCCCTTGCAGAGTGCAGTTCTGTGAGGGAAGGCCGAACATCTTAGAGTAAGGATATTCAACACTGGAGATCCAAGTCAGACCCATACTCTGGGCTCCAGAGGTACTGCCCCTGGTCTAATTGTGACGATGTCCAGGCCAATTTCAGTCAGATTGCTGAGGGCCAACAAGCGACAGTGAATGACATTGGCTTGACCCAGAGAACCTCCCTGGAGGCTCCAGATTTACACACTAAGTAGCAAGATTGGGATACATCAGGGTAAAATCCAGCAAGCTCCACAAATAAGAGATCTAAAGGGTAATTGCAGCCAACACAAAAATCTGCAGAGGAAAATGCCATGTATTTATATATTTTAAAAATACTATCTTTAGTTTTTTATATTTCATTTTAAAAATTGCTTCATTTTGTCTCTATCTTCTTTCATATATCTTATTTCTCTTTCCTTTCCTTATTCTATTTTCTCTTTTTATTTTCTTTGTTCCTTTTCATTTTTCTTTCTCTTTCTCTCTTCCTATTCTATATTTAACTTTATTCATTATTATTTGTAACTATTATTTCTTTATTATTTTAATTTTCTTTTTAAATCTTATTTTCCTTTTATTTTCTTTCATATTCTCTTTTTTGTCCTTTGTTTCTTCTCTCATTGTTTTGGTCTCTTGTCTTATAGTATTCTTTCTTTAAAATTCTTGTTGTTGTTGTTCTTTTTGTTGTTATTAGTTTTGTCTTTAGTTTGATCTTGTTTTGCTTTGTTTTGTTCTGTCAGAACCTGTACAACAATTGGCACAATGTGGGTGGGATTGAGCCTTGTAATGAACCAGACCTAGGGTTGAGCCAATCCATGAATGGGACAAGAGTAATCAAGACCAATTTACAATAGGAGGACCCAAATAACCCAAACATGGGGCATTCCTAGAATAGCAAGATCAGAAGATCAAGGAAAATATACCATTGGGCCCCACAAGACACCCACTACAGAAGGCTACCCCACCAAAACTGAGAGTCATAGAAGTTGTAACCAATACATGGAAACAAACACAAAGAAACAGCAAAAATCAGGAAACAAAGAAACAGGTCTCAAATGAAAGAACATAAATAATTTCCAGAGAAAGAGCTGAATGAAATGGAGACAAGCAATTTATCAGAGACAGTGTATAAAGTAATGGATTAAAAAACACTCAACAGCATGAAAAAGAACATAGAAATGATGAAATAATATGCAGAATGACATATCTGAAATGAAGAATAAACTTGAAGGAATAAAAAGTAGGTTAGAGAAAGCAAAGAATCAAATCCTACCTAATAAAAGAGTAATATGCAAATTGACCGCACCTTCGCTACACCCAAGCCATGCCCACCAGCCATGCCCATCAGCCAAGCCACACCCACCAGCCAATCAGAGCGAGTATGCAAATAAACCCGACCAAGATGGCGGTTAATTTGCATACACAGGCACCCTGAGCAGACCCCCTGCAACGGATCGCAGGGGGCTGGGGTATGCTCCGGAACCAGGCCAAAAACTTCCGGCGAAGGCTTTTGGCCTGGTGCACGAGCGGACCCCCTGCGATTGATAACAGGGAGCTGGGTGTCCGCTGTGGCACCAGGCCGAAAGCCTCACACCCTTCCCCCACAAACTTCAAAATGTTGGGTCGGCTTCCTTTCCAGGGAACTAGGACTGATTTTGGGGTTCCAGATACACAGGACCTGGTCACTGTGGAGCGATCTACCTGCTCAAATGACAGAGGCAGGATGAGACAGAGGATGTATTTGAGTTTTGTTCTGTTTTTCCAAAATTGCCTGTTACAAACACTTCTGCAGTAGTCCTCAATTGTACTCGAAGTACTGTATTTCCTCCATTTGTACGCATACTCCTTTCTTCAAATTTTAACATTTTTGAATTCAGGATACATCTTAGAGAGAGGTTAAAAGGACTTGCTAGCTGCTAGGCATCTGCGTGGGTATCTATTTATATACAGAGCCAGGGTCCTACCAAAGGCTCGACCAAGAGGGCGGGGACTGGCAAGAGGGCTGAACTCCGCAAGGTTCCTGGTGGCCAAGGGTGCAGAGCGGGAGTGTGGGCGTGTGGGTGTGTGGGTGTGTGCATGAGCGTGGACCCGAGCGACACACACTCACATACCCGCACCCACACAGGGTCCTCGGCGTGCCACCCACGCCTCCCTGGACCTCACCCTCCAGTCCGGATCCTCCTGATCCCGCCTCCCCTTGGAGTGGGCGGGAGTCAGTCTGGGAAAACTTTCTCAGACTTGCTTGGTGCTGGGACTGGATACATCCAAGCTCATGGAAGGCTCCACGGAGGTTTCTGGTGGCCAAGGGTGCAGAGCAGGAGTGAGGGCGTGTGGGTTTTGTGCATAAGTGTGGACCCAAGTGACACACACTAACAGGCCCGCACACACACAAGGCCCTCGACTGCGTCACCCACACTTCCCTGGACTTCACCCTCCAGCCCGGATCCTCCAGGTCCTGTGCCCTGGGGTCGTTCAAGTTCAGCAAGAGTTTGTGATTTGCCCAAGGTGCATTGAACAGTTTTCTCTTAACCCATTTGTGGGAGTGTAATCTGATTTAAAACCAATGGACTAAACAAACAGAAGCACTTTCTAGAAAGTCAATTTAGAAATGTGGATCAAATTTCAAGTGAATTACTTTGGGCCAGGAGTTCCATGTCTGTGAATGTGTCCTAAGTAAACAGTCAAATAAGCAATTATGTTTACTGTAGTTGTTGATGCCAGTGGAAACCAGAAGCAACCTGCCCCACAATAAAGGGTTAGTGAAGTAAACCATAGTAATGTCAAACAGTCAGGGACAACACTGTAGCCATTAAAAATTATGTCTGTATATCCAATTCATTGACATGAAAAGAAGGCCACAGCCAAATATTTAGTGGAGGGCAGGGGAAGCTCAGAAGAGGGCATGTATATTTATATGTATGTATATTTTATATGTCAGGGAAATAATAATTTTAAAAACAGTGATTCTTCCTGAGCTCTGCAATTGTGAGTGTTAGCAAATTGTGTTTCAGGTGTGACACGTGTCCTTTGGTGTCCCATACACACAGACATTCTTGCCTGTGGGATAGCCTGAACCTTTGCCGCACCTGCCCCTCTCTGCTGTGGCAATAGCCCAATCAGACATTCCCTTTTATAGGGCTGGTTTCCTTTTCTCCTTTGCCCAAATCATGCCTTTCCAACAAAAGAATATTAACCAAGCAATCCTAACAGCAAGTTTTGTTGCCGACTGCAACTTATGCCCTTTTATGCAAATGTTGTTGCTTTCAAGCCTACCAGGTTGTATTTCAAAACTTTTATTTTTCTGCAACTTGACCATTTTTTATTCACTTAAAATATTCTGGAGTATTTTAAATACATATAGAAAAGTACAGAATAATATAACAAATACTTATCTATACTAATAAAAGGGTAATATGCTAATTAGACCAGACATCTTCTGGACATCCTTCTGGAAAAAGCCACGGTGGCAGGGGCCAAGGCAGAGGTGGTTAGGGGCGACCAGGCCAGCTGGGGAGGTCAGTTAGGGGTGACCAGACCAGCAGGGGTGGGCAGTTGGGGGTGACCAGGCAGGCAGATAGGTGAGCAGTTAGGAGCCATAAGTCCCAGATTATGAGAGGGATGTCCAACTGCCGGTTTATGGGATCAGGCCTAAACCGGCAGTCGGACATCCCCTGAGGGGTCCCGGAATGAAGAGGGTGCAGGCTGGGCTGAGGGACCCGGCCCCCCATGCACGAATTTCGTGGACCGGGCCTCTAGTAAGAAATTAGAAGACAAAGTACAAAGAATCATCCAATCAGAGGAGCAACTTGAAAAAAGTAAAAAGCTTGAATATAGTTTAAAGGAACATTGGGAACATTGAGACATAACAATATCCACATCTTAGGGATACCAGAGGGAAATAAAATGAACAAAAGATAGAGAACCTGGGAAGAAATAATGACAGAAAAATACCCTAATCTGGTGACAGAAAAGTCACAAAAATTCAAGAAGCACAGAGATTCCCAATCAAAATAAACCCAGAGACCCAAACCAAGACACATCATAATTAAAATGGCAAAGATTAAAGACAAAGAGAAAATATTAAGGGCAGCAGGAGAGAGACAGATACTTACAAGTGAATTTTCATAAGGCTGTCAGTTAGTTTTTCAGCAGAAATATTTCATGCAAGATGGGAATATCATAAGGTATTCAAAGTAATAAAAAGCAAGGATCTTAAGTCCAGATTCCTCTGTCTATCAAGGACATTTTAAAAAATTGAATGTGAAATAAAGAGCTTCCCATAAATAAAAAGGCTAAAGGGGTTTACTAGTACAACCACCAAAACAGCATTGCAAAAATGTTAAAGAGACTGCTGTAAAAAAGAAGAAATAGAGAACTAGGAATGTAGATAATAAAGAATAAAGCCCTGTCTGGTTTGGCTCAGTGGAGAGAGCATCGACCTGAGGACTGAGGGGTCCCAGGTTCAATTCTGGCCAAGGGCATGTGCCTGGGTTGCGGGCTCGATCCCCAGGAGGGGCGTGCAGGAGGCAGCTGATCAATGATTCTCTCTCATCATTGATGTTTCTATCTCTCTATCCCTCTCCCTTCCTCTCTAAAATCAATTAAAAAATATATATTTTAAAAAGCCCTAACCAGTTTGGCTCAGTGGATAGAGCATCAGCCTGCGGACTCAAGGGTCCCAGTTTCGATTCTGGTCAAGGGCATGTACCTTAGTTATGGGCACATACCCAGTAGGGAGTGTGCAGGAGGCAGCTGATCAATGTTTCCCTCTCATCAATGTTTCTAACACTCTATCTCTCTCCCTTCCTCTCTGTAAAAAGTCAATAAAATATATTTTAAAAAATTTTTTAAAAAGAATAAAAATAGCAATACATAAATACATATTAATAATAATCTTAAATGTAAATGGCTTAAATACTTCAATTAAAAGATATAGGCTAGCTGAATCAATAAGAAAACATAACCCACATATATGCTCTCTACACAATACCAATCTCAGAAAAAAATACTCACACAGGATGCCAGTGTAGGGATGGAAAATATATATACCATGCAAATGGAAATGAAAACAAAGCCGGGGTAGCAATACTTATATTTGACAAAATAGATTATAAAACAAAGGCCATAAAAGAGACTAGGAAGGCCCCTACATAATACTAAAGGGGTCAATCCAACAAGATGATATAATCCTGGTAAACAAACATGCAGCCAAATTGGCAGTATATATATAGGAGAGAGAATTTAGGAGAGAGATGGACAGCAATAGAATTATAGTAAGGGACTTTAACACTCCACTGACATCACTGGATAGATCTTTCGGACAAAAAAAAAAAAATCAACACAGAAACAGTGACCATAAATGTGACCCTAAATGACATCAGATCAGATTGATTTAATTGATATTTACAGAAAATTTCATCCCAAAGCTAAAGAATATATATTTTTCTCAAGTGCACATGGACCATTTTCAAACACAGACCACATCTAGGGACACAAAATAAGTCTTAACAAATTCAATGAGATTGAACTCATATCAAGCATATTATAAGATCGAAATGGCATGATACTAGAAATCAATTACAATTTTTAAAAAATTCAATGACATTCAAATAGATGGAGGCTAAATACTATCATATTAAACAATGAATGGGTTCACAATGAGATCAAGGAAGAAATTTAAAAGAAAAAAAACTTTAAATGGAAATGAATACAAAAGAAACCAAAATCTATGAGATATAGTGAAAACAGTTACCTCAAGAAACAAGAAAAATATCAAATAAAGAATCTAACTCTACAACTAAAAGAACTAGTAAAACAACAAAAAGAGCCCAGAGAAAGTAGAAGGAAGGAAATAATAAAGATCATAGCAGAAATAAATGACATAGATACCAACAACAACAACAAAAACAACACAAAAGAACACACAAAAAAAACAATATAGAAGATCAATGAAACTAAGAGCTGGTTCTTTGAAGAGATCAACAAGACTGACAAACTTATCTATATACTAGAGGACCAGTGCATGAAATTTGTTCATGTGGAGGTGTCCCTCAGCTGGGCCTGCACCTTCTCCATCTGGGACCCCTCGGGTGATGTCCAACTGCCGTTTAGGCCCAATCCCTGCTGGTTTAGGACATCCCTCTCACAATCCGGGACTGTTGACTCCTAACTGTTCGCCCGCCTGCCTGCCTGATTGCCCCTAACTGCTTATGCCTGCAGGCTCGATCAACCCTAACTGCCCGCCCCTACCAGCCTGATCACCCCCAACTGCTCTCCCCTGCCAGCCCAATCGCCCCCAACTGCCCTCCCCTGCTGCGACCCACCTCCTCCTCTGGGACCCGCCACCTCTGCCCAAGGCAGTGTAGACGACGAGATTGGCCTCCTCCATGCCACACAGAGCCACGGGAACCCCAGGCTTCACTGTGCAGAGCGGCCGCTGGGCCCCTCCTCTGCTGTGTGTGTGACCATCTTGTGATGGCCATCTTGTGGCAGCTATCTTGTGGCAGTCATCTTTATGGCAGCATTCTTGTGGTGGCCATCTTGTGCTGACATCATGCACAAGGGCGCAAGGACCACCTAGGCTTTTATTAGTATAGATACAAAAGCATAATCTGCAAATCAACCTGGAAGGTGGAATGACTATGCAGTATACTAACCACCAGGGGGAAAATGCTCAACGCAGGAGCTGCCCCCAGCCTGCAGGCCCTGATCCAGTGATTGGGTCCTGCCAGCCAACCTCTTGGTCTATTCCCCTGGCCAGCAGGCTCCGATCGCTCAATTGGGAACTGGGAACTGGGGGTGGGTGGTGGCTGATATGGACTACTCTGGGCCCCTAATCAGTTCGCTGGTCGCCGCATGCACAGAGGGTGACCAGTGGTGGCAAGGGGCAGGGTCAGTGAGTGGGTGGGAACAGCCAACCTCTTGGTCCCTATCCCTAGGCCAGCAGGCTCCAATCGCCTGATAGGGAACCAGGAACTGGGGGTGGGGTGGTGGTGGTGGATGCGGGTGGTGCTGGAGTCTCTATCACCCTGCCATTTTCCCCACACACAGAGGGTGACCAGCAGTGGCGGTGGCAGGGGGTGGGGCCAGCTGTTGGCAACTGGGGAAGATTGGCCCTGATCACAGGCCAGGCATAGGGACCCTACCTGTACATGAATTTCATGTGTTGGGCCACTAGTTTACTAATAAAAGAAGAGAAAGGACCCAAATAAATAAAATCAGAAATGAAAGAGGAGAAATAAAAACTGACATCAAAGAAATACAGAGGATTGTAAGAAAATACTATGAACAACGATCTGCCAACAAATTGGACAATCTTGGTGAAATGGAAAAATTCCTAGAAACATACAAAAAGAACCAGAATAACCAATAACAACTAATGAAATTAAAACTAAAAGAGTAATAAAAAAAAATCTCCCAGCAAATAAAAATTCCTGGAATGGATGTCATCACAGGCTTATTAAACAAAACATTCAAAGAACAAAAATCCATCCTCTTCACACTATTACAAAAATTCAAGAGGAAGGAAGACTTCCAAGCTCTTTTTATGAGAACATCATTATTCTAACTCCAAAACCAGATAAAGCCACTACACAAAAAGAAAATTATAGGCCAATATTACTATGAACATAGATGCTAATATCCTCAACAAAATATTAGCACATCAGATCCAACAATACATTTAAAAGATCATACACTAGGACCAAATAGGATTTATTCTGGGAATATTGTTCAATATTCATAAATAAATAAATGTGATACATCACATACTAGTAAACAAAATGAATGAAAAAATGTCATGATCATATCAATAGATTCACAAAAAGCATTCAACAAAAGTAATTTGTGATAAAAATTCTCAACAAAGTAGGAATAGAGGGATCATACATCAATATAATAAAGTCATTATATGACAAAACTAAAGTCAACATCATATTCAATGTTCTACAACTAAAATTATTTTCCTTAAATTCAGGAATAGGACAGGGATGCTGCTTTCACCACTCTTATTCAACTTAGCACTGGAAGTTCTAGCCACAGTGGTCAGAAAAGAGGAATAAATAAAAGGCATCCAAATTTGTAAAGAGGAAGTAAAAATGTCATTATTTGCAGATGACATGGTATTGTATATAGAAAACCCTAAAGACTCCACACAAAACCTAGTAGATCTAATCAATGAATTTACCATATTTGCAGGATACAAAATCAATATCCAGATAGGGATGGCATTTCAATACACTAATAATGAACTCTCAGAAAGATCCTATCTAACAATAGAGTAATATGCAAATTAACCATACCTCCGCAACAAAATGGCGGCCCCCATAGCCACAAGATGGCAGCGCCCAGTCCGCTCAGCCCCGCCGGAATCCCCTAGTCCCAGGGAGGGCTTCCGCTGAGAGCCGGGCAGCCTGGGTGTCTGGCTGGGAGGCGTCCGTGAACCCACACCGCCACCCCCTCCCAGAGGCAGCCCCAGGAGTCTGGATGGGAGGCACCTGCAACCCCATGCCGCCAATCCCTCCCAGAGGCAGCTCCAGGTGTCTGGATGGGAGGCGTCTGTGTCCCCATGCCACCATCTCCTCCCAGAGGCAACCCAGGGTGTCTGGATGGGAGGTGCCCTCGACCCCACGCTGCCATCCCCTCCCAGAGGCAGCATAGGGTGTCTGGATGTGCGGCGCCCTCAACCCCATGCCGCCATCCCCTCCCAGAGGCAGCCCGGGGTGTCTGGAGGGGAGGTGCCCACGACCCCACGCTGCCATCCCCTCCCAGAGGCAGCCCTGCGTGTCCGGCTGGGAGGTGCCCCCATGCCACCAACCCCTCCCAGTGGCATCCCTCGGTGACTGGCTGGGAGGCACCCTTGCCCCCAGGGAGCGATTCAAGTACTGATGATTCTACCAAAGGAAAAGTTTAGAGAAAGAGAGGACAGAAAAGGAATACAAGGAGAAAAGAAAGAAAGGACAAAAGATGAGACATCAAGAAAAAGAAAGAGAAGAAAAAAAGGAAGAAACAACCATATGATATCACCTTTCCAAGTCTCATGAAATTCCTGTTTAAGGAGTTTATTTTATGACACTTTTAGTTTGGGTTTACATTTTTATTGTTTTGTCAAGACCACAGCAGGTACACTGTCCAATATATTTTTTTAAAAATACATTTTATTGATTTTTTACAGAGAGGAAAGGAAAGGGATATAGAGCTAGAAACATCTATGAGAGAGAAACATCGATCAGCTGCCTCCTGCAGTATGTGCCCCCAATCAAGGTACATGCCCTTGACCGGAATCGAAACCCGGGACCCTTGAGTCTGCAGGCCGACACTCCATCCACTGAGCCAAACCAGTTAGAGCTGTCCAATATGTTAAAGAAAAAACCCTATCTAATAAAGAGGGAATATGCAGGGGAGGGCATTTGGGGGTGACTGGGCTGTCAGGGGAGAACAGTTGGAGATGATCTGGCTGGCAGGGGAGCAGTTAGGCATCGATCGGGCTGGCAGGGGAGTGGTTAGCGGGTGATCAGGCTGGCAGGCAGAAGTGGTTAGGGGCAATCAGTCAGGCAGGCGAGCAGTTGGGAGCCAGCAGTCCTGGATTGTGAAGGGGATGTCTGACTGCCTCTTTAGGCCCGATCCCTGTGGGATCGGGCCTAAAGAGGCAGTCAGACATCCCCTGAGGGGACCCAGATTGGAGAGGGTGCAGGTTGGGCTGAGGGACACCCTTCCCCAGTGCACGAATTTCATGTACCAGACCTCTAGTAAACTAATAAAACAAGAAAATTTACTATTTCAACAAAATATAAGATACCTAGGAATAAATTTAACCAAGGAGTTGAAAGTCCTGTGTGACTTTGTAGTATAGGTTGATATCTGGTATTGTGATCTTTCCAACTTTGTTCTTCTTTCCCAAGATTGCTGCAGCTATTCGGGGTCTTTTTTAAAAAATTTCAGATGAATTTTTGGAGAGTTTCTTCTCAATCTTTGAAATATGCAGTTGGTATTTTAATGGGGAGTACATTGAATCTATGGATTGCTTTGGGTAGTATGGAGATTTTAATGATGTTGATTCTACCAGTCCATGAATACAGTATATTCTTCCATTTGTTTATATCTTCCTCAATCTCTTTTTTCAGCATTGTGTAATTTTCTGAGTACAAGTCCTTTACCTCATTGATTAAATTTATTCCTAGGTATTTTAATTTTTTTGTTGCAATGGTAATGGAATTATTTTTTCAGTATCACTTTCTGTGAGTTCATTATCCTACCTAATAAGAGGGTAATATGCAAATTGACCGCACCTTCCCTATGCCCAAGCCACGCCCACCAGCCAATAAGGGCATATATGCAAATAACCCTAACCAAGATGGCTACAGCCACAGAGAGCAAGGTTTCCCAGGCAACAGAGGAAGCCAAGCTTTCCACATTCCCTTGCCAGGCCTAAGCCTCCACTCAAGCTACAAAGTTTCAATTATAGAAGGTAAACAAATTCAAACAGAATGGCGGCAGCCACGGAGCTGGAGAGAGCAGGCCAGGGTTGCTCGCAGCAATGGAGAAAGCAAAGCTTTCCACACACCCTTGCCGGGCCCAGGCCTCCGCTTAAAGCTACAAAGTTTCAATTATAGAAGGTGAATTAACCCAAACAGAAATGGCTGCCGGCCGTGGAGCATGCAGGAGGCTTGGCTCTGCTCCAGGCTACAAAGTTTCAATTGTAGAAGGTAAATAAATTCCAGATACCAGTGCCTCCGCTTGGGTCTCCAGGGGGCGTGGCCGGCCTGCAAACCACCGCAGGCCCCTTGCTCAGGCCGCCCCACGCCCCAAGGGAACCCCCACCGTGATCTGGGACACCCTTCAGGGCAAACCAGCTGGCCCCCACTCCTGCACCGGGCCTCTATCCTATCTAATAAAAGAGTAATATGCAGATTGACCATCACTCCAACACACAATATGGCTTCCCCCATGTGGTCAAAGATCCTGCCCCCATGTGGACACAAGATGGCCACCACAAGATGGCCAGCAGGAGAGGGCAGTTGGGAGGCACCCGGCCTGCAAGGGAGGGCAGTTGTGAGGGACCAGGCCTGCAAGGGAGGGCAGTTGAGAGGGACCAGGCTTGCAAGGGAGGGCAGTTGGAGTTGATCAACCCTGCAGGAGAGGGCAGTTAGGGGTGACCAAGCCTAAAGGGGAGGGAAGTTGGGGGCAAACACGCTGGCAGGGGAGCCGTTAGGCATCAATCAGGCTGGCAGGGGAGTGGTTAGGGGGTGATCAGGCTGGAAGGCAGAAGCGGTTAGGAGCAATCAGGAAGGCAGGCAGGGGAGCAGTTGGGAGCCAGCAGTCCTGGATTGTGAGAGGGATGTCCGACTGCCCATTTAGGCCCAATCCCACTGGGTTGGGCCTAAATGGACAGTTGGACATCCCTCGAGGGGTCCCAGATTGGAGAGGTTACAGGCTGGGCTGAGGGACACCCCCTCTCCGTTCACGAATTTCGTGCACCGGGCCTCTAGTCTATAATAATAAAAGCGTAATATGCAAATTGACTGACAGACAGAATAGCAGAACAACCATCCAGACAACCATGCTATGACATGCACTGGCACCAGGCCATCCAAGGAGGGTGCAATGCAATTGGTCGAGGGGCCCCACCATCGCCCCATGACTGCCCAGCAGAGGGAGGCCCAGACAACTGGTTGGAGGGGCAATTGATGGGGTGGGGGCTCTGCAATCACTCCAAAGAGAGAGGCCCAGGCCAAACTCTGTGCAGCAATCAATTGAGGACCCTGGCTAGGAGGGCAGGAACTCTATCTGTTGGGTGATCAATCACAAAGCCACACAATCAATCACCCCAAAAAGGGAGGCCCAGTCTACCTGGCCGACAAAACTTCAGTTGGTAGGTGAGGCCTCCCTCTCCAGGCCAATTGAGCTGGAAGCCCCGTAATCAATCACCCCACAGAAGGAGGCCCAGGCAACCAGCCAGTGATGTTGTGGAGAGTGTGCAGGGCTGGCCAGTGATCACCCTGCACAGGGAGGCCCAGGCCAGGCAAGTGAACACATCCCACACCTGTCGCCCACAGAGGGAGGTGACCAGTGGTGGGAGAGGAGGGGATAGCACTGCACAATGGCAAGCGCTGGCTGTGATGGGGGTGGGGATAGCTGCTGGCAGCCAGTGGAAGGAAAGCCCCGATGGGCTCTGATCACCAGCCAGGCCTAGGAACCCAACCCAAGGGGTTCTGGATTGAGAGAGGGTGCAGGCCGGGCTCAGGGACACACCTCCGACATGCACAAATTTCGTGCACCAGGCCTCTGGTTGGTGTATAAAAAAGCCATAGAATTCTGAGTGTTAATTTTGTATCCTGCTACATTGCTGAATTCATTTATTAGGTCTAGTAGCTTTTTGATGGAGTCTTTCAGGTTTTCTATGTACAATATTATGTCATCTGTGAATAATGACAATTTTCATTCTTCTTTTCCAATTTGGATGCCTTTTGTTTCTTCTCCTTGCCTGATTGCTATGGTTAGCACTTCCAGGACTGTGTCAAACAGGAGTGAGGAAAGTGGGCATCCCTGTCTTGTTCCTGTTATTAGGGGAAATGGTTTTAGCTTTTGTCCATTGAGTGTGATGTTGGCTGTAGGTTTGTCATATATAGCTTTTATAATGTTGAGGTATGATCCCTCTATTCCCACTTTGTTGAGAGTTTTTGTCAGAAAGGGTGTTGGATATTGTCAAATGCCTTTTCTGTGTCAATTGATATAATTAAGTGATTTTGTCTCTCAATCGGTTTATGTGCTATATCACATTTATTGATTTGCTAATATTGTATCAGCATTGCATCCCTGGAATAAATACCACTTGGTCATTTGGAATTTTGTTGAGGATTTTAGCATCTATGTTCATCAGGGATATTGGCCTGTAATTCTCTTTCTTTGTAGTGTCTTTATATGGTTTTGGGATTAGGATAATGCTGGCTTCACGGAAAGAGCTTGGAAATGTACCTTCCTCCTAAAATTTTTTGAATACTCTGAGAAGAATAGGTTTTAGTTCTTCTTTGAATGGTTGGAAAAACTCACCTGTGAAGCTGTCTAGCCCTGGGCTTTTGTTTCCTGGAAGCTTTTTGATGACTGCTTCAATTTCCTCCTTAGTTATCAGCCTGTTGAGATTACTTTATTCTTCTTGATAGTGTTTTGTAAGGTTGTATTTTTCTATCAATATGTCCATTTCCTCTAGGTTGTTTAGTTTATAGGAATAGAGTTGTTCATAGTTTTTTTAAACAATCATTTGTATTTCTGTGGGGTCTGTTGTTATTTCACCTCATTTCTAATTTTGTTTATTTGGGTCTTCTCTCTTTCTTCTTGGTGAACCTGGGTAGAGGTTCATCAATCTTGTGTATCCTTTCAAAGAACCAGATCTTAGTCAAAATTTACTGGTACTGGCACAAGAACAGACATATAGACCAATGGAACAGAACAGAGAACCCAGAGATTGACCCAAGACATTATGATCAATTAATATTTGACAAAGGAGGCAAGAGCATACAATGGAGTCAAGACAGTCTATTCAATAAATGGTGTTGGGAAAATTGGACAGATACATGCAAAAAAATGAAACTAGACCACCAACTTACACCATACACAAAAATAAACTCAAAATGCATTAAAGACTTAAATGTACAATGGGAAATCATAAAAATCCTAGAAGAAGGCATAGGCAGCAAAATAGCAGACATCTGTCGTAGCAACTTCTTTACTGATACAGCTCCTAGGGCAATGGAAACTAAGGAGAAAATAAACAAATGGGACTATCCTACCTAATAAAAGGGAAGTATGCAAATAACCATCCCTCCGCTATGCCCACGATTGGGCCGGTGCGAGGCTGGGGGCGGGATTCGGGGTGGCTGATTGGGCTGGTGGAGGGCGGGGACTCATGAGTCCCTGCCCCCCATTCCTCTCGCTGGCCCCAACAGCCGGCGCTGCAGGAGGACCCATGTGGCCGACAGAAGGTGCCGGTGGCGGAACTCGGGGTGGCCAATTGCGTGGCTGTTGGCACCAGTTTTCCGCCAGCACCAGTTTTCCTCTGGCCACCCACCAATCGGAGCACTGGTGGGAGGCGCTCCGATCGGCGGGTGGCCAGAGGAAAACTGGTGCTGGAGGAACTCGGGGTGGCCAATCGTGCTGGCAGGAGGTGCTCTGATCGGCGGGTGGCCAGAGGAAAACTGGTGCTGGAGGAACTCGGGGTGGCCAATCACGCTGGCGGGAGGTGCTCTGATCAGCGGGTGGCCAGAGGAAAACTGGTGCTGGAGGAACTAGGGGTGGCCGATTGTGCTGGTGGGAGGTGCTACGATTGGCAGGTGGCCAGAGGAAACGGTGCTGGAGGAACTCAGGGTGGCTGATCGCGCTTGCGGGAGGTGCTCTGATCAGTGGGTGGCCAGAGGAAAACTGGTACTGGAGGAACTCGGGGTGGCCGATCGTACTGGTGGGAGGCGCTCCGATCGGTGGGTGGAAAGAGGAAACGGCGCTGGAGGAACTCGGGGTGGCCAATCACGCTGGCAGGAGGTGCTCCGATCGGCGGGTGGCCAGAGGAAAACTGGTGCTGGCAGAAAACTGGTGCTGGCAACCAGGTGAAGGAAGGTTTATTGCATGAAATTTCGTGCAACGGGCTTCTAGTATCAAAATAAAAAGCTTTTGCACAGCAAAAGAAACCATCAACAAAACAATAAGAAAGCCTACTGCATGGGAGAACATATTTGCCAATGTCCTATCGATAAGGCTTTAATCTCCAAAATTTACAGGGAATAATTCGACTTAACAAAAGGAAGATAAACAATCCAATTAAAAAATAGGCAAAGACCTACATACACACTTTTCAAAAGAGGTCATACATGAGGCCAAGAGACATATGAAAACATGCTCAAAGTCACTAATCATATGAGATATGCAAATCAAAACAACAATGAGGTACCATCTCACACCTGTCAGAATGGCTATCATCAACAAATCAACAAATGACAAGTGCTGTGGTGGATGCATATCATACACTGCTGGTGGGAATGAAGACTGGTGCACTCAATGTGGAAAACAGTATGGAATTTTCTCAAAAATTAATCAGAAAGGATAAATGCACCCTTATGTCCACAGCAGCACAATTCACCATAGCTAATATTTCGAAACAGCCTCAGTGCCCACCTTCAGATGAATGGATTAAAAAACTGTGGTACATCTACACAATGGAATACTAAGCTGCTGAAAAAAGGAAGGAATTCCTATCATTTGCAACTACATGGATGGACCTGGAGAGCATTCTGCTAAGCAAAATAAGTTAGTCAGAGAAAAATATCACATGATCTCATTCATTTGTGGAATGTAATGAACAAAATAATCTGATGAAAAAAAAACAGATCCAGAGACAGAGAAGCATCGGTCAGACCATCAAATATCAGAGGGAGAGGAGGTAAAATGGCGGCAGAATAGGCTGATGTGTCCTGAGCCTTGTCCCAGAGCAGATAGAACAAGCAACTAAATCGAATAACATCCACACAGCTGGTGAGACAATTCACAGCCGAGAAGGGCAGAGGATGCCTGGAGAATGGTAAAATCAGAGATCTAGGCTGGAGAGAACTGTGAGACCTCCAAGCCTAGAGGGTCAGAAGAAAGCTGCACCCTTGGGACAGATGTAGCATCTGACTGTGGAAAGAGGTCCTCAGGAATGCTGGTGGCAGGGTATTCTGGATCTACAGCCATGAGAGTCTGAGCCCATAGGGGGACAGCCTGGATGGCTACACAAGCCATGCCATGCCAGGGGTGGGGGAGGGGCTAGCAGGGGCACAGCTCTTTCCCCTCTTTTTGGTTTTTGCTTTTATTCAGTAAACCTAGTTCATAGGACCTTTAAAATACAAACATACACCTGTGGCTGAGGTGCAGGTGGAGGTGCGGACTTGTGGAGTCTCAGGAGAGTCTGGGGAGAGGAGAGGGTCAGGGAGAAGTCACCACAAGTCTGGCACTGAGTCATACCTGACCTACCGGACCTAGGAAGCCATTTTCTCCTGAAGAGATAGCCCCTCCCTGCAATCTCCAGGCAACCAATACAGCCATACCCAGACTACACTCTGAGTGATACAAAGGATACAAACAAAAATCTGAATAGTCCCTGAGAGCCCTCAGGAACTTGCTTAAAAAGAGGCTGTTCAGTCCCAGCAACAGAAAACTGAGAAGCAGCACACAGTACAGAAGAGTGGAATCTTAAACCTGCCCTCATGGGGAATTAAAACTCAGCGGAAAGGAACAACACTTCACTTTTTCATTTTTATTTTATTTTATTTTATTATTTTGTAACCTCTTTTTTCTTTTTTCTTTATTTTCCTTTGTTTCTTTATTTTCTATTTCTTTTCACATTATTTTTCATCATTCTAATTTTTTATTTTATATTTTAATTAATTTTTAAAAAATGTTTAGTATTTTTTCTTCTTCTCTTTTTCTTCTTATCCACTCATTCTCTTTCTACTTCCTCTATACTGAAGTGAGGTCCTCCCCATATTCATCCAATTCCTTAATCTTACTTTTTAAATATAAGCTTGACCTCTACAGATTCTGCCCCCATCTTCTTTACTGGGTATTTGTATATTTTGATTTATCTGTTTTTCCTCTGGTGTTTTCTCTCTATATATATATTTTTCCATTTTTCCTCCTTTTTCTTCTTTTTATTTTCTCTCATACCATTTTTTTCTCTTTGATATCATTTGTGCTTTCTTTTCTCTCCCCTAATTCTCTTTTCTCTGGTGGTCACTTATATTGGGGTTATTGGTGTTGTGAGTACATTCATGTTTTGTTCCCTTTGTGTCGTGTCTTGTTGAATTGCACTTTGTCCTGTTTGGCTAATGTCGTAGACAGTGAGCCAGATAACCAGAAACCCAGAGAGAAGACTCCATCCACAAATGGGTCAATAACACTCCAGATCCAACTACAGAGGCAGGAAGAAGGCTTCAGTGAGGGAGAGAGCGTGAGTGAGTGAGAGAGCAAAAGAGGAGTTTGTGGCAGTGTGGGGTATGTGTGTGTGTGTGTGTGTGTGTGTGTGTGTGTGTGTGTGTGTGTGTGTGAGGCACAGTTTGATTCCACAGGACCTATGGAGGCAGGCAGACCAGGCTTGCCTAAACAGGCAGCCTCTGCTACCATTGCAAACAGTCCCGGAGCATCTGGCTCTTCCTCAGAGGCCATGCCTTTTTGAAGGGGAGAGCTTCTGTGACTGGGAGCCAGCCTCACCTCTACCTAGGGTGCTCTCAGACAACGCCCAGGACTCTACAGCCACTGCCACCAGGGACCTGCTGCCTCGGCTGTGGTCCCACAGTCACCAAGACTCTAGCCACCCCGGGCACAGGCTTCTGTGAGTTCCAAAGCATGCTCCCATCTGGTTGGCCCAATGCTTTAGCCCAGGACACCACAACCACGCCAGCTGCAGTCACGTGGGCAGCCCTCTCCAGTCCAAGGAGCAACAGCCCCGCGAGCAGCCTGCCTTAGGTCGAGGAGCAGCAGTCTAACATGGCCTGCTACTGTCCAAGGAGCAGCAGCCCCACAATTGGCCCACTCCCACCTGAGGAGCAACAGCCACACAAGCAGCCTGCCCACATCCGAGGACCAGCAGCTGCATGAACAGCCTGCTCCCACCAGCCAGAGGAGCCACCACTGCTACAAGCAGCACCTACCAGAGGAGCTGCTGCTAACTGCGGAGCAGCTGCTGCCATGACTGCCCATGGAGCAGCCACTGCCCAAGGAGCCTTGGGTGCCTGAGGATCAGCCCCCGCATGACTCGACACCTAGATCCATTGGTGAGAGCAAAAATGGGGAGACAAAGAAATCCTAAAAGGAAAGAAAAGGAGGAATCGCCAGAAAAGCAGCTAAGGGAAACAGAGGCATGAAATATGTCAGAAAAAGAATTTGGAATAAGGGTCATACAGTTCATAAACCAGATGGATGAAAAAATCAATAACTTATCTAAGAATCAAGAAGAAGTAAGGAGTGATATAGCTGAAATAAAAAACACCATGGAACGTTTCAACAGTAGACTAGAAGAAGCAAGGGACCGAATTAGTGAACTGGAAGACAGGGAAGAAAAAACACCCAAGACTGAAATGCAATTGGAGAAAAAAATTAAAAGACAGGCCCTAGCTATTTTGTCTCAGTGGATAGAGCGTCAGCCTGTGGACTGAAGGGTCCTGGGTTCGATTCCAGTCAAGGGCACATGCCCAGGTTGCAGGCTTGATCCATAGTACGGGGTGGGCAGGAGGCAGCCAATCAATGATTCTCTCTTATCATTGATATTTCCATCTCTCTCTCCATATCCCTTCCTCTTTGAAATCAATAAAAATATATTTTAAAAAAGAAACAAAAAGCTCAATATTTATTTTTAAAAAATTAAAAGAAGGGAGGAGAGCCTAAGGGAGCTTTGGGACCACATGAAATAAAGCAACATATGAATAATAGGGTTGCCAGAATTACAGGAAGAGGAACAAGGGTTAGAAAACCTATTTGAAGAAATAATGTCAGAAAACTTCCCTGATATTGGGAAGAAGAAAAAACTCACACAAGTCCTAGAAGCTCACAGAGTCCCAAACAAGATGAACCAAAAAAGACCAACACCAAGACACATCATAAGTAAAATGGCAAACATCAACTACAACATAAGAATCTTAAAGGCTGTCAGAGAGAGACAGAAAGTTACATACAAGGGATTTCCCATCAGACTGTTGGCTGATTTCTCTACAGAAACACATCAGCCCAGAAGGGAATGGAATGAAATAGACAAAGTCATGCAAAGCAAAGTTCTGATTTTAAGAATACTGTACCCAGCAAGGTTATCAATCAAACTTGAGATTGAAATCAGGAGCTTCACAGACAAAAAAAGACTAAGGGTGTTTATTACCACCACACCAGCAATGCAATAAATTCTAAAAGGTCTGCTGTAAAAAGAAGAAATAGGAAGGGAGGAAGGAACACAAGCACAAAGAACAAAAATGGTGACAAGTACCAATCAATAATAATGGATTAAATGCCCCAATCAAAAGACATAGGGTAGGTGAATGGATAAGAAAACATGACCCATATATATGCTGTCTCCAGGAGACCCACCTCAGAACAGAGGACTCACACAGACTGATGGTTAAAGGATGAAAAAAGATTTCTAAGGCAAATGGAAATGAAAAAAAGCTAGGGTAGCAATACTTATATCTGACAAATTAGACCTCAAAGTGAAGGCCATAACAAGAGAGAAGGCCACTTCATAATACTAAAGGGATCAATTCAATAAGAAGATGTAACTCTGGTAAACATATATGCACCCAATACAGGAGCATCCAAATACATAAAAAACTTCTAGAGGATATCAAGGGAGAGATTGACAGCAATATAGGCATAGTAAGGGACTTTAATAGCCCACTAACACTGATGGATAAATCCTCTAAACAAAAAATCACAAAAGAAACATCAATACTAAATGACTCACTAGATCAGATGGAATTAATTGATATCTTCAGAACATTTCATCCAAAGCCACAGAATATAGATTCTTCTCCAGTGCACATGGGACGTTTTCAAAGATAGACTACATATTGGGACATAGGCAAATTCTCTTCAAATTCACGAAGATAGAAATCATATCAAGCATCTTCTCAGATCACAATGGCATAAAATTAGAAATAAACTATAATAAAAACAAAGAAAAAATCAAACACCTGGAGGGTAAATAGCATGCTATCAAACAATGATTGGGTTACCAAAGAGATCAAAGAAGAAATAAAAAGCATCATGACAACAAATGACAATGAAAACACAACAATCCAAAATCTATGGGACACAGTGAAAGCAGTCTTGAGAGGGAAGTTCATAGCTCTTCAGGTCTACCTCAAAAACAAGAAAAAATGGTAATAAATTATCTAACCCTACAAGTAAAAGGGTTAGAAAGAGAGCAACAAGAAAAACCAAGGGTAAGCAGAAGGAAGGAAATAATAAAGATCAGAGTGAAAATAAACGACATAGAGACAAAAAAAAAAAAAAAAAACACAAAAGATCAACAATACCAAGAGCTGATTCTTTGAAAGGGTAAAAAAGATTGATGAACCTCTAGCCAGGCTAACCAAAAAGCAAAGAGAGAGGACCCAATAAACAAAATCAGAAATGAAAGGGTGAAGTAACAACCGATACCACAGAAATACAAACAGTTATGAAAAAATACCATGAACAGGTCTATTGCAACAAAATGAACAACCTATGTAAAATGGACATATTCTTAGAAAAATACAAACTCCCAAAACTCAATCAAGAAGATTAAAAAAACCTGAAAAGGCTGATAACTACTGAAGAAATTGATGCAGTGATCAAAAATCTTCCAGTAAACAAAAGCCCTAGTCCAGATGGCTCTACAGGGGAATTCTACCAAGCATTCAAAGAAGAACTAAAACCTATCCTCCTCAGACTATTACAAAAAATTCAAAAGGAAGGCACACTTCCAACCTCTTTCTATGAAGCCATCATTACCCTAATTCCAAATCCAGATAAAGATACGAAAAAAAGAGAACCACAGGCCAATATCCACGATGAACATAGATGCTAAAATCCTCAACAAAATTCAAGCAAATCAGATTCAGCATTACAATAGATAGATCATAGGCCAAGTGGGATTTATTCCAGGGATGTAAGGATGGTACAATATCTGCAAATCAATAAATGTGATACATCATATAAACAAATTGAGAGACAAAAATCACATAATCATATCAATCAATGCAGAAAAAGCATTTGACAAAATTCAACACCCTTTCTTGATAAAAACTCTCAGCAAATTGTGAACAGAGGGATCATACCCCAACATAATAAAAGCATTATATGACAAACCTACTGCCAGCATCATACTCAATGGGCAAAAATTAAGCTCATTTTCCCTAAGAACAGGAACAAGACAGGGATGCCCACTTTCACCAGTCCTGTTTGATATAGTACTGGAAGTGCTAGCCAAATGGATGAGACAATAGGAAGAAGTAAAAGGCATCCAAATTGGAAAACAAGAAGTAAAACTGTCCTTATTTGCAGATGACATGATACTATCCATAGATAACCTGAAAGACTCCATCAAAAAAACTAATAGACCTAATAAATGAATTTGGCAATGTAGCAGGATACAAAATTAACACCCAGAAAATCTATGGCCTTTTTATGCACCAACTAGAGGCCAGGTGCACAAATTTGTACATGGGAGGGGGGTGATTGGGCCTGCGAGCTGTGGGGAGGGACCACAGGCATTTTGCCAGCAGGCCCAGATCTAGTTGTGTAGATGTGCTGAGGTAGCTGCAAGCAAAGACCACAAAAGGGTGCCCCAAAACAGCCTGAACACCAGCTATGCTCTGAGGTGGAAACACAGCTCTACTTCCCTGTCTCCACTAGAGCCACCTCACTCCCCCAAGGCAGAGTTGCTAACAGACAGATAGATCATCTCTCCAACCTCAGCTGCACATTTTCTCAGGGCTCTGCACCCAAGCATGATAGGTAGCTGACTTTGGCCAATGGTGACACACCAACCTTAGGAGTACTAGTCAATCAGCAGTTGGCAGCCCAGAAAGGTGCAGGCCAAGATAGAAGTGGCTGACAGGGGCAGAAGGGTGAGTGGTGCACACAGTTCAGTGGCAGAGGTAAGATGGTGGTGGTACTTACTTTACATCTTTGCAGTTAGTCTGCTGCCTTGCCCCTTCTGCCCCCTCCAAGCTGCTACTCTGTCTTGATCTGTCTCAGGGACACTCTCCTCCTACAGGCTTCCCAGAGACAGATTCTCTGTTTCCTGAAGCCTTAGCCTGCAGGGAAGGACCAGCCAGGGGAAGGGACTGCGGGAGGTTGGCTGTGGGAACGCACTGGGCAGCTCCTGCATTGAGTCTCTGCCCCCTGGGCATCATAGCAACTGGTCGACCTGTCGTTCCGGTCGTTTAGTAGTAATGGTCGCTTAGGCTTTTATATATATATAGATAATAAATTCACAGAAAGAGAAATGAAAAAAAAACAATCTCATTCACCATTGCACCAATAAATAAGTAAGTAAGTAAGTAAATAAATAAATAAATAAATAAATAAATAAGATACCTAGGAATAAATTTAACAAAGGAGGTAAAAGACCTGCACTCAGAAAACTACAGGACAATGAAAAAAGAGATAGAGGAAGACATAAACAAATGGAAGAACTTACCATGTTCATGGTTTGGTAGAAACAACATCATTAAAATGTCCATACTACCCAAAGCAATCTACACATTCAGTTCAATCCCCATTAACAGCAGCTATACGAGCAGTCTCCCCCACCAGTCAGAGAAGGCACCACTGCTGCGAACAGCACCCACCAGAGGAAGCACTGTCAACTGAGAAGCAGTTGCTTCCGTAACCGCCCAAGGAGCAACTGCAGCCAGAGAAGCTACGGCCATCCAAGGAGTAGCCCCGGCACAGCTCGACATCTAGATCAGTCAGTGAGACCAAAAATGGGTAAACAAAGATACCCCCAAAGGAAAGAAAAGGAGGAAACACCAGAAAAGCAGCTAAGTGAAACAGAGGCATGCAATATGTCAGAAAAAGAATTCAGAATAAGGGTCATAGCATTCATAAATCAGATGGAAGAAAAAATTAACACCTTATGCAAGAGTCAAGAAGAAATGGATGAAAAAATCAACAACTTATGTAAGAAACAAGAAGAAATGAAGAGTGATATAGCTGCAATAAAAAACACCATGGAAAGTTTCAACAGTAGACTAGGAGAAGTGGAGGACCAAATTAGTGAACTAGAAGACAGGAAAGCAAAACACAGCCAAACTGAATTGCAATTGGAGAAAAAAATTAAAAGAAAGGAGGAGAGCCTAAGGGAGCTATGGGACAACATGAAATGAAACAACATATGAATAATAGGGGTGCCAGAACAACAGGAAGAATAACAAGGGTTAGAAGAACTATTTGGAGAAATAATATCAGAAAACTTCCCTGATGTGGCAAAGAAAAAAGTCACACAAGCTCACAGAGTCCCAAACAGGATAAACCCGAAAAGACCCACACCAAGACACATCATAATTACAATGGCAAATATTCAGGACAAAGAGAGAATCTTAAAGGCTGCAAGAGCGAGACAGAAAGTTACATACAAGGGAACTCCCATTAGAATATCAAATGATTTCTCAACAGAAACACATCAAGCCAGACAAGAATGGACGGAAATCTACAAAGTGATGCAAACCAAGGGACTGAATCCAAGAATACTTTATCCAGCAAGGTTATCATTAAAAATTGAAGGGAAAATAAGGAGATTCACAGACAAAAAAATGCTAAGGGAGTTTATCACTACCAAGCCAGCAATGCAAGAAATGCTAAACAGACTGGTATAAAAAGAAGACAGAAAAAGGTAAGAAGGAACATAGTCTCAACAAATAAAAATGGCTACAAACAAGTACCTTTCAATAATAACTTTAAATGTAAATGGACTAAATGCTTCAATCAAAAGACATCGAGTGGCTGATTGGATAAAAAAACATGACCCATATATTTGCTGTCTACAAGAGACCCACCTCAGAAAAAAGGACTCATACAGATTGAAAGTTAAGGGATGGAAAAACATCTTTCAGGCAAATGGAAATGAAAAAAAAGCTGATGTAGCAGTACTTATTTCTGACAAAATAGACCTCAAAGTAAAGGCCATAACAAAAGATAAGGAAGGCCACTTCATAATAATAAAGGGATCGATACAACAAGAGGGTATAACCCTGATAAACATATATGCACCCGATGCAGGAGCACCCAAATACATAAAAAAACTCCTGGGAGATATCAAGGGAGAGATCGACAACAATACAATCATAGTAGGAGACGTTAATACATCACTGACATCATTGGATAAGTCCTCTAAACAAAAAATCAGCAAATAAACAGCAATTCTAAATGACTCACTAGATCAGCTGGACCTAATTGACATCTTCAGAGCATTTCACCCCAAATCCATGGAATATACATTCTTCTCAAGTGCACATGGGACATTTTCAAAAATAGACCACATATTGGGTCACAAACAAAGTATCCCCAAATTCAAAAAGATTGAAATCATATCAAGCATTTTCTCAGACCACAATGGCATAATATTAGAAATAAACTACAATAAAAACATTCCAAAAAATTCAAACACTTGGAAACTGAATAGCATGCTATTAAACAATGATTGGATTAACAATGAGATCAAAGAAGAAATTAAAAACATCCTGGAGACTAATGACAATAAAATACCAAAGGCACATTTCAAAGACCTAGAACAAACTCTCCAAAAATTCATCTGGAATAAAAAAAAGATCCCAATCCTGAGAAAGACAGCAATCCCGAGAAAGAAGAACAAAGTTGGAGGGATAATAATATCACATATCAAGCTACTATATCACCAAGACACGGTTCTCAAAACTTCCTGGTATTGGCACAAGAACAGACATATAGAGCAGTGGAATGGTACAGAAAACCCAGAAATGGATCTGAGCCATTATGCTCAATTAGTATTTGACAAAGGAGGCAAGACCATACAATGGAGTCAAGATAGTCTCTTCAATAAATGGTACTGGGAAATTTGGTCAGATTCATGCAAAAAAAAAATGAAATTAGATCAACAACTTACACCATACACACACACACGCATGTGCATACGTACACACACACACACACACACACAAAACCTCAAAATGACTAAAGGACTTAAATGTAAGACAGAACACCATAAAAATCCTATAAGATTCCATAGGCAGCAAAACAGCAAACATATGTCGTAGTAGCAATATCTGTACTGACACAGCTCCTAGAGCAATAGAGACTAAGGTTAAAATAAACAAATGGGACTACATCAAAATAAAAAGCTTCTGCACAGCAAAAAGAAACCATCAACAAAACAACAAGAAAAGCCACTTCATGGGAGAACATATTTGCCAATGCTATTTCAGGCAAAGGTTTAATCTCCAAAATTTACAGATAACTCATACAAGTTAACAAAAGGAAGATAAATGATGCAATCAAAAAATGGGCAAAGGACCTAAATAGACACGTTTTGAAAGAGGACCTACAGAAGGCCAAGAGACATGAAAACATGCTCAAAGTCACTAATCATATGAGAGATGCAAATCAAAATGACAATGACGTACCATCTCACACCTGTCAGAATGGCTATCATCAACAAATCAAAAAATGACTACTGCTGGCGAGGGTGTGGAGAAAAAGGAACGCTCTTGGACTGCTGGTGGGAATGCAGACTGGTGCAGCCACTGTGGAAGACAGTATGGAGTTTCCTCCAAAAGTTAAAAATGGAACTCCCATTTGACCCAGTAATCCCACTTCTAGGAATATATCCCAAGAAACTAGAAACACCAATCAGAAAGGATATGTTCAACTCTATGTTCATAGCAGCACAATTTACAATAGCTAAGATTTGGAAACACATTATAGTGCACATCAGCAGTTGAGTGGATTTAAAAACTGTGGTTTTTAAATACAAAATGGAATACTATGCCACTATAAAAAGGAGGAACTTTTACCATTTGCAACAGCATGTAAGGAACTGGAGAGCATTATGCTAAGCGAAATAAGCTACTCAGAGAGAGATAAATATCACATGATCTCACTCATATGTGGGATATAATGATCAACATAATTTGATGAACAAGAATAGATCCAGAGACAAATGGCAGGTGAGGGGGTGCTAGAGAGCAACCAAAGCACTTGTATGCATGCATATTAGCATAACCAGTGGACACAGACATTTGGGCAGTGGGGGTTTGCCGGGGGTGGGAATGGCTGGGGGCGGGGGTCAATCGGGGGAAAAGGACACATATGGAAAAATTTAGACAATAAATAAAAAAATTATTAGATTTAATAAATGAATTCGGTAAAGTAGTAGGATACAAAATTAATGCCAAGAAATCTCTGGCATTTTTATACACCAACTGTGAATTTATAGAAAGAGAGATTTAAAAAAAATTCCATTTACCATCACACCAAAAAAAAAAAAAATAGTAGAAAAAGATAATTAGGAATAAACTTAACTAAGGAGGTAAAAGACCTGTACCCGGAAAACTACAGGACACTGAAAAAAGAGATAGAGGAAGTCATAAACAGATGGAAAAAATACCATGTTCATGGATTGGTAGAATCAACATCATTAAAATGCCCATATACCCAAAACAATCTGTAGATTCAATGCACTCCCCATTAAAATACCAATGGCCTATTTCACAGACCTAGAACAAATGCTCCAAAAATTCATCTGGAATAAAAAAAAGACCCCAAATAGCTGCAGCAATCCTGAGAAGGAAGAATAAAGTTGGAGGGATCTCAATATCAGATAGCAAGCTGTATTACAAAGCCACTGTTGTCAAAACTGCCTGGTACTGGCACAAGCACAGACATATAGAACAATGGAACAGAACAGAGAACCCAGAAATTGACCCAAACCACTATGCTCAATTAATATTTGACAAAGGAGGCAAGAGCATACAATGGAGTCAAGATAGTCTCTTCAATAAATGGTGTTGGGAAAATTGGACAGATACATGCAAAAAAATGACACTGGACCACTAACTTACACCTTACACAAAAATAAACTCAAAATAGATAAAGAATTTAAATGTAAGATGGAAAATCATAAAAATATTAGAGGAATCCACAGGCAGCAAAATCTCAGACATATGCTGAAGCAATGTCTTTACCGATAGAGCTCCCAGGGCAATGGAAACTAAAGGGAAAATAAACAAATGGGACTACATCAAAATAAAAAGCTTCTGTACAGCAAAAGAAACCATCAAAAAATAACAAGAAAGCCCACTGCATGGGAGAACATATTTGCCAATGTTATCACTGACATGGGTTTAATCTCCAATGGTTACAGGGAACTCATACAACTTAACAAAAGGAAGATAACAACTCAATCAAAAAATGGGCTATGGACCTAAATAGATACTTTTCGAAAGAGGACATAAGAAAGGCCAACAGACATATGAAAACATGCTCAAAGTCACTAATAATCCGAGAGATGCAATCAAAACGACAATGATATCACACCTGTCAGAATAGTTATCATCAACAAATTAACAAATGACTAGTGCTGGTGAGGATGTGGAGAAAAAGAAACCCTTGTGCACTGCTGGTGGGAATGCAGACTGATGCAGCCACTGTGGAGAATAGTATGGACTTACCTCAAAAAACTAAAAATGGAACTCCCATTTGATCCATTGATCTCACTTCTAGGAATATATCCCAAGAAAACAAAAACACCAATCAGAAAGGATATGTGTACCCCTATGTTCATAGCAGCACAATTTACCATGGCTAAGATTGGAAACAGCCTAAGTGCCCATCAGCAGATGAGTGGATTAAAAACTGTGGTACATCTACACAATGGAATAGTATGCTGTGGTAAAAAAGAAGGGATTCTTGCCATTTGCAACAGCATGGATGGAACTGGAGAGCATTATGCTAAGGGAAATAACCAGTCAGAGAAAGATAAATATCACATAATATCAATCATTTGTGGAATATAATGAACAACATAAACTGATTATCAAAAACAGATCCAGAGACAGAGAAGCATCAATTAGACCATCAAACCTCAGAGGGAAGGTAAGGGAGAGTGGGTGTAAGGGGGAGAGATCAATCATAGGACTTGTATGCATGCATATAAGCACAACCAATGGACACAGACACCAGGGGGGTGAGGCCATGAGTGGGGTGGTGGGGGGAAAAGGGGAATAAGGACACATATATAATACCTTATTCAATAAAGAAAAAATAAATTAAAAAGGGAACTTTCATTTGACCCAGTAATACCACTTCTAGGAATATATCCCAAGAAAACAGAAACACCAATCAGAAAGGATATATGCACCCCTATGTTGATAGTAGCACAATTTACAATAGCTAAGATTTGGAAACAGCCTAAGTGCCCATCAGCAGATGAGTGGATTAGAAAACTGTGGTATATCTACACAATGGAATACTATGCTGCTGTAAAAAAGAAGTTATTATTTGCAACAGCATGGATAGAACTGGAGAGCATTATACTAAGTGAAATAAGCCAGTCGGAGAAAGATAAAGATCACATGATCTCACTCATTTGTGGGATACTATGAACCACATAACTGATCAACAAAAATAGAACCAGAGGCATAGAATCATTGAGCAGACTTTCTCACCTATGAGGGAAGGCAGGGGATGAAGGGGTAAGAGATCAACCAAAGGACTTGTATGTATGCATATTAGCATAACAAATGGACACAGACACTAGGGGGGTGAAGGCATGAGTGGGTGGCTGGAGGGTGAGTGCATGTGCTGGGGTGTCGGGCAGCCGGGGAGAGGTCCATGGGGGAAAAAGGAGACTTATGTAATACTTTAAACAATAAAGAATTTAAATTAAAAATAAAATACCTATATTCAGAAAATTATAGGACATTGAAAGAAATTAAGGAACATACAATAAGTGAAGACATATACCTTGTTCATGAAGTGGAAAAATTAACATAATTAAAATGCCCATACTACCTAAACAATTTATAGATTTTATGCAATCTCTATTAAAATACCAACAGTATATTTTACAGATCTACAACAAACATTCCAAAAATTTATATAGAACCAAAAATTACACCAAATAACCTCAGCAATCTTGATAAAGAAGAACAAAGTTAGAGAGATCACAATATTAGTCTATACTACAAAACCATTGTAATCAAAACAGCATGGTTCTAGCACAAGAGCAGGCATATAGATCAATGGAACAGAAATGAGATCCCAGAAATCAAAAGACGCCATTATGGTCAATTAATATTTGACAATGAAGGCAAGAGAATACAATGGAGTAAAGATGGTCTTTCCAATAAATGGTGCTTGGAAAATTGAACAGGTGCATGCAAAAAAATTGAAATTAGAACACCAACTTACACCATAAACAAGAATAAACTAAAAATGGATAAAAAACTTAAATGTAAATTACCAACCCATAAAAATCCTACAACATTGGCAGTAAAATCTCAGACACCTCACATATCAGTATTTTTACTGATACATGTCCTAAGGCAAGAGAAACAAAGGAAAAAATAAGCAAATGGGACTACATCAAACTAAAAGTTTCTGTGTATGAAAAACAATCAGCAAAATGAAAAGGAGACCCACTGTATGGGAGAACATATTTGGCAATTATACATCTGATAAGAGGTTAATTTCCAAAGTATTTAAAGAACTTACCACAACTCAACACCAGCAAGACAAACAATCCTATAAAAAATGGGCAACGGACCTGGAGAAACACTTCCCCAAAGAGGAATACAGATGTCCAAATAACATATGAAAAAATGCTCAACTTCACTAATTATCAGAGAGATGCAAATTAAAGCTACATTGAGGTATTACCTCACACCTGTAAGAATGGCTACCATCAATAAATCAACAAACAAGTGCTGGTGAGAATGTGGAGCAAAGGGAACCCTAGTATACAGCTGGTGGGTATGCAGACTGGTGCAGCCACTGTGGAAAACATTATGGAGTTTCCTCAAAAAAATTAAAAATGAAACTGCCTTTTGACCCAGTGACCTCACTTCTTGAAATATATCCTAAGAATCCCGGAACACCAATCAGAAAGAATATATGCATCCCTATGTGCACAGCAGTGTTAATTATAATAGCTAAGATCTGGAAACAGCCTAAGTCCTCATTAGTAGATGAGTGGATAAAAAAGCTGTGGTACATTTACACAATGGTATACCATGCAGCTGTAAAAAAGATGTCTTACTCTTTATGACAGCATGGATGGACCTGGAGATTGTTATGGTAAGCAAAGTCAGCAGTAAGAGAAAGACAAATATCACATGATCTCACTCATATGTGGAATCTAATGAACAAAATAAACTAACAAACAAAATAGTTTCAGAGTCAAGGATAACTGAAACAGACTGACAGATATCAGAGGGGAGTGGAGAGTTGGGGAGGGAAGAGATTAACCAAAGAACCTATATGCATAGCCCATGGACTCTGACAATAATGTGGTGAATGCCTTGAGTGAGGTGTCGGTTGGGTGGTCAGATGCAAAGTAGTGAGAAATGGGAGAATCTGTTAATAATTAAAAAATGGTAAATGGTATGGTTTTAAAAAATTATAAAATACTACAATATAAAAAATAGGCCTATCCTAGAAGCAGAACACTTGGTCACCCCAGTATTTCTTCTTCAGTGTTAGCCTATGTGGATATTTTTCAAGCAAGGCTTGCTTTGTTCTCACTGTTTCTTGATAGTAAGTAAGCAAACAATTTCTAGGTACTCAGAAAGGATCTTGTTTATCATAAACTAAAATCTATTTGAGAGTCAAAGTACAGATGAGTGATTCCTTAAAAGACCAATTCCATAGTTAATGTGTGTCACAAAGCAGACTGAAGATATAGTGATTTCTCATGCAACTATTTCTCTTTATCTTACCTTGGGTACCCTAATATTCAAGGGATATAATTGCAAAGAAATGTAATAAATTGAATTAAGTTGGTAATAATTGGTTAAGTAAATACAGATACAACAAAATGACACTGTATTTCTTCAAACTAGGATTATGAAGGCTCTGTATTACTTTTAAGTAATTTATTAAAGTAAAATTTAAGCTTTGTAAATAAGTTAAATTTTATAATTCAAAGAAGAACTTTTCTTAACACACTACTTGCATATTATTCTTTTCAAAGTCAGGTATTTGAAAGTCAAAATTGAGTTCTTCCTGATATATCTGCGGAGTTTACTGGCTAAGTGTGTTATAGATCCTTAATAAGCTCTGTTCTGTTTAAGAGTTGGTCCTTCCTCTCACATGCAATCCTTCTCTCCTTCTCTCATCAGCACATTATGAATAAATCATAGCCTACCATCTTATTTCTATTTTTCATATAAACTATTCTTCATAGTATTAGAATTTAGTGTAGTTGAGAGACCTTGATATAAGGGAGTTAAAGAAACTAATGGGAAATGCAAAATACATACAATGAGCAGTTGCTATATTCTCATTAGTCTTCACAAATTGAAGAAAAACTATAAGGGACTAAGTATGAATAATACATTTAATAAGTACAGAAAAAGTAAAAACGTGTACTTTGGTCCACATGGTCTAAGTGAATTCTGGAACTAACAAACTGCGCATCCTGGCCATAATTTCATTTAGGCATGGAACACTGGGGCAAACAAATTTATTGGAAACACTCAAGGTTTTCTTAGATAAATATTTCTATTGTCCTAATACACATATATAGACTATATTAAGTTACCTAGAAGAAACAAAACATTTAATCCTCTTGGAACACCTGCCTTTGCCAAGCACAAGGTTGGCTTTAATTTTTCACTAACACCTTTTCATAAAAGATTTTTTTATTATTGGAAAGTATACACATGTGTTTAATAAATTAACAAGTACAATTTTTTAATTAAATATAGACATGGTAGGTTCATGTATAGGTAAATAATCGAGACAAGACTATATAAGTAGAACAGGAGTGGGTATAATACACAAGTCTTTCAAAATGTAAACATTGGGCTATAAATTTGTTCTAATCATAGGATTGAAATAACCCAAAAAGTATTCCTAAGAATTGCCATTAATCTGAATATTCTCACAATGTTTTTACTTTATATTTTGCTATTACAGCTGATCACTACATATCTACACCAGCATTCCCCAAATGATATTCCATTAATGAATGGATTTCCCATAAAAATGGGTTTCATGTTTAAATTAGTTACCAAGTTAAGGGTGAAAATATTATACCTTTATATTACAGAATTTTTCAGTATTTAATTGCTAAAAATATTTTTTCAGTCTTTAATTGCTAAAATAGAAATTTTCATATTTAATTGCATAAACTTTCAATGATTTCATGTTTTCTGTCCATTCTTCTTTCTGTCCTTTGTTTTTATTATCCATGCTTTCTCTTTTTATTTTATTTTTTCTTAGTTTCTCCCTTTCTCCCTTCCTTTCTTTCTCCTTACCCATCACTGTCTCTTGGTTTATTTGGATTACTTCTAGGTCTACTCTGCCTGATCCAAGTCCCTTCTGAAGGGAACCATCAGCAAAAGCAGCCACCCTCTCTTTGACACCTGCCACTGGTCTTTTCCAGCAATTTCTCTCTAGGGCCATTACATTGCCTGCAGCATGCTTGGACCCGATAGCTCCTGCCTCCTCTGTTCCATCTTTGAGGTCCAGGGATTACCATCTTTTGCAACATTCTCTGACGGGAAAGAGTGGGGTTTCTTTTCAGGCTCACTGTATGAAAGTCAGTTCTCTCTCTAAAGTTGACCAAGTCCAGCACAACTCTAGCCATTACATTAAAATACATAATTAAAAACTGTAAACTTTCAAATTCACATGTGTCCCTTGCATTCATAAAAGACACTTAAAAAAAGAAAAACAAAAACAGAAAACCTTAAAAGGCCAATAAGAGCCCCTTGGAGAAAGCCTGGAGCCTGACTATAAGGTGACATGGAAGGAACTTTAAGACATCATTGGGAACCTCAGTAACTTGAGGAACTTACCCAAATCTATAGGTATTTCAGGCAAACCTGATGACAGCTAGATGGCTCAGCAGCTTTTCCCCGAGGGGCTAATTAAAGCTCAATCATGAGATTTCAGCAAGGCAGGTTTTTAAAATACTATACAATTAGTTGTTTTTCTTATTGTGTTCATGCAAACAACCAGGCCAAATTGAAACTAGACTTAGTACAGTAAATAAATTGGTCTTAATTTGGCTCTTTAATAAAAATGAGGGTGATTTTATTGGGACAAATTGTGTTCCAATAGGGAATTATTAGAACTGAAATGTTTTTTCCTTCCACCAGATTATTTGTCATACTTTTTGTTGTCCTAGCTTTGCCCCACTAATACTAAAATGTAAAACATAGTTTGTTTCCACCAGGTTAAAAGCCCTATTCATACTCAGGGAATACCACCTCTAGACACTACTGTGCTCTTTCCATGCCCAGGCCTCATTGTCCCCTGACAGAGAGCAAGGATCTCTCGGCTCTGAAAGAAAACTTTGTCCCTTATCAGCATGAAGCTGCTACAGAAGAGACCCTGCACCCATTTTCTCTGAAAGGATCCAGAGCCAAGATCCTTGAGGGGGAGATGTGGTAGGCAGTTAGACAGACATGAACAGAGCAAAGATGATGGGCCAGGTCCCTTACATCCCTTAGAAGCAGGGGACAGAGTTCTACTCAAGACATGAAAAACTGGATTGCCAGACAATCAACTGGAGGAAAAACAGGCAGCATCCTAGGACATGCTTCTCACCACTCCAACCATCCTGAATCTGGTAGAGGTAAAGTTCTAGATCCATCACACCAGAGTGAAGGGGGTGCCAGAAGGGGAAGAATGGGTGACTGAACCCAAGGAACAACTCAAGGTCTTCTTCGAAGGCAGCATTTGCTCTTGACCACTGCTGGTCTGGCTGAAGGAGAACTAATTCCGTTCAGAAGAGATAAAAATTTTGAGTACATTTAGCAAAAAAGGGTTTTGCCTTTTAGGAGGAACCTATGAGGACAGACCTTTACATCTTGCCTATTAGGAGTTGGGACACATATTGCTAATATACAGAATTATACTCATTCTATTCATTTTGGGAAGAAAGTCACATATGGGGACCTTTACACTTTGGGACTCAGTGTCTAAGGAAAGGATGCAGGGATGCTTTCTCTAAAGGTTGCTGCATGGGCTTCCTGAGGCAAATATCTAACTTTTACCAGGTGTTCTAATTATTACCTTTCAGTACCTAATAATTACAATATGAATTGCTGGATAAAAATGGTAGATGGAAAAATGAAGAAAGCTTGTTCTTGCTGGTAGCTCAATGGTTAGAGCATTGGCCTGCACACTGAAGGGTTGAGGGTTCAATTCCAAGTCAAGGGCAAATACCTGGGTTGAAGGTTTGATCAGGTTTGATTAGGGCATGTGCAGAGGCAATCAATCAATGTTTTCTCTCTCATATTGATGTTTCTTTCTCTGTATCCCCTCTCCCTTCCTCCCTTCAACTCTCTAAAAAAAAAAAAATCAATGGAAAAAATATTCTTGGATGAAGATTAACAAAAAAATAAAATTCGGCCTTAATCTTGATCCCCTCCCCCCAAATGTGCTGAGTCCCCTGATGAGCCACCAACAGTTTCTGCACATAGGAGTGGCATGTTCAGAAAGGGTGTTCACTCTCACTTAGAGTCTCCTGGAGAGACTCCTGGTTTATAGAACTAAACTATTATCTTCCATTAGGACAAATATCCAGAAGAGAAAAAAAAGACACAATGGGAACAAATACAAGTTATTCTTATGAGTTGAAAGGATATAGTTACTCTTCTTTTTCTTCCCTATTCCTTTCTATGTAATGTCAATTATTTCTGAAAATATTACATTTTACAAGACCCTGTAAAACAGGGTCTTCTTTATACCTTTTTTCAGAATCAACAGTTGATATCACAGAATAGAATCTTTCCTCTACCCTGTAAATTTATACACATAAATAATTTAAGTGAAGAGATTATGTTAGACCATATATACAGACTATAGGCCCAGTGCACGAAATTCGTGCATGTGAGGTGGGGGTCCCACAGCCCAACCTGCAGCCTCTCCAATCTGGGACCCTTTGGGGGATGTCCGACTGCCGATAGTCAGATATCCCTCTCTCAATCCAGGACCGCTGGCTCCTAACCACTCAACTGCCTGCCCGCCTGCCTGATCGCCCCTAACCACTCTATATGCCAGCCTGATTGCCCCTAACTGCTCTCCCCTGCTTGCCTGATCACCCCTAACCACTCTCCCCTGCCAGCCTGATTGCCCCTAACTGCTCTTCTCTCCTGCCAGCCTGATCACCCCTAACAATTCTGCCTGCCTGCCTGATCACCCCCAACTTCCTCTGCCTCGGCCCCTGTCACCATGGCTTTGTCTGGAAGGACATCCGGAAGATATCCAGTCTAATTAGCATATTACCCTTTTATTAGTATAGATAAGTTTTTATCTCTAGTTTCAAGGTCAAAAATAAGATCATTTTCTTGTATGCTCTCTAAACTCTTTGCTTCCCTGTCAATAGTTCCTTAGACTAACACATTCCTAGGCTAAAAAGTAATACTAGGTTGTTCATCATCTGTTTACTGAAATTGAAATAAAATTAACTAGTCTATGATGGAGTGAGAAAAATTATCTTTTTTGGAAATAGCAGAGCCCACACAGCTGCTCCAACTTGTACAACAGTGGGGAGAGCTGAATAGAAAAAAAAATAATAATAGAGCCAAAGGCAAAAACATTTTCATATATCTCTGCCAATCTTTACCATTACTTGCTTAACATGGAGAATAATAAGAATAAATGTACCTGTTAAAAGGCAATATTTTTGGTGTCACTTTTCATTCCTTCTCCGTCCCTAACTCATCTAATTGTCAACAATGCCTGTTTGCAGTGTTTCTCCCATGCTGGCCTTTTTCTCCTCCTCTTTGCCTTAATTTCTCACAAGGATTACTGAGTAGTGGTCTTCCTTTTCTCTTTTTTTAAAAACTGATCTTTCTTATGTGCTTCAAAAGGAGGGATGCATCATTTCCTCTCTCTTATCATAAATTTCAGGATTTCCACTTGCCATGAGTACAAGTGTTTTCTTGTTAACATCCTGGTCAGTATATCCTTATGATAGCTCACTGAGTTAATATACATCTCAATGTGTAAGGCCAGATCAAGCATGTGTGAAGAATGACTTAAAAATAAGGAATATTCTATGTACATGAGGAATTTGTATGTGAAAAATTGGACCTGCAACCATCAATAGGAATTCTTCAAAGGAACTCAACTTACAACCAAAAGCATTGGAGTGCAGATATAAAATTCACTGATTCTTTTTCTAAACCAAGGTACTGTTATCCTTGTGAATACTGAAAGATTTTGTATATAAATTATATCTCCATCTGATCGCTTAGATTTTAATAAAGTACATTTGCTCATTTTCTTAGTTTCCTAAGGCTGTCATAATAAAGTGCCATAAACTTGGTGGCTTAAAACTAAAGAAACATATTATCTAACAGTTCTGGAGGCTTGAAGTCCAAAATCAAGATGTTGACATCATGCTCACTTTCAGACTCTGGATAGACTCCTTCCTTGCCCCTTCCTAATTTCTGGTAGTAACATTCCTTGGCAGCTTCATTATTTCATCTCTGTCTCTGTTGTTGCATGACATTCTCCCCATGAGCCTCACTTTACATTATCTTCTCTCTTCTTGTAAGGGCACCAGTCATACTGTATTATGAGCTTATCCTACTCCATAATTTGATCTTTATTCCTTCTTACTCATTGTCATTTATCACCAGTCTTTGTTATGACCCTTTTCCCAAATATGGTAGAATTCTAAGGTACTAGGGTTTAGAGTTTAATGTATCATTTTGGGGGATATAATTCAAACCATAACATTGATAATTACTCATTTTCTAGCAGTGCCCTATGTTTAGGTTTTTATACTATAGTATACACAAATATTGCTATTTCAAATGCTTCAAATATATTTAAGTCCATAAATAATTTTAAAAACCCTGCCTTCTACTTCATGTTAAATTTATATTCCTCTCCCTATTTTCTATTTCTTTATTTTCTCGCAAAGACTGGTGATAAATGTGATGAGTAAGAAGAAATAAAGATCAAATTATCGGTAACATTATGAAATGATGGAACTCTACATATAGGTAGTGAGCTATCAATACAAATTTAAGATTTTTCTGAAAAAAAATGTCCTATACATAATACCATCTCCCATATTGTTCTGTTAGTATAATTAAAAGATTTTCATAAGAACTTTCTAGAAAAATGTATATTTTTACTGGCCTAAATTATTAAACTGCTAAGGCAAACAAGGCATTAAGCACTACATAATGGTTACATAGCTGAAATGGGGCTTCCATGTTATGGGATTAAGAACATAAAACTTTGGTGGCTGGAAAAAGAAGAGGCATGAAAACTTGATCTGGTTCAGTATTATACTCTTAGTGAAGAACTATAAGCATATAGAGGGAAATATACAGATACTGATCTGAGGAAGAAAAATATCTGGGATGGGGTATGTAATAGAAATCTTCAACATAAGTAAAACTTTGTCTTCCTAGATGTTTTCCTGGTTTGACCATATCCTAAATTTAAATTATCAACAGATATATTTTTCTATCAGAAAATTATCACTTGAAAGTCATACAGATACAAATAACTCAATACGTTTATAATTAATTATTTTGGACCAAAACATTGCTTATCTACCTGTATGCATATATAGCTGAGTGACAACATCTACCTAGATGAGATATGAACTCCTCTTCATCCACTCATGATCTCAGTTAAGATCTAGAGAGTCCCTAGCATCAAAAAACTATGTTGGTTGTTTAATTTTCTCTAACCATATGTACTTCAACTATTCAAACACAATAATAAGAAAACAACCCAAAGTTTAAAATATGGGCTCAAGATTTGAACATATACCATCAAAAGATATACCAATGTCGAATAAGAATGTGGAAGATGTTCAATATAATTTGTCATTAGGGAAATGCAAATTAAGACCACAATGAGATATCACTACACACCTATTAGAATGGCTAAAATAAAAAGGACTAACCATGATATGTATTGGTGGGAATTTGGAGAAACTTGAACACTCATACATTGCCCATCAAAATGTAAATGGTCAATATTACAGGATTACAGGGACAGGGAAACTGAGACAGGAATGTTAAAACAAGGCCAAACAGTATGAGCAATTTGCAGCCAGCTTGTTACTAAGAAGCCATTATCTTCCCCAGCAAGGACATGAGAGCAAATGGTTAAAAAACAAAACAAAACAAAACAAAAAAACCCCCAAAAAACTGCCTAATGAGAGAATGCAGAATGGGAGGGGGAAAAGGGAAAGGAAAAAGGGACAGTTTTACTCCCTAAGCAGAGAAACCAGCAGTCTCAAGGCTTGACAAGAAAAAGTTGCCAGGTGCTTCTCATGATTTCTGGGAAGGCCACAACAAAGTAAAAAAAAAAAAGGGACCTTGAGAATTAATCTGCACCAAAATATTCAGCAGAGGAATTTTGAGACCTATAGACAGGAGGGTATATAACGCCTCAAACCTCCACCCAGCTTGCTCTTCAGATTAGCTGAGAGCCCATCTGCACTTCAAAATCCAGATGTATAGGTTTGCTTGCTTTGCTTTTTCAATAAAGGTGCATGCTTTAATTGCTTTAATAGATTGGCTTTTCACAACACAGTCAAGGTCTCTCATATAAATGCGTTTATATGAGAAGACAAGGATCGAGGTTTGGGACAGCCCTCTTCTACTGGCTCAGGGGGCTGTCTGGTAACACCTCTCTGGTGCCAGTGAGAGGTGCCTATAACATTCAATCACTTTGTAAACAATTTGCAATATATATATTTTTTAAATTAAACCTATACTTATCATAAAATAGACTCATTTCAATACAGGCATTTGTCCAAAAGAAAAGATGGCATGTGTCTATTCAAAGACTTGTATGCAAATGTAATAATAGGTTTGATGTGACAGCCAAAAACAAGAAAAATTCAAATTTCCATCAAACAGTGAATGGATATACTATGAAAAATTGCCCAGCAATGAAAAAATAAGAGACTATTAATAGACACACATGGTTGAATCTCAAAGTAATTATGAATAAAAAAAGCCAGAGTAAAAAGAGTACATGTTGTATAATTCCATTTATATAAACTCTAGAAACTGCAAACTGATCTACAGTGACAGAAAGCAGACCAGCAGTTGTCTGGGAAAGGGCAGGGTGTGCATAGAAAGCATATTAAAGGGCAAAGGAAACTTGTGGAAGCAACAGATATATTCACTATATTAGGTGTGGTGGTATTTTTAAGGTATGCACATATAAAAAGTTACCAAAGTATTCACTTTAAGTATGTACAGTTTGTTGTATGTCAATTATACCTCAATAAAACTGTTTTAAGATGTCCTTATTTTGCTGGTGTCACAAGCATATTCACTATGATTTACCTCAATCTGTAATCAAATCAGCCTCTTTCTCTCATATCCCTCTCCTTATTTCATTGCAATACCATTTCTTATTCAGATTAACATGAAATATTATCATAATATCAGATGTCATGATCACAGGCCTATACTAGAAAAAATAGGTCTATTTTCTGCCAAAGCTATTAGCCTGAGTCTTTCTAATTTATAGACTATAACGTTGAAATGATAGGCCATGCAAAATGCAAATTTAACTGTGTCTTCTTCTGACTTAAAAGTCTGTACTAGTATTTCATAGTCTCCAGCAAAAAGGCCCAGGTTTATATAAGACCTATGAAGCCCTAAGATACTTGACCATGATCTTCCTTTCCCTAGCCACGCATACACTTCAGGCATACAAACTATTCAGAATGTTCTGACCATTTCTGTGCCTTTCTTACTGTTGTAGATTTGCGTTTGCTGATAATGTTGCTGTAATTATCCACTTCTCATTTTCTCACAGTGAATTTTTCTTGGTCTTCCAATTCAGCTTCTAATTATCTTGGTCATTCCTATAGTCAATTATTGTTTTTCTCAGTACTGGTGTTGTACTTTTATATACATTTATAGTTACACTTACTCCTGCATTTTAATTATGAGTTACAGTGAACTATTTTAGAAGGGTTTATCTTTTTTCAGCACTCAATCCCTAGCATCAGTACTTAGTACTGAGATGTCAATGAATGTTTATTCAATTTCATTAACTGTTGAACATTCTTAAGGCTTATGGACCCATTTAATCAGGCACTATTTACTCATGTAAGTTCCACAGAAAAGCCTGAGCTGAAGTCATTAACCTCAACAATAAGGACACTTTACATTCTTGTCCTTATTTCCAGAAATTACAAAATTAGCTGCTTCTGTTTCTTCTTAATGCAGCAATTTTCAACTTATTTCATCTCATGATACAAATAAATTAATTATTAAAAATCTGCAACTCACCATAAAATATATTATATTTTATACCTATCTGACAAAAATAGAAAAAGGTATACTTTTGATTCATTCACACCAATGGCTATTGTGTGGGCTGTTGTCATTTTTTATTTGACAATCTAAGGAAAAAGAAGTCAGTGCCCCTGACTAAATAGGTTTTGCATATTTTAAAATTCTTGTGGCACAATGGTTGAAAATTGCTGTCTTAATGTAATGTGAAATAGTTCAGGCAGGTTCCTAGGAGTTTCACTGTGTTGTTTTTGAGTGTAGGCTGAGAAGGTTGCCTCAGTCCAGGATAGATGTTAGTGCTTAGAAGCTATGAAAAATCAAGTTTGTCTTAGAAAATACATCTTTACAAGGAGCACAGAGGCAGAGTATTTCAAGTAGCTGCCAGGGAAAAACATTTCAAAGAAATGTAGTTCAATTCCACAAGAATCAATGAAAGAGAGATAAGACCTGGAAGTGGCAAAATGGTCTTCAGTACTTACTTTTAATGTTACTAATATTGCTTTAAATGAAGATAATAACATTCTTCCCTCTGTCTTGCTTTTTGTGCAATCAGAGATATACATGTCTGATGAAAAATATAAGAGAAAACCACACCTGATGGTAAACAAAGTTACAATCTTAGCATAATGAAGTTAATGATAATTAGATAGAATGAGCTTTTTTTTAGTACCTAGACTTTCAGTAGAAATAAATGAAAGCTATGAGGACATTTACAAATACTCAAGAATTTCTTGCTAAATTCTCTAGTGGTGGAAAGTCAATTTGATAGCAAACAGAACCTATCTGCTTCATATCATCTAGACATATTATGGCCAACTTTGAACAGTTCTTTAACCACCTCCAAACATTCATAATGTAATTTTTGGTACATTATACATATGAGAAATATAGTCAAAATATTTACTAGTCAGAATAAGTTTACTTTGCCTAAAACATTGTTGAAAGCTGAAAACAGTTGGAATTGTTTTCCTTTTTCTAAATTCAGCAATACCATCATACTATTTTTAACACTGATATAGGTACGTCATTCCCTAATTCCAAAGGAATTCAGAAGTCACAATAGAAATTCAAAACGGAGATATTTCCATATGTATTTCCAGAATTTAAGAATACTAAGGTTATAAAAATGTATCATATTTAAATTGAAAGTCCTAATTTCCAGTACATCATTTCATTTATTTAGCTGGCTGAAAAGTAAAAAGCCAAGGGTTAAAACAGTGGCAAATAAATTTCCTTTTCTTTCTCCATATAAATAAATGTCAACTAAATAATCTCTACCTTCTCAGCATGCTGAAAATAGCTCATTTAGTAAATGGCTGGGGAAGGCTTTATATTAAAATTTCTTGAGATTGACATATTCTCTCTATTTCATTTTTACAATAGTCTTCTGTCAAATCTATACAAGTTACAAGTCTCCATAGAATAGGAAATACCTTCTTCCAACTGGAGCTAAATCCAAGACAAAAATTTCTACCTTGAATATTGTGAAGGCAGGGAAACATGGGGAGTTTCTTTTGAAGTAGTGTTTCACAGTTTCATTGCAATATTTACTTCAAAATGTGGGTAAATGTTCAAAGGTTGAGAATTTGGAACATTCACTCACTTTTTATCCAAGAGGTGATGATACTTTCTGGTATAAATGTCACCAACAAAATGCTACCCAATGCCCATATTTGAAGAGAATACAAAATATCATAAGGATCTGTCAATTACATTGGAGAGATGTCAAATCAGTACAAAATACAGATAGCCTTGTTCTGTGAAGAGTATATAATTTAATATTTAAAATAACATTATTAACCACTGTAGAATTCCTAATTAAATGAGGAAGGCCAAACTTTGTATGTGAATCAAATAGAGAATGAAAAATTATATCTGTTTTCATCATTTACCTTTCCTCCCTTCATGCACACATTTTGAGCTCTAGTAGTCCTCTGTCTCAAATACTGCCTCCTCATTTAACCGCTCTAGTCACCACACTATCTTCCTCTCTGGCCAGCTTTCATTATGAGAAAGAAAAACCTTTTACAATGGTAGGTTTTCTCTATATAAACATATATCAGAATAACTTATAATATATAACATTATAGTTAACTCTACTGATATATTTATCTCTGTATACCTCCATACTAATTTGATGTTATTTATCTCTGCATCTATAATGCTTTGCATAGTTTCGGGTACAAAAAGATTCTTGAAAATAATTTTAGAATGAATAAATAAATATATGAATAGCAACATCAGAAAGGCACATTTTACTACATTTAAAATTGTGTCTACATTATTTTATGGCTTAAATACTGCTATGTAGCATAGAAAAGAGACCAAGTCTAAACAAATGGCTGAAGGCTAAAGAAAGAAGCATTAACAATGAGATACTCTTACTGAAGAAAGCCAAAGATATGTAACTGGCTTTACTACTCTGTCCTACGAATTAGAAGAAATTTGTTTTCTCAATAAATAAACATGACTATTACATGTGGAAAAACACTTTAATTTTGTTGCAAATTTAATACTGATTTCTTACTCTTACTGGATTAGACTCTATTATCCTGATTTATGTAAACATTGAGATAAAATACTAATTCCCAGCTATGTATAAGACTTGTAGTATCAACAAAATAAGTATTGATTGTAATTATGTTTTAATAGGCAATGCTCAAACAATAAAGTAAACAAAAATGCACCTTTTTTTGTTACTGGTTTTAGTTTTAAAAGAAGTGCTTATTTATGTTTTTAAGATTTTGAGAGGATAAGTTATTACTCCTGCTATCAAGAAAATGTAGTTCATAAAATTTTCTCATTTCTACTTTTCCACTATGACAAAATTAATTTCATAGCTTTGGTATAGAAATTAAACAACTTAGAACTATAAACATCAGATTATTGTTTCTTAGCTAAATATACCACTAAAGTATATATTCTACTTACTAATCACATTATTTATCCTTTCTCTTGTTAGAAAAAATCTTCAGCTGATGACTAACCTTATTCATGGGTCTTGAATTTCTCTTATTTCTGTATGACTGGAGATATCTGGCAATGGATTTCATTAGTTATGGATTGTTTTTCCTTTTTAATTTTTTAAATAGAATTTATTGTGTTACATTAGTTAATAAAATTATATAGGTTTCAAGTGTAAGTTATAGATTTTCAATTAGCAAGGGGGTTGTGTTAGTTCATTTGGGCTGCTATAACAGAATACCACAGATTGCATGACATAAACAACAAACATTTATTTTTTACAGTTCTGGAGGCTAAGTCCAAGATCAAGATATAAGCATATGTGAGGCCCTAGTTTCTGATACATAGACAGCAAGCTTTTCCCTGTATTCTCATATGGCAGAAAGGGTCTCTTTTAATAAGGGAACTAATCTCATTCTTCAGGGCTCCGTCCTTTTGTCCTAATCACCTCCCAAAGAACCCACCACCAAAGAGCATCACATTGTGTTTCCACATTTGAATTGTCAGGGTGGTGGGGTTGGCGAAAACATTTAGTCTATAGGAGGAAAACAAGTAAACAAAGACAATTAATTTTGTAAGAGAAAGATAGACTATGACTTTTATATCAAGATATTGAAAATTAAATTTCTAGGGTCTGTACAATGCTCTCAAATATATAATTATCTATTCTCTTTTATACCAAGCAAAATAGATTTTATACTCTAAAATAAGATTTTATTTAACAATTCTCTTCACAAAATAACCATAAAACAAAGTCCATTGTGAATATATGAATTCTCAAGTCAGTTTCTGAAATATCATATGGAATAAATTTAGATAAAACATATGTGCTTTTTACTAGAGATCTATTACTGGTATTCAATTTCTAAAACTTCTTTTGATGTATTATGAAAATTCACAAATAAAGATAATATATTACATCAATTATTGTAATGTCATATTAAATGGGTGATTATAGTAATAGGTATTTCAAACAGAAGAACTTCTTTGCAGCATAATCTAAGAGTTTATAATGTAAGCAACAATACTTTGAAAATGTTAGGTTGCAGTAACAATTATATCAGCTTTATTTAATTTTAATTCATTAATTAGTTATGAAAATAACAAGTCCCTGATTCTAGCTTAAATATTACTAAATTCTGTAATATTTTATTTTGTTCCCCCTGAGGATTCGTTCTCAGAATAAGTTGATCACCCAAGGGCTGTCAAATTCAAACTCTACTTTAATTTTTTCTCTACCATTCAAGATACGAGTCTCACTGTGAGATATAGTAAACATATTTAAGAAAGAAATTGGTAGTTTGTCAAGAGATTTAAACTGAGTAAATTTCTGTATTTCTTTATGTATGTTTCACCTTAGATGCTTGGCTTATTTAACTTGCCATTTACTTTTTTTTTATACACATTTATTTTCTTTAATGCAATTTAGTGTTGCCTCAAGAAATACAAATGTAAGCCATATGTGTAATTTAAATTTTTCTAATGAACATATTTATAAAAGGAAAAAAGATAAAATTAATTGTCATAGAAGACTTCATTTAATCTAAGATATGTAATTTTGAGATATAAGCAATTTAAAATTTATTAATGAGATATTTTTCATTTTGTTTGTACCAAGACTTTGAAAGCCGTATGTATTTGACACTTAGATTATACCTCAGTTTGGACAAACTGCATTTCATTTGTTTAATTGCCTCATGTAGCTGGTGGCCATTGTTGATAACACAGCTCTAGTGTTTTACAAATTATAGACTAATAGATATCTTTTGAAATTCTTAAAGGAATCTTTAAGATTGTCACTGAATACTGATTGTAGAGAAGAGTAATTTTGTTGTGTTCAGTGGCTATTCCAGAAGGGAGTGATTGACTGTATCTATTTCCCTGTCTGCCCTTTTCTTTAACTGGTGTCAAGTACAGTCAATTATATTTAACTAGAGGCCCAGTGCACGAATTCGTGCATGGGTGGGGTGCCTAGGCCTGGCTAGCAATCAAGGCCGATCAGGACTTAGCTGATTGGGACCTGCTGGCTAGGAGGAGGGACAGGGAGAGGGACCGTGGGCTGATTGGGGCCTGCTGGCCAGGGGGAAGAAACCAGCCCTCAGACCCCTGAGAAAGGGGCTGTGTCTACTGCCACCCACCCCTGGTTCCCCATCCTAGTCCGGGGCCTGAAGGCCCTGGTGGGGTTGGGAGAGGAGGCGATGATCGCCAGGGCAGGTGCAGAAGGAACAGACGCCAGACGCTGAGGCCACCAGCTGGCTGTGGGAGGTTGGCTATGGGAACACACGGACCACCAGGGGCAGCTCCTGCATTGAGCGTCTGCCCCCGGTGGTCAGTGTGCATCATAGCGACTGGTCAACTGGTTGTTCAGTCATAACGGTTGGTTAGGCTTTTGTATATATAGATGATTTCCACATTTCTTCCTATCCCTAACCCAAACACCACTTGGTGCAGCAGATTTGCACTCTTTTCACCCCTTTTTAGTGTCCTTTCCTTATAATGCTAAAAGAGATTAAAAAATGGGGATCTGTTAGATTTCAGAAATGGAGTGTCCAGTCATAGACCTTTTTCTTATGATGTACCTTGGAGGCAGATATCCCTGTCTAGATAATAAGACCTGTTCCCACTTGTGACCCAATCAGTAAGCAATCTCCTGGTGTTAATAGTTATTTTAAAGTAAAAATAACTCTGTAGTAGTTCAATCTGTCAGTGACATCTCTGTATGTAATATTTGGAACAGGAAATAAGATTACTTTCCTCCTTGCTAAGGCTACTTTTAAGAGCATGAGAGGGCTGTTCAGCTTTGATTTGGGAGTTTCATCAGTGGGTTCCCTGAGAGTTTTTGCCAAAGGGATATTTAGAAAACTTACTGGTCCTGGAAGAGGTGTGTGTAGAAATGAGTGAGGGGCTGAAATGAATGAGAGGAGGCTAAAAGATATGACCTGAATATTAGCAACCATCTCAAATGATTAGGATCTTAAAATTGTAAATGCCTGGCTTATTGTTTATCTGCTTTTATCCCTCAAAGGAAAATGAAATAAATGATTTTTTTTCTAATGTTTGTGATGCACATGATTGAGAAAAATGAACTAAAAAACATGCTCACACTTTCATCTGATTCTCTGTGTCAGACTTACCAAGATTTATCTTCTTTAGAAAGTTATGGTGGAAAGTACTTCAAAAATCATCAAGCCTCACCTCTTCATTTTACAACCAGGAAACTGAGGTCCATGGAGGTCAGATGAACTTTCCAGGACCACAAAACTAGTTAACAGCAAAGGCAGGTGTGATGATGATTGTGTGTGTTTGGTGAACAATGGGAGGTCAGGACTGAAGTCAACCCACAAATGAAGTCAAAGTTGTATAGCTATAATCACAAGTCAGTAATTACAGATTCTGGCACTGTGGGAAGCCATCCACTGTTGATACTATCATAAGAGTGCATCAAGGAACACAGAAGGCCGATGGACCTTGAGCATTGGCAAGGCAAATGCTAAGCACCATTGTTCTGTAGAAATAGTGATGGCTCAAAGCAATTTCCTGACCTAATAGCCTCAAAGTAAATGTTTACTGAACCTTACTGATCTTTACTGATCTTTTTTTTAATGTAACTAAGACTTTATTATTTCTATTTTACCCCCAAGCTACAAGCACTCTTATCATTAAATTACATTGTGCATACACAATTACAACAGTTTATTTGCTCAGGAATATACAATCACATTAAATATAATATAAATAATTTTCTATTTCATAGCTTAATTGGCTCATAAATAGTTTCCCTAGGAGGAAAAACAAGTGTTTTGTGTTCTTTAAGAAACTGGCATATATAAATGAAGTTCTACAGGTTCATTAAACTTTGAGTAAACCTAAAGATGAAGCTTTTGGGGGTTTTCATATAGTGAAGGATAGAATGGTGGCGATATATGCAATCCTTTGTAAGTCAGAGGATATTCTAAATGGAAAAAACTTGACATGCGATTGTTTAAAGGAAAAAAATAATCAAAGTCAAGAAAAAAATGTTGAATATCTACTCTTAAGAGAACAGTGCTATCTATACAATACAAAAATGAAACCTACAAATTCAAAACACACTAATTTTAATGTTTTAAAAGACAGACCAAAAAATTGATAAGCAGAGAGAGTCCAGACCAATCATAACTGAGGCAGATGTTTTTAAAAAAAGAACATGATATAATGATTTGACCTCTAATTTTCCATAAAGGAAATTAGTCATGACTAAAATTTCACGAGTAGTCATGTTTGTAGTAATATTTTAATGCACAAAATATAAAAAATATGATATATAAATTTTCCCTCTTAGGTTTATAATAAGCTATCAAACCTGTTTTAACAATTTACCTTTATAAGCCTTCTCTGTTTAGCAGCACATGCTATACAAGTACATACATGCTAGTCTTTTACTATAATTAGTTTTCATTTCAAACTAGTGACTTGCCTTTTTACCCATAGCTTTATATATTTCACTTCCCTTATAAAACACTTGGTATTTCTAGTGGTAAATTTTAGTCAACATATTACATAGAAAGAATCTGGATTTCTAAAATTAATATTTTAGTACTGTAGCATGATAGGTTTAATTGAACATGAAGCATAATAACAACTACATTGTACTGTTTAAACTAAGTCACAACTGTAAGAAAATTTTTGGTTTTTCAAATGTAACCAAGATGAGACTGCAGGGTTATGAGCAGTAAAATATTAGAGAACAATGAATGAATAAGTAAGATGATTTTTCATCAGTGGCCATTCATTATTTTGCTTTTCAGAACCTGGAAGAAATTGTCTTCTTTGAGTTTCAAATGTTCTGGTAAATCTAGTCATTTCTTAGCTTCCTCAATATCACCTTGAATTGCTGAAATAAGTGACTCTAAAGAATCAAAGTTATTTTCTGGTCTGAGATAGCCAGCAATGGCCACATTGAGGATTTCCCCATAGAAGTCCTCTTTGAAGGTATGCATGATATGAGTTTCTATGGACTTTTTCACGTTCTTGTAGTATGGGTTCCATCCTATGCTCACCACCATCTTATGGACTTCTCCAGTTCCCACACTGGCCTATCCTATCTAATAAAGAGTAATATGCAAATTGACCATCACTCCAACACACAAGATGGCCGCCCCCATGTGGTCAAAGATGGCTGCCTCCATGTAGACACAAGATGGCTGCCACAAGATGGCTGGCAGGGGTGGGCAGTTGTGGGCAATCAGGCCAGCAGGGGAGGGCAATTGGGAGGGACCAGGCTTGCAAGGGAGGGCAGTTACGGGTGACCAGGCCAGCAAAGGAGGGAAGTTGGGGGCAACTGGGCCAGCAGGGAAGGACAGTTGGGGGTAACCAGGCCTGAAGGGGAGGGCAGTTGCGGGGGACCAGGCCTGCAGGGGAGGGCAGTTGGGAGGGAGCAGGCCTGCAGGGGAGGGCAGTTGAGGGGGACCAGGCCTGAAAGGGAGGGCAGTTGGGGGGGACCAGGCCTGCAGGGGAGGGCATTTGGTGACAACCAGGCTGACAGGGGAGGGCAGTTAGGGGCAACCAGGCTGGCAGGGGAGGGCAGTTAGGGGGGACCAGGCCTGCAGGGTAGGGAAGTTAGTGGTGACTGGGCCAGCAGGGGAGGGCAGTTGGGGGTGACCAGGCTGGCAAGGGAGGACAGTTAGGGGTGACTGGGCCAGCAGGCAGAAGCAGTTAGGGGCAATCAGGCAGGCAGGCAGGCCAGCGGTTGGAAGCCAGCAGTCCTGGATTGTGAAAGGGATGTCCGACTGCCCATTTAGGATGTTCAATGGGCAGTTGAACATCCTTTGAGGGGTCCCAGATTGGATAGGGTGCAGGCTGGGCTAAGGGACACCCTCACCCCCCGTGCATGAATTTCATGCACTGGGCCTCTAGTCCATAATAAATGCCAATAGATACATCAGAGGGAAGATTATCTACCACTTGTTCAGGAAAGTTAGCGGTGGGGATGCCCAGCTGCTTGGAGCCACGGCCAAAGCCCCGCATGACTTTGCAGTGGCAGAAGTACGGCAGGTTCTTCAGGATGCCATCCACTCGGGCTGTAGCCCAGTCCTCAGGTCCGGAGAAGCCACCATGGAGGTGGTGCCCGGACCCCCAGACCAGCCAGGGGACACGGGTGGGAGCTTGGTCGGCGGGCCGGATGGGAGCACATCAGGCAAGCCCCTCCTGCTGCTAATCCAACAGAAGCTGCCTGGCGACTAGGATGCTGTGTCTCTCTACTGATCTTTATTGACCTTAGAGATGGTCTGTCTGCTACCTGTTTGCTGTGATTTACTGAGGGCAAGATGTGTATCTTAAATTGAATAAAAAGCAGACAAGTCCAGATTTCGGTGTGCCTCTCCCAGAGAGAGGTCTCCACCTGGCCCCCACCCCTTAATAATTCATATTTCTTGTATAGTATTTTCATTTGTGCATCAGCTCCTTCTTCAGATCCCGAACCCCCACTTTAAATTGTTGCAGCATGGCACTATCATGAAAATCATCTTGTACCATCTTGCATATAGAAAGTTAAAGACATAAAATCAATAATACTAGTGTAATAGAGTTCTAAAATTTAGCAGAAATAAAAGCTAAGCATTCAGTTTTACAGTTTTGATTTCGTATTCAAGGGGGCTTTTCTTTTAATTCTCCTGATTTTATGAGTCCCTGAGATTATTGTAGACTCTGTTTCTCATGATCTAGATAACTCACAACCTTGAATGAAAAAATAGTTCCTCCAAAAAGGAAATAAGTATTTACACTGCTTATCCTCTAAGTCTTGGTGTTTTCTAAAGGAAATTAAAAGAATGTTTCAAGCTGAAAGGATTGAGAGAGAAGTGTAATTTTATATGGGATGAGATGTAAAGGCTTGGACATATGTCAAGGTAATCCAGACAGAAAAAAAAAATCTTTGGGTGCTTTGTTTTGCAGTTTAACTTTTCTTGAACTTCCTAGACAAGACAGAAATTCTAGAGGGTCAATTAGAGGAATCTCTTATTGATGCTAAGGATTATGCAGCAATTTTTCTTTCTAAAAGAGTGATATACTTAGGAAGGTGGGAAGGTAAATGCACTTACTAAACAGTGACCACATTCAATAAGAATCTGCATTTATCACTTCAATTTCAACTCACATAGGAAGTATTTAGGTTCATCACTATGCATCCTTTTCCCTCACTCCACATATTTAAGCAGCACTGCTGAGTATACTTTTCCCTGTATTTTTAATTTATCATTATTATCATCATTCTAGTCCAAGGTACCATTATTTCTTATCTGAAACTCATCAGTTATTTTCTCTGCTCTATAATAAACACTGCACCTGCAGTGACCTTTTCAAAACACAAATTTAATCATGGCTATTTCCTGCTTAAAGCCTTTTATTTTAAAATTTTTAATTTTATTTTCTGATTGCAGTTTACATTCAATATTATTTGGTACTAGTTTTGGTATACAGCCTAGTGGTTATGTAGCAGGATAGTAAGAAGCGAGGAAAGAAAAAGAAAATTGAACAAGGCCAAACAGTTTGGGCAGCTTATAGCAAGCTTGTGAATTGCAAGACTTTATCTTCCCTAACCAAGGACACTTGAGAGCAAATGGTTTATAACCTCCTCCCTAACCAGAAAAACATAGCTTAAATCACCCTGGCCTGGGAAAATAGAGAACAAAGACCCAATTAGTTCTATTTTTGCCAACTAAATTCAAGGACAGATGAAGTCGGGCAACAAATAAAATAAACAAACAAACAAAAAACCCCACCAAACATTAAAGTCAGACAGACTTAAGATAAAACAGTAAAATAGACCTAATAATAATCTAAAACTTCCCTATACAATCATTTTAATGCATCAGCATAATAAAAATGCACCTGGAAAGCTGAAACCCTCTCCTAAGATTCTTGCCCACAGAAGACAAAAAAAACAAAACAACAACAACAACAAAAAAACACACCAAAAACATAAAAAGCTCTCAGGTGGGCTCACTTTAGAGCATGCTCATGCCCCTACCTGGGCATGAACTTTTTATTTATTCCTACATTCTAATGGTCCCAGGAGACTTGCAGCCATGGGAGTGATGAGCAGCAGCAGCTTGACCCGGGCTCACTCTCTAATCCTGTCTTTAAGGCCCCACTTTTCTCTGACTTCCCCAGTAAACTAAAGCAGCCCTGCCCAATAGGCAAAATGTCCCCTTAGGAGTTTGACCAGGAGATCAGTTCAATTGCTCGCTATGACATGCACTAACCACCAGGGGGCAGCATGGAATGATGGAAGGCCCTGGCCATCAGCCAGCAGCTGGAAGGCCCCAATTGGCCTTGATCGCTGGCCAGGCCTAGGGACCCTACTCGTGCACGAATATCATGAACCGGGCCTCCAGTTTCCTGTAACATTTTTAGAGTGTCAAAGCAGAGCACTGCGTAGGTTCTCCCTGTTGTGTCTTCTACCCTAATTTCTTCCTTTGTTTCATTGTCCCCAATGTTAATAAATATACTCTCAAACCCATCTGGACTCAGGTTGTGAAATCTTTCCTACAGGAAGTCAAGGACCCACACACTACAGCTGGCCTGAGGCAGACCTGCTATGGGCCAGGCCCTGTCCAGTAGCATTCTGGTGCCCATCATAGGGCACTGGAGTTATTTTCTCTTCCTTACACTCTCTCTAATTCATCTTCCTGTCATTTACCATCATGGTGTGGGGAAACCTATTAGTCAACTTCAGAGTAAATCCTTCATCAAAGGACCTTGTCAAGACTGAGATGGATGGTAAACATGCTCCCTGGACATGGAGTCACCTGCCCAACGATTGTGCTCAGGTGACACCTGGGTGATGGGATTCAGTGAGTTAGGACCTGATCGATCACTCCTGACATCTGAAGGAACTCCTTTCCTCCCCCTTGTTTGGCCAGCATGGACATGAGTCCACTGTCTGAGAGAGGTAAATTCGTTCCCAGGGCAATTAGCCAATGTCTGATCACTGGTAAAGCCATCCTTAGGGCATGGGATAGATACATCCACAGGTCAAATGTGCTTTCTCTTTCTAGTTCCCTCTCTCTGCCATTTTGGAGTTGAGTCCCCAGTCTGAGTGAGGTAAACCCATCCCTGGGGCATCTGGGTAATGTCCCAATTGTTGTTAAGGCCATCCTCAGGACACTGGGTAGACAAGTCCATGAGACAAGTCAAATGAACTTTCCCTTTGTATTCCTCTCTCTGACTCATAATATAACTCCAGGTCCTCTAACTAAAGCATTTAGTACACCATTTTTGACAACCTCACTTTTGACATTCCACATCTCATCTTCTGACACTGGGTTTCTCTTTCCCCCATTTGAACTCTCTTTGGGATGTTTCATATGTAATTCCTGAAAGTAGGCCAATATTTTCTTTGTTTCCACAGCTCATTCATGGCCTTTTAAGCTAAGTCTTCCTACTGGGTAATTAGATAAAAAATAATAATGTCTTTCAAAACCCTAAACTTTCCTCCAGAAGGCTCAGCAATCTCACTCGTTTAATGCTCTAAAAACTACTCTGGCCCTAACTGGTTTGGCTCAGTGAATAGAGCGTCAGCCTGCGGATTCAAGGGTCCTAGGTTCGATTCCAGTCAAGGGCATGTACCGTGGTTGCGGGCACATCCCCAGTAGGGGGTGTGCAGGAGGCAGCTGATTGATGTTTCTCTCTCATCAATGTTTCTAACTCTCTCTCCCTCTCCCTTCCTCTCTGTAAAAAATCAATAAAATATATATATATTTTAAAAATAAATAAAATAAAAATAGAAACTACTTTGACCTCAGTGCCTTCTCATATACACCCCCCTTTCCCAAAGAACAACTTTCTTTACTGTAAAACTACAAACGCTTACTTAACAGTCCGGCTACTATCAGAAGCTGAACTCTTTATTACCCAAACCTTAGCATATTATTTCTAAGGAAAAATGTGGCAGTTTTATTTTTTAAACATATTTTATTGATTTTTTACAGAGAGGAAGGGAGAGGGATAGAAAGTTAGAAACATCGATCAGCTGCTTCTTGCACACCCCCTACTGGGGATGTGCCCGCAACCAAGGTACATGCCCTTGACTGGAATCGAACCTGGGACCCTTCAGTCTGCAGGCTGATGCTCTATTCACAGACCCAAACAGGTCAGGGCTAAAATGTGGCAGTTTTAAATCCAAGTGGCTAGAGGCCTGGGAACAGGCTGCAGTGCCTGCTCCCTCCTCCCCCAACTTTTCTCCAGCCTCATAATTTTCCAAAGTCTTTGGCAACTTAAAAGCTTTGGAGCATTGCTGGGTTAAATGATAAACATCTAAATATTTCAACAAGTTTTAAGTTCACCTGATTTTATCTTTTGTTACAAAAAATCTATAAAATAGGTTTAGAACTGTTAATATAATGTCTTGTGCTTTGTTAAAGGTATGTTTCTTGAAAGTGAGAATGTTCATAAATGTCAGTCTAAGAAATACTGGTTGTTTATTTTTTGGTTATTATTAGAAAATTAAGGTTTCTAAGAGTTAATAATTCTAATTAAATTAGAAAGAATTTATATGGTTTTGATAATAGAAGGTATGAGGCATAGACATACATTTTAAAGGAAAAGAATGTTTGTAAAAGTTATAAGAAGGTTTGTGAAAGTTGTAAGAAGGTTCTTAAAAGTTATGGAAAGTTTGTAGGGAGAAATGTTAAAAGGAAGTTATAAATGACACAGGCTAGTAAGCCAAGTCAAGCAGGACAGGGAAACTGAGATCGTAAAACAGCAGTTTACAACCATTTAAAAAATCCTATCTCCCCTAAACCAAGGACACTTAAGAGTAAATGATTTGAGAACAAACCTCATTTTGGTATATTAGATTACAACCCTCAAACTAATGTCTCTTTCCTTCCACCACACCATTTTTCATAACTCTTATTGCTCTAGCTTTTGCCCCAGTAATACTAAAAAGTATAAAACAGTTTGTCTCCACTAGGTTACAAGCCCTACTTGTGCTCAGGAAATACCACCTCTAGATACCATCACAACCTCCTTTTGTGCCCAGCCATCATCATCTCTCTGACCCCAAGAGCAAAGAGGATGGGCCAGGTAAAGGTGTAGAAACTCACCAGGGAAGAAAGCTCCAGATGCCTAGCAAAGGGAAAAACTTGGAAAACAAGAACTTTGCCCCCAGGGTAACCTACCCTCCCATTAGCCTTCCTGGAGAAAAAATAGCCCCTCTTGCATATCAGCAAAATGACTAATAGATTATATATCCAGGCTTCCACATTCCTGCAGATTGTTAGTGACAACATTCCCCCACCTGGTGCAGACTATCCCATCCAAACAGTGCAAGATATTTTCAAACTCATTGCAGACCTCTGGCTCCAGGGAGATTTACAGGATTTCTCTCCAGATCACATCTATTTGTTTACCTTCATAGTGCTTCTGAATCTTGAAGATCTCTTATATTCCTAAAATGGTCCCCCTATTAGCCCTAGACTATCACTTAGCTAAAGAGGGTGTTTAGTTGCTAACACCTCCTGCTGTTTTTTTTCTAAACTCTACAGGTCAAATAGAGGAAAGAACACAACACATTGTACATAATACTCAATGGCTCAAGGAGATCAGTCAGGACAGCATAGAGCAGTCCATATGGTCCAGCCTACAAGCAGCTCTGCCCAAATTAACCTGGCTTTTACCTCTTTTGGGCCCCCTGACACTATTTCTCCTACCCCTCTTCTTTGGGTCCTGCATTTTGAAGATAGTTACCAAATTTGTACATACAAGATTACAAATCCTAGTTAACCAGACAGTAGGACAGTTTGTCCTTACCCAGGTAAAGGGACCCTACAGGTCTATACCTCAGGAAATAATTTAAATTTACTCCTTAGGCTTCCATGCTGCCCCCTCCCATGCAGGAAGCAGCCAAAGAGAAATGATGACCTCATCCCCTTTCTTTTCCTTTATATACACTGAGTAGCCAGATTATGATGATCTCTGAATGCATAATAATCTGGCCACTCAGTATATATATATATATATATATATATATATACTGAGTGGCCAGATTATTATAGGCCCGGTACATGAATTCCTGCATGGGTGGGGTCCAGCCAGCCTGGCCAGGGGGAGTGGACATGGGCGGTTGGCCGGTCTGCCTGCTGATTGAACTCTTGGTCAAGGGGGCAATTTGCATATTAGCCTTTTATTATATAGAATATATACTGAGTGGCCAGATTATTATGCATTCAGAGATCATAATAATCTGGCCACTCAGTGTATACCCTTTAAGATGGTAATGAAAGGGTTAAAGAGAATAAAATGGGGCAGATGAAACTTACTGTCCTTAGCAGATGTCTTGCAGAAAGCTTGCAGCCTTGGGCTCTGCATAACCTAGATAACCAGGGGACATCTGGCACCTGGAGGAACAAAGGACTAGACGGGCCAGTCAAGCTCTGTGCTTCAGCAGAAACCGCCCACAGCCAACAGAAGCTGATAAAAGCTTTGCCTCCCCCTTCAGTCAGGATGACTCCTTTTTTGGACTCAGCCTGTCTGCACCAAGGTGCTTCAAATAAAATCTCTTTTGATACATTACAGCCTCATGCCATAGGTGCACAATCTCGACCCACCCAAAACCTTTAAAAAAAACCCACTCTTTTGGGGGAGGGGCATTAACAGAAGCTTTGTAAAAGTACACAAACATCCATCCCAAGTCTGTTGAGGCAGAGCCCATCTAGGGATACATTTTATCCAGCAGGCAGCCAAAGGCATTAGGAAAAAAAATTACAAAACTAGCCTTGGGACTCCAGACCTCCATGAGCAATTGGTAGAGATAAATTTCAGTGTTTTTAACAACTGAGTCAGGGCAGAGGAAAGCAAAAAGCCACCCACAGGCTAAAAACAAAAGGCTCACTTAGCTACAGCTTTAAGGTCTGGGCTGTGAAGAACAACAAAGGGGCAATACTATTCCTGTGGCCTAGAAGGACACTGGAAAAGGGAGTGACCACAACAAACTTGAATACCACCGCCTCCACAGCCATGTCCCTTCTGCGAGAGATAAGGCCATTATAAAACCTAATGCTTCCAAACCAATGATGGTCAAAAACCTGAGAATTGATGGTGCCTAAGGCCTCTCACTGTCCCCACCAACCATTTGACCATCACATGTAGTCTGCAGCCTGGGGAATCTCACTTTTAGTCATGCCTGTTTTATGGTTCTTGGGTGCCCCATTCCCTTATTATGGAGGGACATTTCATCTAGTCTGGGAACTACTATATAACCCCTAAAGATACCTCCTCCTCCTCCCCTCTTGCCAATGCAATATAGGGCACATATCCTGGGGAGGACTGACAAATTAATTTCACTCAGATATCTTTTTAAACAAGATTTAATTACTTGCTAGTATTCATAGACACTTTCATGGAATAAATTAAAGCCTTTCCTACAGGAACAGAAAAAAAACACAAAAACAAAAACAAAAAACAAACAAACAAACTACTGAGGTGGCCAAATACTTACTAAAAGAAATCTTACTTAGGTTTCGATTACCAAAAAGCTTACAGAGTAACAACAGATCCTCTTTGTAGCCACAATTACACGACAGCTAGCTCAAACTTTAGAAATCAGCTATCACTTACACTCATCATAGAAACCTCAGTCCTCAAGTAAAGTAAAAAACAAACAAACAAAAACTAATCAAACCCCCAAAAGGACTCTAGCCAGGCTACACCATAAAGCCTGAGAATATTGCGTGTGTCTATGTTCCTATAGGTCTCATAAGAATGAGAGCTACAGATAGGGAAGATGGCAACCACCAGGAAGGTAGGGAGGGAGAGAGTGTGAGAGACTGAGGGAACCATAGAGGAGAGTGTAGATGTGTGTGTGTATTAACTAGAGACAGTTAGATTCTGCAGGTCTTCCAAGGGGCTGCCAAACTGGGCAGTCTTAGATGGCGGAGCCCCGGTCCCACCGCGGACACTCCAGGGCGGCCAGTGCAGGCACAGAGACCACACCATCTTGAGAAACAGAGCTGCTTGAGACTAGGATCCTGGCCTTAGCACCACCCAGTCACGTCTCAAATGCAAACCAGGACCCTGAAGCCACTGGGGATAGAGAACTGCGACCACAGCTTCAGACCAACAGACAACAAGAATCCAGACTTCCTGGCCACAGATTTCTGTGAGTCAAAGAGCCTATCCCACTCCCAGCAGGATCGCGGATAGCTCCATAGTAACTGATAGACCTGCCCCTCACTTGGGCCGCAGCGCCCCTACGGGAATTTGAGTTTGGGAATGGTCTCACAGACCTCAGCTCTGCTATGGGAACTTGAGCCTGTGCACACACAGAGACTGGAATTTGCTCCCCGCAATGCAATCGGGCAACCAAACCCTAAGCCCACGCAGGGCGGCAGTGCCACCTGACTTGGATTCTGGGCAAGCGCACACAGAAGTCTGTTTTCCGCAGCGCACACAGAAGTCTGTTTTCAGCAACGCAGGCATGCCACAGTGCTACTGTGCAAACCAGTCCCCCATGGTGAACGGGACCCAGATTCTCCCGGCAAGAGGCAGCATTGAGCACCACTGACTTGACTCTATTTCTTACAGTGTGCACCTGGGATCCCTGACTCACAGCACATTCACACTAAGAGCCAGTGACTCCAATTCTTGGTGCATACACACATAGGGACCCTGATTCTCAGCAAGAAGCCACACGAGGCAACAGAGACTCTGATACTCAATTCTTGGTGTAGACACAGGGAAACTCTGAATCCTGGCATGCGCTAGGGGACTCATTTTCGGCACACACCAATAGCACAGTGCAGGTGGGGTCCCTGATTCTAGGTGTGCACACGAGACCACACTGAGCTCTGGTAACACTGACCCTGGGTGAGCCTGGTTCCCACCAATCCATGGCAGCCACACGTCCTAGTGTCGGAGCACTTCAGTGACACTCGGGTGGTGTGATGCTCCCACGGCACACGACCCAGGTCCACGCAACTCGAAGTCTGAACCTTCTGGTGATAATCAGAATGGGGAGACGACACAATCCCCAGAGGAAAGAAAACGAGGAGTTGCCAAGAAAGGAAATTAGTGAAATTGAAGCATGCAACATAACAGAAAAAGAATTCAGAGTAATGGTCGTGGAATTCATACATCAGATGGATGAGAAAATCAACAACCTATGCAAGAATCAGGAAGAAATGAAAAGTGATATAGCTACAATCAAAAACACCATGGAAAGTTTCAACAGTAGACTAGAAGAAGCAGAGGACCGAATTACTGAGTTAGAAGATCAGGTACAGAAACAAGCCCAATCTGAACAGCAATTGGAGAAAAAAATTAAAAAGCAGGAGGAAAGCCTAAGGGAGCTTTGGGACAACATGAAACGAAGTAACATACGTATAATAGGACTGCCAGAAGGACAAGAAGAGCAGCAAGGATTAGAAAATCTATTTGAAGAAATAATGACAGAAAACTTCCTGGATATGGGGAAGAAAAAAGTTACACAAGTATAGAGAGTCCCAGGCAGGATCAATCCCAAAAGACCCACACCAAGACAAGTCATAATTTCAATGGCAAATATTAAAGACAAAGAGAGAATCTTAAAGGCAGCAAGAGAGAGACAGAGAGTTACCTACAAAGGATCCCCCATGAGATTATCAAATGATGTCTCAACAGAAACACATCAAGCTAGAAGGGAATGGAAGGAGGTATACAAAGTGTTGCAAAGCAAAGGACTGAATCCAAGAATACTCTATCCAGTAAGACTATTGATCAAAATTGAAGGGGAAATCAGGAGCTTCACAGACAAAAAAAAGGCTAAGGGAGTTTATCACCACCAAACCAGCAATGCAAGAAATGCTAAATGGAATCCTACCTAATAATAGACAAATATGCAAATTGACCATACCTCCGACACACCCACAAGCCATGCCCAAAGCCACTCCCACCATCCAATCAGAGCGAGCATGCAAATTAACCCAAACCAAGATGGCTACAGCCACAGAGAGCAAGGTTTCCTAGGTAACAGAGGAAGCCAAGCTTTCCACCTGCCCTTGCCAGGCTTAAGCCTCCACTCAAGCTACAAAGTTTCAATTATAGAAGGTAAACATATTCAAACAAATGGCAGCAGAATGGAGCTTGAGAGAGCAGGCCAGGGTTGCTGCCGGCAACAGGGGAAGCAAAGCTTTCCGCACACCCTGGCCAGGCCCACCCGCTTAAGGCTATAAAGTTTCAATTATAACCCCAATAGAAATGGCTGCCGGCCTCGGAGGGAGCCCCAGGCTTGACTCCACTCCAGGCTACAAAGTTTCAATTGTAGAAGGAAAATAAATTCCATGTACCAGCGCCTCTGCTTGGGTTACCAGGGGGCGTGGCCAGCCTGCAAACGACCACAGGACCCTCACTCAGGCCGCCCCACTCCCCAAGGGAACCCCACCCTGATCCAGGACACCCTTCAGGGCACACCAGCTGGCCCCCACCCATGCACCAGGCCTCTATCTATCTAATAAAAGAGTAATATGCAGATTGATCATCACTGCAACACAATATAGCTGCCCCCATGTAGTCAAAGATCTTGCCCCCATGTGGACACAAGATGGCCACCACAAGATGGCCAGCAGGAGAGGGTAGTTGGGAGGCACCCGGCCTGCAAGGGAGGGCAGTTGAGAAGGACCAGGCCTGCAAGGGAGGGCAGTTGAGAGGGACCAGGCTTGCAAGGGAGGGCAGTTGGAGGTGATCAACCCTGCAGGAGAGGGCAGTTAGGGGTGACCAGGCCGGCAGAGGAGGGAAGTTGGGGGCAAACAGGCTGGCAGGCAGAAGCGGTTAGGGGCAATCAGGAAGGCAGGCAGGCAAGCAGTTGGGAGCCAGCAGTCTTGGATTGTGAGAGGGATGTCCGACTGCCCGTTTAGGGATTGGGCCTAAATGGGCAGTCGGACATCTCTTGAGGGGTCCCATATTGGAGAGGGTACAGGTTGGGCTAAGGGACAACCCCCCTCCGTGCACGAATTTTGTGCACTGGGCCTCTAGTACTGTATAAAAATAAATAAAAAGGTAAGAAGGAACACAGACACAAAAATAGATATGACTACAAACAAGTACCTTTCAGTAATAACTTTAAATGGAAATGGACTAAATGCTCCAATGAAGACATCAAGTGGCTGAATGGATAAAAAAACACGACCCATATATATGCTGTCTACAAGAGACCCACCTCAGAACAAGGGACTCAAACAGACTGAAAGTGAAGGGATGGAAAAATATCTTTCAGGCAAATGGAAATGAAAAAAAAGCTGGGGTAGCAATACTTATATCTGACAAAATAGACCTCAAAGTGAAGGCCATAAGAAGAGATAAGGAAGGCCACTTCATAATACTAAAGGGATCGATACAACAATAGGATATAACCCTGATGAACATATATGCACCCAACACAGGAGGACCCAAATACATAACAAACTCCTGGAAGATATCAAGGGAGAGATCGACAACAATACAATCATAGTAGGGGACTTTAATACACCACTGACATCACTGGATAAATCCTCTAGACAAAAAATCAGCAAAGAAACAGCAATCTTAAATGACTCACTAGATCAGATAGACTTAACTGACATCTTCAGAACATTGCATCTGAAAGCCATGGAACATTTGTTCTTCTCAAGTGCACATGGGACATTTTCAAAAATAGACCACATATTGGGTCAAAAGCAAAGTCTTTCCAAATTCAAGAAGATTGAAATCATACCAAGCATCTTCTCAGACAACAATGCCATAAAATTAGAAATAAACTACAATAAAAACAATCCAAAAATCTCAAACACTTGGAAGCTGAATAGCATGCTATAGAATAATGACTGGGTTACCACAGAGATCAAAGAAGAAATTAAAAGCATCCTGGAAACTAATGACAACATAAACACAACAATCCAAAATCTATGGGACACAATGAAACAGTCCTGAGAGGGAAGTTCATAGCTCTACAGGCCTACCTCAAAAAGCAAGAAAAAATGGTAGTAAATCATCTAACTCTACAACTCAAAGAATTAGAAAGAGAGCAAAAAGAAAAGCCCAGAGTGAGCAGAAGGAAGGAGATAATAAAGATCAGAGCAGAAATAAATGACATAGAGACCAAAAAACAATACAAAGGTCAATGAAACCAAGAGCTGGTTCTTTGAAAGGATAAACAAGATTGATGAACCTCTAGCCAGGCTCACCAAGAAGCAAAGAGAGAGGACCCAAATAAACAAAATCATAAATGAGAGAGGCGAAATAACAACAGACCCCACAGAAATACAAAGGATCGTTAAAAAATACTATGAACAACTCTACTCCAACATACTGGAGGAAATGGACATATTCCTAGAAAAATACAACCTTTCAAAACTTAATCAGGAAGATTCTAAAAATCTCAATAGGCCGATAACTATGGATGAATTTGAAGCAGTCATCTAAAACCTCCCAGCAAACAATAGCCCGGGGCCAGATGGCTTCAAGGGGAGTTTTACCAAACATTAAAGTAAGAACTAAAACCTATCCTCCTCAGACTATTCCAAAAAATTCAAGAGGAAGGAATACTTCCAAGCTCATGCTATGAAGCCAGCATTACCCTAATACCAATACCAGATAAAAATAACACAATGAAAGAGAATTATAGGCCAATATCCCTCATGAAAATAGATGCCAAAATCCTCAACAAAATTCTAGCAAATCAGATCCAGCAATATATCAGAAAGATCATACACCATGACCAAGTAGGATTTATCCCGAAGATGCAAGGATGGTACAATATCTACAAATCAATAAACGTGATATGTCACATAAACAAATTGAGAGATAAAAATCACATAATCATTTCAATTGATGCAGATAAAGCATTTGACAAAATCCAACACCCCTTCTTCATAAAAACTCTCAGCAAGGTGGGAATAGAAGGATCATACCTCAAAATAATAAAAGCCATATATGAAAAACCCACAGCCAATATCATACTCAATGGACAAAAACTAAAACCATTTCCTCTAAGAACATGAACAAGACACTGATGCCCACTCTCACCACTCCCGTTCAACATAGTACTGGAAGTACGAGCCATTGCGATCAGACAAGAAGAAGAAGTAAAAGGCATCCAAATTGGAAAAGAAGATGTAAAACTGTCCTTGTTTGCAGATAACATGATATCGTACATAGAAAACCCTAAAGATTCCATCAAAAAACTATTAGACTTAATAAATGAATTTGGCAATGTAGCAGGATACAAAATTAATGCCAAGAAATCTATGGCATTTCTTTACACCAATAGTGAACTTATAGAAAGAGAGTCTAAAAAAGCAATCTCATTTATCATCGCACCAAAAAAATTAAGATACCTAGGAATAAACTTAACTAAGGAGGTAAAAGACCTATATGTGAAAAACTACAGGACACTGAAAAAAGAGATAGAGGAAGACATAAACAGATGGAAGAACATACCATGTTCATGGATTGGTAGAATCAACATCATCAAAATGTCCATACTACCCAAAGCAATCTACAGATTCAATGCAATCCCCATTAAAATATCAATAGCATATTTCACAGACCTAAAATGAACTTTCCAAAAGTTCATCTGGAATAAGAAAAGACCCCGAATACTCGCAGCAATCCTGAGAAAGAAGATCAAAGTAGGTGGGATCTCAATACCAGATATCAAGCTGTATTACAAAGCCACTGTTCTTAAAACTGCCTGGTATTGGCACAAGAACAGACATATAGATCAATTGAATAGAATAGAGAACCCAGAAATCGATCCAAATCACTATGCTCAATTAATATTTGACAAAGGAGGCAAGAGCATACAACGGAGTCAAGGCAGTCTCTTCAACAAATGGTGTTGGGAAAATTGGACAGATACATGCAAAAAATGAAACTAGACCACCAACTTACACCATACACAAAAATAAACTCAAAATGGATGAAGGACTTAAACATAAGACGGGAAACCATAAAAATACTAGAGTAATCCACAGGCAGCAAAATCTCAGACATATGCTGATGGAACTTCTTCACCGATACTGCTCCTAAGGCAATGGAAACTAAAGAGAAAATAAACAAATGGGACTACATCAAAATAAAAAGTTTTTGCACAGCAAAAGAAACCATAAACAAAACAACAAGAAAGCCCACTGCATAGGAGAACATATCTGCCAACGTCACCAACAATAAGGGTTTAATCTCCAACATTTACAGGGAACTCATACAACTTAACAAAAGGAAGATAAACAACTCAATCAAAAAATGGGCAAAGGACCTAAATAGACACTATTTGAAGGAGGACAGAAGGAAGGCCAAGAGACATATGAAAACATGCTCAAAGTCACTAATTTTCCGAGAGATGCAAATTAAAACAACAATGTGGTATCATCTCACACCTGTCAGAATGGCTATCATCAACAAATCAACAAACAACAAGTGTTGGCGAGGATGTGGAGAAAAAGGAACTCTTTTGCACTGCTGGTGGGAACACAGACTGGTGCAGCCACTGTGGAGAACAGTATGGAGTTTCCTCAAAAAACTAAAAATAGAATTCCCATTTGTCCCAGTGATCCCACTTCTAGGAATATATCCCAAGAAACTAGAAACACCAATCAGAAAGGATATATGCACCCTTATGTTCATAGCAGCACAATTTACCATAGCTATGATTTGGAAACAGCCTAAGTGCCCATCAGCAGATGAGTGGATTAAAAAACTGTGGTACATCTACACGATGGAATACTACGCTGCAGTAAAAAAGGAGTTCTTACCATTTGCAACAGCATGGTTGGAACTGGAGAGCAGTATGCTAAGTGAAATAAGCCAGTCAGAGAAATATAAATACCTCATGATCTCACTCATTTGTGGAATATAATGAACAACATATACTGATGAACAGGTACAGATCCAGAAACAGAGAAGCATTGATCAGACTGCCAAACCTCAGAAGGAAGATAGAGGAAGGTGGGGGAAAGGAGGCGAGATCAACCAAAGGACTTGTATGCATAAATATAAGCCTAACCAATGGACACGGACACCAGGGGGGTGAGGGCATGAGTGGGGGGAGTTGGGGAGTTAATGGAGGGATGAGGACACATATGTAATACCTTAATCAGTAAAGAAATTAAAAAAAAGAAATGAGAGCTACACCTAAAGAAAACATACAAATGACCCCTTTGAACTCACTTATGGCAGGCCCTTTCTCAGATCTGACCTGTTAATACTAACATAAAAGGAAACCCTTCAGCTATTGTCTTACACCATTAATCTAGGATGGATACAAAAAGCATTACAAAACTATAGAAACAAAATTCTACTGCCCCTTGATAAAGACTACCGACACAAACAAGTTAAACCATGGGACATAGTCTATTTAAAAACCTGGAGGGACAATTATCCTGGGTCTCAACTACAGCCCAGATGGAAGTGCCCAAATCTAGTCCTGTCAGCACCCTAACTACAATAAAACTCATGGGGATAATAAATTTGGTCTATTTATCTTTAATTAAACCTGTTTCTTATGAGTCCTCACAGGAACTACAACTGGAGACTTATTCTTCTGAATCCACTGAGGACTTAAAGCTCCTCTTCAAAAAAACAAAACAAAAACAGATAAGTAATAACTGGACTTTAATACAGTTGTCTTTTTAATATTTCTGGCACTCTTTCTACTAGCCTGTCAATACACTCAGCCTTCTCCTCCAAAAAGGAATTTTTCTGTCCCTGTTGGAATTAATCCTTATCAGATAAAGTCCCAAGTCCTATACTCCACTAACCTCTTGCAAGAAACTCAAATACCACCAGAGACTCTTTCAGTGACTAAGCCTAACAGGGAGCTGGTAGGTGGAGGCAGGTGAAGACAGATCTCAAAGTGCATTGGGCCTTTTGCTGACCTGCCCCCAGGCTCAGTGTTCATGGAAGTAGGCTTTGGTGTGTAGCATGGTTCTTCCTACACACACCCAGGACCAAAAAAGTCACTCATACATGGTGGATCGCATTGTAGCTCTGAACAGATTGTTCAGGACGAATCACAGGTGGCCTCTGACATTGACCTGCAAAAGAGTCTGGTCCTTCCCAAGAGGCCCAAAGCCAACACACCAGGTGACAAGCTTTGGATAACATTAGAGCAATATACTATTAGTTTCACACGTGGCACATCTAAAGGAAGATCTCTGCATGCATCAGACTCTGCTGAGGTGAATTCTGTTTTGTGTGAGCAACACACATACAACAGCTTATAGACTGTGGTCATGGTCAATCCTAAGAATCAGCCAGCATGAGGGTCATCCAAATGCATGAATGGGCCAATAGCAATCAAGGCTCAATTACTATAGGAAGATTCACATAATCCCTTAAGAAAATTCTTGGAGCACCAGCTCAGGCAATCAAGGAGACAACACCTTTGGGTCCCACAGGGCACTTAAGGCATAAAGCCATCCTGCAAGACTAGCAGGCATAGCACATTTACCTAATACACAGAAACAAACTCAAAGAGGCAGCCAAAATGGAAGGATAAAGAAACATGCCCCCAAATGAAAGAACAAGAAAAACCACGAGAAAAAGAGAAAAATGAAAGGGAGGCAAAAAAACATACTAGATGTAAAGTTCAAAAAAATGTTTACAAAATACTAAAGGAACTTAGAACTTCAACAACATGAAAAAGGATATAGAAACCATAAAAAGAATCAGTCAGAAACGAAGAATAAAGGGTGTCTTAAAAAAATGGATACGCACTTTGAATAATTATTAATTCCAGTGGGTTAAATCTGAAAAATAAGAAACATCAATTGAGCTATTTATTAGCTGTTAAGTGTGAATAAATTTGGGGGCAGACACCCTATATATTTTAAATGAATAGAAGGAATAAACAATAGGATAGATGAAGGAGAGAGTCATATTAGTGATTTGGAAGGCAAGGTAGCAGAAAACATCCAATTGGAGCAGTAAAAGGAAAAGGAATCTACACTAATAAAAGAGAAACATGCAAATTGACCGTACCTCCACTACACCCACAAGCCACGCCCACCAACCAATAAGGAGCGAGTATGCAAATTAACCCAACCAAGATGGCTGTGGCCATGGAGTGAGCAGGAGGCTTGGGTTTCCCCAGCGATGGAGGAAGCCAAGCTTCCTGCCCACCCTGGCCAGCCCTGGCCTCCACTCAAGGCTACAAAGTTTCAATTATAGAAGATAAATAAATCCCAGATACCAGGGCCTCTGCTTGGGTCCCCGGGGGGTGTGGCCAGCCTGCAAACCACCACAGGCCCCTCGCCCAGGCCACCCCACATGCCAAGGGAACCCCCACCCTTATCTGGGACACCCTTCAGGGCAAACCAGCTGGCCCCCACCTGTGCACCAGGCCTCTATCCTATCTAATAAAAGAGTAATATGCAAATTTACCATCACTCCAACACACAAGATGGCTGCCCCTATGTGGTCAGAGATGGCTGCCCCCATGTGGACACAAGATGGCCACCACAAGATGGCCAGCAGGGGAGGGCAGTTGGGAGGGAACAGGCCTGCAAGGGAGGGGAGTTGGGAGCGATCAAGCCTGCAGGGGACAACAGTTAGGGGTGACCAGGCTGGCAGAGGAGGGAAGTTGGGGGCAACCAGGCTTGCAGGGAAGGGCAGTTGGGAGGGGGGCTCAGGCCTGCAGGGGAGAGCAGTTGAGGGGGGACCAGGCCTACAGGGGAGGGTAGTTGGGGGGGACCAGGCCTGCAGGGGAGGACAGTTAGGGGTGACCAGGCCTGCAGAGGAGGGCAGTTAAGGGTGACCAGGCCTACAGGGGAGGGCAGTTAGGGGCAATCAGGCTGGCAGGGGAGCAGTTAGGCATCAATCAGGCTGGCAGAGGAGTGGTTAGAGGGTGATCAAGCTGGCAGGCAGAAGTGGTTAAGGGCAATCAGGAAGGCAGGCAGGCAAGCAGTTGGGAGCCAACAGGCCTGGACTGTGAGAGAGATGTCCGACTGCCCGTTTAGGCCCGGGCAGTCAGACATCCCTCGAGGGGTCCCAGATTCGAGAGGGTGCAGGCTGTGTTGAGGGACACATACCCCCATGCACGAATTTCGTGCACCGGGCCTCTAGTTTTAAAAATAAGGATAATTAAAGGGACCTTTGGAACAACATGACGCATAACAATATCTACATCGTAGGGGTACCAGAAGGAGAACCACGATTTCAAAGAATCAAGAACCTATTTGAAGAAATATTGACTGAAAACTTCCCTTACCTGGTGAAGGAAAAAGACACAGAAGTTCAAGAAGCACAGAGTCCCAAAAAAGATAATCCGAAAGAAACCCACATCAATACACACCATAATTAAAATGGCAAAGGTTAAAGGCAAAGAGAGAATCTTAAAAGCAGCAAGAAAGGACAATTAGTTACATGTAAATGATCTCCCATAAGACTGTTAGCAAACTTTTTGTCCTCAGCTAATATTGCCAAACCAAATGCAGTAGCACATTAAAAAGGTCTCATACACAGAAGGTACCTAAGGTGGCTGCTCTCTAACAAGGGGCTAAGTGCCCTTGCTCCCAGCCTTAGACTGGACTTACAGCTAAAATACTGCATAGTCAACTTGAAAAAAAAGAGAAGTATAGTTGTTTGGACATAGTTTGTCTAAGAAACAACATAGAGACTATTAGGAGAGGGGGAGTCATAATAAGGGGGAGCCACGCATGGAGCTGGCACTTCATGAGAGGCCTGAGTGATAGTGGCTACAAAGCTCCCTCCCCTTGGGAGTGTGGCCTGGCATATATGCACAGGGATCCCAAACTCTGAACCACAGAGACAGCAAGGAGAGCACTTGCAGCATTGGGCAAAAGACTTAAGGGAAACTGTCTGCCAGGGAGGCTGAGTCCATACCTTCCCATTCCAAGAGTGTACCTAATATTGGCAGTTCCAGAGGGAAAAATTCACCCTAAGCTCTGACTACTGGAAAGGTAGCTCCACAGTATGTGGCTCCAGAATAGAAAAGGGCTTGTGGATTGCACCCAGCACTGACTTAAAGGAACCATCTACTTTCCTGAATGGCATTGTACAGAGCCCCAGAAAGCATCTAAACTGTGTTGGGTGGGAAAGGGTAAGAGAGCTCTTCTACCACCAGAGTGGTATTGGAGCTGGCAGTAGGATAAATTGGGGATTTTTGACCTTCACTGAGAGTTGGGATTGTGAGTGAAGCTGTGATTCTGGGTGCCAGCTTCACTGAGATCTGCTGTGTGGAGAGACAGGAGTCCCACATGAGGCTGATCTTATAACACTTCCTGCTTGGACTGAGGCACAAGGTCATCAAGTCATTGCAAAGTGGGGTTTTTGTTTTATTTGTTTTAGTTTTTTAACGGCATCTGCTGGGAAGGCTTATATTGGGAAGACAGACCAGCAAGAGCTGGGCTTTGTGACTGCATTATGGAGAGGCTGATCTTGTGAGTTCAGTCTTGTGAGTTCAGCCAACCAGTACTGGAAAAGAAAGGGTGGAGTATGTCTACCTCTCTTGCAGGCTGGGAGCACCTCAGCCAACAGGAAAGGGCTTGGATCAGTTCTCAGAAACCCCACATGGAGTGCAGTTTTTTAGGGGTAAGGAAAACAGCTCTGAGTAGGATATTCCAAGAGTAAGACTCTCAGGGGCTATTGTTTGGGACCAGGAGGAAACGTTTAGTCCCCCTCTTGGGGGCTGGGAAGGCAACATGCTCACTGAAGCCCCACTGAGCCCAGGACAACTGAAACTCCCCATACAGAAAAGGAAGGAGTCTGTATACAATCTGAATCTGTATCAGGCCATTTTAGGGGGAACTAGAGTTGGAGGATATGGTAGAGATTGAGGAGTTTGACTTTGAAGCATATATTTATTTCCCATCACTGAGTGCCTGATGGCAAAACCTCTAAGTAAGGGGTCCAGTAGCCCTAGCAATGCTAGCCTGCCTCCACCCTAAACACTCTCCTCAGAAGACACTGAAGAAAGACCAGGCAACCTCAGGGGGAGGAGAAGTAGCTGATAGGTAGAGGCAATCCTCAAAGAGCTCAGACAGGCCAACTAAAACGTAACACTGAGAGCCAAATTTGCACAGTCCCTGACATTGGCTGACACAAAAGTACCTCCCAGGAGGTCTGATATCAGTATACAAAACAGTGAGCCTCAGAAAACATAAGCTGCCTAGATAAACTTCACTTGGTTGGGGTTTTTTGTTGTTGTTGTTGCTATTGTTGCTTGTTTTGTTTTGCTTAGCTTTGCTTGTTTTTTGTTTGTTTGTTTGTTTTGTTTTTGGTCCTTTTGTCAATATTTTCTTTATTTTTTTCTGCTTTATTGGTTTGATATTATTATTTAAATTGTCAAGATTTTGCTTTTTTTTCTCCCTTGTTCCTTTTATATTTCCTATTGACTGACCTACTTTCTTTATTTACTCTATCTTTATTCTCTCTTTCTTTTCCATTCTTTATTTTGCTTTACCTTTCTCTCTCTTCTTATTATGTTTGCATAACTTTTTTCTCTTTTTCCCTCTTGCCTTTTGTTTATGATTTTCTTTTTCCTACTTTCTACCCTTATATTTTGTTCTTTCTTCTGCTGCTTTTATCTTTCAGTATTTTATTTATTTTTTATTTTACTACTAGGGCCCCAGTGCATGAATTCATGCACCTTGAAAGGAACTCTGGGCCACAAGGCTGCAGTGGGCACAGGGGCTGGCCTCGGCCCATCCTCTACACCCCTACCCGGCCCCTCCCACTGTGGCCCCAGTGGTCCCCTGTCTGCTGGCAGCCCTGCTCCCACCACCACCACTCCCACATGCTGACGGTGCTGGCTCCGCTCACACCCGCTGATAGCCCCGAGTGATTGGGGTCAGTGCCAGCAGTGGGTCCAAGTGGGCTGGTGCTGTCAGGGTGTGCGAGTGGCTGCTGCTGCCCTGATCACCCCTCAGGAGCAGAGGGAGGTGGAGAAGCCCTCAGGGGCGATCAGGGCCAGCAGCCATAGCTCACACCTGCTGATGGCACCAAGCAATCAGGACCAGTGCTGGGTGCTGGCAGTTGGGTGTGAGCAGTGGCTCCGGCACTGGCAGTGGGTGCAAGCGGGATCAGCACCAGCAGCAGTTGGGAATGCTGGGCAGGACCACGGTGTGCAGGAGCAAATAATTTTCAGTAACCACCAGAGGCTCGTCCTGATGACAGCGACCAGCGCCCTACCTTGGTCTGGTGCCCCCGCTCACCTGCTCCACCATTCCACCACGGCCGACACCCCTCACGTTACATGCTCTGCCGCCTGCTGCCATTGCCCACCATGTTTTGTGTGTGCCCCCTCGTGGTCAACGTACATCATAGTGATGGGTTGTTCAGTTGTTCGATTGTTCGGTTGTTCTGCTGTTCGGTCTATATGCATATTAGCGTTTTATTAAATAGGATTAGTAATATTATCCTTCTCTCTCTCTCACTCTCTCTCTCTCTTTGCCTTAGTACTCATGTTTTCTCTCCTCTTTCCTAATTCCCTTTTCTCTTGTGTAGCTTTCATTGTTGTTGTCAGGATATTTTGTATGTTCCTGTTTGTTTCCTGTCTGTTTTGATTTGTTTTGTTGTGTCCGCATGACATGGTGGTGGCTGAGCCTCACAGTTAGCCAGCCAGAGAGTAGAGTTCTCCCACAAATGGGACAACAATAATCAAGGCCCCATTACAACAGGAAAGACCAAACAACCCACAAATGGTAATTCCTAAAGCATACAGTTCACTAGTACAAGGAAAATGTACCACTGGGTCCCATAGAACATTTACTATAGAAGCCCACCTTTCAAAGACCGGGAATCATAGCAATTATGTCTAATACATAGATACATGCAAAGAGACAACTAAAATGGGGAGATAAGAAACAACTCCCAAATGAAAAAAAAAAAAAAAAGAAGAAATCACCAGAAAAAAAGACCTAAATGAGATGGAGGTAAACAAATTACCAGACATAGAGTTCAGGACTGGTAATAAAGATGCTCAAGGAACTTAGGGAGAATTACAGGAAACATAATGAGAACTACCAGAAACGTAGTGGCAACTACAAGGAACTTAGTGGAAGCTACATCAGCATGATAAAATATGTAGGAATGTTTAATATGAGCCAGACAGAAATGATAAATACAATACCTGACATCTAGAATAGAACTGAAGGAATTAAAAGTAGGCATGATGAAACAGAAGATTGAATAAGTGAATTAAAAGATAAGGTAGAAAATTCAGAACAGGGAAGATGGCGACCTGCGGGAAGGTAGGGAGGGAGAGTGTGTGATCGAGTGAAGGAGTGATAGAGGTGTGTGTGGACGTGTGTGGGTGTGTGTGTGAGTGAAATAGGGACAGTTAGACCCTGCAATTCTTCCACGGGGCTTCCAATCCAGGCAGTCTTGGTTGGCAAAATCCCGCAGCCACTGCAAACACTCCGGGGAGGACACCAGTGACACAGAGACCCCGCCATCTTTAAGAACGGAACTGCTAGAGACTAGAATCCTAACCTTACCACCACCCAGTCTGGTCTCCAAAGCAAACCTGGTCACTACAGCCACTCTGGTAGAAGACCTGCCACCCCAGCTGCAGATGCGCGAACCCTGAGACCTCCACCTCCAAAAGTGCTCCACTGAAAGCAGTAAGTACAACCTCCCCCTCCCCAGAGCCGGAACTCAGGATTCGCTGCATCCCCAGCCCATAGGCACCCAGGCACTCCACTACCCAGGCAGTGCTTGGGAACCACTGAGAGCCCCTGAGGGGGTGATTCTGCACAGTCAAGGATGCACGGCCCTGCAGTAGAATCTCTGAACTGCCTCTTCCTAAATAACTGCCCACGGACACCCCTGCGGTACAACTTCAAGGCCAGGGTCCCTCAGAGCTGTGTGCTGGCGGGCGTGCCATCAGTTCATGCCACCAGTTCGCGCCACCAGTTTGCGCACACTCAAGGGCGGGCAAACTCATGGCCACAGCAAGGGAAGGCACCCTGAGCCCATATATCCACAGGGTCCCATGGGGAGTTGCTTTGAGTCCATGCTGGGTGTGATTCTGTACAGCCAAGGACGCACTGTTCCCACAGCAGAAACTCTGAACTCCTTTCTACTGAATAACTTCCCACATATACCCTAGCTGTTTAACTTCAGTGCCAGGATCCCTCAAATTGCATCAGAGTTGTGTGCCGGAGGGCTCACCACCAGTTCGCGCACACTCCAGAGCAGGCAAACTCATGGCCACAGCAAGGGAAGGCACCCTGAGCCCATATATCCACAGGGTCCTCTGGGGAGCTGCTTTGAGCCCTTGCTGGGTGTGATTCTGTACAGCCAAGGATGTGCTGTCCCACAGCAGAAACTCTGAACTCCTTTCTCCTGAATAACTTCCCACATACACCCTAGCTGTTTAACTTCAGTGCCAGGGCCCCTCAGAGTGCATCAAAGCTCTGTGCCTGCAAACACACCTCCACAGAAGTGAATTTACAACAGGCAGGCACCCTGAGCCCAGCTACACACAGGGTGCTAGTGGGAGCCACTGGGAGCTCTCCCAACAGACGGTTCCTGGGTGCCACTGTGAGTCCCCATTGGACACGCGCGATTTCAACTAAGGGTGCAAGACAGCAAAAACTGGGACACTCCACCCCATAGCTGCTGACTTTTAGACACCACAGTTGTGCCTCTCAAGCTTGCAGGCCTACATCAAGAGAACCCAAGTAGCTCAAGTAGGGAGCTACACTAGATTACCAAGACCAAGAGAACTGAGAGATTACACCAGTAGCACCATCCCCAAAAGAACCTGGTAGCAAAGCAAGCGAATCTACAATTATAACATTACAGGAAAACATGAGGAGAAAAAAAGGAAATTCCCAAAGGGAGGAAAAAGAGGAATCACCAGAAAGGGAGTTAAATGAACTTGAGGCTAGCAGCTTAACAGAGAAAGAATTCAGAGTATTAGTTATAAGGATGTTTAAACGGATGGATGACAAATACACAAAACTCAAAGAGAACTATAAGGAGCTGAATGAAAATGTCACCAACATGAAAAGAAACCAAGAGGAGATGAAGAACAACATAGTGCAATAAAGAACACAATGGAAGGCTTAAAGAGTAGAGTAGAAGAGGCTGAGGACCGCATCAGTGAATTAGAAGACAAGGTAGGAAAAAACACACAAACACAGCAGCAACTGGAAAGAAAACTTAAAAAGGAAGAGGAGGGCCTAAGGGAGCTTCGGGACAACACAAAACAAAACAACCTTCGAATAATAGCGATAAAAGGAGAGGAAGAGAAGCAAGGAATAGAAAACCTGTTAGAAGAAATAATGACAGAAAACTTCCCTAATATTGGCAAGAAAAAAACTATCCAAGTCCAAGAAGTACACAGAGTCCTAAACAAGTTGAACCCCAAAAGACCAACACCAAGACACATCATAATTAAATTGACGAACACCAACAACAAAGCAAGAATCTTAAAGGCTGCCAGAGAGAAACAGAAAGTTACCTACAAGGGATCTCCTATAAGAATATCAACTGATTTCTCAACAGAAACACACCAGGCCAGAAGGGAATGGAATGAAATATACAAAGTGATGCAAAACAAGGGACTGAATCCAAGAATACTATACCCAGCAAGGCTATCATTCAAAATTGAAGGTGGAATCAGAAGCTTCACAGACAAGAGGGCTAAGAGAGTTCATCACTACCAAGCCAGCAATGCAAGAAATTCTAAAGGGGCTGCTGTAAAAAGAAGAAAGAGAAAGGCAAGAAGAAACACAAACACTAAGGAAAAATATGTCAACAAACAGGTACTTATCAATAATAACAGTAAACGTAAATGGATTAAATGCACCAATCAAAAGACATAGGGTAGCTGAATGGATAAGAAAACATGACCCATATATTTGCTGTCTACAAGAGACCCACCTTAGAGCAAAAGATTCACACAGACTGAGAGTGAAAGGATGGAAAAACATTTTTCAGGCAAATGGTAATGAGAAAAAAGCTGGGGTTGCGATACTTATATCAGATAAAATAGACCTCAAAGTAAAGGCCATAATAAGAGATAAGGAAGGCCACTACATAATACTAAAGGGAGCAATCCAGCAAGAAGATATAACTCTGGTAAACGTATATGCACCCAACGCAGGAGCGCCTAAATACATAAAAAATCTGCTGGAAGATATCAAGGGAGAGATCGACATCAACACAATCATAGTAGGGGACTTTAATACCACTGACATCAATGGATAAATCCTCTGGACAAAAAATCAGCAAAGAAACAGCAATTCTAAGTGACACACTAGATCAGATGGACCTAATTGACATCTTCAGAGTATTTCACCCCAAAGCCATGGAATATACGTTCTTCTCAAGTGCACATGGGACATTCTCAAAAATAGACCACATATTGGGTAACAAGCAAAGTCTCCCCAAATTCAAAAAGGTTGAAATCATATCAAGCATTTTCTCAGACCACAATGGCATAATATTAGAAATAAACTACAATAAAAACATTCCAAAAAATTCAAACACTAGGAAACTGAATAGCATGCTACTAAACAATGATTGGGTTATCAATGAGATCAAAGAAGAAATTAAAAACATCCTGGACACTAATGACCATAAAAACACAACATTGCAAATCCTATGGGACACAATGAAAGCAGTCCTGAGAGGGAAATGTATAGCTCTACAGGCCTACCTCAAAAAAACAAGAAAAAATGGTAATAGATCATCTAGCTCAACAACTCAACGAATTAGAAAGGGAGCAACAGGAAAAGACCACAGTGAGCAGAAGAAAGGAAATAATAAAGATCAGAGCAGAAATGAATGACATAGAGACCAAAAAAAAATACACAAGATCAAGAAAACCAAGAGCTGGTTATTTGAAAGGATAAACAAGATAGACAAACCTCTAGCCAGGCTCACCAAGAAGCAAAAAGAGAGGACCCAAATAAACAAAATTAGAAATGAAAGAGGTGAAATAACAACAGACCCCACAGAAATAAAAAGGATTGTCAAAAAATACTATGAACAACTCTACTCCAACAAACTAGACAACCTGGAGGAAATGGACACATTCCTAGAAAAACACAACCTTCCAAAACTTACTCAGGAAGAGACTAAAAATCTCAATAGGCTGATAACTCTGGAAGAAATTGAAGCAGTCATCAAAAACCTCCCAGCAAACAAAACACCAGGGCCAGACGGCTTCACAGGGGAGTTTTATAAAACATTCAAGGAAGAGCTAAAACCTATCCTCCTCAGACTATTCCAGAAAATTCAAGAAGAAGGAACACTTCCAAGCTCCTTCTATGAAGCCAGCATCACCCTAATACCAAAACCAGATAAAGATAACACAATGAAAGAGAATTACAGGCCAATATCCCTCATGAACATAGATGCCAAAATCCTCAACAAAATTCTAGCAAATCGAATCCAGCAATACATCAGAAAGATCATACACCACAACCAAGTAGGATTTATCCCTGGGATGCAAGAATGGTACAATATTCGCAAATCAATAAAAATGATACATCACACAAACAAATTGAGAGATAAAAACCATATAGTCATATCAATTGATGCAGAAAAAGCATTTGACAAAATCCAACACCCTTTCTTGATAAAATCTCTCAGCAAGCTGGGAATAGAAGGATCATACCTCAACATAATAAAAGCCATATATGACAAACCCACAGCCAACATCATACTCAATGGGCAAAAACTAAAACCATTTCCCCTAAGAACAGGAACAAGACAGGGATGCCCACTCTCACCACTCCTATTCAACATAGTGTTGGAAATACTAGCCATTGCAATCAGACAAGAATAAGAAATAAAAGGCATCAAAATTGGAAAAGAAGATGTAAAACTGTCCTTATTTGCAGATAACATGGTATTGTACATAAAAACCCCAAAAGACTCCAACAAAAAACTATTAGACTTAATAAATGAATTTGGCAATGTAGCAGATACAAAATTAATGCCATGAAACCTATGGTATTTCTATACACCAATAGTGAACTTACAGAAAGAGACACTAAAAAAGCAATCCCATTTACCATTGCACCAAAAAAATTAAGATACCTAGGAATAAACTTAACTAACGAGGTAAAAGATTTATACGTAGAAAACTACAGGACACTGAAATAAGTGATAGAGGAAGACGTAAACCGATGGAAGAACATACCATGTTCATGGATTGGTAGAATCAACATCATCAAAATGTCCATACTACCCAAAGCAATCTATAATTTCAATGCACTTCCCATTAAAATACCAACGGCATACTTCACAGACCTAGAAAGAACTTTCCAAAAATTCATCTGGAATAAAAAACACCCTGAATAGACACAGCAATCCTGAGAAAGAAGAATAAAGTAGGAGGGATCTCAATACCAGATTTCAAGGTGTATTCCAAAGACACTGTTCTCAAAACTGCCGGGTATTGGCACAAGAACAGACATATAGATCAATGGAATAGAATAGAGAACCCAGAAATTGATCCAAATCACTATGCTCAATTAATATTTGACAAAGGAGGCAAGAGCATACAATGGAGTCAAGACAGTCTCTTCAACAAATGATGTTGGGAAAATTGGATAGATACATGCAAAAAAATGAAACTAGACCACCAACTTACACCATACACAAAAATAAACTCAAAATGGATCAAGGACGTAAACATAAGACAGGAAATCATAAAAATACTAGAGGAATCTACAGGCAGAAAAATCTCTGACATATGCCAAAAGAACTTCTTCGCTGATACTGCTCCTAGGGCAATGGAAGCTAAAGAGAAAATAAACAAATGGGACTACATCAAAATAAAAAGCTTTTGCACAGCAAAGGAAACCATCAATAAAACAACTAGAAAGCCCACTGCATGGGAGAACATATTTGCCAATGATGTCAACGATAAGGGTTTAATCTCCAACATTTACAGGGAACTCATGCAGCTTAACAAAAAGAAGATAAACAACCCAATCAAAAAATGGGCAACTGATCTAAATAGAAACTTTTCGAAAGAAGACAGAAGGAAGGCCAAGAGACACATGAAAACCTGCTCTAAATCTCTAATCATCAGAGAGATGCAAATCAAAACAACAATGCGGTACCATCTCACACCTGTCAGAATGGCCATTATCAACAAGTCAACAAATGACAAGTGCTGGCAAGGATGTGGAGAAAAAGGAATCCTCGTGCACTGCTGGTGGGAATGCAGACTGGTGCAGCCACTGTGGAGAACAGTATGGAGTTTCCTTAAAAAACTAAAAATAGAACTCCCATTTGAACCAGTGATCCCATTTCTAGGAATACATCCCAAGAAACTGGAAACATCAATCAGAAAGGATATATGCACCCCTATGTTCATAGCAGCACAATTTACCATAGGTAAGATTTGGAAACAGCCTAAGTGCCCATCAGCAGATGAGTGGATTAAAAAACTGTGGTACATCTACACAATGGAATACTATGCTGCAGTAAAAATGAAGGAGCTCTTACCATTTGCAACAATATGGATGGAGATGGAGAACATTATGCTAAGTGAAATAAGCCAGTCAGAGAAAGATAAATATCACATGATCTCACTCATTTGTGGAATATAAAAACAACATAAACTGATGGGGGGAAAAATAGATCCAGAAACAGAGAAACATCAATCAGTACATGAAACCTCAGGGAAGAAATTGTGAGGTAACCAGAAACCCAAGAATGCCTGAGAAAACCTTTCTAGCCACGCTAACCATCATCAGATGTACGATAATTTTACCTGGGACAAGAGGGTAAGTATTTTGGTTTTATGCTCCTGACCCTTCATGGGTAAGAGCCCTTACGTGGGCTGATCCCCTGACTAATGTAGTTACCAATAATACCAAACACCTTGGTCATCCAGGAGGTCCATGGGTGGGGCAAGAAAGTATAAATACACAGGGGCTCCACTCAGCTTCCCTTTTGTATGAAACAAAATCAGAACACTGCCCCTTTGTGTGTACAATTAAAGAGAGGTTTCTGGCTTGTGTGGACACCAAAGAAAGGGTGTCACTACTATCACTACGTGCCCCCGGTAGAGGTGCAGAAAATATAACTAAGACCTTGTCTATATAAAAAGAAATGGACAGCCAGTTTGAAAGGGAATTGCATGGACTAGAACAAAGAATATCCTTTCATGATATTATTCTACACTATCATTAAAATTTTTCCCAGATTTGGATCACCCACAGTACTTATAATATTTCCTCACACCCTTGGGGATAAAAAAAAATCATCTGTTTGGTGCTTGGAGACAGACTTAACACGTCTCTTGATACTTTAGAATTACAACAGCATAATATACAATTATCCCAAGCAAACGTACAAACTAATTCTTTGAATGTTTGGCAGCAATTTAAAAAGGACATGTAAGGATTTAATCCTTCTCATTGTGTAGAGGGCCTCCTGGGAAGGCACCTGAGCATTCTATATTGGTCCCTCTTACCCTTTAGGCCAAGAGAGACCCTCTTCTCACAATTCAATTGCTCACAGCTGTTGCATGAGCTCTCTGTTCATGTCGAGGTTGAAGTCTCGTGATGACAGGTGCCATGGATCTGTCTCTCACCCAGTGGGGAGAACTGAGCCCTCCCTGGAGAAGAAACTCAGGTTCCACAAGATATGTGATCAGTGCTGGGGCCCCGCCAGCAGGCGAGGGGATCCCAAGGCAGGTGCTGGGCATGGAGGCCACGGGGGCATAGGCTACCACGGAGACAAAACTGAACCTCACGTCACCCTGCTTGGCCCCGGAGGATGGCTGGTTAGCCAGAGACGGGTAAGATTCCTCAAGGAAGGAACAACCTAAGACAGGCACAGTCGCAGAGGGGCCATCAAGAGAGAATTTGGGGATCCACAGAGGTGGGGCACAGACCCTCACCCCCCCAACATTGCAGGGGCCTGAACCCTAACCCCTTCTGAGGGAGGTCTCCTGTCCCCATGGCTGCTTCATGCTTCCCATGCCCAGCTCAGATCAGGCTCCAGGTGACCAACAGAGACTTGGCCGACAGCAGCTGCCCTCTCAGTCCAACAAGAATTGTTTGAGTTGTCTTGTACCCATGGTGCAGGGAAGTGGGTTTACGATATCTAAATCCAGCCTACCTTCAGGAATGCTCAGGACCTACTCAAGAAGGCAAATAATCCCTTCCACCACTATTTACGGGGTAAAATAAGATTGTTGTTAGAGTAACAAATTTGACAGTAAAATAGTAGTCAAGTTTTCAGGCAAATTTAAATTGGCTAGTTGAAACAAGCGAATATTCAAGAAAAATTAATTGTACTGGACAAAAAGGTGTTCCTAAAGTGTTAACTAAAATTTTTATTGGTACTTCATCTCATGATAAAATTGTGCACCATGTAATGAACCTAAAACAGTAATATTATAGTGCAAAAAATTAAAATTTAAAAGTCATCAAGACTACATTATAAAATTTTCAAAAGCCTCCTACCATTTAAATCAAAAAAGGAGGGGATAGTAGAGGAATATCATGTAAGGAAAAATATCCTGTAAGTAAATTACATCTAGAAAATTAATACTTTAGAAAATTAATTGTAAGGCTAAAAGCAAGACACCCATGAAAAACACACAAGGTGTCAAAACAAGCCAGAGGAAAATCATTTGGGCAATAAATGAAATAGGATCCCAAGTCAATTTTATAGAAAATATTCCTTTATTAACTTTTGGTCGAGAATATGTTTGTATATTTTCAGAAAACAACTCCGAGACCTTGTGGATTCCAGCAACAGAGAGGAATTGACAGGACTACTCCAGCCATGAAGACAGATGAGAAGGAGTCCAGAAATGGAAGACGCTGATGTGGCCTTCCCATACTAGCAGTTAGCAGCTGTGCATCACTGCAGGTTGCCCAGGACCAAACCAGAGAGAGTCGGACCTGCATTACCAGCATTTGTCCACCATCCAGAATTGTAATGTCAGTGCTGACATGTACACATAAGGAACTGTTGGACATTGAAATTGGGTCTCAGAAGAATAGTTGGCCCAGAAAGAAACTCACTACAGACCGATTCATTTGCCTGTCACCATAACCATTATTGCTTGTCTCATTTTCGGTTCTTATAAGTGTATTTCTAATAGCACATGATCTCACTCATCTAGGGGAAATAATGAACAACATAGACTGATGAACAAGAACAGACCCAGAAACAAGGAGGCATGGATCAGACTGTCGGGCCTCAGAGAGAGGTTAGGGAAGGGTGGGGGTAAAGGGGAGAGATCAATCAAAGGACTTGTGTGCAAGCATATGAGCCTAACCAGTGGTTAAGGACAACAGGGGGGTGGGGGCATGTGTGGGTAGGGGTGTGGGATGGGAAAGGGGGGGATGAGGACAAATATGTGATACCTTAATCAATAAAGAAATTAAAAAAAAGATAAGGTAGAAAAAAACCACTCAATCAGAGAGGCAAAAAGAAAAGATAGTGAAGACCATGAGGGCAGTTTAAGGGAATTTTGCGACAATATGAAACAGAACAACATCCCCATCATAGGGTACCAGAGGGAGAAGCAAGGAATGAGAACATGTTGGAAGAAATAATAACAGAAAACTTCCCTAACCTGGTGAAGAAAAAAAAAAACATATGGGTACAAATCAAGGTAAACACAAAGTGACCCAATCCAAGACACATCATAATTAAAATGGCAAATATAAGGACAAAGACAGAAACTTCAAGACTGCAAGAGAAAGACAGTCAATGACATAAAAGGGAGCTCCCATAAGGCTGTCATATGATTTCTCAACAGAAAATCTACAGGTGAAAGGGAATAGCATGAAGTAGTCAATGTAATGAAAAGCAGGGATCTGAAACCAAGACTACTCTATCCAGCAAAGCCTGATGCATGAAATTCATGCAAGGGGCTGAGCCCTCACAGCCGTGGTGACTGCCTTGGTCCTTGCAGCCCCGGCTTTGTCCAGAAGGTCATTTGGCTATACAGTCTTATTAGCATATTACTCTTTTATTATTATAAATAGATGGTGAAATAAAGAACTCCCCAGACAGAAAATGGCTAAAGGAGTTTATTACCATCAAACCAGCATTGCAAGAAATGTTACATGTGCTGCTATAATAATAATAATGAAATATATATATTTATATTTAGAGAGAAAGAGAAATATAGGCATCTATAAAAATAAAAGTGTAATATGCTGATTACACTGGATGGCAAAACGACCTTCTGGACATCCTTCTGGATGACCTTCCAGAGGAAGCTGGGGATGCGAGGACTGAGGCAAGCCACTGTGGTTATGAGGGCTGAGTGCCTTGCAGAATTTCATGCATTGGGCCTCTAATAAATAATAAAAATGGCAATAAATATCTACCTATCAATAATAAACTTAAATGTAAATGGTTAAATGCTCAATCAAAAGACTTAGGGTAACTAAATGGTTAAGAAAACATGACCCATGTATAGACTGTACAGAAGAGACCCTCCTCAGAACAAAAGACTCACACAGGATGAAAGTGATGGGATGAAAAGTAATTTTCCATGCAAATGGAAATGAAAAAAAAAGAGAGGTGCAGCAATACATATATCTGACAAAATAGACTTCAAAGCAAAGGCCATAACAAGGGACAAAGAAGGCCAGCATATAATACTAAAGGGATCAATACAATAAGAGGATATAACCCTGGTAAACATCTACATTAATAAAAGAGAAAGATGCAAATTGACTGTACCTCCGAGATGCCCACCAGCCAATCAGGAGTGAGTATGCAAATTAACCCAACAAAGATGGAGGGTTAATTTGCATATGCAGGCACCCAGTGGCCTGGGTTCAGGGAACATCCTCGGGACCCAGGCCACTCCAAGCCTCTAGGCCCTCATGTAGTCCCTGAGCTGCCAGGGTCCTAGAATGCCCCCGGCCACTCCTGGCCTAAGGACCTTGGAGCCGAGCAGCCGGGGTGGGGCAGCAGAGGCTTGAGCAGGGCCTGAGCAGAGCCAGAGGGCCCTGTCCAAGCCGTGGCAGAGGCTTGATTAGATCCGGGGGGCCCTGCCCAAGCCACGGCAGTCTTGAGCAGGGACTGAGCAGACCCGGGGGGCCCTGCCCAAGCCACAGTGGAGGCTTGAGGAGGGCCTGAGTGGAGTAGGGGGACCTTGCCCAAGCCGTGGCAGATGCTTGAGCAGGGCTGGAGCAGAGCCGGGGGCTGCAGAGGAAACACCTTTTCTGATCACTCATTGGCTAAGCTCCCAGTATGCCACTGGTAATGTTCTTGGTAACGTGGGTAATAAGAATCCAAAAGGTGATCTAGGGATTTCCACCACACTCCTGGAGGAAAAATGAGGGTCCGCTGCTGGAGGGCTAAGAAATGCCATATCCTGCCCTAGCTGGTTTGGCTCAGTGGATAATGCTTCAGCCTGCCAACTGCAGGGTCCGGGTTTGATTCTGATCAAGGGCATGTACCTAAGTTTCAGGCTCCTCCCTGACCAGGGCCCAGGTCAGGGCTCATGCAGGAGGCAACCAATGGAAGTGTTCCTCTCACATTTTGATGTTTCTCTCTGTCTTTCCATCTCTCTTCCACACTCTCTAAAAATCAATGGAAACATATCCTCAGGATAAAAAGAAAGAAAAAAAGAAGAAAGAAAAAGGAAGAAAGAAAGAAAGAAAGAAAGAAAGAAAGAAAGAAAGAAAGAAAGAAGGAAGGAAGGAAGGAAGGAAGGAAGGAAGGAAGGAAGGAAGGAAGGAAGGAAGGAAGGAAGGAAGGAAGGGAGGGAGGAAGGAAGGAAGGAAGGAAGGAAAGAAAAGGAAGAAAGAAAGAAAGAAAGAAAGAAAGAAAGAAAGAAAGAAAGAAAGAAAGAAAGAAAGAAAGGAAGGAAGAAAGGAAGAAGGAAAGAAAGGTCATATCCTATGAAAGACAGATCTTGAAAATGCCTAAAGAAAGTTGTCGTTTTTTCATGGTAAAGGGACTGGAGTCCATGTTGATGAAAACACCTTGGAGACTGCAGTGGCTGGCAGTGGCTGCAGCAGCGGGATGATGGGGCTTGCACCTTCCCCTGATCAGCCCAGTCTCCTCTCTCAGAGGGAGGCCAGACTGCGGCTTAGGCCCATTCCCCATGGGCCTAAGCCATCAGTAGGACACCCCCTGAGGGCTCCCAGTCTGTGAGAGGGGGAAGGCTGGGCTGAGGGAACCCCCCCCACCGCCCAAAAAAAACAACCCTTGGAGGACTTTAAAAGTTAAATAGAGAGGAATACTGTTATAGTAGAGGACTTTAACATCCCACTGACCTCATTGGATAGATCATCCAGAAAAAAAAAAATAAATAAAAGGAAACAGGAACCTTAAATGATACACTATGGATTTAGTTGATATTTATAGAATAAGCCACACTAAAGCTTCAGAATATACATTCTTCTCAAGTGCACAGGACATTCTCAAACATAGACCACATGTGAGAACACAAAATAAGGTTCTACATATTTAAGAGAATAAATCATATCAAGCCTTTTCTTGTCACAGTGGCATGAAACTAGAAATCAACTTCAAAAAAAAACACACTAAAAAACATTCAAAGGTATGGGAGCTAAATAGCATGTTATTTAACAATGAATGGGTGTCCAATGAAATCCAGGAAGAAAAATAAAACCTTACAGAAAAAAACAAACAAACAATGAATACACAACAACCCAAAATCTATGGGACATAGCAAAAGCAGTGCTGAAAAGGAAATTAATAGCATTACAGGCCTACTTAAAAAATAAGAAAAAGCTCTAATTTTTAATATTACAACTATAGGAATAAAAAAAGAGAACAACAGGAACACCTTTGAGAAGTAGGGAAATAATAAAGATCAGAATGGAAATAAATGACATACAGAATATAAAACACATTCACAGAAAAAGATCTATGAATCCACCAGTTGGTTCTTTGAAAAGATAAAACGATTGATGAACCATTAGCCAGACACATCAAGAAACAAAGAGAGAGGACCCAAATAATAAAATCAGAAATGAAAGAGGTGAGTAACAATTGACACTACAGAAATACAAAGGGTTATAAGAAAATACTGTGAACAACTATATAACAACAAGCTGGACAATGTGGATGAAGTGGAATAATTCTATAAATATACAAGCATCCAAAACTGAATCAGGAAGAATCAGAAAACCTGAATAAGCCAATAACAAATAAGGAAATAGAATCATTAATAAAAATCTCCCAGCAAACAAAATCCCTGGTCTAGATGGCTTCTGAGTGGAGTTTTACCAAAATTTCAAAGAATTAACACCTATACTCTTAAAACAGTTCAAAAAAGTCCAAGAGGAAGGAACACATCCAGGCTCTATTTATGAGGCCAACATTATCCTAATTCCAAAACTAGATAAAGAAACTAAAAAGAAAAAGAATCATAGGACAATAACCCTGATGAACACAGGTGCTAAAATCCTCAACAAAATATTAGCAAATTGGATTCAGCCAACATTAAAAAGATCACACACTATGACCAAGTGGGATTTATTCCAGGGATGCAAGACTGGTACAAAATAAATAAATATGATGCATCGCATAAACAAATTGAAAGACAAATCACATGATCATATTAATTGATGCAGAAAAAGCATTTGACAAAATCCAACACACAATTTTGATAAAAACTCTCAGCAAAGTGGGAATAGAGGGATATCTCAACATAATAAAGGCCATATATGACAAACCTGAAGCCAACATCATACTCAATGGGCAACAGCTAAAAGCATTTCCCCTAAGAACAGGAAGAAGACAGGAATGTCCAATTTCACCACTCATATTCAACACTAGAGACCCAGTGCACAAAATTTGTGCACTTGGGGGGGTCCCTCAGCCCAGCCTGCACCCTCTTGCAGTCAGGAGCCCTCGGGGGATGTCCAACTGATGGCTTAGGCCCGCTCCCCACAGGCAATGTGGCTAAGCTATCAGTCAGACATCCTTAATGCTGCCGCAGAGGGGGGAGAGGCTCGCACCACCACCGTTGCGCTCTCCCCTGTGGGAGCACACTGACCACCAGGGGGCAGCTCCTGCATGAGGATCTGCCCCTGGTAGTCAGTGCACATCATAGTGACCAGTCGTTCACCGTTGGGCTGAAACCAACTCTCCAACATCCCCTGAGGGGTCCCGGATTGCGAGAGGGTGCAGGCCAGGCTGAGGGACTCCACCAGTGCAAGATCTAGGCCAGGGAGGGACATGGGAGGTTGGCTAGCTGGGGAGGGACCACAGTGTTAAATGATGGGTATGGAAGTACAAAATCTGACAATCCAGGTAAAGTAAAAAAGCTTTGAATGCTGTCAGGGTACAGGGAGACAACAAGGCAATGATTTTAGCTTCAATAAAATCAGTAACATTCCAAAAATAAATGTTTACCATAGTACCAGGTGTAAAAATATCTTCCCACTCTCTTTTCCTAATGTGCATATCACCATTGAGGAATTAAGCAACTAAAAACAATTTGTAAAAAATTCTGTATTTACTTGCAGCTCTGTAATGAGAAGCACATTTATTGAGCTCAATCATGTTACTTACTCCAGGTATTGCTATGACTTTATCAGAAATTATTATTCACTGGATCATAACTTTAAAGGCATTTTCTTTCACACAAGACACTTGGAAAATCTGCCTATTGCAATTGCAATGTGATCTTGGTAATCATCCAAAATTTGTAAATATGAAAAACATCTATCTTCCCCTATCCTAGGATAATAAAGAGGCAATATGCAACTTGACCCTCACACCCTCGTGTCACAAGATGACCATTCCCATGTTTTCACAAGATGGCCCTGCCCATGTCATCACAAGATGTCCGCCCCCACATCATCACAAGATGGCTGCCCCAATGTTGTCACAAGATGGACACCACAAGATGGCCACCCCCGCATCGTCATAAGATGGCCACCCCCACGTCTTCACACGATGGCCACCACAAGATGGCCACCCCCATGTTGTCACAAGATGGCCACCACAAGATGGCCACCCCCACATCATCACAAGATGGCCACCCCCACATCATCACAAGATGGCCGCCCCCATGTCATCACAAGATGGCCATGACATGATGGCCGCACCACGCTATCACAAGATGGCCACCCCACATCATCACAAGATGGCCACCACAAGACGGCCACCCCCACATCATCACACGATGGCCACCCCCACGTCATCATAAAATGGCCGCCACAGATGGCCACCCCCACATTGTCAAATGATGGTTGCCTCCACATCATCACATGATGGCCGCCCCCACATTGTCACAAGATGGCTGGCAGAGGAGGGCAGTTGGGGGCAACCAGGCCTGCAGGGGAGGGCAGTTGGGGGGACCAGGCCTGCAGGGGAGGGCAGTTGGGGGCAACCAGGCCTGCAGGGGAGGGCATTTGGGGGTGATTGGCCTGGCAGGGGAGCAGTTAGGTGTCAATCATGCCAGCAGGGGAGCATTTAGGGGGTTATCAGGCTGGCAGGCAGAGTGGTTAGGGGCAATCAGGCAGCCAGGCAGGCAAGTGGTTAGGAACCAGCAGTCCCGGATTGTGAGACTAAACCAACAGTTGGAGATCCCCTGACAGGTCCCAGATTGGAAAGGGTGCAGGCTGGGCTGAGGGACACCACCCCCAGTGCACATATTTCATGCACTGGGCCTCTAGTAACTGTGTATGGAGGTTTGACTGTGGTCAGAAATGACTTCCTGGTTAGGAACTATCACTGCCAATCTATGAGAGAAACAGCAAAGTGACTCAGACAAGCTGTGGGAATGTGCCTCTGTGCCCCACTCCAAAGGAGCCAAGGGTAAGCCTTAGGCTTCTGATTATTATTATTTTTTTACATATAAACTTTTGGCATGTCCTTATGAAACTCTAAACTTGATAAACCTTTGCTAGAATTAAATATATTGTTTTCATGTGTATTTTAAAGACTCAGAAGAACATGATAATTTTTTTTTCTATTTTAAAGGCTACAAATCAAAAGCAAAGAAGAACTATTGTGGATATATATATTTCCCCCTACCTTCTGTGGTTGCTGTGACTTCCTGCATATTCTTTTAGATCTAGTAATGATTCAGTATATACTTTAACCTCAAGGTTTAAAGAGATTTTACATATTTAAAAACTATAAGTATTACATCTAGGAATGTTAAACAAGTTCATTACAGTGGGGGTACTTTCTAGTAAAGGAGAAAAATAACTAGGAAACATTTAAAGTGGTGAATGTATTTGATTAAGTATGGGTCTTACTAAGAAGTAGTGTAGAGATACATCTCTGTCTTACTATTAAAAATTACTAGTAAAGTCTCAAATTACTGAATTTAAAATAAATTTTAAATGAAAAATTCAATTATAAAGTCAACAAATTAATTAACCTTAAAACTATTCATTTAAATTTTCACTTCTATTTCATACCAACATTTCATGAGCAATATTTATTTACCATACATTGAACAATAAGGGATAGTTCAGGAAGACAACACCACATATGAGTTTCTAGCCAAGTGTTTTACAGAAAAGCTTCTAAGTAAGTTATTCCTTTTCAAAATAAAGTTGAACTCTGAACTTATATATCATATTCAGGAAGTGGTTAATATTGTGTATATGTGGGGGTAAAAATGGAGGTGGTTTACTCTGTAAACTCAAGACATTACAGATGAAATATAAACTTTGATTCTTAAATATCTTTGACATAAAATCTCAAATAAACAGATCTTAAAACATATACAATCTCTCTACTTAAGGTCTATTTTTAATCATTGATATTTTTAATCTCAACAAGCATGATATTTTTAAACTAGGAAGCTGGAAAATTTATTTTTAAACTGTTCTGTGAGTTTATTTTCCTCATAGCTGTTTCACTTAGATTGTGTGTGTGTGTGGTGGGGGTGGGGGGGGTGGAGGTATAGGTTCATATAGAATACAATGAGAGAGAATGGTAAAATATCCTAGAATGAATATATATTTATATGCACACATGTGCACCTGTTTAACTCTTTGATGTGGAGACTTATGATGATAGTGTAATAATAGATGTGGGTAGAAAACTAAAATATAAGAACTAAGGCTGCCCAGAAGATAACAGCTTATTTCCATGGCAATAGTTTATATTCACAACATTTTCCAAGGAGCTATAAGAGGAAGAAATAGATTCAAATACATTTTTCCAAATTGATAATAGAATTTTCTTGTCATCAATGAATTATCATGATTTATAAATTTAAGATGGTTTATATTGGAGTCTTTTACAAAAGATGAATAGCTAAAAAATGAAGAGTTTAGAAAATAGTTTTAGAACAGAGTACTACATTTAGTTTACAAACTTAAAGTAGTTAGTATAAATTTTAAACACTACTGGTTCATTAATATTCTATTAAAATATGCTAAAATAGTTCAGAGTTAAAATGTTGCTCATAATCATGAAATTTAAAGCAGTGTCACTAATATAAAGACTCATAAATGCTTTATAAAGGGTTTCTAAACATATGATTGATACTCTTTAAAAATTGCTAGTCTTTTTATTAATGTTTTTTAAAAATATTGTTTTTTAATAACATTATTTCAGTAAGAGAAGAACAATGGGAAAGCTAAATAATGTGCTCATTTACATTAATTCAACAAGTATGTTTAACCATCTATCAGGTTTTATATTGTACTCTAGATTCTCAGACTTTGCAATGAACAGAAAAAACAACAACAACAACACGTGTTTGTGTAGTTTACTTTTCATTTGGGGGTGATAGGCAACAAAATAAAATAAAACAATACATGAGTATTTGATATAATTAATAAAATAGTGTAGCATGTGTTTACAAATTTGCAGAACACTGTAAGGATTTTAGCTTTAATCAGAGTAAAACTGGGAATTTTTAGTTAAGAGAACAATGAGCAATGACAAAATATGTACTATGCTTCAGTTCGGAAGCGGGATAGTCCTAAGTGATATTGTGAAGATAAATTCAACAAAAGTTGGTTATTGGACATAAGACATAATGGAGAGCATACACTCATACTTTTATATTGAAATTTATTGAGGGTATATTGCATTTAGACAGCAAAATAGAGTTAATTTTAGAAATTAACATTGTACTTGACATTATAGATATTGCTAACATACAGGAAAAGAGATGGAAAATACGTTTATCTTGCATGCCAACATGAGTTTATTAGTAATAGCTACTAGGAACATACACTAAAAAGAAGTCTGAGACTACCTTAAATTAGAATTCAAAGGAGGAATTTATCCTGTCCAATGTCTCTAATTTTCATGGCTGAGTTTCAGTCTAGTATGGTTTAAAATTTCCTTATGTATCGTTCTGGGTTAAATTGTATTCTCTCAAGATTCATATGTTATAAAATCCTAAACCCCTACTATTTCAAAATGTGGCTGTGTTTATTGATTAGATTTTTAAAGGGGTAATAAAGTTAAATCAGGTATAGAGGAAAGACCATGTGAAGAATGAGGAAAAAAGTCATCTACGAGTTGAGGAGAGTGGTTTCAGAAAATATAATCCTGTTGACATTTTGCTCTCAGACTTTTAGCCTCAAGCATTGAGGGAAATTCAATTTATGTTTTTACCTAGTGGGTGGTACTTTGTTATGGCAGCCATAGCCAGACTGATAATAGCCAATTTTCTTGAAAATAACAACTATAACTTTATGTAAAAGAAAATGAAAAACTATTATGCAATTGTAAAACTGAAAAGTAAAATTATAGGCAGAATCTGGAAAAGAGCAAAAACCTGGAAGAGAAGACCAGGAGAGTAAGTTTCATTATCTATTATCTATCTATCTATCTATCTATCTATCTATCTATCTATCTATCTATCTATCTATCTATCTATCTATCTATCTATCTATCATCTATCTGTCTAATCTATCTCTACTATATTGTAATATGGAGTGGTAAAGACTCAAGAATCTAAATAATTCTGGTCTGGAGAACATTTAGGGCTACAAGAGCTGTTGGAAAGTGAAGAGAGAATTTCAGAAGGGAAGAACCAGAGATCATGATTCCCAAATTTCGTGTAGAACCCTGACTCAGGCAATTGTTGGGCAGACTGACTAACTAAATAGGAAATGGGGAAGAACTAAACTGAGATTTTTAAGGAACTTGGCTTCAAATTTAAATAAAGAAAATGCTTGAGATGATTATAACAGAATCTAGAGTTTCCACAACATAACTTTTACAATATTCAGGCTGTAATGCAAAATTTCTCCATAGAACCAGAGAAATATCATCCATTCTCACGAGAAAAGACAACCAATGAAAGCTGACCCATAAATGATTCAGATTATAAATTCAGACTTTAGAATAGCTATTATAACTATGCTCAAGAAGACAAAGAAAATTATGGTCATAATAAATTTAAAAAAAAAACATTAGAAATCTCAGCAAAGAAATAGAAACTATAGGAAAAAAACCAAATTGAAAGTCTAGAAGTGAAAATAAAATATCTAAAATTTAAAATATTACTATGAGAATGAGCAAAGGTATTCAATTGAAAAAATACTGAATGAACTTTAAAGTCTGATGGAGATAGAGAAAAGAGTAAGTCAATTTGAAGATCGATCAATAAAAATTACTCTACACCCTGGACATCCAGGAGGTCCATGGGTGGGGCAAGAAAGTATAAATACACAGGGGTCTCCACCCATCTTCCCTTTTGTATGACACAAAATCAAAATAATGCCCCTTTGTGTGTACAATTAAAGAGAGGTTTCTGGCTTGTGTGGACACCAAAGAAAGGATGTCACTATTATCACTACGTGCCCCCGGTAGAGGTGCAGAAAATATAACTAAGACCTTGTCTATATAAAAAGAAATGGACAGCCAGTTTGAAAGGGAATTTCCATGGACTAGAACAAAGAATATCCTTGCATGATATTACTCTACACTATCATTAAAATTTTCCCCAGATTTGGATCACCCATAGTACTTGTAATAGTTCCTTGCACCCTTGGGGAAAAAAAAAACAAAAAAAAAAAAAAACAGTCATCTGTTTGGTGCTTGGAGACAAACTTAACACATCTCTTGATACTTTAGAATTACAACAGCATAATATACAATTATCCCAAGAAAATGTACAAACTAATACTTTGAATGTCTGTCAGCAATTTAAAAAGGACATGTAAGGATTTAATCCTTTTCATTGTGTAGAGGGCCTCCTGGGAAGGCACCTGAGCATTCTATATTGGTCCCTCTTACCCTTTAGGCCAAGAGAGACCCTCTTCTCACAATTCAATTGCTCACAGCTGTTGCATGAGCTCTCTGTTCATGTCGAGGTTGAAGTCTCGTGATGACTGGTGCCATGGATCTGTCTCTCACCCAGTGGGGCAAACTGAGCCCTCCCTGGAGAAGAAACCCGGGTTCCAAAAGATATGTGATCAGTGCTGGGGCCCCGCCAGCAGGCGAGGGGATCCCATGGCAGGTGCTGGGCATGGAGGCCACGGGGGCATAGGCTACCACGGAGACAAAACTGAACCTCACGTCACCCTGCTTGGCCCCGGAGGATGGCTGGTTAGCCAGAGACGGGTAAGATTCCTCAAGGAAGGAACAACCTAAGACAGGCACAGTCGCAGAGGGGCCATCAAGAGAGAATTTGGGGATCCACAGAGGTGGGGCACAGACCCTCACCCCCCCAACATTGCAGGGGCCTGAACCCTAGCCCCTTCTGAGGGAGGTCTCCTGTCCCCATGGCTGCTTCGTGCTTCCCATGCCCAGCTCAGATCAGGACCCAGGTGACCAACGGAGACTTGGCTGACAGCAGCTGCCCTCTCAGTCCAACAAGAATTGTTTGAGTTGTCTTGTACCCATGGTGCAGGGAAGTGGGTTTACGATATCTAAATCCAGCCTACCACCAGGAATGCTCAGGACCTACTCAAGAAGGCAAATAATCCCTTCCACCAATATTTACAAGGTAAAATAAGATTGTTGTTAGAGTAATAAATTTGATAGTAAAACAGTAGTCAAGTTTTCAGGCAAATTTAAATTGGCTAGTTGAAACAAGCGAATATTCAAGAAAAATTAATTGTACTGGACAAAAAGGTGTTCCTAAGGTGTTAACTAAAATCTTTATTGGTACTTCATCTCATGATAGAATTGTGCACCATGTAATGAACCTAAAACAGTAATATTATAGTGCAAAAAAATAAAATTTAAAAGCCATCAAGACTACATTATAAAATTTTCAAAAGCCTCCTAACATTTAAATCAAAACAGGAGGGGATAGTAGAGGAATATCATGTAAGGAAAAATATCCTGTAAGTAAATTACATCTATAAAATTAATACTTTAGAAAATTAATTGTAAGGCTAAAAGCAAGACACCCATGAAAAACACACAAAACAAGCCAGAGGAAAATCATTTGGGCAAAAAATGAAAAAGGATCACCAGTCAAATTTATAGAAAATATTCCTTTATTAACTTTTGGTTGAGAATATGTTTGTATATTTTCAGAAAACAACTCGGAGACCATGTGGATTCCAGCAACAGAGAGGAATTGACAGGACTACTCCAGCCATGAAGACAGAAGAGAAGCAGTCCAGAGACGGAAGACGTTGATGTGGCCTTCCCATACTAGCAGTTAGCAGCTGTGCATCACTGCAGGTTGCCCAGGACCAAACCAGACAGAGTCGGACCTGCATTACCACCATTTGTCCACCATCCAGAACTGAAATGTCATTGCTGACATGTACACATAAGGAACTGTTGGACATTGATATTGGGTCTCAAAAGAACTGTTGACCCAGAAAGAAACTCACTACACACTGATTCATTTGCCTGTCACCATAACCATTATTGCTTGTCTCATTTTCGGTTCTTATAAGTGTATTTCTAATAGCACACGATCTCACTCATTTAGGGGAAATAATGAACAACATAGACTGATGAACAAGAACAGACCCCGAAACAAGGAGGCATGGATCAGACTGTCGGGCCTCAGGGGGAGGGTAGGGAAGGGTGGGGGCAAAAGGGAGAGATCAATCAAAGGACTTGTGTGCAAGCACATGAGCCTAACCAGCGGTTAAGGACAACAGGGGGGTGGGGGCATGTGTGGGGAGGGGTGAGGGATGGAAATGGGGGGATGAGGACAAATATGTGATACCTCAATCAATAAAGAAATTAAAAAAAAATTACTCTGTATGAAGAAAGAAGTTAAAAATTTTTTTAAATTAATAGGACTTCAAAAATCTGTGAAACAAAATTAAAAGTTATAACTGAAATATCAGATGAAGTAGAGAAAAAGACTGGGTAAATAAAAATTTATTTTAAGAAATAATAGCCTAGATTCCAATATGGCTGCAGAGTAGCTTAAAGCTCCATCTACTTTTCCCAGAACCAAATTGGTCTTACAGTTCAATTACAGAGGAATCAACTTGAAAAACCACTGGAAGCATAGCTGATTTGAAATATTACAACCAAGGAGCAGAGAAGAATCCAAGAAGAGACTGATTAGAGGGGTGGAGACACAGAAAGGGTGAGTCCTCTCATGCAGGGGTGGTAGCTGAGAAGCCTGAGGGATATCGAGGTTGCAAAATCTCCCTCTCCCTAGAAGCATGGAGCCTCAACTCCAGGTAATGATTTCCAGCCCAGAGCAACAAGGGCAGGAAGAAGAGCCCAGGTATCATCGGGTGATAGGAATCATTTGAGATTCCATCTGTCTGGGAGACTCAGAATGCATTATTCCAGGAAAGAGTGTTTCTATTGTTACAGCACCAACCTAGAGAGTTCACTCTAGTCTCTGAATTCTAGAGACACTGCTGTCAGGCCCTGAGGAGGGCCCCACTCACTGCTCAGTGACTTGGAGGTGCCCTCTATTCTCTGAAAAGTATTTGGGCAGAGAGCCAGTCAGTAACTAAACTGTGTGGCTTGGGAAAAAGGATGGATCTTGCCCATGTCAAGTGCACAGTCACTGCCCCTCCCCCGCACCTGCTGAACAACTTACTCTGCCACATCTTGCTAAATTCAGTGGCACAGGAGAATGGTGCAGGGAGGTGATTTTTGGCCCATTCTGCTTGGTTTGATGACACGGGTGAGCCAATTTTTCCACCTGTCCTGTTGAGATCAGAGCTTGAGCAATACTGGGAATTTCATTCCCCCACTGCTGAGACTGCCACACAAGAGATCAGAGTGCCATGCAAGGTTGATTCTCGGTCCCCTCCTGCTTGGTGTGACAGCATAGGGAATACCAGGGAGCTGTGCAGAGGTGGGTTTTTCAGAATGTATCTCCTGGGGAGGCCTCTGCCTGGGAGTAAGACAGGTGAGTTCATGGCTTAGCAGCTACATTGTGGGAAGGCAGATCTGAGCTGCACTGCAAGGTCAGCCCATGCTGCACTGTGAAGGAAAGGGAGTGCTTCCCCCCCGCCGCTCCCGCTCAGGTTGTGTGCACCACTCTAAAATAGAGACTACTTGAATCAGCCCCACTAAGCCCCAGATACCCCACTGGGCACAGTTCTATGGGGGAAGGAAGAGAGGCTCAGATTGGGGACATTCAAAATATAAGACCCTCAGAAGCTACTGTTTGGGAATAGGAGGAGGTGCTTAGTCTGGGTCAACATCCTCAAAGGGAGACTTTGACCTATCTCCTGAGCCCAGGAAAGCTGAAGTCACACTTGCTGAGGAGACAGCTAGGTGTATGTGAACCTGCAGGTAGCCCTGCTAGGGGGAACTAGATTTGGATACTCTGGCAGAGACTGAGGGGTTTAGCTTTGAAGCAGGGGCTAATTTCCCCTCATGGATGACTGTGATTCCCAAATAGGAGACCTATTTTGGCTAACCGGGCTTCATCCTATAGTCTCTCTTCAGAAGACTCTGGAATAAGACCTAAAAATCTCAGGGGGATGGAGTAGCTTAAAGGTGGAAGTGGACCTCAGTGAGCCTCATACCTCTCACGGAACTGCCCCCAGTTCTATGCTGGAAGAAGCTGACCCTTTTACACAGATTGACCTTCCCTTGCACACACAGGTTTAATAGTTGCAGACACAAATAGGGAACAGTGTGGTGGCTACAGACAGGTAGCTGAAAGATAGTTACATGCAATGTCTGACAGTGACCTGAACCTGCAACCCATCCCAATGGACCAAAAACAAACAAAATAAGTGGTGAGCTTCACACCACACCAGAGCTTGACCCAACTAGCCACATGAGCAGCACACCCAAAGGGAGATCCCCGCAGGCACCAACCCTGCTATAGGGAGTAGCCACTGAACAACTTTTCATTCAGGATGATAGAGGTTTGGCCATATAATGACCCAGCCTGAAGGGTTAACTGTACTCATGAAAGGGCCAATAGCAATCAAGCATCAACTACAACAAGGGGTGCACATAACCCACAAGAGACATTCCTGAAGCAGGGAGTTCAAATGAGCTGAAAGAATGTTCCAATGATCCCCAACAAACACCTCAATACTGCACCTCCACAACAACTTTCACACTGTTATCAGGGTTAAGCCTCACAGTAAGGCAGCTGGAAGGTTGATCCCACCTAAGAATGGGCCAACTGCAATCGAGATCCAATTTCAAGAGGAGGCCCCACATAACCCACACAAGGGACATTTTTAGAGCACCAAGCTCAGAAAATAAAAAAGACTGCACCACGGGTTCCCACAGGACACTTATTACATAAAACCACCCCATGAGGACTGGCAGTCATAGCAGTTCTATTTAATACATAGAAACAAACACAAAACTGGAGGAGACAAAGAAACAAACCCAAATTTAAGTAAAAGGAGGAATTTCCAGAAAAAAAAAAAGCTAAATGAAATGGAGGCAAGCAAATTATCAGATATAGAGTTCAAAGTAACAGTTATAAAAATGCACCCGGCACTTAGTGAGAATTATAACAGCATCAGAAAGTGCCAGGGTTCTTCTTCCAGCATTACAAAGGGTTCAGCAATCTGGAGAAAGGCTGTGCATAGATTAAATAAGAGTCCAAAGACAAAAGATAATTTTTAAAGGCATTGGGGGTCAGAGGAGCTTCAGTTAAAGGAGCTAAAGTTCTCCTTGTCTCAGGACCCTTGCTTTTTATTAACACAATTTGTCCTAAAGCAAGGTGGAGATAACACACTTCAATCAAAGGGTAGGATACAGAAGCATTGTCAGATTGGGGAATAGCCTACAGCTGTTCAGGTGTTTGGCCAACAGGAGGCAATAACATGTAGATTAAGATGGCCTGAGCTGTCTGGAAGCAAACAATCATCCTATTCAGGTTTGGGGGAAGTGCCTTTCAGCTATTCCAACATGTGATTACATATGTTACTCAGCCCTTGTTGAGTTCCCAAGTTTCATCAACCTTTGGATGAAACTCTTGTAATTATGACATGCTGGAATTGGCTTCCTGCAAGAAAGGACATAAAAAAAACATAAAAAATTACTAATAGGAAATGAAGAATGACATCAAGAATAAACTGGAGGAAATAAAAAGTCAGTTAGATGAAGCAGAGGATTGAATTAGTGACTTGAAAGAAGTAAAAAAAAACAAAAAAACACAAAACAACAAAATAAAACCCACACAATAACAACAGCAAAAAGAATAAAGAATAAAAAAGCATAAGGATAGCTTAAGGAAGCATTGGGACAACATGAAACATAACAGCATTCACATAATAGGAGTTCAAGAAGGAGAATAATGTGAGCAAGAAATAGAGAATCTCTGTGAAGAAACAGCAACAGAAAACTACTCTATCCCAGTGAAGGAAAAAGTCACACAAGTTCAGGAAGCACAGAGAGTCATAATCAAGATGAATTCAAAAGAGACCCACACCAAGATACATAATAATAAAAATAGCAAAGGCTAAAGACAAAGAACATTTGAAAATATTTTTATTGTTAAAAATATTACATATGTCCCCTTTTTCCACCTTTTGACTCCTTCTAGCCTGCCCCCGCTCCAGGCCTTCACAAAGAGAGAATCTTAAAGGCAGCAAGAGAGAGACAGTTAGTTACCTACAAGGGAGTTCCCATAAGTCTATCAGCTGATTTTTCAAAAGAAAAACTTCAGACCAGAAGGGATTGGCATGAAGTATTCAAAATGAGGAAAAGAAAGGATATGAATCAAAGACTACTCTGTCCAGTAAACCTATGATTTAAAATTGAAGGAAAAATAAAGGGCTTCCCAGACAGAAAAGGCTAAAAGGGTTCATTACAGTAAAACCTTGATATAATGGATTATTCAGGTGAGGGGGTGTCCATTAAAGCTGGAAGTCATTCATATAATAAAGTATGCTTTCTGAATGCAGAGTTAAAAAAAAATTGACAAATTAGTTTACCTGTTTTTACTTAGGTAAACATGTTTGTGTAATTAAAACTAATTATGTATGAAAAGTGTAATTCCACATAAAAGTTTTCTAAGTGTATTACTATACTTTTAAATTTATATTGAATATATCTAGTAAATATGTGCATTCATCAATCACTGCAAGCAAACAAATGCACATGGCTGGGGTGTGGTTTAGCTCATATTGGAACATTGGCCTGCATGTGTTAAAACAGCTGCAGAAAGTCATGACATGCGACAACAGGCCAATTACAATATGCAATGTGAAGTGATCATGTGCTAATCTATCACAGAACATTTTTATAAGTGATGACTCTTGGATTTAAATATGTAGACAATAGTTGTAGATATGTAATATTTATTTATGTTGGCTAAATACTGCAGCGTTTTTTCCAACATTTTGGGTACTCACTAAAATTTGCTAAAAATAACTGAATTGATAACCAAAGAATAACCTATTAAGTTAATTATAAGCAAATTATGGAACTGCCATTTAACCCAGTGATCCCACTTTTAGGAATATATCCTAAGAAATCTGAAATACCAATAAAAAAATACCAATCAAAATACCAATACCAAATACCAATAAAAAAAATGTATGTACCCTTATGTTCATAGCAGCACAATTTACAATAGCTAAGATCTATAAAGCACAAGTGCCCACCAGTAGATGAGTGGATAAAAAAGCTGTGGTACATTTACACAATGGAATACTATGCAGCAGTAAAAAATAAGGATCTCTTACCTTCGAGACAACATGGAGGGACCTGGAGGATATTGTGCTAAGTGCAATAAGCCAGTCAGAGAAAGTATCACATGATATCACTTATATGTGGAATCTAATGAACAAAATAGATCCAGAGACACAAAAGCATGGAACAGGCAGTTGAGTCTCAGAGGGAAGGCAGGGGTGGGTAGGAAGAGCTCAATCAAAGAACTTGTTTGAATATGTGCATTACCCATGGACACAGACAATAAGGTGGTGAAGGCCTGGGGTGGAAGGCTGGGACAGGCTAGAAAAGGCCAATGGGGAATAAAAGTGGACAGATGTAATGCATTCAACAATAAAGATTTATAATAAAATGAAATAAAATTTGCTAACAATTACAGTGAATTGATAATAAAACATAACCTGTTAACTTAATTATAAGCAAATCTTGGTTAAAAGTATTTTAAAAGTAACAGGATGTTAATTTTCTCATATGACATACAAAACAGAAATGTTGTCCATTAAATCCAAATTTCATTAAGTCAAGGTCTGCAAAATCAAATGTTTACTGTACCACCAAGCCAGCATGGCAAGAAATGTTAAAGGGTCTACTCTAAGAATAAATATATGAAGAGAGAAAAACGTAGGTATAAAGAAAAAAAAAGGCAATATATAAGTACCTATCAATAATTACCTTAAATGTAAATGGATTAAAAGTTCCAGTCAAAAGATATAAGGTAGCTGAATGGATAAGAAAACATGCCCCAAGGAGAACCAAGATGGTGGAGCAGGTAAATGCTGGTACTCAATGCCTCCCACAACAACATCAAAATTACAACTAAAATACAGAACAACTATCATTCAGAACCTCCTGAAAACTGGCTGAATAGAAGTTCAACAACTAGAGAAGTAAAGAAGAAAGTTTATCAAGACTGTTATGAAGGGTGGAGATGTGGAGTTGCAGAACTGGCTGGTCTGACACCCAGGCATGATGTGTTGTTAATCAGGAGGGATATCTCTACTACAGAGGCCTCCTTTGGGAAGCAAGGAGTCCCAGTCTCACACCAGACCCCCAGCCCAGGGTTCCAGATCTGGGAAGAGAACTCCCTGTAACTTCAGGCTGTAGAAACCAGCAGGGATTGTGGCTGAATGACACAGAGGCTGCTGGAGACAAAGGCAGTCCCTCTTAAAGAGCTCCAGCACTGGGCAGGGGCATTGGGGGAACAAGGCACATATGGGGAGGAACTGGATTGTCTGGCATTGGAGCAAAAACTTTGGGTGGCTTTCTCCCAGATGAAGGTGCTCACAGGGTCATTGTTCCTATGCTGACAGCCATATCTGAGTTTTCATCAGTGTGCCTCACACTCTTTGCTCCACCATGGAGATTCCCTGAGACCCCACCCCATTCAACTGGCAGCCCCACCCAAGCTGTTTGCAGCAGCTTTTCCATATGAATGGCCTGTCTTGACACAGGCTTCACTAAAATATCTTAAACAAGCATCAGCTGACATAAGCATGTGCCATATCTATCAATAAGAGGCCCAAGACCTGGCACTAGCACCAGCATGCCTTGCTTCACAGCTTGGCATTGCCTGGGAATTTGCAAGCCCAATGAAAATAGTAGCCATTTACAGATCACTCAGTAGCTCCTGCCAGGTGGCCCTAGGCAATGGCTGATTTTGCACCTCCAAGGAAGCCCCAGAGCCAGTGCACCTGGTGGACAGCTTCAGACCATACGAGATTATAGCTCTAAGAACACACTTAAGGGGTACACTCAGTGATCATGAAAGCCCCATTAAAGCAAGTCCTGCTTCACAGGGGTGTCTTTTATATAACAGCTCTTCTTGGAGGTCAACTCCTCCCAGTGACTTCAACAGCAATCAAGGCTCAACTACAATAAGACTTTGCACACAGCCCACACAGAGGCACACCTACAGTGCCCAGCTCAAATGACTGGGAAGGCTAAGCTACTGGGCCCTACAGGACACCTGCTACATGAGGCCACTCTATCAATTCCAGGAGACATAGTATCTCTACCTAATGTAAAGAAAGAAACACAGGGAAGCAGACAAAATGTGAAGACAAGGAAACATGTCACAAATGAATAACGGAATATCCAGAAAGAGGAATAAATGAAATGGAAGCAAGCAAACAACTAGATACAGAGTTCAAAACAATGGTTATAAGGTTGCTCAATGATATTAATGAGAGCTTTAAAGGACTCAGAGAGAACTTCAAGGGACTTAATGAGACTTTCAAGGAGGATATTAGTGAGAACACCAAATACATTAAAAATGACCAGTCATAAATTAAGCACTAACTGAAATAAAGAATAATTTATAGGCATTCAACAGTAGAGTAGAGGATTCTGAGAATGAAATCAACAATTTGAAGTATGAGGAAGCAAAAAACACCCAATCAGAAGAGCAAAAAGAAAAAAGAAACCAAAAATATGAAGATAGTGTAAGGAGCCTCTGGGACAACTTCAAGCACACCAACATTCACATTATGGGGCTTCCTGAAGAAGATATAGATAACAAGATCTTGAAAATGTATTTGAAGAAATAATGATGAAAAACTTCCCCTACCTAGTGAAAGAAATAGACTTACAAGCAAGTCTTGGAAGTTCAGAGAGTTCCAAACAAGAGGAATCCAAAGAGACTCACACCAAGGGACATCATAATTAAAATGCCAATGATTAAAGACAAAGAGATAATCTTAACCCTTTGCACTCGCTTGCTTTTTTCTTGATTCCTTTATTCTACTAGGGATTTAATTTTTTAAATACCCCAGATTTTACAAAGCGCAACAGTAGAATAAAAAACTGGAGTTTCTTTTCATACAAACTTATTTATTTGGATTTTTTAATATATCAAATTATTGATACATTCAAAGAGTAATTTTAATCTCGACATCCGAGTGCAAAAGGTTAAAAGCAGCAAGAGAAAAGCAGGTAGTTACCTACAAGGGAGCACCCATACAACTGTCAGCTGATTTCTCAACAGAAACTACGCAGGTCAGAATGGAATGGCAAAAAATATTCAAAGTGATGAATAGCAAAAACCTACAACAAAAATTACTCTACCCAGCAAAGCTATAATTTAGAATTGAAGGTCAGATAAAGAGCTTCACAGACAAGAAAAAGCTAAAGGAGTTCATTACCGTCAAACCAGAATTACATTAAATGTTGGAGGGTATTCTTTATGAAGAGGAAGAGAAAGAGGAGAAGGAAGGGGAAGAAGAAAAGGAAAAAGGAGAAAGAGAAGGAGAAGAAGAGATAAAAATATGAAGAGTAAAATGGCAATAAACACATATCTAACAACTATTTAATCTAAAAATCAAAATAAATGAATAAGAAATGTAATGAATTGAATAAACTGGTGAATATAATAGAATCAGAGGCATGGATATGGAACAGACTGACAATTCTCAGAGGAAAAGGGGTTGGGGAGCAGAAAGAGATTAAACAAAGACCTTATATGAACAGATGAATTACCTATAGACATAGACAATAGGTGATGAAGGCCTGGAGCAGGGCGGGAACCATGTGCAGGAGACAATGGGGGGATAAAAGAGGAACATCTGTAATACTCTCAACAATAAAGATTAAAAAATAAATATAAGTTCTTTGCTTCAAGGAGCTCAGTTTCTTAAAGGGGAAAGACATATATACAAACCTATATAATAAAAGCCTAGGTGGCCCGATGCCCTCACAGGACATCATCAAAAGATGGCTGCCACAATATGGCCACCCTCACGTCATCACAAGATGGCCTCCACAAGATGGCTGCCACAAGATGGCCGCCAGGGGAGGGCAGTTGGGGCGAACAGGCCAGCAGGGGAGGGCAGATGAGGGCAATCAGACCAGCAGGGTAGGGCAGTTGGGGTGACCAGGTTGTCAGGGGAGGGAAGTAGGGGGCAACCAGGTCAGCAGGGAAGGGCAGTTGGGGGCCATTGGGCTGGCAGGGGAGGGCAGTTGGGAGCAATCAGGCCAGCAGGAGAGGGTAGTTGGGGGTGATCAGGCCAGCAGGGGAAGGCAGTTGGGGGTGATTGGGCTGGCAGGGAGCAATAAGGCATCAATCTGGTGAGCAGGGGAGCGGTTAGCAGGCAATCAGGCTCCAGGCAGAAGCGGTTAAGGGTAATCAAGCAGGCAGGCAGGCAGGCAAGCAGTTAGGAGCCAGTAGTACCGGATTGTGAGAGGGATGTCCGACTTCCAGTTTAGGCCCGATCCCTGTGGCAGTCGGACATCCCCCAAAGGGTCCCAGATTGGAGAGGGTTCAGGCTGTGCTGAGGGACACCTCCTGTGCATGAATTTCATGCATCAGAGCTCTAGTTAATTATAATATAACTAGAGGCCTGGTGCACAAAATTCATGTACAGGGGGTGTGTACCTCAGTCCAGCCTGCACCCTCTCCAATCTGGGACATCCCTCTCACAATCCAGGACTGCTGGCTCCCAACTGCTCACTTGCTTGCCTTCCTGATTGCTCCTAACTGCTTCTGCCTGCCAGCCTGATCACCCCCTAACCACTCCCCTGCCAGCCTGATTGCCCCTAACTGCCCTCCCCTGCAGGCCTGGTCCCCACCAACTGCTCTCTCCTGCAGGCCTGGGTCCCCCCCAACTGCCATTTCCTGCAGGCCTGGTCACCCCAAACTTCCCTCCTCTGTTGGCCTGGTCACTCCTAACTGCCCTCCCCTGCAGGCTTGATAGCCCCCAACTGCCCTCCCTTGCAGGCCTGGTCCCTCCCAACTGCCCTCCCCTGCTAGCCATCTTGTGTCCACATGGGGGCAGCCATCTTGCATGTTGGAGTGACAATAAATTTGCATATTATTCTTTTATTAGATAGGATAGAGGCCTGGTGCATGGGTGGGGGCTGGCTGGTTTGGCCTGAAGGGTGTCCCGGATCAGGGTGGGGGTTCCCTTGGCATCTGGGGTGGCCTGGACGAGGGGCCTGTGGTGGTTTGCAGGCTGGTCACGCCCCCCGGCGACCCAAGTGGAGGCCCTGGTATCTGGGATTTATTTATCTTCTATAATTGAAACTTTGTAGCCTTGAGTGGAGGCCAGGGCCCGCCAGGGCAGGCGGGAAGCTTTGCTTCCTTCATTGCCGGATAAACCCAAGCCTCCTGCTCACTCCATAGCCACAGCCATCTTGGTTGCATTAATTTGCATACTCGCTCCTGATTGGCTGGTGGGCCTGGCTTGTGGGAGAAGTGGAGGTACAGGCAATTTGCATGTTTCTCTTTTATTAGTGTAGATGTGGTAAATGTACATGTTCCAGACATAAAACAGGGAGAACATGTGGGAACTTTTCTGAAGCTTCAGTTCTAACATCTTTATAAAAAAATATATTTTTATTGATTTCAGAGAGAAAGGGAGAGGGAGAGTGAGATCAAAAAATCACCATTTAGAAATAATTGATTGGCTGCCTCCTGCACTCTTCCCCCAGTGGGGATTGAGCCTGAGACTCAGGCATGTGACTTCCTGGTTCATAAGTCAATACTCAATCACTGAGCCACACCAATCAGGAGAGTTTTAATGTCTTAAAGAGTCATATGATCTAGCCTTAGGTAATGATTATATTTCAAGTTAATAAAGTAATAAGAAAATGTACAGATGTAATATTCACAGAGCACAGCACAGAAGAAGAAATACTAGTAAACTGGAATTGCTGAGCACAGAATGGAAGCCAGGAAGTGATGAGAGATGAAGCTAGGCAGAAATTCAGGTTCAGATATCTTGTTAAGAAACTTGGCTTTATTTTATAGAACCTATAAAATAAGCAATAGAGAACTGGGTTAGGGTTTTATAATAATGTAATATAGCAGCATTATTTACAACTACAGGCCTGTGTGCATGAATTCGTGCACAGGTGAGTTCCCTCGGCCTGTCCAGCGTTTGGGGCTGATCAGGGCCATCTCGCCCAGTCCCGATCAGGGCTGGCTGGCCATGGGAGGTTGGCTGTGGGAGCACACTGACCACTAGGAGGCAGCTCCTGTGTTGAGCGTCTGCTCCCTGGTGGTAAGTGTGTGTCATAGTGACCAGTCCACCAGTCATTCGGTCGTTTGGTCGCTTACACTTTTATATATATAGACTGGAGGCCCGATGCATGAAATTCATGCAAGAGTAGTCCTTCCTTTTCCTGGCTGCTGGCACCGGCTTCCCTCTGGCACCTGGCACCCGGGCTTGCTTCCCTCTGGCCTCCCGCTGGTACCCAGGATCTGGGCTGGCTTCCTTCCAGCCACTGGCAGGCACCTGGGACCTGGGCTAGCTTCCCTCTGGCTGCCTGCAGGCACCGGGACCTGGGCTTTGCTCTGGCCACCCACGGGCTCCTGGGACCCAGGCTGGCTTCCCTCCAGCCTCAGTTTCATCAGGAAGGATGTCCGGATTGACAAACAGAAGGATGTCCAGTCTAGTTAGCATATTACCCTTTTATTATTATAGATAGCTTAAAGTGTAAACAACCTAAATGTCCACCAATAGATGAAAGGATAAGCAAAATGTGGTACATAAATACAATGTAATATTATTCAATGTTAAATAGGAATGAAATTTTGATACATGTTATAATATGGATGAACCTTTAAGACATTATTCTAAGAAATATAAGGCAAACACAAAAGAACAGATATTACATGATTCCACTTATATGAGGAACCCAGAATAGTCAAAATTATAGAAACAGGAAGTAGAATAGTGGTTTCCAGGGACTGGGAGATGAGGGAAGGGAGAATTATTGTTTAATGGGTATGGAGTTTCAGCTTAGAAAGATGAAAATGTTTTGTAGATGGATGATGGTGCTGGTTACACAACAATATGAATGTCCTTAATGTTACTGAACTATATACTTAAAATGGTTAAGATGGCATATTTAATGTTATGTGTATTTTGCTACAATAAAAAGTAACATAGTAATGTTTCTTATATTTTAATAGAATAATTTAAATATGGGGAATGTTTACATATTAAATATCCTAGAGTGTAGTGTGAATTTGAATGAAACAAGATTCGAGCCATGGACACAGGAAAACTGGATGAGGCACACTAGTCTAAAACTACTTCTTAAAAAGCAGGAAAGATAAGGCTGGAAATGAGGAAAATGATTTGGGAAATATTAAGAAATATAACTGGAAATACAGTTGCCAGGCTTTGGTGGTGGACACATATATATGTTCCAAAACTTACTGACTTAACAATTCATGATATTTCACAATTTTGTGGCTGTCTTAGTTCAGGCTGCTATAACAAAGTACTATAAACACACAACTTCAGAATCCAGCTTCAGAATTACAAATCATGAAATTATAGCACAGGCAATGTAAATACTTGAGACTTTTACCATATTTTTTTTCAAGAATTCAAATAAAAGACAATTGACCTCTATTTAGAAAACCTGTGAATATGCCTCAGGGTCAAAAAATGGGAGTGGGGATAATTTCCAAAGTTTCCTATCATAATCAGGATAGGGTAAAAATAGATCTTCAGTTGTTTGTATGGAAAATAATACAATAATTAATAAATAATAATACAAGAATTAACCCTTTGTTTCATGTATTCACAACTATAAACCTATTTTGCCCCACCTGCATATAATATAAGGAAACACAAACAGGAGGTTATAGTATCTCTCAAGAACAACAATGTTCTGTTTCATATATTTCCAAAAGATAACCTATGTTTTTTTTTCTTTATTTTCTTTTATTTTTTCTCATCATTTATCTCCCCTATACCCTCTTGAACCTCTACACCTTCTCCTCACCCACAATCACTACACTGTTGTCCATGTCTATGACTTCTTTCTTTTTATTTTGCTCAATACCCCACCCCCCACCACCAGAACTGTCTGTCTGAGTATGTCTCTATTTTTCTTGTCAGTTCAGAATATTCATTAAATTTTACATATGAATGAAATCCTGTGGTACTTGTCTTTCTTCGTGTCCCTTCCACTTGTTTGTTGACTTATTGATGATAGCCATTCTGACAGATGTGAGGTGATATTGTGGTTTTAATTTGCAATTCTCTGATAATTAGTGACATTGAGCATATTTTCATATGTCTATTGGACACCTGTATGTCCTCTTCGGAAAAGTGTTTACCCAGGTCCTTTGCCCATTATTAAATTGGATCGGTGTTATGTTTTGTTTTTTGGTGTTGAATTTTATAAGATCCTTTTAATTTTTTTCTATTAGCCCCTTATCAGATATATCAGTGATTATGTTCTCCCATTCAGTGGGTTGTCTTTTCATTTTGTTGATGGTTTCCTTTGCTGTGAAAAACTTTTTAGTTTGATGTGATCCTGTTTATTTACTTTTTCTTTTGTTTACCTTGCCCGAGGAGATATATCAGAAAAAAATATTGTGATGAGAAATGTCTGAGATTTTACAGCTTCTTCTAGGATTTTCTTCTAGGATTTTTTTTTTTAGGATTTTCTTCTGAGATTTTTATGGTTTTGAATCTAACATTTTTGTATTTTTTCAAGAATATGTGGGTTATGATAAGCTATTAAATCCATAATTTCAGAAACTGGTAATTCTTATTTTTGTTTAGCGATGAGTGATAGAGAAAATATGAACCATTAAATAATAATCCTAGAGTTCGATAGGTAGTGGGAGTTGAGAGCGGACCCCAGAGAGCCCTAAGCAGCCACACAACCACCACTGGCCTAGTACCATCACACCCTGTGAGGAACTACTGCACCCCGCCCCAGTCACCACCACAGCTATGAGCAGCTAGGCTGAGACCCAGCAGCCACCTGCAGCCCCCACCAAGCGCCACACCACAGGCTGCGGTCGGGGCCACCCTTCATCAGCAGGGCCTTGGGGGTTGGTTAGGGTTAGGAGTTGGGGGGGACAAGTAGGTCATGGCAAGGAAGGTTTGGGGTACAGTGAAATGGTTCAATGTAAGAAAGGGATATGGTTTAATCAACTAGAATCACACCAAGGAAGATGTATTTGTACACCAGACTCCATAAAGAAGAATAACCTCAGGAAGTCCCCTCGCAGTGTAGGAGATGGGAGATACTATGGAATCTGATGTTGTTGAAGAAGAAAAGGGTGCGGAGGCAGCAAATGTTACAGGCCCTAGTGGAGTTCCTGTGCAAGGCAGTGATTGCAGCAGCCCGGAACCATTATAGATGCTATCCACGTGGCAGGGGTCTTTCACGCAATTACCAGCAGAATTACCAGAATAGTGAGAATGGGGAAAACAATAAGGGATGGGAGAGTGATCCCAAAGACCAGGCCCAATAGCGCCGGATCTATAGCAGGAGATGGTTTCCGCCTTACTACATTAGGAGACCTTATGAGCGTCCACCACAGTATTCCAACCCTCCTGTGTAGGGAGAAGTGATGGAGGGTGCTGACAACCAGGGTTCAGTAGAACCGGGTACACCAGTGAGACAGAATATGTATTGGGGCTATAGACCACAATTCTGCAGGGGCCCTCCTCGCCAAAGACAGCCTAGAGAGGACAGCAATGAAGAAGATAAAGAAAATCAAGGAGATGAGACCCAAGATCGGCATCCACTTCAACGTTGGTACTGCCACAACTCCAATTACTGACACAGATGCCCAGAAAACCCTGAACCACAATATGGCAAAGATACAAAAGCAGCTTATCCATCAGCTGAGAATTTTTCCACTCTAGAAGCTGAGTAAAAAATGCCGGTTTCCATCTCTACCGTCATCGGTTTAGTCATCCAACAAGAAGAAATGAATATGAAATTTCAGCAATAAGAAATGAACAAAAGATTGGAGCTAAAGACCTTAAATGCTTGTTTTTTGTCCATTGACCAGATAGCTGGAACTATCTGCCTTATCTATGCAATATGTGGTTTTTATTATTTTTATCAAAAGACATCTGTTTTTGGTAATGACAAACGTGATTTTGAAGAAAGGAAAAAAAAAAAAAGTCTGGTTTTTCTCAATACACCTTTAAAGGTTTTTGAATTGCTTCATATCTGGTCAAGTTGAGACTTTTAAGAACTGCATTTTAAATTTGTAATAAAAGTTTACAATTTGGTTTTTTCAAAAAAAGTCAACAAACTTCAGGCACCTGTTAATCAAGGTCTTAAATAATTAAAAAAATAATTCTGGAAAAGATAACACCGAAATTTAAATGTAAGCATTAGTGCAACAGAAACAAAAGAAATGGTTCTTCATTATTGAAACCTAAGTGATTGCATCTGACTAATGGAAAATAGCAGATTTTATTAGTCATCATGGTGTCAGAAGTGCCAGTTTTAAGCATAAAAGTAATTCATTTGAGAACCAAGAAAAGGTGCCCAATATACAATAAAAATTTTAAAAATATATCACTAACATAATGATTTTGTGTAGGGCAAAAGCTACATTGGTAAGGATTGCTTATCCTGTGGATACACATTTTGTGAAATGAATAGAATAATATGCCTCTTTGAAAAAAAAATGCTTAATCTATTCCTTTTATTTAAAGCAGTATCAAATAAAAACTATATTTATGTCTGATTTAAAGTTAAGATTTTCTATTTTATGTTTTATAAGATAAATTTATCATATTATAATCAACATAATTTAAAATGATAAATTTATATAATGTTTTGAACATATAATTTCATATTTAATTATGGAAGAAAAAAATGAATTAGGAGAAAGTGTTTACATGTTACTTAATTAGTTGTAAAGAAACTCAAGGGAATTAGATTCCACACTTTAAAATCCTAGTGTTAAGGAATTAGGCTAATGCTAACCTTGTTAAAAAAAAGCTTGGAAAACTCCCTTGCTCCTGAATTTTTTTGGAATAGTTTGAGGAGGATAGATGTTAGTTCTTCTCTGAATGTTTGGTAAAACTCCCCTGTGAAGCCATCTGGATCAAGGCTTTTGTTTGTTGGGAGTTGTTGTTTTTTGTTTTGTTGTGGGTTTTTTTTTGTTTGTTTGTTTGTTTTATTACTGCTTCAATTTCATTAGTAGTTATTGGCTTACTCAGGTTTTTTGATACTTCCGGATTCAGTCTTGGAAGATTGTATTTTTCTAGGAATATGTCCATTTCATCCAGATTGTTCAACTTCTGGAATTTAGTTGTTCATAGTACTTTTTTTGTGATCATTTGTATTTCTCTTAGGTCAGTTGTCACTTTGCCTTTTCTGTTTTTGATTTTATTTGAGTACTCTCTCTTTGTTTCATAATGAGTCTGACTAAAGGTGCATCCATCTTGTTTATCTTTTCAAAGAATCAGCTCTTGTTTTTATTGATCTATTGTATTGTTTTTTTTATTCTCTAGGTCATTTATTTCTGCTCTAATCTTTATTATTTCCTTCCTTCTACTTTCTCTGGACTTTTATTGTTGTCCTCTTTATAATTCTTTAAGTTGTAGGGTTAGATAATTTATCAGAAGATCTTCTTCTAATAAATATTTGAGGTAGGCCTGTAATGCTATGAACATCCCTTTATACATTAAAAAGATCATATACCATGACCACGTGGGATTTATTTCAGGAATGCAAGGCTGGTACAATATTCACATATCAATAAATGTGATATATCACATAAGTAAATTGGAAGACAAAAATCACATGATCATATCAACTGATGCAGATTAATCATTCAACAAAATTCAACACCCTTTTTTGATAAAATCTCTCAGCAAAGTGGGCATAGAGGGATCATACCTCAATATTATAATGACCAAATATGAAAACCTACAGCCAACATCATACTCAATGGCCAAAAACTAAACTAATTTCCTCTAAGAACAGGAACAAGACAGGGATGTCTGCTTTCACCACTCTTATTCAACACTTGAGGCCTGGTGCATGAAATCCATGCACGGGGGGGTAGGGCCTGCACCCTCTCACAATCCAGGACTGCTTGCCTGCACCCTCTTGCAATCCAAGACTGCTGGCTCCTAACTGCTCACCTGCCTGCCTGCCTGATCGCCCCTAACCACTCTGCCTGCCTGCCTGATCACCCCTAACTGCCTTTGCCTGCCTGCCTGATCATCCTTAACTTCTCTCCCCTGCTGGCCTGATTGTCCCTAACTGCTCTCCCCTGCTGGCCTGATTGCCCCTAATCACCTCTGCCTCAGCCCCTGCCACTGTGGCTTTGTCCGGAAGGATGTCCAGAAGATGTCCAGTCTACCCAGCCTAATTAGCACATTACCCTTTTATTAGTATAGATAGGACTGGAAATACTAGCCACAGTGATCAGACAAGATAAAATAAATAAAAGTCATCTAAATTGGAAAGAGAAAGTAAAACTTTCACTATTTGCAGATGACATGCTATTGTACACAGAAAATCCTAAAGACTCCATGAATAAACTACTAAATTTAATAAAGGAATTAGGCAATGTAGCAGGATTAACATCCAGAAATCAATGGCATTTTTATACAACAATAATGAACTCTCAGAAAGAGAAACTAAAAAAAATAAAATCCATTTACCATTGCAACAAAAAAATTAAGATACTTAGGAATAAACTTGACCAAGGTGGTAAAAACCCTGTACTTGGAAAACTATAGGATGATGAAATATGGAATAGAGGATGATATAAACAAGTGAAAGAATATACTGTGTTCATGGATTGGTAAAATCAACATCATTAAAATGTACGTACTACCTAAAGCAATCTATAGATTCAATGAAACCCCTATTAAAATACCAATGGCATATTTCACAGATCTAGAACAAACACTCCAAAAATTTATAAGTAACCAAAAAAGACCCCAAATAGCTGCATCCATCTTGAGAAAGAAGAACAAAGATGGAGGGATTACAATACCAGATATCAAGTTATACTACAAAGCCACTATACTCAAAACAGCCTAGTGCTGGCACAAGAACAGACATATAGACCAATGGAACAGAATAGAGAACCCAGAAATTGACCCAAGTCAGTATGCTCAATTAATATTTGACAAAGGAGGCAAGAGCACACAATGGAATCAAGAAAATCTCTTCAATAAATGGTGTTGGGAAAATTGGACAGATACTTGTAAAAAAAAATGAAATTAGACCACCAATTTATACCATAGACAAAAATAAACTCAAAATGGATAAAAGACTTAAATGTAAGATGTGAAACCATAAAAACCCTAGAAAGAAACATTGGCAGCAAAATCTCAAACGTCTCTTGTAGCAATATGTTTATGGATATATCTCTTAAGACAATAGAAATTAAGGAGAAAATAAATAAATGGGACTACATCAACATAAAAGGCTTCTGCACAGCAAAAGAAACCATCAATAAAATAACAAGAGAGCCCACTCCATGGGAGAACATATTTTCCAATCATATCTATACTAATAAAAGGGTAATATGCTAATTAGATGGGGAGACCTTCCTGGAGACCTTCCTGACAAAGCCATGGTGGTGGGGCTGAGGCAGAGGTGGTTACAGGTGATCAGGCTGGCAGGGGAGGGCAGTTGGGGGCAAGCAGGCTGTCGGGGGGGGGAATTGGGGGTGATCAGGCCAGCAGGGGGGGCAGTTGGGGGTGAGCAGGCTCGTGGGAGGGGTAGTTGGGGGTGAGCATGCTGGCAGGGGGGGTGGGTGGGGGTGAGCAGGCTGGCAAGGGGGGGCAGGTGAGGCAAGCAAGACAGCAGGGGGGCCAGTTGGGGGAGAGCTGGCAGGCAGGCGATGGCAGTTGGGGGCAATCAGTCCAGCAGGGCCAGGCAGTTAAGGGTGATCAGGCTGAAAGGGAGGGCAGTTGGGGTTGATCAGGCTGGCAGGCAGAGTGGTTAGGGGTGATCAGGCAGGCAGGCAGGCAGGTGAGTGGTTAGGAGCCAGCAGTCCCAGATTGTAATAGGGATGTCCGACTGCCAGTTTAGGACATGGATCGGGCCTGAACCGGCAGTTGGACATCTGCCAAGTGGTCCCAGATTGGAAAGGGTGCAGGCCAGGCTGAGAGACACCTCCCCTGCACCATGCATGAATTTCATACACCAGGCCACTAGTATCTAATAAGGTGTTAACCTCCAAAATCTATAAGGAATTCATACAACTTAACAAAAGGAAGATAAATAATCCAATTAAAAATGGGCAAAGTACCTAAATAGACACTTCTCTAAAACGGACATACAAAAGTGCAAAAGTCATATGAAAAAATGCTCAGAGTCACTAATCATTCCAGAGATGCAAATCAAAACGACAATGAGGTAAAACCTCACACTTGTTAGAATGGCTATCTTCCACAAATCAACAAATGACAAGTATTGGTGAGGATGTGGAAAAAAGGGAACCCTTGTACACTACTGGTGGGAATGCGAACTAGTGCAGCCTCTGTGGAAAACAGTTTGGAGTTTCCTCTTAACCTCTTATTTCTGAAAAATCAAGAAACTAATCTAGACATGAGAAAGATTTTAGTACTTTTATCTGCTGTTGGGGCAAAGTCTTTTTCTTTAGTAATAACTTCTAATAATGTATTTTATTAATATAACACCTTATAATTCACAAGAGCCTTCAAATATATCCAAACATTTTACACTTTCTATTAATCTGTGAGAGACACCTTTTATATGTATAAACACATGTATAATCAAATGTTATAAATATGAAGTCCACTAAGCAGATGAGAAAACAGAAGCTTGGAGAAAGATGCATGACTTTCTAAAGTAACAAGACTTACACATGAGAGAACCAAAACTCTCAGTCTGAAAATTTTTTAATTCATTCATTTTTTGCATTATGCCAAAGTAAATAAATTCATCTAATGGATACCAAAACCATCACTAATTATGAAATCATTTATCACTCTTCAATGTATTTCATAATTATTAATCTTACACATAAATATCAATTAAAAAATAAATGTAATCCGTGTAAATGGGGGAAAGAGGACACATATGTAATACCTTAATCAATAAAGAAATTAAAATGGAAAAATAAAACAAAATGAAAACAAATCACGTAATACTTAAATAGAAAAATGCTCATACACAGAGGGGATAAATGGTAATGGAAAAGATTAAATAAATAAATAAATAAATAAATAAAATGCTCATACCTAATTTTGGAGTACCAGTTTCCTGCACTGTGATTAAATTTTATGGTGTTTTGATGGGTATAGTCTGGCAACACTCACCTCTTTTTGACGGTACTTAATGGCCAATTTTAGTCTCGCAAGATCATTTCCACTTTGATCTTCTATGAGACTATTATCATCTCGGTAATTAAGAATGATTTCTAGTTCTCTGGAGCTTCTTGTCTGATCCAGTAGGTCCTTAGCAAACTGTTTGCACTGTCGTGACAGTTCCTCATACTCTGACTTGAATTCATTTTCCACCTTGCTCAATTCCTGAAGCTCCCAACTTAGTTGAAAGGCTGTGAGAAAAGGATCTTCACTTGACAGTGCAATGAGAGAAGGGCTAGCCAAGGCCTTGTAGATGTTGAGTCTGGAGCGTGAGTGGCGAAGGCTATCCACATCTGAACTGGAGACACATTCAACACAGTTACAGCGGACCTCATGGGGTCTGGGCACTGAGACTCCTTTCTGAACTAAAAGTTTTATTATTTCATAATTATTTGTGTGGGCTGCCAAGATGATTGGTGTAATGTCCGGAGTGAATTCAGAGAACTGCTTATCAAGGAGTATGGGAGGTACCTAGGAAAAAGAGGAAAGCAGAGGTAATGAATATTTATTCATTTGTTCAAGCCTGTGAATTTCAGACAGCATACCATAGAATGTTGAACAGGGTTCATAAATCTTTTGCCTGTTTTATGTGGAGGGATATGGCTGTTTTTCCAAAAAATTAAGAGTGAATTACAGAAAAAATAACTCCCCTATATAATGATACATTAATCCTTCTTTAATCTGAATTACAACATTTTAGGAATCTTAAGTAAGTTGCTATGGAAACTTGCTATTTGGTTACAGCCCTTCTTGCTTCCAACTTAGTTTTTAACTTACAATCTTTGCTTCTCTTTCCCAGAGATGATGACTTCCTAAATAATTTAAAAATTCATTAAAATTAGTTAATTATTTGTTTTAAAACCAATTTTCCTCTGTAATAAAAGTATTTTAATTCTTCAGTGTTGTTTTTTTCCTTTTGTGTTTTATCTTCTGAACTAGAGGCCTGGTGCACAAAATTCATGCATGGGAGTAGGGGGAGGGTCCCCTCAACCCAGCCTGCACCTGCTCCAATCCAGGACCCATCTGGGGATATCCGACAATTTAAGCCCCAGGATCAGGCTTAAACTGGCAGTCAGACATCCCACTCACAATCCTGGACCCCTGGCTCCTAACCACTCATCTGCCTGCCTGCTTGATTGCCCCTAACTGCCCGCCCTGCCAGCCTGATCACCCCTAACTGCCTCTGCCTGCTGGCCTGATCGCCCCTCACTGCCCCCCAACCAGCCTGGTTGCCCCCAACCTGACTCCTTCTGGTCTGGTCGCTCCACGCAGCCTGTTGTTCAGTCATTTAGTCATCCCTCATTAACCCCCATCAGCCTGGTTGTCCCATACAACCTGTTCAGTCATCCATTCAGTTGTGACGGTCGCTTAGGCTTTTATATAGATAGATTCCTAACATCCAACCAATGATTAAACATGGCAGCAAACATAGGAGGTCTAGCATCATGTTTTCTATTTTCATCTATTCCTCTATGGTATATTTTCCAGATGACAAGATGTGCTACATTGCTAATACCATTGTTTTATTAAAAATAAACAGATGCTCCCTAGTAAATCAGGTCACTAGTGTGCTTATGCATAATTTCCTTTGGGTTATATATACTCTAGAAATGATAATAAGGAAAATAATTTAATAGGTACTATTTAGTAAACATTTGCTACTTACATTAAACCTCTCCATTAGTTATTCACATACTAGTGGCCCGGTGCAAAAAATTCATACACATTAAAAGGGAATTAATTAGAGGAAATATTCTAATATTGCTATTTGCCTTTCTCCATAATAGAAATGTCAGAGATGAAAGAAAATTAGTAAAATGTATATGAAAATATCCCTCCTGCCAGAGTCTGGGCATGCTGCAGAACCTAGAATCAAATCCCTGCCCACCTGAGAGTGCCTCGAAATCACGCGAGACCCAGACCCAGCCGGCCACCCCTGTCAAGCCCCACAGGGTGGGGGGCACAGCCTCAGTTCCCCTGGCCCAGCATCAGGCGGGGGACACAGACTCAGGTCCACTGTCAAGCCCCTCCAGGCGGAGGGTGTGGCCTCAGGTCCCCCGGCCTAGCTCCGGGGTGGGGGGCACAGCCTCAGATCGCCCGTCAAGCCCCACTGGGCAGAGGGAGCAGCCTCAGGTCCCCCGGCCTGAGCATGAAGGCACGAGGGCACGAGGGCACAAAGGTGTGATGACAATTTACATATTAGCTCTTTATTATGTAGGATTATAGATGTGTTCACAGAAAGTAAATGAAAGGCCTGCTCTTTGAAGTCAGGTCCACTTGTCTGACACCCAAGTCTGTATGTCTTGCATTACACCATGCTGCTGTACAATTTTTGGTTTAATATTTCTCCCTGCTGGCAAAAAGTCACAGTGGCATCTATGAAAATCAAAGCTACATAAGGATAAGTTAAACAGGAATAGCAGAAAAAAACAACACATGTCACATTAAAATATGCTGCTGGTAAAATATGAAGGAAATAGGATCAAAAGGAAAAGAAGTATGTAGAAAAAACCACTGATCTGAAACTTCAATTCTACTTCTTTTAAGTAGAGGTGTAGGCTTTACACGTGAATAATTAAACCTACATGCTTTTATTTCATTTGGCCATTTAGAATATCAATTTGTTTTATAAGAAATACTATATAAAGATTAAAAGGATGAAATTACCTATTTGAAATATATGCAATTAGTTGATAAAAATAGCAACAACCATGATTTTTTAAATGCACTAACTAAGGAAACCATATTGCCTTTTGAGATAGTATGCTACATTTAAATAGGGTTAATACATATTGCATTATTTTTAAGTAATCTTTTATTTTAAAGATAACATTAACTAATAATCCTATATAAGGAAGATGGTGACCAGCAGGAAGATAGGGAGGGAGAGAGTGTGAGAGAGTGAGGGAGCGATAGAGGAGTGTGTGGATGTGTGTGGTGTGTGTGTGTATGAGCTAGGGAAAGTTAGATTCTGCAGGTCTTCCAAGCGGCTGCCAAACTGGGCAGTCTTAGATGGCAGAGCCCTGCTCCCACTGCAGACACTCCGGGGCAGCCAGCACAGGCACAGAGACCAAGCCATATTGAGAAACAGAGCTGCTTGAGACTAGGATCCTGGCCTCAGCACCACCGAATCTGGTCTCAGATGCAAACCAGGACCCTGCAGCCACTGGGGACAGAGACCTGTGACCACAGCTGCAGACCCACAGACACCATGAATCCAGACATCCCCACTGCAGATTTCTGTGAGTCACAGTAGCGGGCAGCACCACAGTAACTGATAGACCCGCTCACACTGCTGCAGCTCCACAACAGGAATTTGATCCTAGGAGTGCATGGACACTGGGAATCTGTTCCCCACAATACAATTGGGTGACCAAACCCAAAGCCCACACAGGGCGGCCTGACTTTGATTCTAAGCAAGCACACACAGAAGTCTGTTTTCTGCAGTGCAAGAGTGTACCTCCTGCCAACACAGTGCTACTGGGTAACCTAGTCCCCCAAGCTGACCAGGACCTGGATTCTCCAGGCAGAAGGCAGCACTGAGCACCAGTGACTTGACTTTGTTTCTTATCACAAGCACCTGGGATCCCTGCCTCCCAGTGAATGCACAGTAAGAGCCAGTGACTACAATTCTTGGTGCATGAGCACACAGGGACCCTGATTCTCAGTGCAAGGTCACACAAAGCAAGAGAGACTTTGATACTCAATTCTTGGTTCAGGCACAGGGGAACTCTGACTCCTGGCACGTGGTAGGAGACTCTGATTTTCTGCACATGCCAGCAGGGTCTTTGTTTCAGCGTGGTCCAGGCGAAGTCGCTGATTCTAGGTGTGCACATGAGGCCACACTGAGAACTGGTAATGCTGACCCTAAGTGAGCCTGGTTCCCACAAACCCATGGCAACCACAAGTCTTGGTGTCGGAGCTCTTCAGTGATGCTCATGTGGTGTGAAGCTCCCACAGGACAGGGCCCAGGCCCACGCAACTCGATGTTTGAACCTTCTGGTGATAGTCAGAATGGGGAGACAACACAATACCCAGAAGAAAGAAAATGAGGAATTGCCAAGAAAGGATAATGAAATTGAAGCATGCAACATGACAGAAAAAGAATTCAGAGTAATGGTGGTACAAGTCATACACTGGATGAATGAGAAAATCAACAACCTATGTAAGAATCAGGAAGAAATGAAAAGTGATATAGCTACAATCAAAAACACCGTGGAAGGTTTCAACAGTAGATAGAAGAAGCAGAGGACCGAATTAGTGAGTTAGAAGATAAGGTAGAGAAACAAGCTCAATATGAACAGCAACTGGAGAAAAAATTTTAAAAGTAGGAGAAGAGCCTAAGAGAGCTTTGAGACAACATGAAATGAAGGACAAGAAGAGCAGCAAGGATTACAAAATCTATTTGAAGAAATATTGACAGAAAACTTCCTGGATATGGGGGAGAAAAAGTTACACAAGTACAGAGAGACCCAAGAAAGATGAATCCCAAAAGACACACACCAAGACATGTCATAATTACAATGGAAAATGTTAACAACAAAGAGAGAATCTTAAAGGCTGCAAGAGATAGACAAAGAGTTAGCTAGAAATGATCCTGCATAAGATTATCAAAAGATTTCTCAACAGAAACACATCAAGCTAGAAGGGAATGGAAGGAGGTATACAAAGTGTTGCAAAGCAAAGGACTGAATTCAAAATAATCTATCCAGCAATACTATCAATCAAAATAAAAGGGGAAATCAGGAGCTTCCCAGACAAAAAAACAGCTAATGGAGTTTATCACTACCAAGCCAGCAATGCAATAAATGCTAAAGGGAATGCTGTAAAAAAGAAGAAATAAAAAGGTAAGAAGGAGCACAGGCACAAAAATAGAAATGACTACAAACAAGTACCTTTCAATAATAACTTTAAACGTAAATGGAATAAATGCTCCAATAAAAAGACATAGAGTAGCTGAATGGATAAAAACACATGACCCATATATATGCTATCTACAAGAGACCCACCTCAGAACAAGGGACTCACACAGACTAAAATTGAAGGGATGGAAAAATATCTTTCAGGCAAATAGAAATGAAAAAAAAAAGCTGGGGTAGCAATAGTTATATCTGACAAAATAGACCTCAAAGTGAAGGCCATAACAAGAGATAAGGAAGGCCACTTCATAATAATAAAGGGATTGATACAACAAGAGGATATAACTCTGATAAATATATATGCACCCAATACAGGAGCACCCAAATACATAAAAACAAAACAAACAAACAAAAAAAACTCCTGGAAGATATCAAGGGAGAGATGGACAACAATATAAGCATAGTAAGTGACTTTAATACACCATTGACATCAATGGATAAATCCTCTGGACAAAAAATCAGCAAAGAAACAGCAATCCTAAATGACTCACTAGATTAGAAGGACTTAATTGACATCTTCAGAACATTTCACCCCAAAGTCACGAAATATACGCTCTTCTCAAGTGTACATGGGACATTTTCAAAAACAGACCACATCTTGGGTCAAAAGCAAAGTCTCCCAAATTCAAGAAGATTGAAATCATACCAAGAATCTTCTCAGACCACAATGGCATAATTTAGAAGTAAACTACAATAAAAACAATCCAAAAAACTCAAACACTTGGAAGCTGAATAGCATGCTATTAAATAATTATTGGGTTACCAATGAGATCAAAGAAGAAATTAAAAACATCCTGAAAACTAATGACAATAAAAACACAACAATACCAATTCTATGGGACACAATGAAAGCAGTCCTGAGAGGGAAGTTTATAGCTCTACAGGCCTACCTCAAAAAAACAAGAAAAAATGGTAGTAAATCATCGAACTCTACAACTCCAAGAATTAGAAAGGGAGCAACAAGAAAAGCCCAGAATGAGCAGAAGGAAGGAGATAATGAAGATCAGCGCAAAAATAAATGACATAGAGACAAAAAAAAAAAAAAATACAAAAGATCAATGAAACCAAGAGCTGGTTCTTTGAAAGGATAAACAAGATTGATGAACCTCTAGCTAGGCTTACCAAGAAGCAAAGAGAGAGGACCCAAGTAAATAAAATTAGAAATGAAAGAGGTGAAATAAAAACAGACCCCAAAGAAATACAAAGGATTGTTAAAAAATGCTATGAACAACTCTACTCCAACAAACTAGACAAACTGGAGGAAATGGACATATTACTAGAAAAGTACAACCTTCCAAAACTCAATCAGAAAGATTCTTAAAATCTCAATTGGCCAATAACTATGGAAGAAATTGAAGCTGTCATCAAAAAGATCTCAGCAAACAAAAGCCCAGGGCCAGACGGCTTCACAGGGGAGTTATACCAAAAATTCAAGGAAGAACTAAAACCTATCCTCCTCAAACTATTCCAAATAATTCAAGAGGAAGAAACAATTCCAAGCTCATTCTGTGAAGCCAGCATTACCCTAATACCAAAACCAGATAAAGACAACACAATGAAAGAGAATTACAGGCCAGTATCCCTCATGAACATAGATGCCAAAATCCTCAACAAAATTCTAGCAAATCAGATCCAGCAGTATATCAGAAAGATCATACACCATGACCAAGTAGGATTTATCCCAAGGATGCAAGGATGGTACAATATCTGCAAATCAATAAATGTAATACCTCACATAAACAAATTGAGAGTTAAAAATTCACATAGTCATATAAATTGATGCAGATAAAGCATTTGACAAAATCCAACACCCTTTCTTTATAAAATCTCTCAGCAAGGTGGGAATAAAAGGATCATACCTCAACACAATAAAAGCCATATATGAAAAATGCACAGCCAATATCATATTCAATGGACAAAAACTAAAACCATTTCCCCTAAGAACAGGAACAAGACAGGGATGCCCACTCTTACCACTCCTGTTCAACATAGTACTGGAAGTACGAGCCATTGCGATCAGACAAGAAGAAGAAATAAAAGGCATCCAAATTGGAAAAGAAGAAGTAAAACTGTCCTTATTTGCAGATGACATGATACTGTGTACATAGAAAACCCTAAAGACTCCATCAAAAAATTATTAGACTTAATAAATGAATTCGGCAAGGTAGCAGGATACAAAATTGACACCAAGAAATCTATGGCATTTCTTTACACCAATAGTGGACTTACAGAAAGACTAAGAAAGCAATCCCATTTACCATCGCACCAAAAAATTTAAGATACCTAGGAATAAACTTATTTAAGGAGGTAAAAGACCTGTATGCAAAAAACTACAGGACACTGAAAAAAGAGATAGTGGAAGACATAAACAGATGGAAGAACATACTGTGTTCATGGATTGGTAGAATCAACATCATCAAAATGTCCATACTACCCAAAGCAATCTTTAGATTCAATGCAATCCCCATTAAAATACCAATGGCATAATTCACAGATCTAGAACGAACTTTCCAAAAGTTCATCTGGAATAAAAAAAGACCTCCAATAGCTGCAGCAATCCTGAGAAAGAAGAACAAAGCAGGAGGGATTCCAATACCTGATATCAAGCTGTATTACAAATCCACTGTTCTTAAAACAGCCTGGTACAAGAACAGACATATAGATCAATGGAATAGAATAGAGAACCCAGAAATCGACCCAAACCACTATGCCCAATTAATATTCAACAAAGGAGGCATGAACATACAATGGAGCAAAGACAGTCTCTTCAATAAGTGGTGTTGGGAAAATTGGACAGATACATGCAAAAAAGTGAAACTATACCACCAACTTACACCATACACAAAAATAAACTCAAAATGGATAAAGGAATTAAACATAAGACGGGAAATCATAAAAATACTAGTGGAATCCACAGGCTGAAAAATCCCTGACATATGCCAAAGCAATTTCTTCACTGATGCTGCTCCTAAGGCAATGGAAGCTAAAGAGAAAATAAACAAATGGGACTGCATCAAAATAAAAAGCTTTTGCACAGCAAAGGAAACTATCAAAAAAACAACAAGAAAGCCCTCTGCATGGGAGAACATATTTGCCTATGTTATAACCGATAAGAGTTTAATCTCCAACATTTACAGGGAACACATACAACTTAACAAAAGGAATATTAACAATCCAATAAAAAAATGGGCAATGGGCCTAAATAGATACTTTTCGAAAGACAGAAGGAAGGCCAAGAGACATATGAAAACATGCTCAAAGTCACTAATTATCCGAGAGATGCAAATCCAAACGACAATGTGGTATCATCTCACACCTGTCAGTATGGCTATTATCAGCAAATCAACAAAGGACAAATGTTGGCAAGGATGTGGAGAAAAAGGAACCCTTTTGCACTGTGGGTGCGAAGTCAGACTGGTGCAGCCACTGTGGAGAATAGTATGGAGTTTCCTCAAAAAACTAAAAATGGAACTCCCATTTGACCCAGTGATCCCATTTCTAGGAATATATCCCAAGAAACTAGAAATACCAATTAGAAAGGATATATGCACCCCTATGTTCATAGCAACACAATTCACCATAGCTAAGATTTGGAAACAGCCTAAGTGCTCATCAGCAAATGAGTGGATTAAAAAACTGTGGTACATCTTCACAATGGAATACTATGCTGTAGTAAAAAGAAGGAATTCTTACCATTTGCAACAGCAAGGATGGAACTGGAGAGCATTATGCTAAGTGAAATAAGCCATTCAGAGAAAGATTAATATCATATGATCTCACTCATTTGTGGAATATAATGAACAACATAAACTGATGAACAAAAATAGATCCAGAGACAGAGAAACATCGATCAGACTGTCAAACCTCAGAGGGAAGGTAGGGGAGGGTGGGGGTAAGGGGGAGAGATCAACCAAAGGACTTGTATGCATGAATATAAGCTTAACCAATGGACAAAGACAATAGGCGGGTGAAGGCATGCACGGGGGGCATTGGGGGGTAATGAGGGGATGAAGACACATATGTAATACCTTCATCAAGAAAGAAATTAAAAAAATAAATTAAAAAAAATCATTTATAATAAAGAGGTAATATGAAAATTGACCATCATGCCCTCACAAGATGGCTGCCTATGACCAGACCGGCAAGGGAGTTAGGGAGGTATGGCCAAATGACTGAACAGCAGACTGCGTGTGGTGACCAGGCCAGCAGAAGGGGGGGCAGTTAGGGGTGACAAGGCCAGCAGAGTGGGGCAGTTGGAAGCGACCAGGCTGGCAGTGAGGGGCAATTAGGGATGACCAGGCAGGCAGGGGAGCAGTAAGAGGTGACCAGGCTGGCAGGAGGGGCAGTTGGGGGCAATTAGGCTGGCAGGGGGGGCAGTGAGGGGCAACTTGGCTGGCAGGCCGGGGCAGTTATTAGCGACCAGGCTGGCAGAGGGGGGCAGTTGGGGGCAACCAGGCCGGCAAGGGGAGGAATTATGGGTGACCAGGCAGGCAGGAGGGCAGTTAGGAGGGACCAGGTCGGCAGGGAGGGTGCAGTTGGATGCAAGCTGGCCAGAAGTGGGGGGCAGTTAGGGGCCACCAGGTCAACGGGGGGGGCAGTTAAGGGCAATCAGGTTGGCACCCAGAAGCAGTGAGGGGCAATCAGCCTGGCAGGGGGTGGGCAGTTACTGGTGACCAGGCAGGCAGGCAGGTGAGCGATTAGGAGCCAGCAGTCCAGGATTGTGAGAGGGATGTCCTACTGCCAGTTTAGGCCTGATCCCGGGGATTGGGCCTAAACCGGCAGTCAGACACCCCCCAAGGCGTCCTGGATTGGAGAGGGTGTAGGCTGGGCTGAGGGGACCCCCCTCCTGTGCACGAATTTCATGTACTGGGCCTCTAGTTTAATTATATATTTACTACAAAGAGAAAGAAATCCTTTAAACAAAACTGAACAAGAGGTCATCTATAGCTATACACTAAGTATTTGCTATGGCAGACATTTAGTAAAATCAAAACTATAAGTAGCCCCACTGGTGTGGCTCAGTGGTTGAGCATCGACACAAGAACCAAGAAATCTCTGGTTTGATGGCTTGACTCCCAGTCAGAGCACTCACACAAATTGTGGGCTCAGTACCCTGTAGGGGGCATGCAGGAAGCAGTCGATTGATATTTCTCTCTCATCATCTATCTCTCACTGATATTTCTATCTCTCTATCCCTCCCCCTTCCTCTCTCACTGAAATCAACAAAAACATCAAAAACTTCAAGTAAATAAGTTCCAATAGTAAATGTAGATTTAAATGACAGATGTAATTTAATGGGATTTTCTCAATTCAGTATAATTTTACCATAGTTTTCCATACATTTTTAAAGTGTCAACAATTCATAAAACATAAAATGTAACTTTGAAAAACTTATAGGATGTTTTATCAAAAAAACATTATAAAATGACCATATTGAAAAGCATACATTTTAACACACAACAACCCAAAATCTATGGGACACCGCAAAAGCAGTCCTGAGAGGGAAGTTTATAGCATTATAGGCCTAGTTCAAGAAACAAAAAAAATCTCAAATAAACAATCTAACTCTACGCTTATAAGAACTACAGAAAGAACAACAAGAAAAGTCCAGAGTAAGTAGAAGGAAGGAAATAAATGACCTAAAGACTAAAAATAATAGTAATAATACAAAAGATCAAGGAAACCACGAGTTGGTTCTTTGAAAAGATAAACAAAATTGATGAACCTCTAGCCAAAATCATTAAGAAAAAAAGAGAGAGGACCCAAATAAATAAAATCAGAAATAAAAGAGGAGAAGTAATAACTTACACTACAGTAAATACAAAGAATTGTTAGAAAATACTAAAAATTAATATTCAGAAATCAGTGGCATTTTTAGACACCAACAATGAACTATCAGAAAGAGAAACAGAAAACAATCACGGGTACCACTGCAACAAAAAATATGGTACCTAGCAATAAATGTAACAAGGAAGTAAAAGAACCTGTACTCAGAAAACTGTATGACATTGGAGAATGAAACTGAAGAAGATACAAGTAAGTGGAAACAATACTGTGTTCATGGATTGGAATAATTAACATCATTAAAATGTTCATAGTTCCCAAAGCAATCTATAGATTCAATGCAATCTCCATTAAAATACCAACGGCATAGTTCACAGAACTAGAGCAAATATTCCAAATATTTATATAGAACTGTAAAGACCCTGAAGAGCACCAGAAATCTTGAGAAAGAAGAAAAAGATGGAGGTGTCAAAATACATAATCAAACTGTACCACAATGTCATTGTAATAAAAACAGCCTGATACTGGCATAAGAACAGGAATATAGTTCAGTGGAACAGAACAGAGAGCAATGAAATCTACCCACATTTCTTTTATTTTTTAAATATATTTTTTATTGATTTCAGAGGGGAAGGGAGAGGGAGAGAATGATAGAGACATCAATAATGAGAGAGAATCACTGATTGGCTGCCTCCTGCACACCCCACAATGGGGATCAAGCCTGTAACCTGGGAATGTGCCTTAACCGGGAATCAAACTGCAACCTCCTAGTTCATAGGTCCACACTCAACCACTGAGCCATGCCAGGTTGGCCAACCCACATTTCTATGGTCAATTAATATTTGACAAAGTAGGCAAGAGCATACCATGGAATAAAGACAAACTCTTCAATAAATGGTGTTGGGAAAATTGAACAGCTACATGCAAAAAAATGAAACTAGACCACCAACTTTCACTCTATACAAGAATAAACTCAAAATGGATAAGACTTAAATGTAAGTTGCAAAACCATAAAAATTTTAGAAGAAAATATAGGCAGTAAAATCTCAGACATCTCTCACAGCAATATTTTTTGCCAATATACCTGATAGGGCAAGGGCAAATAAATAAACAAATGGGACCACATCAAACTAAAAAGCTCCTACAAAGCTAAGGTAACCATCAACCAAATGAAAAAGGAACTCACAGTATGGGAGAATATATTTACCAATTATATGTCTGATAAGGGATTAATTTCCAAAATATATAAAGCACTTATAAAACCCAATACCCAAAAAACAAACAATCCAAATAAAAATTGGGCAAATAATCTGAATAGACACTTCTCCAAAGAGGACATACAGATAGCCAATAGACATATGAATAAATGCTCAATGTTACTAGTTATCAGAGAGATGCAAATTGGAACCACAATGAAAAATCACCTCACACCTGTTGGAATGGCTACCATCATTAAATCAATAAAAAAGTATTGGCAAAAATGTGGAGAAAAAGAAATGCTTGTGTACTGTTGGTGGGAATGCAGACTGGTTAAGACACTGTAAAAAACAGTATGGAGTTTCCTCAAAAAATAAAAAATGAAACTGCCTTTTGTCCCACTTCTAGGAATCTCACTTCTAGAAATATATCCTAAGAGTCCTGAAACACCAATTCATAAGAATATATGCACCATTATGTTCATTGCAACATTATTTACAATAGCCAATATCTGGAAACAACCCAAATGCCCATTAGTAGTTGAGTGGATAAAAAACTGTGGTACATTTACATAATGGAATGCTATGTAACTGTAAAAAAGGAGGATCTCATACCTTCTTGAGACAGCATGTGTGGACCTGAAGATTATTATGCTACACAAAATAAGCTAGACAGAAAAATACAAATACCATAACATCTCACTTATATGTGTAATATAATGAACAAAATAAACTGACAAACAAAATAGAAGCAGAGGCATGGATATATGGAACAAACTGACAGATGTCAGAAGGGAGTGTGATGGTGGGTACTGGATGAAAGAAGGTGAAGAGATCAACTAAAGAACATATATGCATACCCTAAAAACACAGACCAGAGGAAGGGAGCTTGGGGTTTGGATTGAGGTTGGTAAAAAGTGTGTGGGGGAAGACATCTGTAATAGTGTCAACAATAGATTTTAAAGAAGGAAATACAGTTTCAGAAAAAAGGTCAGTGTCATAATATTAGAAATATTATTAAGTAATTGATTAAAATATATGAGAATATACCAAGACTAAATATTCTGTTTATGATTTTTAAGTCTAAATAAATCATTGTGAATTTATAATTGTTAATCATGAACAATTCTAATTTTATTTTTATAACTTTAATTTTGTTGAATAATTATTAAATGGTAATATTTTATAGGACCAACCAAAAATATATTCAATAATGATTTATTGATCAATAAATAACTAATTTTAAAATTACATAATTTAACTCATTGTAGCATTTCTTTTTACTATAACATAATTTATATGCTGTCTTTACTGCATATTGCAATAAAAGGAATAAATGGCTTTATGCTTAAACAGCTAATAGAATGAAAGCCTTAGCAAGATAAAAAGGGGCCACTGGGTTTTATAAAAGCTAGTAATATAAAATATAAACAATTCTAAATAATAAAAAATATGTCTTCAATTACTTCCCTCCACTACTACAAAGGTGATTGTTCCAAAGTATTAACTTCTTCAAATAACTTCTTTTTTAAAAATACTATCATGACTTAAAAATCTTTGTAATTCAATAATACATTCACACTTCAATCAACAAATATTTATTGAATCTATTGTCTGGCAAAGTATTATAGTCTCGTAATTGAGAAAAATAAAGATGAAACAGTCCATATCCTCAAAGAGATGACTGCGATTTTGACAGAAAGCTAGAACACACATTTCCCATATCTCTCCATTAAATGAATTCAAATGTTTAGTAATCTATATTATAAAAGGCCTGTGGTCCTAATGCCATAACGACCAAAGACCAGCGCGGGTGGGTGGAGCCACGTGAATTCACGCACTGGGCTTCTAGTTTACTATAAATCCAATACCATAATAGATACTGTGTGAAATACACTGAAAAATAAGAAACAAGCCCTAAACCATTTGGCTTGGTGGATAGTGCATCAGCCCCCAGACTGAAAGGTCCCAGGTTCAATTCTGGTCAAGGGCACATATCTTGATTTCAGGCTTGATCCCTGCCCTGGCCAGAGTGTGTTCCTGTGGGAGGTGGAGAAGCCCCCAGGAGCAATTGCGGCTGGCAGCTGCCACTCTCACCTGCTGACAGCACGGAGTGATCGGGACTGGCTCCAGCACTGGCAGCAGGTGCGAGTGGGCCGGTGTTGGCAGCAGGGGCGAGCACTGGGCAGGACCACGGCACATGGAAGCAAAGAATTTTCAGTAACTACCAGAGGTTCACCCCGATAACAGTGACCAGCGTCCCGCCTTGGTCTGGTGCTCCCACTCACCTGCTCCACCATCCAGCCACAGCCGACTCCCACCATGTTCCGTGCTCTGTTGCCTGCTGCGGACACCTACCATGTTTCACGCGTGTCCCATTGTGGTCAGCTCATTTCATAGCAACCGGTTGTTTGGTTGTTTGGTTGTCCCACCGTTTTGTCTATTTGCATATTAGGCTTTTATATATATAGATGAAAACGTATATACTATATTTTTCCTATATATGGTTTTATATATATACACACACACATACATACATATATATATATATATGTATATATATATATATATATATATATATATATATATATATATATATATATATACATATGTGTGTAAATCATAGTATATATACGGTTTGTACTGTCTGTTGTTTCAGGCATCCACTGGAGGTTTTGCAAGGTATTCCTGTGGATAAGGTGGAGGAATACTGTACTTGCTGAAATCTTGGTAGTTTTACTGCTTTATATTCCCTATAATGCATTAGTAGAGTTTGAATAAAGTATTAACTGTAAAAATCTACTATAGACCATATAATATAAGAATTATTTGCTAACTACAACTCTTTTCAGTGTTAACAAGAAATTTGGTATTCTGCAACATTTTACATTCCTTAACAATAGCAAACAGTTGACATATTGGGAGTAAAAAACTGCTGATTCAAACAGTTTTATTGGAAATGTTAGAATATTTGGGCCGATATTCTTTTTCCACTTAAGTAAAGTCTCTAGCTAATAGTGTGTGTCTCATTCTATAATCTATTAATTTTTACTGAGTGTAAAGGGGAATGCCATTTCTATAGGGTAAAGTCATGGAATCAGAGTTCTGGGCTGTCCAATTAGCAACTGAATCAAGCTCAGATGACAAAAACAAACAAAGAAGGTGAAACAATGTAGGAAAAAGAGACCCTTTAGTTTTTTGTGCTTAAGAACTAATCTTCCTCACCGAAACTGGTTTGGCTCAGTGGATAGAGTGTCGGCCTGCGGACTCAAGGGTCCCAGGTTCGATTCCGGTCAAGGGCACGTACCTTGGTTGCGGGCACATCCCCAGTAGGGGGTGTGCAGGAGGCAGCTGATCGATGTTTCTCTCTCATCGATGTTTCTAACACTCTATCCCTCTCTCTTCCTCTCTGTAAAAAATCAATAAAATATATTTAAAAAAAAAAAAAGAACTAATCTTTCTCAAAACAAATTTTTTAAATGTCACACCCATATTCCCACCACTACCCTGTTTTAATTTGCTAACTTTCTCTGGCTCTCCTTTTCGATAATCCTATTGTTACAACCTTTCAGATACAAGCACATGATCTTTGGAGTGTATCTATTTATGCTAATAAAAGGGTAATAGACTAATTAGACAAGGAGACCTTCCGGAAGACCTTCTGGACGTCCTTCCAGACAAAGCTATGGTGGTGGGGGCGAGGCAGAGGTGATGAGGGGGGATCAGGCCAGAAGGGGAGGGCAGTTGGGGATGATCAGGCCGGTAGGGGGGGCAGTTGGGGGCGAGCAGGCTGACAAGGGGAGCAGTTGGGGGGTGAGCAGGAGGGCAGGGGGCAGTTTGGGGCAAGCTGGCTGGTGGGGGGTGGTAGTTGGGGGCGAGCAGGCCAGCGGGGGGGGGAAATGGGGCAAGCAGGCTGGCGGGGGAGGATAGATGGGGGCAATCAGGCTGGCAGAGGGAGCAGTTGTGGGCACGCAGGCCACAGGGGGGCAGTTGGGGGAAAGTAGGCTGGCAGGGGGGCAGTTGGGGTCAAGCAGGCCAGCGGGGGTCAGTTGGGGGCAAGCAGGTCAGCAGGGGTGGCAGTTGGGGGAGAGCAGGCCAGAAGGGGGGGGCAGTTGGGGTTGATCAGGCCAGTAAGCAGAATGGTTAGGGGCAATCAGATATGCAGGCAGGTGAGTGGTTAGAAGCCAGCAGTCCCAGATTGTGAGAGGGTTTACTTATTGGGAACAAGCAAATGGTTTTATTTTTGATACAAAATACAACAAAACAGAATGTATAGTATTATGGAAAGCAAATGTTGAAAACTAGGAAAATGAATCCCCCTTTTGGACACACAGATCAGCTGTACCCGGAACCGGGTCACAGGTGACACAAAAGGTCTCAGGGTCCAATGCAAAGGGCTTGCCCAGGTAGTCTGACTCCAATCCCCGACTCCAGTTTCCAGGACAGAGAGGATCCCGTACCACAGAACAGAACTGTGGAGGCCAGCCCCAAGTCCCGCAGCCTAAGGCAATGCTTGCAGTGCTTCCAGAGAAAGAAACGCTCCTGAGATGCTGGGACAGGGCGATCAGCATCCAGATCACTGCCTCTAACTCCCACTCGGGGTCTGTGGTGCTCCCAGCTCTGCTCCTCCCTCCCCCTCCTCTGCCCCTCCCAGCTCTGATGTCAGGTAGGGGGGGTGGTGGGTCATGTATGGAATCTGAGGACCTTGAGGAATGCTGCTTGAAGAGCCAGAGACAGTGTCTCATGAGTGCATGTTTAGAACCGGTCCCACTACCCTCCCTCCCCCCGACTCCGTCACTGCAAAACTTGGCTGTTTTTGGCAAGTCATCCTCTGGAGTGTTAATTATATCTCCTTTAAAATAAGAACAAGAGTCTGGCAGGCATGGCTAAGTGGTTGAAAGTAGACCTATGACTCAGGAGGTCAAGGTTTGACTCCCTGTCAGGGCACATGCCCAGGTTGTGGTCTTGATCCCCAGTGTGGGGCATGCAGGAGGCAGCCAATCCATGATTCTCTCATCATTGATGTTTCTCTCTCTCTTGCCCTCTCCCTTCCTCTCTGAAATCAATTGAAGATATTCTATATAATAAAACCCTAATATGCATATTGTACCCTCGACCAGGAGTTCGACCACTCGCTATGACGTGCGCTGACCACCAGAGGGCGGCACAGAACATGGTGGGCATCGGCAACAAGTCACTGGCAGCAGACAGCAGTGGAGGTGCTGCCGGCCCCCATGGGCTTCTGAGACCACAGGGGCCGATTGGGCTCACTGTGGGTTCGCGCAGGAGCTAGTCTGCTGAGGCTGGCTGGGAGAGAGTGAGCTGCCCGCCCCGTTTCCATGTGGCGCCACTGGGTGACCCAGAGGCCCATGCTGCACCCCGACCCACAGTGTCTAGCCACGCTTACCACATCTCCATGTGGGGACTAGTGTGCCGTGACATGGGCAGAGGGGGTAAGTGGGGGCCCGGGGGCCCAGGTGCTGCTCAGAGCCCAGAGGTCAGCTGGGATGTGCCCTTCCATGTCAGACACTCACACTTCAATCGCTGGCCAGGCCTAAGGACCGTACCCATGCACAAATTTTGTGCACTGGGCCTCTAGTCTTATATAATAAAAGAGTAATATGCAAATTAACCATCACTCCGTGACAAAAATGGCGGCGCCCAGTCCCCTCAGCCCTGCTGCTGGCATGTCCGGCCTGTCCACTGGAGCAGTGAGGCTGGATCTGCCTCCGGAGGGGTTGGATCCAGCCTCCCCGCTCCACGCTGCTGCAGCGTCTGGGCCTGTCAGCCCCGTGGTGCTTAGCGGGGAACAAGCAGCGAGGCCGGATCCATCCCCAGACACCGCAGACAGAGCCCGGACAGCAGGGCTTGGGTGCTTCCTTAGCGCGGCAGCAGCGGGGAAGCCCCAGGACCAGCAGACAGAGCCCAGACAGCAGGGCTTGGGGGCTTAATTCACAGGATGATGGCGGGGAAGCCCCAGACACAGCAGACAGAGCCCCGACAGCAGGGCTTGGGTGCTTCCTTAGCGCGGCGGCAGCGGGGAAGCCCCAGGACCAGCAGACAGAGCCCAGACAGCAGGGCTTGGGGGCTTATTTCACAGGGTGATGGCGGGGAAGCCCCAGACACCGCAGACAGAGCCCGGACAGCAGGGCTTGGGTGTTTCCTTAGCGCGGCGGCAGCGGGGAAGCCCCAGGACCAGCAGACAGAGCCCAGACAGCAGGGCTTGGGGGCTTAATTCACAGGGTGATGGCGGGGAAGCCCCAGGACCAGCAGACAGAGCCCGGACAGCAGGGCTTGGGGGCTTCCTTAGCGCAGCGGCAGCGGGGAAGCCCCAGACACAGCAGACAGAACCCGGACAGCAGGGCTTGGGGGCTTCCTTAGCATGGCAGTGGCGGGGGAAGTCCCCAGACATGGCAGACAGAGACCAGACAGCAGGGCTTGGGGGCTTCTTTAGCAAGGTGGTGGCAGGAACACTCCCAGCCCTGCAGACAGAGCACAAACAACAGGGAATGGGTCTTCCTTAGTGTGTCGGTGTTGGCAAAGCCCCCAGGCCAGGCAGACAGAGCACACTGCAGGGCATTGGGGCTTCCTTCACATGGCGCATGACGGTGGCAAGCAGAGAGCGGACAGCAGGGCATGGGGGCTTCATCTCCATGGCTGCAGGGAAACCTCCAGGCCCCACAGAGAGCAGAGAACCATGGGGAGTGGGCCTAAGCCATCAGTAGGACATCCCCAAGAGTTCCTGGATTGTAGAGGGTGCAGGTTGGGCTGAGGGACCCCCGTGCACGATTTTCGTGCACCGGGCCTCTAGTGTATATATAAAAGGCTAACCAACCAGCTGACTGGTTGACTGGCTGGTAGCTATGATGTGCACTGACCACCAGGGGGCAGACACTCAATGCAGGAGCTGCTGAGTGACAGCAACTTTACAGAGTGCCCTTTCACACTCTGGGACCATTCAAGGGATGTCGGACTGCCTTTTTTGGGTTGATGCCCACAGGCCAGGCTGAGGGACCCCACCTGCAGGAGGGATCCTGCTCACTCCACAGATGCCCTTTGAGCCACAGCACCATGCCAGGTGTGGCCAGCCGTGGAGGGACCAAGGGAGGCTGGCTCCAGGTGTTTCCGGCCCATCTCTCCCAGTCCTGCTCTGCTGGCCACCTTCTAATTAATTTCCTTTCAATGTGCAGGAATCCGTGCACCGGGCCTCTAGTATAGACATAAATTACCCAGTTTTCTCCCTAGGTGGCCGGTGTATTTAGCTCATTCCAAGTAAATGTCCCAGGTTTACAGATTTGCAGTTACTCAAACAAACTAGAAAAAAAAATATTCACGAAGTCTTATAACATAATAATCAAGTCACATGAATGCCTTTCATTTAGTCAACAAATAATTACTAGATATGAGCAATATGTAAGGAAAGGTGGTAAAATATGTGCTTTCTGCCCACAAGGAGCATAAAATAAAATTATCTCTCTCCCTCTCACTCATACACAACATAGTATAATATTATAGAAATGAAATTTAGCATTAGAACTCAGTGAATTCCCTAAAGAGAGTATGAATAAAGTAAAAGGGAAATTAATTTAGAGAGGAAAGATTATATTTCCTATGTAGAATTAGAAAATGATTTGAGTAAGAGTTTACATTTAAGCTTTGTTGGAACTATTAGTGATATAGAAAAGTTATAGGGAAATGACAGCCACAAGAAGAAAATATGAAAGATGGATTCAAAGAAAAACTTTATTTAGAGTATGATATAAGTCATATAAAGAAAGGTAAATAATTGTAAAGTACCTCAATATAGATTAGGGAAAGTTTTGCATAGCATTATTTTGTAGAAATTGATGGAGTTGTAGAAGAATTTAAACAAATGTAATAAGATACTTCTTAAGTATTAGAATTAGGCTAGCATATTTTGATTAGTGAATTAAAAATTAGAATGGTTGGAGGCAGATAAAAACACCCGGTAACTAATGCAGTCTGAAGTAGAGTTGTAGCAATGGAAATGTGATCACACCCTGTCAAGAGGGAAAGCAGAAGTATGGAGTACAATAATTGGAAGCACAAGTGTCAGAGAACTTGAGAGGATCCTTTCAGATGCCCTGGGGTATCTTGGAGTTCAGTGTCCACTTGTCTGGGAAGAAACACTGAACATTAATGAAACTAAAAAATCCAAAGTTACATTGGAGGAGATTGTAATGGCAATTTGCCAGGCCTAGCACTAAAAGGAGACTTTCAGAGAAGTCCCAAATCCATTTAGGACCAATTACCCATCCTCTCTCTTCTGTCCTTTAGAAGGCTATGAATAAGGGTTGTTAAAGGGTCATGTCTTACCAAACTTGTAGGTGAAAGTTCCATCTCAAACCACCTCCTACCATGGAAAACGGACAATACTTGAAGCCATTAATAGGGCAGCAAATAGCTACAACTCAGAGAGTCTTGTTTGCTCAACTCCTGAACCTGATATATTTTTTCAGCCTGTTGTCAAATTCACTACCTATTCAGAAATTTTACTATCCAGAAATATAAATAAGTCTAAAAATGTAAGGCATTTGACCTCAGAAACATTTAGAAAATCCAGAAAAATGGACTTTCTCCTCCTTTTTCAGGTTTCATTTTCAAACCAGTGTATTTACTACCTTAAGCCCTCTCATTTGTTTTATTCAATATCTTCAATATGCAACTCTACCTCTTTTCTTTGTTGTTCCAATTTCACAAATGAAGAACACATTTTTAACATTAACATAAATAAATAAGTTACAATAGGTTCTTAGTAACTATTAAATAAAAGTTATTTTGATAGAAAATTTTGTTTACCAAAATTTTCTTTTAGTATATTTAAGGACAGATGTGAATGTCATGACCATAACCCTGTATAGATAAAAATCACACTATACTTGACTTATTTTAACAGATGTAAAATCTATAGACATAAATAAAGTTTTATACCCAGGCAAACAGATATGCATGAAAATATATACTAGCATTACAAATAAACAAGCAACACACACCCAACTATTTAAAAAAATAAATTTCAAGTGATTGAGTTACATATTTATTTCACTAAGTAATCTACAACTAAGTAGAAGAGGCGATTAAAAGAGGATCTTGAAGTCAAATAAGTGTTCCTGGTTTTAAAATTTGGAACTGGAAACTTGTTCTGTCTTTTATTCTGTCCAAACAGTATGAATGAATATTTATTTAATGCATTTTTCTCAATTTTACAACATTAGTTGTATTACTAACTAAATTATTTTCATGTCACATAACATTAAAAATGACTGACATACACAAGGAATATATTAACTCAAAACTGATTACTTTTCTCGGAATTAATCCAAATGCTTTACCTTGAAGTGACTCAGTACCATTCTGCTGCATATGTTTTAAATCTAGAGTGTGATATTTTACTCAAATATTGAAAAACTTTAAGAGAGAAATTCATGTTGGAATAACATTCATTCAGTTTGAGTATTGATTCTCTTAAATTCAACATTTATTACAGTGAATTTGTATAAATTGAATAAAATAAATTTATTTACAGTATATCCTAAATTTTTAAAACTAAGTAGATTTATAACCTAATCTGGCCTTACTCTTAATTAGCTATATTACCATGTGAAAGTCTTTTATTATCTCTGTTATATGAGAAAGAATATACCTTCTAACATGGAATTTTTATTATTCAAAAAACCACTTGATAGCACAATAATAGAATATTTATGAGACTTTTATTAATTGCTTTAATAAAAATTGTTGAGTTCGTTCATTTTGCTTTTAATTTATTTTTTTAAATATTTTTATTGATTTCAGAGAGGAAAGGAGAGAGAGAGATAGAAACATCAATGATGAGAGAGAATCATTAATTGGCTGCCTTCTGCACACCCCTACCAGGGACTGAGCTCGCAACCTGGGCATGTGCCCGGACCAGGAATAGAACTGTGACTGCCTGGTTCATAGGTTGACATTCAACCACTGAGTCACACCAGCTGGGCTTACTTTTAATTTCAATGTTACTTATATAATGTATCAAAACCTACATTTTTTAAAAATCAGCATTATAAATATCAAATTTTCCTCTCTTATACATAAGACTGACTCTCTAATTCAAACCAACGTAAGAAAGTTTCAACTTAGAATTATACTTTAAAATTCACTTTTTATCGGTTATTTAAAACTTGAAATACACACACATGCACACGCTAACACAAACACATACACATGAACTTCCACAAAAACCAAGTGGTTGCTATGTGAATGAATGAATGAACGAACAACTGGATGGGTGAATGAATGGTTAGGTTACAATCTTATCTCAGAAAAGTCCAATTTATTCTTTTAGGCCTAAACTGTTGCCTGGAAAGACTACTAGTAAACAGAAGTCAAAATTCTACTTGTGCAGAAGAAGAAATACCGTCTTGTCTTAGCTTAGAGCTAATGATTTACCAGTATGATCGTAGCTAATGTATAAGAGCAAATACTTCTGTGCCTTTCACTGCTCTAAGGGCTGATATTTAAAGATATTAATAGTTTGGTCTCACATCCAATGAAACCTTAATCCAGAAAATAATTATAAAAAGCAGCTCAAAACGAATCAGCCACCATTTAATGCATATGACTCTAATCAGAGGTCCTTAAATTTTCATGTGCCACAGACGCCTTTGGAAACATGAAGCAGTCTTTGGATCCTTATTTAGAAAGAATATTTCTAAACATAAGTGCATACATAGTATTACAATAAAAAAGGTATTTAAACATATTTTAAAACAAACGTGAAGCAGTAAACATATATACTTCTCTATTAGTGCATTAAATAAAAATATCTACTGGCAAGTAATTAGACTAACTTTAAAGTAATTTTAAATATACAAATATATCAGATATATGGTAAAACAGTGCTATGATACTAAAACATCTATGATTTCTACTATTGACAAAGACATAAGAATTGCTAACAAGACTTTTTTGCCTATGTTCAGAATTAAATAAACTCATATATTCAATTCAAAATTTAGTAAAATAAGATGTAACTTTCCCATCCTCATTCACAGATTTCTTTGAATTTTATCTATTGCAGTTAAGAAATTCTTCAGGTCTGATTAAATTGGAATTGGGAGACTCATATGAGAATTTTAACTAGAAAGCACTAAGCAGAGGCTTGTTTTCTAGGATAGACAACTAGAGAATTAAAAAGACTTTCTGGAAAATAAATATATAGTATTATTTTTGAAATTTAAAAATACTTTCATCTTTACTCAAAGCTAGAATTCTCTATAATTATAAATTTCTTAGGATATCAAGTAGAACAAATATATCACAACACACACACACACACAAACATTTACTTCATGAGGGAAAATTCTGGATATTTGGGGAAAGATCCAGAAGCCTTATTATGTAAACAAATTATAGTTAAGAAGAAAATAAAAAACAGATAGTGAAAATGTTTGCAAATAAATGATTCTTAAAGCAGGCGACATTTTCCTGTTCTAAGAAAATGTTGGGTCTGTAGACTGAAAAGGTCTTTGAAATAATGAAAACAATGGTATATACATAGAAGCTTTCTGGTGATATCCCAAATTACCAAAAATTTTTAGAAAGATGAAGAATGTAAAGTTACCAGTTATCATAATAATGAAGGGCCAGAGGCATTATGACCGAAACGACCAAATGACCGATCACCATGAAGTGCATGGAGCACCTCTCAGTTTCTCCCCCGTGGCCCACAGGCTCTGATCGCAGCAAGGCTGGTGGCCAGCAGGCAGGCAGGTGGGTGGGGCACATATGGGTGGGTAGGGCTGTGAGCGCGGCAGGGTGTGCGCATGAGGGCAGGGCTGCGAGCACCGCGATTTTGCACGCTGGGCTTCTAGTATAGAATGAATAAGAATGGAAAAGCAACTAATATTAATTGTTTTTATCTTCCCTCATTAAAATATGCAAGATATTATAATTGCACCTATAGCCAATTTTTAGTGAAAGAATAAAGAGGTGGGGGAAGTAAAAGAGAGGACAAGGGGGGTGTAAGAAGACTAAACTTCAATACAATATACAGATGATATATTATAGAATTGTATACCTGAAACATATATGATTTTATTAACCAATGTCACCTGAAAAAATTCAATTAATAACAATAAACTTTAAAAAAAGAATGTGACTCAGGATTCTAGCCAAGTTATCACTCTCCTGTTAAGAGAAAAATAAATGTATTTATGGCAATACTAGAATTCAGAAGGTACATCACCTAAATATCCTACAGGAGCAAATATTTCAAATAGAATTATTATCAAGCATTAAGTGATTCACCTCCACATAAGTGGCAAAAGTAGGTTGAGGAATGAGTCTTGCAATATCTAGAGTTAAGGTAAATGTTTATATTTATTATGCCTGGGGTTTGTTAATATAGTTGATAAGTAAGGTTACTTGAAGCAGAAGAGACAAATGTGAAGAGAATATCCAAAAACAGTTTGGAATTCAGTTTTAAACTATCTCACTATAACTTAGGAACTGGTGGGTAGGGTTTGAGGTTGGAGGAAAAAAGAAACAAAATAGCACTTTATTTTACTGAGTCTCTTACAAAGAACATAAATCTTCCAAAATTAGCTTATATGTATATGGGCCTCTGTCTTTTAATTAGGGGCAATTGGCTGATTCATATTAATGTAATAATAAATATTATTAGTTTTGACCTCTATATTGTTTTATATTTCTTGGTTGCCATTTTCTTCTTTACTTTTGAATTTTAAATAAGCAACAAATAACCAAATCCTATATAATAAAAGCCTTATATGTTAAGTGTCTGGTCGTATGATCAGCCGTTCAACCAATCAAAGCGTAATATGCTAATGATATGCTAAGGCCGCTCAACCACTCACTATGACGTGCACTGACCACCAGGAGGCAGATGCTCCAACTGGTAGGTTAGCTTGCTGCTGGGCTCTGGCCGATTGGGACTGAGCGAGATGGCTGGACACATCCTGAAGCTCTCCCACAGTACCTCCCTGGCTGGCCAACCTCCTGCATACCTCCCTGTGCCAAATCGTGCACTGATGGGGTCCCTCGGCCTGGCCTGTGCCCTCTCGCAATCTTGGACCCCTTGGGGGATGTTGGAGAGCTGGTTTCAGCCCCATCCCACAGGCCAGGCTGAGGGACCCTACTGGTGCACAAATTCGTGCACTGGGCCTCTAGTATTTGATAAAATCTATCACTATTCCTAAATATGATGGATTATTTATCAAACACCAATAGCAAACCTTATAATAAAAATTGAAAGCTTTTCTTATTAAAATTAGAAATAAGACTAAGATGTTTATTTTCACAATAGTGTTCACTATATTTTAATGTTTCTACCTAATGCAATACAATTAGAAACAAAATATCCATAACATATTAAGAAAGAAAACAAATGCATCTCTGGCAGATTACATGGCCATATATTTTGAAAAGGAAAGACATAGTAACAGCATTAACAAAGCTTAATACAAGATACATTTACAAAAATCCATATTTTTCTCTATAGTAACAGTACAAGTTATAAACAGAACTGATTACTTATAGAATGAAAAGGTTGCTATTATTAATGGTGATAAAATATACAACACTTAGGAGAAATTTAAAGGAAAAATAAAACTTATAAGAAGAAATAGTGACACATCAGAGGAATTTATGCATTTATTTATTATTTTATGGATCCAAAATATGGGGAAAAGATATTTCTACATAAGAGGATCTAATCTTAATAATACATATGCTCAAAAAATACACATATGCATTTAATACTCTTTTATCTAGAATGTTTTATGTTGTTATTTATAACTTGATTAAATCATTTTATTAGTGCCTATGGAGGACTACATATCCAAGAATTGCAAAAATTATGAAATGGAGAGTAGAATTCAAGAATATAATAAGAAATATAAATCAGTTGAATATAATTTTAACCAGACTTATTTATTATTATGTATGGGAACTTCTTAAAGGTTGGAAACACAGAATAGAAGACTACATATTTGATTATGTAATTCTTAAATAGAATGTCCAAAGATAATATCAATAAAGTCATAAGAAGTAAACTACAGTAAAACACGCATTTGAAGCATACAAAACATACTTAATATTCACATCACACAAGGAACCTATAAATTGAAAATAAAATTATAAACAACCTAATGGACAAATGGACTATTATAACCAAGTGCATTAAAGAAGAAGAAGAAAAAAATCAGAAGCATAGCATGATTTTTCTCATTATTAATCAGGGAAAGGCAAATTAAAATAATAACATACTACAATATTTTGGTCCAACATATTGTCAAATTTAAGAATCTGTGGAGAGAGGCCCTTTCACTTATCAAGAGCTAGAGGAATATGAATAAGTGCCTTACTGGAAAGTATCTGATGCTTACATCAAATCTGAGAACCACAGTCTCACTTCTGTAAACCCTTCCTACAGAAAAGCGAGTACTGTGAAAATATTTCTTTCTACTTATTTTCATTATTGTTATATTCATTATAATCGAAATGTGGGTATCATCTGAACATTTTATAAAAGACAAAAGTTGAATAAATAGTTGTATATTACTAATATAAAATATTATGGTGTTATTGAATATTTGAATTAGAATGAATGCTGTATATATGAATCTCTAGAAATGCACCTGAGGTTTCATTTTGTCCTGTTGGAGAGTTGTACTATAGTTATTTACATAAAGTATCCTTAATTGAGGTTCATTAAACACTAGTTGACAATCTACTCTGTATCAGCACTGTCCTAAGTATAATTCAATTATATTTAAACTGCTTTATTTGATAAACAAAGGCCTCTATACTCAGGTCCAACCCTGTATATTAAAATTTACTTTGTACTCTCTCTTGACATGCATCCTATGGCCCAATCATTCCAGCATCAAACTTTTCATTGGTAATTTTGTTCTTATCCACTTAGCCAATATAATAAACATTCAGAACCCAACTCAAATCTGATCATTTTCATGATGAGCTTTAATACAGTTTAATGGTCATTAAGCTGCCCTTTTCTCTTCAAATGGAAGCAGGGCAAAGGGAAGACATTATTATTTTTTTTTTTACACAAGAATAGAGAAATATCCATTCAAAGAGAGAGAAGTGATGAGTGAGAGTGCATATTACACAACTCCTGATTCTCTTTTCTCCTGGAAGGGTTTTCATACAAAATACTTATAATTTTACTCAAACCTTGGTCAGTGATATATCCAGTAAAAATATGAATACTAGAGGCTCGGTGCACAAAATCTGTGCACTCAGGGGGTCTCTTAGCCCAGCCTGCACCCTCTCAGGAGCCCTCAGGGGATGTCCAACTGATGGCCTAGGCCTGCTCCACATGGGGAGTGGGCCCAAGCCGGCAGTCGGACATCCTTAGTGCTGCTGTGGAGGTGGGAGAGGCTTCCACCACTGCAGCTGTGCTCTTCAGCCATGATCCCGGCTTCTGGCTGAGTGGTGCTCCCCCTGTGGGAGTGTACTGACCACCAGGGGGCAGTTCCTGAGCTGAGCATCTGCCTCCTGGTGGTCAGTGCACATCAAAGCGACTGGTTGTTGTGCTGTTTGGTAGATTTTCATATTAGCCTTTTATTATATAGGACATTGGTACTAGTAATTATTTTAAATTTTTAAATCTTAATCATTTTAAATTGTATTAGGTAAATAATTTTTGTAAGCCTACTTATCTGCTTTGAATTAAAAACAGCAGCAAATACAGTCTGTATTGATATGAGTAGGTATTATGAGGTACATAGTAAATATAATTCTACAATAACTTGGATGACAAATTTATTTTAGAACTATGATACACACTTGAGCCAAATAAACAAGGATTTGGCAAAAATTATTTCATCTCATTGACACTGTTAATACAAATATTCATTGATTCTGATGATAGTGACACAAGCAGTAACTGACATGCATGTGACATTTACCACGTGCCACGCCCATGCTAGGAGTTTTAAGTGCCTTAGTTAATCCTCAAATTCATTTTTGTTAGTCCACAGGATCATTTTTGGAAGTAGGTATTATTATCATCCCCTTTCTACAAATGAGGAAGATAGAGAACTTAAATTGCTTGCCCATGGTCACAGAGAAAGCCAAGCAGCTTGATGCCGGAGTCCAAATTCTTAATTAATAGACTGTGTCTTGTATGGAAGGCAACTGTGATATCCTGAAGTAGTTCAGGTAACAAGAGTAAGGACATATGTATTAAATCATACATTTTTTTCAACCATTTTTATTTGGGTAAAAAAAGACAAAGCCAGTTTTTTTTTTCTTCTTTTCCATTTTCCCATTTTGAAATGTGGAAATTTATTCAAGATATTTCTCATTATAGAATAAGAACTGGAGAAATATACATCAAAGGCTTCTCAAGGTAAATTTTCACAGGATTTTGAAGAAGATTGAATGTGAAAGTATGTTGTAATCTTTAAATAACTAAATAACATGGAGGTACCTAGTGTTATGTGACAAACTTAGGATTGTTAGGAGAAAGAGCAGAAAACTATCTTGTTCAGTTTTGCCAGATTCAACTGTTTGTCCTCACGTAGACACAGTCTGAATTATCTGAAAGGTAGAACAATAATTTCCTGGTGGGCCAGCTTCACAAGTGTACATGTCAAAGTTTGGACGTGTACTTTTCGTTACTGAAATTTTAAGCTGTGTATCTCCTATGATGGCATGTGCTTTTTATTGTGCACTATATATATCAACAGCATATTTCACAGATATAGAATAAGTATTTCAAAAATTTATATGGAACCAAGAAAAAGCCTCCAAAGAGCTGTAGCAATCTTGAGGGAAAAAAGACCAAAGTAGGAGGGATAAAAATATCAGATACCAAATTATACTGCAAAGCCATTGTAATAAAAAATTACCTGGTACTGGTATAATAAAAGGAACAGAACAGAGAACCCAGAAATTGACCCAAGCCATTATGCTGAATTAATATTTGACAAAGGAGGCAGCAACATACAATGGGGTAAATACAGTTTCTTCAGTAAATGGTGTTGGGAAAATTGGACAGGTACATGCCAAAAAACGAAAATAGACCACCAACTTACACCATACATAATAATACATCAAAATGGATAAAAGACTTAATGGAAGTCATGAAACCATATACATCCTAGAAGAAACCATAGGCAGCAAAATCTCAGACATCTCACCCTGGCCAGTTTGGCTCAGTAGTTGGAGTGTCGCCCGAGGACACAAGGGTCTCAGGTTTGATCCAGGTGAAGGGCATGTGCCTTGGTTTCAGGCTGCATCCCTGGCCCTATCTGGGCTCCTGTGTGGGCAACCAATCAATGTGTCTCTCTTACATTGATGTTTCTCTCTGTTTCTCCCCCGCCCTTCTATTCTTTCTAAAAATCAATGGCGGAAAAAAAATCCTTGGGTGAGGATTAACAAACAAACAAAAAAACCTCAGATATTTTTGATAGCAATGTTGATCAGTGATTCCATTTTTAATATGACCTGCCCGTGGTTATCACACTCTCCTTTTTAAAAGCCACCAGTCTGTCAGCTTCCATGACTCCATTTTCTGTGGGTGATAGCGCATGGGCTCAAATATTGGCTGTCTCATTAACCATGTGTAGCTTTGGAAACATTCTTTAACCTCCCCCTAAATGTCAATTTTCTCATCTATAAAATGGAGATAATTATAGTCTTTACCTCATAGGGTTCTTTTATGCAATAAAAGTAATGATGAATATAAGGGTTGTGTACATTTGCTAAAACATAATCTATTATGAATATTACCAGTGGTCTGGTACACAGAATTCATGCACATTAAAAGGGAATTAATTAGAGGAAATATCTTAATATTGCTATTTGCCCTTTCTCTATAATAGAAGTGTCAGAGATAAAAGAAAATTAGTAAAATGTATATGAAAATCTCCCTCCTGTCAGAGTCCGGGACTTGCCAGGGGACCCAGCGTCAAGTCCCCGCCCACCTGTGTGCACCTCGAAATCACACGATACCCAGACTGGGCCAGTGACACCCCTGTCAAGCCCTGCAGGGTGGGGGGGGGGCGCATAGCCTCAGGTCCCCCATCAAGCCCCACTGGGGAGGGGGCACAGCCTCAGGTCCCCTGGCCCAGCACCAGGGCAGGGGGAGCAGCCTCAGGTCCCCCAGCCTGGCCTCAGGTCCCCCGGCCCTGGTACTGGGGTGGAGGGTGCGGCCTCAGGTCCCCAGGCCTGGCCTCAGGTCCCCTGACCCCAGCACCGGGGTGAGGGACATGACCTCAGATCCCCCCGCCCTGTTGCTGGGGCAGGAGGCATGGCCTCAGGTACCCCAGCCCCAGCGTGAGGGTGCAAGGGAGTGACAACCATTTGCATATTAGCTCTTTATTACATAGGGCTAGAGGCCTGGTGCACAAAATTTGTGCACTGGGGGATGTCCCTCAGCCCAGTCTGCACCCTCGCCAATCTGGGACCCCTCAAGGGATGTCCAACTGCCGGTTCAGGCCAGCAGTCGGACATCCCTCTCACAATCCGGGACTGCTAGCTCCTAACTGCTCACCTGCCTGACTGATTAACGCCTAACTGCTCCCCTGCGAGCCTGGTTGCCCTCAACTGCCCTCCACTGCAGGCCTGGTTGCCCCCAACTGCCCTCCCCTGCCAGCCTGGTCACCCCTAACTGCCCTCCCCTGCTGTCCTGATTGCCCACAACTGCGTTCCCCTGCCGGCCATCTTGTGGTGGCCATCTTGTGATGACATGGGGCAGCCATCTTGTGATGACATTGGGGCAGCCTTCTTGTGATGACATGAGGGCGAGACACCACCTAGGCTTTTATTAGTATAGACTAGAGGCCCGGTGCACGAAATTCGTGCACGGAGGGGGGTTGTCCCTCAGCCCAGCCTGTACCCTCTCCAATATGGGACCCCTCAAGAGATGTCCGACTGCCTGTTTAGGTCCGATCCCCTAAACGGGCAGTCGGACATCCCTCTCACAATCCAGGACTGCTGGCTCCCAACTGCTTGCCTGCCTGCCTTCCTGATTGCCCCTAACCGCTTCTGCCTGCCAGCCTGATCACCCCCTAACCACTCTGCTGCCAGCCTGTTTGCCCCCAACTTCCCTCCTCTGCCGGCCTGGTCACCCCTAACTGCCCTCTCCTGCAGGGCTGACCACCTCCAACTGCCCTCCCTTGCAGGCCTGGTCCTTCTTAACTGCCCTCCCTTGCAGGCCAGGTTCCTCCCAACTGCCCTCTCCTGCTGGCCATCTTGTGGTGTCCATCTTGTGTCCACATGGGGGCAGGATCTTTGACCACATGGGGGCAGCTATATTGTGTGTTGCAGTGATGATCAATCTGCATATCACTCTTTTAGTAGATAGGATAGAGGCCTGGTACAGGGGTGGGGGCCAGGTGGTTTGCCCTGAAGGGTGTTCCGGATCAGGTGGGGGTTCCCTTGGGGCGTGGGGCGGCCTGAGCGAGGGGCCTGTGGTGGTTTGCAGGCCGGCCACGCCCCCTGGCAACCCAAGCAGTGGCCCTGGTATCTGGAATTTATTTTCCTTCTACAATTGAAACTTTGTAGCCTGGAGCGGAGCCAAGCCTGGGGCTCCCTCCGAGGCCGGCAGCCATTTGTGTTGGGGTTATAATTGAAACTTTGTTGCCTTAAGAGGGTGGGCCCGGCCAGGGTGTGCGGAAAGCTTTGCTTCCCCTGTTGCCAGCGGCACTCTGGCCTGCTCTCTCAAGCTCCTTTCTGCCGCCATTTGTTTGAATTTGTTTACCTTCTATAATTGAAACTTTGTAGCTTGAGTGGATGCTTAGGCCTGACAAGGGCAGGCGGAAAGGTTGGCTTCCTCTGTTACCTAGGAAACCTTGCTCTCTGTGGCTGTAGCCATCTTGGTTTGGGTTAATTTGCATGCTTGCTCTGATTGGATGGTGGGCGTGGCTTGTGGGTGTGTCGGAGGTAATGTCAATTTGCATATTTGTCTATTATTAGGTAGGATAATTATCATCGTCACTATTATCACTATTTTTTCTGGTTATTCTTTCTCAGTTTCACTCACTGGGTCCCCTCATCCTATTTATTCTTGCCTGGAACAGTCTTCTTTTCTAGGGATCAAACTTAAGCCCAGTGTTCTTCTTATTCTACATAAAGACTTCACATTAGTGTTTCTGTTTATGTTAATTATTGTCTCTATGTGCTAATGTGGTAGTCTTCCAGTCATTCAATAATACTTTGGAGCACACATTTTATGACAGTCACTCTTCAAAGTTGGGTAATATAGCAATGAACAGAATAGACAGAATTCTTGACTTTATTCATCTCAATAATCAAATCTATCAATCTGCCCCCCCCCGCCCGAGTCTTGCTCAGTGTAACCCAAGCAACAATTCATTGAAATAGATCATCAATCTATTAGAAAGATGACATGCATATCATATTTTTATAGGCTAAATATCTGCCTTACATTTAAGCTCAGAAAGTCTTGTCCACATGCAAACCCCTAGCTCTCAAAAGAGAATTAGTGTTCACATATTTTTAATTAAATACAATATTATTTATTTAATGTATGTTGAATTCAGCTACTTGATACTTATTTATCCTTTGATAGATTTTAAGTCTTATCATTGTGGTGATCATACAATATTTTAATTAAAATGATACTGTAATTTACATAATCACCTCTATTTTGAATATATAAAAGAATGAGTGATTAAATATGAATGTCATTTTTTCTTTAGTTTGTTTTTGCTAAACATTGCTAAATTACTTTTCCAAAAGGATTCAGTTTCAACAAAAATTAAGAGTGTTAGTTCCACTATATTGATGGAATATAGAATAATAAGATTGTATAATTTGCTGATTTATTATTCCATGTTAAGTAGAATTATCTTTATCAAGTTTATCATTTTATAAATTCATTTTTCTATATGCTTTTTCTGTTATGATTTCATTTTAACCACATAAATAAATACATACTATTAAATTATGACAGAAATAATCTTGAAATTAATAAAATCTTTCAGTAGTTAAAAATGACACCAAGGTTAATCTTCATTGTTTCTGTCTTTTATTTTTCTTCATTAGGTTTGTTTAAAATGTGCTGCAAATAAATGAATGTATATTTTCATGAATGAATAAAAAGTTGATATAATTGTCAAGTTCTGTGGTTTGAGGCACTAACAACAGCTCCATAGAGTAAAAATATATTAGTTTATGTTAAATTTAAAGAAATATTATCATGCTTGGTTGTAATTTTCAAGTGGTATGAGACTCTTAGTACAGTTGATTAAGTTCTCCACATTGGATGGAGTATGGGTGGCAGGAATGTAGGGATAAATTACATGAATCCTCACATCTTAATCCACTTTCATTGAAGAACACTCAAAATATGGGGAATGTAGAAGTATAGTACAAGGTCTTACCATTCTAATTTGACAATATACTTTTACATACTGTTATTAATACTTAAATTTCTTTTAAAAATTCTATGTTATAGTGGAAAATTCACTCTAAGAACTTTTCTCAGTCATAGCACCTGTTTAACACAGGTAAGATAATAAAAACTCCATATGGATCTTTTTTTGGCAATGAGAGATGCAGCAGAATTACATCCATAGTATGTCCTAATGAAAAACATGCTGGTCCAAAAGCCAGGATATCAAAATAAAGAGAGGCAAAGTGAAAATATGGAACCAGTAGTTGAACCTAGAAAGACAGGAAAGGCTGCAAGTTAGTAAGTCCTTTCAAGGTAGAGATTTTGAGTGTATGACTATTCTGAATTGCCTAGAGCTGGGAATGTGATTGGATCCCTTGCCAAAAAAGGATAGTAGATAAACCTCAGGAGGCATGTAATCTTTGCTCATCCACTATCAGCACAACTTTCACCAGCTTCACTTTTAGAGATAACAGCACTGCCTATTTACTCACAGTATCAAATGATCTTTGACAGAGATGGAATGATTTATAAATATGAGGAGAAAGTAAACTTTACTTTCATGATATTAAAATTGAAGATACAGATAATTATTATAATCATGGCCATACTTTAAATAATGAAAAAAATTAAATTTAAAAATACTAATTTTATTAATCAATATGACCCAATAAATTTAATTAAAAATTAATAAATAAAAATACTAAACATTTTAGATTTAACTTTTGAATACTAAAAGAACTGGCCTATTGTGAGAGTGTAATATTTCTAAATGTTATGTCCCTTTTATTGATTGCTATAATAGTATAATTAAATATCCTAAAGAAACAACTCTCACTTTATATTTAAGTCTAATCTGCCCATATGTTTAATAATTTTCTTCTCATCAATTGACTTTTGCTTCTGTGGTATGCATTAGCATTATAAACTTTGAGACAAGCACTGATTTTTCTTATTAAAAAGGCTATATATCCTTATTGCCAATAAATATTTTCAAATGTCAAAATGTACAAAACGAAGCTTGGTCCGTGTGGCTCAGTTGGTTGGAGTATCATCCCATACACCAAAAGGTGGCTGACTCAATTCCTGGTCAGGACACATACCCAGGGCCGACAATCGATGTTTCTCTCTCTCCATCTAAAAATTAATTTTTTAAAAATCTTTATTTAAAATACAAAAGGAGAAAAATGTCATCCTAAATTCCATTACCCAGAGATAACCATTGTCTTTACATAAATTATATGTACACATATGTGTATTTCATATGGAAAATTTGGACTGTGCCTTGTATTTTTTTAAAAATATATTTTATTGATTTTTTACAGAGAGGAAGGGAGAGGGATAGAGAGTTAGAAACATCGATGAGAGAGAAACGTTGATCAACTGCCCCCTGCACACCTCCTACTGGAGATGTGCCCACAACAGAGGTACATGCCCTTGACTGGAATTAAACCTGGGATCTTTCAGTCTGCAGGCCGATGCTCTGAGCAAAACCTGTTAGGGCTGTGTCTTATATTTTTTAAACAATTATAGACTCTTATGGAGATACTGTAATTGCTGCAAAGAAGTTTTCATGCTTGCGGTGGAACTTATAATTTTCAAGAGATAGTGAGGCTGCTCAGAACACTATCCTTCACTCACCATACACCACAGCATCATGGTGAAATAGAGAGGAAACTTAAAATATATACATACTAGAGGTTTGGTTCATGAATTCATGCACAGGTGGGGTCCCTTGGCCTAGCCAGCCCAGGGGAGGGATTGTGGGAGGTTGGCCGGCCTGGGGGAGGGACCATGGGAGGTTGGCCACCCACGGGAGGTTGGCTGTGGGAGTGCACTGACCACTGGGGGCAGATCCTGAGTTGAGTGTCTGCCCCTGGTGGTCAATGTATGTCATAGCAACAGATTGACCAGTCATTCGATCATTCGGTCATTTGGTCATTCAGTCGCTTAGGCATATATATATATATATATATATATATATATATATATATATATATATATATACACACACACACATATATATATATATGTTCCTAGAAAATTTCATAACAAAGGTATTAATAATCTTGTACATTCTGATAATGATCTAAACCAGAATTGTAAGCTCTTTGATGCTTGATTTTGTCATGCCAGATTGTTCTTTCTATGATTTATTTTCATGAGTAATGAGGAATCTTTAATCCATCATATTTACCCATCTACCTTCTCTTTAACAAACTTAATACCTAGGTTGTACATAGTATTATGCAGAAAGCAACAAGACAAAGATTTGATTTGGTTTCAAGAGCAATTTATGCTCAATGAATATACTGGTATTCATAAGCTTGAGAAGAAAGTGAACCTACCATCACAGTAAAACAAACTAAAAAATCATTTACATCCACAGGTAATAAGAGTTTTTATATTTATATGTTAGTAATCACATTAAGAAACAAATTAAAGGAAATAAAATCTTCATTTAAAATAATTAGCAAATTAAAGCAAATGAGGTTAGCAATTGACACTAATAAAAGGGAAACATGCAAATTAACCATCACTCCACTATGAAAAGCCACGCCCACAAGCCAATCAGGAGTGAGTATGCAAATTAACCCAATAAAGATGGCGGCCAGCCACAGATCTGGAGCAAGCAGGAGGCTTGGGTTGCCCGGGCAATGGAGGAAGCCGAGCTTCCCTCCCGTGCTGGCCGGCCCTGGCCTCCGCTCAAGGCTACAAAGTTTCAATTATAGAAGATAAATAAATCCTAGATACTTGCTTCTAGGCAGCCCTGGCCTCTACTCAAGGAGGCGCTGAAAAAAAAAAAAAAAAAAAAAAAGGAGGGGCTGGGACCATGGGTCGCCAGTGGGGTGATCAGGCCAGGAGGGGATGGCAGGGGCCGTTGGGGGTAAGCAGACCAGCAGGGGGGCCAGTTTGGAGTGAGCAGGCCAGCCAGGGGGCAGTTGGGGGTGAGCAGGCCAGTGGGGAGGGGAGGTGGGGGCGAGCAGGCTAGCAGGGGGGGCAGTTGGGGGTGAGCAGGCTGGCGGGGGGGCATTTGGGGGTGATCAGGCTGGCAGGCAGAGTGGTTAGGGGCAATCAGGCAGGCAGGCAGGTGAGTGACTGGAGCCAGCAGTCCTGGATTGTGAGAGGGATGTCCAACTGCCGGTTTAGGCCCAATCCCTGTAAACTGGCAGTAGGACATCCTTTGAGGGGTCCCAGATTGGAGAGGGTGCAGGCTGGGCTGAGGAACACCCCCCACCCCATGTACGAATTTCGTGCACCGGGCCACTAGTACTTTCTATAAATATCCCAGGATGTAGTATATTGGTAAGTATGTAGGCAAGGTGAGACCACAAAAATTTTGAATTTCAGAATTAAAATCATAGCTACAACACTTAGGAGTGCTACTGAAAGAACTTGTTTTCAAAACTTGTTCTCTGAGATTGCATAAAAATAACTGAAATAACACTTGAAGACATTCTAGAAATTGACAATGGGAAGCTAATCAGAAAAAACATGTTGTTTATCACATCATTCATGTAGCAGGGATTCCTAGGCAAGAGAAAAGTGATGGTGACCCACTTCTCCTAATGAAATGTGGCTTTATTCTTGCTATAGCTAATGAAAATACATAGATTTTTGACTGGATGCTGAGAAATGCACATAGGAGGAGAATCATTTTTACCCCCTTTTCTCCATTTAGTTCCTTTAGCAGTGAATTGAATCTTTAGGGCCAAGAATGAAAGACTTCAGCAATTTTTGAGTTCTGTAGCAACGAGCTAAGAGACTTCTTAACCTCTATTCTAACGTGTCAATAATATCTATAGCAGGATATATAGTATGGAGGGACCAATTTTTTTTTTAAGTTGACTAGGGCTATGGTTTCTTTTATTTTTTTTAAATATATTTTATTGAGTTTTACAGAGAGGAAGGGCGAGGGATAGAGAGTTAGAAACATCGATGAGAGAAACATCGATCAGCTGCCTCCTGCACACCCCCTACTGGGGATGTGCCCACAACCAAGGTACATGCCCTTGACCGGAATTGAACCTGGGACCCTTCAGTCCGCAGGCCAACACTCTATCCGCTTAGCCAAACAAGTTATGGCATAGAGGGACCAAATTTTACTAGGAAAAGTAAAAAAACACATTGGAGATTAATTTCTCCTTTTTCATGCCCCACATAAAATATACAGAAGGAGCAAAGTCCCAGGTAAATCAAAACATAATTCCCACTACAGAACAAGTTACAGAATGAAAAATGACTTTTCCCTCCTCTTTGCTTTTTAGAAAATATTTCTAATGAATGGACTATATTAGCATTATAGTAATCCTAAAGTATCTTTTTAAACACGTAGTTATATAATTAACTAAAGGAGAAAAACAAAGAAATAGAGATTATGGTGATTCATAAATTGTTATTGCTTTTTTAGGTAACTTTTCATTTGAATAAGGTAACCTATAAAATATGTATTAGTATCAATTAATAAAACCATGTAAAAATGGCCAGATTCCATGAAAATTTGTGATTATATGGTGCCTAACATATCCTCTGCTAATATTGTGGAGTGCAAAAACTAAAATCTAATACAAAATAATATAAGGTATAAGTCTATTATTTTTAAATTTGTGCCAGGTGTTTAAAAGTAATTGATTAATTTTACTTTTTTATTGTTTGAAATATTATATATGTCTCCTTTTTCCCCCATTGACCCCTCCCCGGCCACTCCGACCCCTCAGGAAAAGCCCCCACCACCCCAGTGTCTGTGTCTATTGGTTATGCTAATATGCATGCATGCAAGTCCTTTGGTTGATCTCTTAAACACCACCACCCTTCCCTGTCTTCCCTCTGAGGTTGGAGGGTGTGTTTGGTGTTTCTTTGTCTCTGAATCTATTTTTTGTTCATCAGTTTATGCTGTTCATTATATCCCACATATGAGTGAGATCATGTGATATTTATCCTTCACCAACTGGTTTATTTCACTTAGCATAATGCTCTCCAAGTCCATTCATGCTGTTGCAAATAGTAAATGTTCCTTCTTTTTTATAGCAGCATAGGATTCCATTGTGTACATGTACCACAGTTTTCTAGTCCACTCATCGGCTGATGGGCGCTTAAGCTGTTTCCAAATCTTAGCTATTGTAAATTGTGCTGCTATGAACATAGGGGTGCATATATCCTTCCTGATTGGTGTTTCTGATTTCTTGGGATATATTCCTAGAGTCATCTTGGGATGACTGGGTCAAATGGGAGTTTCATTTTAATTTTTTTCAGGAATCTCCATATAGTTTTTTCACAGTGGCTGCACCAGTCTGCATTCCCACCAGCAGTGAAGGAGGGTTCCTTTTTCTCTACATCCTGGTCAACAATTGTCGTTTGTTGATTTGTTGATGATAGCCATTCTGACAGATGTGAGATGGTACCTCATTGCTGTTTTGATTTGCATCTCTCAGATGATTAGTGACTTTGAGCATGTTTTCATATGACTCTGAGCCTTCTGTATGTTCTCTTCTAAAAGAGTCTATTTAGGTCCTATGCCCATTTTTTTGTAGTTTTTTTTATTGTCTAAAGTTTTACATATAGCTCCTTTCTCTCTAATTGACCCCCACCCCCAGCTATTCCCACCCCAGGCAAACCCCCATGACCCCAGTGTCTATGTCCATTGGTTATGCTAATATGCATGCATACAAGTCTTTTGGTTGTGCTCTAACCCACCAATTCCCATGCCATTTTTTTCTGGATCTATTTTTGTTCATCAAATTATGTTGATAATTATATGGCACATGTGAGTGAGATCATGTGATATGTATCTTTCTCCGGCTAGCTAATTTCACTTAGCATAATGTTCTCCCGTTCCATCCATGCTGTTGCAAATGGTAAAAGTTCCTTCTTTTTTACAGCAGCATAGTATTCTATGGTGTAGATGTACCACAGTTTTTAATCCACTCATCTGCTGATGGGCACTTAGGTTGTTTCCAAAAATTAGCTATGGTAAATTGTGCTGCTATGAACAAAGGGGTGCATATATCCTTTCGGATTGGTGTTTCTGGTTTATTGGGACATAATCATAGAAGTGTGATTACTGGGTCAAATGAGAGTTCCATTTTTAACCCTTTGCACTCGCTTGCTTTTTTCTCGATTCCTTTATTCTACTCGGGATTTAATTTTTTAAATACCCCAGATTTTACAAAGCGTGGAAGTAGAATAAAAAACTGGAGTTTCTTTTCATACAAACTTATTTATTTGGATTTTTTTATATTTCAAATTATTGATACATTCAAAGAGATACATTAATCTCGACATCCGAGTGCAAAAGGTTAACTTTTTGAGGAAACCCCACACTGTCTTCCACAGTGGCTGCACCAGTCTACATTCCCACCAGCAGTGCACGAGGTTTCCTTTTTCTCTGCATCCTCGCCAGCACTTGTCTTTTGTTGATTTGTTGATGATAGCCATTCTGACAGTTGTGAGATGATACCTCATTGTCATTTTGATTTGCATCTCTCATATGATTAGTGACTTTGAGCATGTTTTCATATGTCTCTTGGCCTTCCGTATGTCCTCTTTCGAAAAGTGTCTACTTAGGTCCTTTGTCCATTTGTTGATTGGATCATTTATCTTCCTTTTGATAAGTTGTATGAGTTCCCCATAAATTTTGGAGATTAAACCCTTATCGGAGATAACATTAGCAAATATGTTCTCCCATGCAGTGGGCTTTCTTGTTGTTTTGTTGATAGTTTCTTTTGCTGTACAGAAGATTTTTATTTTGATGTAGTCCTATTTGTTTATTTCCTCCTTAGTTTCCATTGCCCTAGGAGCTGTATTGGTAAAAATATCGCTAGGACAAAAGTCTGATATTTTGCTGCCTATGGATTCTTCTAAGATTTTTGTGGTTTCCTCTCTTACGTTCAAGTCCCTTATCCATTTTGAGTTTATTTTTGTTTATGGTGTAAGTTGGTGGTCTAGTTTCATTTTTTTGCATGTATCTGTCCAATTTTCCCAACATCATTTATTGAAGAGACTGTCTTGACTCCATTGAATGCTTTGTCAAATATTAATTGAGCATAATGGCTTGGGTCAATTTATGGGTTCTCTGTTCTGTTCTGTTCTGTTCTGTTGGTCTATATGTCTTTTCTTGTGCCAGTACCAGGCATTATTGAGAACAGTGGCTTTTTAATGTAATTTAATATCTGGCATTGTGATTACTCCAACGTTGTTCTTCTTTCTCAAGATTGCTGTGCCTCTTCGGGGTCATTTTTTTTTTTTTTTATTCCAGATGAATTTTTGGAGAGTTTGTTCTAGATCTGAGAAATATGCCATTGGAATTTTAATGGGGATTTTATTGAATCTATAGATTGTTTCAGGTAGTATGCACATTTTAATGATGTTGATTCTACCTATCCATGAGCATGGTATGTTCTTCATTTGTTTATGTCTTCCTCTTTCTCTTTTTTCAATGTCCTGTAGTTTCCGAGTACAGGTCTTTTACTTTCTTAGTTAAGTTTATACCTACTGGAGGTATCTTAATTTTTTTGGTGCAATGGTATTTTTGGGAATTGTGTTTTTAATTTCTCTTTTAGTGAATTAATTATTGGTGTATAAAAAAGCCATAGATTTCTAGGTGTTAATTTTCTATCCTGCTACATTATCAAGTTAATTTTTTGAGTCTAGTAGATTCTTGGTGATTCTTTAGGGTGTTCTATGTACAGTATCATGTCATCTGCGAATAATGACAATTTACCTCTTCTTTTCAAATTTGGATGCCTTTCCTTTTTTCTTCTTGTCTGAGCATTATGGCTAGTACTTCCCGTACTATGTTGAACAGGAGTGGTGAAAGTGGGCATCGCTGTCTTGTTTCTGTTTTTAGGGGAAATGGTTTTAGTTTTTGCCCATTGAGTATGATGTTGGCTGTAGGTTTGTCATATAGGGCTTTTATTATGTTGAAGCATGATCCCTCTATTCCCACTTTGTTGAGAGTTTTTATCAAGAAAGGGTGCTGGATTTTGTCAAATGTTTTTCTGCATCAATTGGTATGACTATGTGATTTTTAACTCTCAATTTGTTTATGTGATGTATCACGTGTATTGATTTGCAGATAAAGTGCCAGCCTTGCATACCAGAATAAATCCCATTTTGTCATGGAAAATAATCTTTCTAATGTAATGCTGGATTCAATTTGCTAGAATTTTCTTGAGGATTTTAGCATCTATGTTCATCAGGAATATTGGTCTATAGTTCTCTTTCTTTGTGGTGTCTTTATCTGGTTTTTTAATTATCCTGTATTGCTGGCTTCAAAGAAAGAGCTTGGAATTGTGCTTTCCTTTTGAATATTTTGCAATAGTCTGAGGAGGATATGTTTTATTTTTTCTTTGAATGTTTGGTAGAATTCCCCAGTAAAGCCCTCCGGACCTGGGCTTTTGTTTGCTGGAAGATTTTCTATTACTGCAGTAGTTATAGGCCTATTCCGTTTTTTTTTAATATTATTATTATTCTTTCTGAATGAGTTTTAGAAGCTTTTATTTTTCTAATAATACTAGAGGCCTGGTGCATGAAATTCATGCACAAGGGTGGGTGTCCCTCAGCCCAGCCTGAACCCTCTCCAATCTGGGACCCCTCGGGGGATGTCCGACTGCCCGTTTAGGCCTGATCCTACCGGGACCGGGCCTAAACGGTCAGTCGGACATCCCCCTCACAATCCAGGACTGCTGGCTCCCAACTGCTCACCTTACTGATTGCCCCTAACCGCTTCTGCCTGCCAGCCTGATCACCCCCTAACCACTCCCCTGCCAGCCTGATTGATGCCTAACTGCTCCCCTGCCAGCCTGTTTTCCCCCAAATTCCCTCCTCTGCCGGCCTGGTCACCCCTAACTGCCCTCCCCTGCAGGTTTGATTATCCCCAACTCCCCTCCCTTGCAGGCCTCGTCTCTCCCAACTGCCCTCCCCTGCTGGCCTGATTGCCCACAACTATCCACTCTTGCAGACCTGGTCCCTCCTAACTGTCCTCCCCTGCTGGCCATCTTGTTGTGGCCATCTTGTGTCCACATGGGGCAGCCATCTTGTGTGTTGGAGTGACAGTCAATTTGCATATTACTCTTTTATTAGATGGAATAGAGGCTTGTTGCACCGGTGGGGGCTGCCTGGTTTGCCCGGAAGGGTGTCCCAGATAATGGTGGGGGGTTCCCTTGGGGTGTGGGGCAGCCTGGGTGAGGGGCCTGTGGTGGTTTGCAGGCTGGCCACGCCCACCCATGACCCAAGAGGAGGCCCTGGTATCTGGGATTTATTTATCTTATATAATTGAAACTTTGTAGCCTTGAGTGGAGGCCTGGGCTCGCCAGGGTGTGCAGGAAGCTTGGCATCCTCCATTGCCGTGGAAACCCAAGCCTCCTGCTTGCTCTATGGCTGCAGCCATCTTGGTTGGGTTAATTTGCATACTCGCCCCTGATTGGCTGGTGGGCGTGGCTTGTGGGTGTAGTGGAGGTACGGTCAATTTGCATATTACTCTTTTATTAGATAGGATGTCCATTTCTTCTAGGTTGTCCAGTTTGTTGGAGTAGAGTCGTACATATTATTTTTACAATTATTTGCACTTCTGTTAGGTCTGCTATTACTTTACCTCCTTCATTTATGTTTTTATTTATTTGGGTCCTCTCTCTTTGTTTCTTGGCGATCCTGTCTACAGGTTCATCAATTTTGTTTATCCTTTCAAAATACCAGTTCTAGGTTTTATTGATATTTTATATATTTTTGTGTATCTATGACATTTATTTCTGCTCTTATCTTTATTATTTCCTTCTTTGAGCTTACTCTGGGCTCTTCTTTTTGCTTTCTTTCAAATTATTTAAGTTGTAGGGTTAGATAATTTATTATCATTTTTTCTTGTGTGTTTTTTTTTTTTTTTTGAGGTAAGCCTGTAGAGCTATGAAGTTGCCTCTCAAGACTGTTTCACTGTGTCCCATAGATTTTGGATTGTTTTGTTTTCATTGTCATTTGTTACAAGGATGTTTTTTATTTCTTCTTTGATCTCTTTGGTAACCCACTCATTGTTTAATAGCATGCTATTTAGCCTCCAGTGTTTGTTTGTTTGTTTTTTCATTGTTTCTATAATAGTTCATTTCTATTTTCATGCCATTGTGACCTGAGAAGGTACTTGGTATGATTTCTATCTTCTTGAATTTGAAGAGACTTCCTGTGTCCCAATATGTGGTCTATCTTTGAAAATGTTCTGTGTGCACTTGAGAAGAATGTACTGTATATTCTATAGCTTTGGGGTGAAATGTTCTGAAGATGTCAATTAGGTCCATCTAATCTAGTGAGTCATTTAACCTTGCTGTTTATTTGCTAATTTGTTGTTTAGATTATTTATCCAGTGGTTTCAATGGGGTATTAAAGTCCCCTATTGTGATTGTATTTCTGTTGATCTCTACTTTGATATCTTCCAGAAGTATTTTTATGTATTTCGGTGTTCCTATATTGGATGCATATATGTTTACCAAAGTTATATCCTCTTGTTGAATTGCTGCCTTTAGAATTATAAAGTGGCCTTCCTTATCTCTTATTATGGTCTTCAGGTTGAGGTCTATTTTGTCAGATATAAGAATTGCTACCCCAGCTTTTTTTTTTTTTTCATTTCCATTTGACTGAAAAACCTTTTTCCATCCCTTCACTTTCAGTCTGTGTGAGTCCTTTGTTCTGAGGTTGGTCTCTTGTAGACAGCATATACTATATGGGTCATCTTTTCTTACCCATTCAGCTATCTTATGTAGAGGGCCCCCTGGGAAGACACAGGGACATTCTTCAAATTGTTGTTAACTGAGCCAGAGATATTGGCAGAGTGATGACTCGGTTACACCCCCCCCCCAAGAATGCGGGGGTGTTATCAGTTCCTAACTTACCTTTGTCCAGGTACTGGGAGAGGGCTTTGAGATGTAAATCCAGTCTAGCACCGGGAAAGAGGGAATGAATAGGACCTGGGTCCTCCCAAGCTCCTTTGATCCTAAGTTTTCCGGTGAAACCCCCTTGTATATTGGAAAATAAATAAATGTGCTGCGTGGCTCAGGGCAGTCATCTGTCTCTCCAGCAGAAGAGGTCAGGGACCCACCCGGGACCCAGCTTGGATCTATTTCTGTGTCAACTCTCTTTATTTCATTATTTCTCAATCCCCGGCCCCCTCTACCAAGAACCAATTTCATCTCTCTTTCCCTGCTGGCCACGGAAAAGGGAGATCCCCGCCGCATCAGGCCCCAGCAATCTTATGTCTTTGATTGGAGCATTTAATCCATTTACATTTATGGTTATTATTGATAGGTACTTATTTGTTGCCATTTTTATTCTTTCTACCTGTGTTCCTTTTCCCCTTTCTATTTCTTCTTTTTATAGCAGTCCCTTTAGCATTTCTTGCATTGCTGGCTTGATGATAGTAAACTACTTTAGCACTTTTTTTGTCTGTGAAGCTCCTGATTTCACATTCAATTTTGAATGGTAGTCTTGCTGGGTATAGTATTCTCTGATTCAGTCCCTTGCTTTACCTCACTTTGTATATTTCATTCCATTGACTTCTGGCCTGATGTGTTTCTGTTGAGAAATCAGTTGATAGTCTAATGGAAGATCCCTTCTAGGTAACTCTGTCTCTCTCTGGCAGCCTTTAAGATTATTACTTTGTTGTTGGTGTTTGCCAATTTAATTATGAAGTGTCTTTGTGTCAGTCTTTTTGGGTTCATCTTGTTTGTGACTCTGTGCTTCTTGAACTTGTGTGAGTGTTTTCTTCCCAAAATCAGGGAAGTTTTCTGTCATTATTTATTCAAACAGGTTTTCTATTTCTTCCTCAATTTCCTTTCTTTCTGGAACCCCTATTATGAAGATGTTGTTTCATTTCATATTGTCCCAAAGCTCCATTAGGTTCTCCTCCTGCTTTTTTTTTTTTTCCCACTTGCTGCTCTGCTTGGGCGTTTTTTCCTATCTTGTTTTCTACCTCACTGATGCGGTCCTCAGCTTCTTCTAGTGTACTTATTGCAGCTAGGTTATTCTTCATTTTCTCTTGGTTCTTCTTCTTATTCTTTATTCTTACACATGTTGTTGAATTTGTCTTCCATCACCTCAGCGTCCTTATGACCATTGCTCTGAATTCTTTCTCTGACAAATTGCTTAGCCCCATTTAGTTTACTTCTTTTTCTGGTGATTCCTCCATTTCTTTCATATTGGGGCTGTTTCTTTATCTCCCCATTTTTGCTGTTCCTTTGTGGTTGTTTCTCATATTAGATCAAACTTCTATGTCACCCAGATTTTTTTCAGTTTCTCTTATATAGTAGATATTTTGTGGGACCCAATGGTGCAATCTCTAGGTCTTCTGAGCTAGGTATTCTAGGGATGCCCCTTACTTGGGATATTTGGGTTTTCTTGGGGTAGTTGGGTCTTGAGTGTTATTTCTCCATTTGTGGATGAAGTCTCCTCTTAAGGTGTCTGGTTATGTGACTCACTCTCTACCATATTGACCAAAAAGCACAAAATACAACTCAACAAGACATTAAACAGAGAAAACAAAACAATGTATTCACGACACCAATAACCCAAATAAAAGTGACCACCAGAGAAAAGAGAATTAGGAGAGAGAAAAGAGAGCAAAAATGATATTGAGAAAAGGAAAAATGTAAGAGAGAAAAGAAAAAGAAGAAAAAAGAAGGGGGAAATGTACATATATGGGTAGAAAACTCCACAAAACAAACAAATAAACCAAAAAAATACACACAACAAACACACACAAAAAATGGGGGAACAAAATCTTTAGAGGCAGAGCTTATTTCCAGAAAGTAAGGTGAAGGAATTGAATGAATAGGGAAATAGCCACGGTTCAGTATAGAGGAGGTAGAAAGAGAATGAGTGGATAAGAATAAAAACAAAAAACAAAATAATAAACAAATTTAAAAATAAAAGAAAATATTTTTTCTTTAATCTACCTATCTTTATATTCATCTATTTTTGGAAAAGGAGAATAAAGGAGAGAACATATAGGCTTGAGTTTAGTGAGTGAAACTATTGAAGCAATTAGGAGAAGAAGAGAGCAAGAGAGGAGAAGAAAAACAAAAGCTTAAAAAAATGGCTAGTGAAGAAAGAGAAAAGAGACGGGTGCATGGACTTAGAGCAGGGGAAAGGAAATTGGATATATGAATAAGCCAACAGAGACTACAGTAATAATAACATGTCAATAAAACAGATAAAGAAGATAAAGATGTAAAAAGAAAAGAGAGAGAAATACTAAAGCAGGAACAGGAGAAGAGAAAACAGGATGAAAAAGGGAGAAGTAAAGAAGATAGGGTTAGCAATAATAATAATAATAACAATAATAGTAATAGTAATAATATAAAGTAAAATAATGATAAAAAGTAGAATGAAGAAAAATAATACAAAAAATAAAAGGTTAAAAAAATAAAATAAAGGAAAACATTTCTTTCTTAAGTAAAAGATAAAAAATAAAAAAGTGAAGTGTCAATCACTTCAACCGATTTTTAATGTCCCACAGGGGCTGATTTTACACCACTCTCTATTGTTCTGTTTGCCACTTCTCAGTTTCCTGCTGAGTAGTCAGCACCTTGTTGAAGTTCCCAGTGATCTATCACTCCTCTTGTGTCTGTCTCCACCACCTTTGTTTCAGGAAAGCAGGGCCAATCTGCCCACTTTGTTTGCCTGCCTGCTTTCAGTTGTATTTACACAAGTGTCTATTTCTGACAAGGGCTTTAGGTGGGGTGTTGCTGTATTAGTTTCCAGGACCAAATGGCCCCTCAACCCAGTCCCCAAGGGTTCCCTGGGGCTATTCAGATTCTCTGTTTCCTCTGTAGAGCTCGAGGCTGGGTGCGGCTGCCCCCAGGTACTGGAAGGGGCTGGCTCTTCAGGAGAAAAATGGCTCCTTAGGGTTGGAGGGACCAGAATGTCCCAGTGCTGGATTCCTGGTCACCTCTCCCTGTCCTGCTCCTCTCCACAGCCTCTCCCCCAGCCTCTACAAAACTGCACCTCCACCTCCACCACAGCCTTGTAATTGAAAGGTCCTATGAACTGGGCTTATCAAGTAAAAGCAAGGAAAATATAAAGGCAAAACAGCTGCGTTTCTGCACATTTCTCTACCCCCTCCCAGTACTGTGCGGCTAGGGCAGTTCTTCAGGCTGCCTTTCTGGATGCGCCTCTCGCAGCTGTGGACTTAAATCTAGATTTCCCAGCTGCCAGCAACCCTGTTGACCCCCTTCCACAGTTGAGAGTTACACGTGTCCCTAAGGGACATGAACTTGGTACAGCACAGGTTCCTTCTGACCCTCTTGTCCCAGTAGTTGGGTGTCTCTCTCTGGCCCAGATCCTACTGTTTTCCAGGCATCCTCTGTCCTTTCTGGCCATGGGTTCTCTCACCACTTGTGTCAATACATTAATTTTTAAAGGTCTCAAATATTCACCAGGTGTTACTCTTTTCCTTAAGTGTGGTAAAACAAATGATCTTCTTTAACTCATCTATTAAAAGAGACACTATGACTTAGGTGAGCTGATATCCTGCAATAATTCTGACAATGTTGAATTTTAATGTCTTGTCTCTTCTGAAAACATGATTTCTAAAATACCCAAAGAGAATGTGTTTATTCTTCTATAGGTCATCTTCAATCATTTTTCTTTATAATGAATTTTCCTTGTCTTTCTCTTTATTCAGAGTGAAACTACATTTGATAACTAATAACATGTTTAGATTATAGTTATTTAGAATCCACTTTAGTCTTATAAGCGTGGTCCATTTTTTCTCTCCTGACTTTTAGATATCTCTGAGTTAATAATGGTCAAGCTCCTTGGGTCTGTCCAACCTCTTATAGATTCACAACTTTCCCAAGCAATATGTGGGTATCTAGGAAGCCTTTTGTCTGAGGTTTCATTACCAGAATTTAAGTAGATTGCCTCTTGTGTTCTTTATTGGCATATTTGAAACAATCATTATTTCTAATTTAAACTTTATCTTTCATGATACTATTGTATTAAAAATCACATTTATATATGACTAGAGGCCTGGTGCATGAAATCCATGCACAGGGCAGGGAGGGGCGGTGTCCCCTCAGCCCAGCCTGGACCCTCTCCAATCGGGGACCATTCAGGGGATGTCCAACTGCCGTTTTCGGATCGGGCATAAATCAGAAATTGGACATCCCTCTCACAATCCTGGACCGCTGGCTTCTAATTGCTCACCTGCCTGCCTGCCTGATCACCCCTAACTGCCCCTCCCTGCCGGCCTGATCACCCCTAACCACCTCTGCCTGCCAGCCTGATCACCCCGAACTGCCCCCCCACCAGCCTGGTTGCCCCCAACTGTCCCCCCTGCCAGCCTAGTCACCCCCAACAGCCCCCCCGTTGGCCTGGTCACCTACAACTGCCCCACCTGCTGGCCTGGTCACCCCAAACTGCCCCCCCTGCTGGCCTGGTCACCCCCAACTAACACCCCTGCCAGACTGGTTTCCCCTCACTGCTCCCCCTGCCGGCCTGGTCACCCTTAACTGCCCCTGCTACTGGCCTGGTCACCCCTCACTGCCTCTGTGTGCTGGTCTGGTTGTCCCTAATTGCCCCCCACTGCCGGCCAGGTTGCCCCCAACTGCCCCCTCCCTGCCAGCCTGGTTGCTCCTAACTGTCCCCCCTGCCAACCTGCTCACCCCTTACTGCCCCACCTACTGGCCTGGTTGCCCCCAACTACATCCCCCACTGGCCTGGTTGCCCCTAACTGCCCCCCCCCCCAGCAGCCTGGTTGCTCCCAACTGCTCCCCCCTGCTGGCCTGGTCACCTCCAACTGCCCAAATGTGCCCCCCTCACCAGACTGGTCACACCTCATTGCCTCCCTTGACAGCCTGGTTGCCCCTAACTGCCCCTCCTGCTGGCCTGGTTGCCCCCAACTGCCCCTCTGCTGGCCTGGTCACCCCCAACTGCCCCCCTGCTGTCCTGGTCACCCCTCACTGCCACCCCCTCCAAACTGGTCATCCCACACAGCCTGCTGGTCAGTCATTTGGTCATCCCTTCCTAACCCCCCTGCAGCCTGATGTTCGGTTGTTACTGTGAGGGTGTCATGACCACTTTGCATATTACCCTTTTATTAGTACAGATGGTGCTAACGTTGCTTAACAATTAATCCTTTTTTTTCCAGTTCAAAAAAATCTATATACTTTCCCTAGAACATTCCAGAAACCAAGAAAGAATGTTACAATTTAATTACACACATGAGGGGGTGAGGATAATGAAAAATTAAACCCACTCCACTCACCCATTATTATCTCATTTAAGGGAAAAGAGGTTATAAATCCAGTGGATAAACTGGCAACTATAATCTCTTACCTTCCAAAAGCCACCTACTCCTTCCAAGTGGGTGTGAACATTCTCTGAGAAGGCTACATTCTATGTAGGCTTAAAACTCACAGTTTGGAATTGTTATAGGATAGTAAAAAGCTAAGATAATTCCAGGACAAGTGGAATAGGGAAACTGAGGCAGGGAAATTAAACAAAAAGGTTGCTTGTAGCAGGACCTTATCTTGAGAACAAAAAGTAAAACTTCTCTTCACAAAAAATTCAGGAGAGGTGGGGGAAGGGAGGAGAATACAATGTCAAAGTGACTAAGGAGGTTAAATGGTGTATTATTTCATTAGTTGGAATGACCAGTTAGCTTAAGCCATTTTATCATTTACACTAGAGGCCCAGTGCACAACATTCATACATGGGGGAGGGGTCCCTTCAGCCCAGCCTGCACCCTCTCCAGTCCGGGACCCCTCAGGGGATGTCCAACTGCCAGTCTAGACCCAAACCCCCCTGCCTGCCTGCCTGCCTGATTGCCACTAACTTCCCCCCCCCGCCAGCCTGGTCACCCCCAACTGCCCCCTTCCTGCTGACCTGGTTGCTCCTAACTGCCCCTCCGTATGCCTGGTCGCCCCCAACTGCCCCCTACCTCTGGCCTGGTCACCCCACACAGCCTGCTTGTTCAGTCGTTTGGTCATCCCTCACTACCCCTGCTGCTGGCCTGGTGGCCCCACACAGCCTGCTTGTTTAGTCATTTGGTCATCCCTCGGGCCGGCCCTGGGTGGCTGGGCAGCCAACATCTGAGGCTTGCCTGCACCTCGGGCTGGCCCTGGGTGGCTGGGAGTCTGAGGGAACTGGGCGCTGCCATCTCGTGGTTGTGGGTGCTACCATCTTTTAGGGAGGGGCAATAAATTAGCATATTCCCTCCTTATTGGCTGTGGGCACCACCACCTTTGAGGGAGAGGCAGTCAATTAGCTTATTCCCTTCTTATTGACTGTGGGCACCCCCATCTTTGCAACAGCATGAGGGTCAATTAGCATATTCCCTCTTTATTAGATAGGATTGTGCAGCATACTACATCTTTTAAAAATTCTTTCATTTAGGACAGAATTATTCAGATCTCTTATTATTGCTAATTTCCTGCTAACTAAAGACAATCTATACTATGCTGTAATAGCTTTTAAACTCCCTGTTGTGAAATATTAGGACAATTTAATTTTTAGATATTCAAAGTACTTATTAAAATAAATATTGTAAATTGGTTATTACTTTATGTTATAGAGTTTATATTTGGGGAAATTTTGAGCTTTTTCAAAGTAATGGTAGACTCAGACAGTATTTATAGTTTTCTATAGATAGTTTACATAAAAATATAAATAACGTAACATTTATGTAGTTATGTCTCATGAGAGAATAGGTATTTTGGAGGGTCAACATCTTTAATATTTTACTATAATTTTCCCTCTTCCACATTTTTGCTCTTGCTCTTGCACTCTATGAATTTTTATAGTATATATGATTATGATTACACATATATTTAGGTACTTATAAATATCCAGGATGTAATAAAAACAAATAGAAAGGGGTAATCCAAATTGGTTAAGCACTAAGGAAAGCTGAATTGTTTTCATTCTATAAGGGACGGCTCTCATACCTAGAGCACATAGGCTGTATTGGCATCTACACTAATAAAAGAGAAACATGCAAATTGACCGTAACTTCACAACTCCCATCAGCCAATCAGGAGTGAGTATGCAAACTAACCCAACAAAGATGGCGGGTTAATTTTCATATGCAGGCACAGAGTGGCCGGGGGTGGGGCAGAATGCCTGCGTCATCACCATGGCAACAACACAGGCATTCTGCCCCGCCCCAGCAGCTCTGGGCCTATGGGCAGCGTGGGAAGGCAGAAAGGCGGCTCTGGGCTGGAGCAAATCTTCATCCATCGGGCCTCTAGTACACTATAATTTAATAGCACCATAGAACTAAAATAGAATTAAAAGGCAAATTATCTCTTCTGAAGCCCAATGAGAAAAACCAAATGAATGTAGAAGTTAAAAGTATTTATTTTTGTGTTATCTGAGTTTTAAAGCAGAAAGTAATCAGATTCAATATAGAAATTTTAGATTGTCTAAAGAACAGTTATTTGCTAGTAGCCAGAGCTATATTTATTAGCATCTACACTAATTGGATAATGTTCTTTATTTTGAGTCAGCAGGGTATATTTTAGGTTAATAGCATATTTTCATTAACATGCTAATGTCAATTTCCTATTTTAGACTATTTGATATTCTGATCACTTAATAGGTACTGTTTCTAAAGCCACAAATTTTATTAGCAAATTTTAAAAAAAGGTTTCCCTATAGGCACTGAGATAAAAAAAAAAAAAAAAAAAACACAAGAAAAACAAGAGTAAACTGAATTAAATTATCCTTTACTCTCTCTTAACAGGGTTTCTATTTCTAAGTATTGCATTTTTTCAAATGAAAAAAAAAGTCATCCACTCTAGACAGTATATTGCCAATGCTTAACTTTATCTTTTCAGCATATCTTATATTAGTATGTTTGTCAATAGGAAAATAGAGATTGTGGCATAAAAAAGTAATAATAGTATATTATGCTGTTATTATATTATCTTATAAAGCACTTTTTCAGAATTTGACCACCACCAGACTTTAAAAAGCAAGTAAATTCATACTATAATCCCAATTAACTGCCAAAAACAAACAAACAAACAAAAAAAAAACCAAAGAAAACAAGGCTGAGAGTGATTCAGAGGCTTGTCATGTTAGGAAATGGTGAAGGCTAGAAGTCAGTATTTCTATGACTCAACTCTGCTCTTTTGCAGCACTTTATAGCTTCTAATGATGTTGCTATTCCTTGGTATTCCTTGGTATTAAGCAACTAAATTATAAATGGCATTATAATATTCCAGATAGAGGGACAATCTGAATATGTAGATATAGAGGCTCTTTTAAAATGATTTAACTCATATCCTAAGTAAGGATAATTAATCAATGATTTAAATGACTCCCATTTAAATTGGTGCAATGACTTAGAACCAGATAGCACAGTGTTTACTTTTTGTTGATCACTGAGTTCAAGCACTATACAACCATATGTATTCTATAACTTTCAACATTCTCTAAGGAAGCTGTTCTCAAAGTGTTGTCTCCAGGTCAGAGCAGCATTAGTATTACCTGGGTAATTGTTAGAAATACAAGTTCCAGGGTCTCATTCCAAACCTGCTGTTTAGACTCTCATTATGGGATGGAATGATCTGTGTTTTAACAAGCCCTTCTAGAGATGCTAATGACAGTGAATACTGAGAACCATTTATCTAAGTTAAGAATGGAAAAGAAATTTCTGTTTCTGATAAGCATTTACTGAAGCAGCTAAAAGTGCAATTGGATCTGACCTTACAAGACCACAAAGAGAAAGGTCTGCCAGAAATAATTAAAAGTCAAGTAACCAATCAATTTACTGAATCAGGGCTAAAAACTCACTCATTTATTTCTTGTAGAGAAATAAGTTACTGAAAATGTTTAAGAAAAGCTCAGTAAAATCATAAGAGAATATCAGAGCAACGATTTTAGCAAGGGAGAAGTAAAAGCACATAATGTTTTATTTTCCTACTTAGTGTTAAGAAACAAATGTTCTTTATGCTCTCTATTACATAAAAGAAGTTAATTATTTCTTTTTCCATTTTTTGGTATAAAAATAAAAATAAACACTAAGAGCTCAATACTTTAATCTAAAGGTCTATATTAAAGTGTAAATTAAATATGGAAGAAAATATTTAATGATCTAAGCCCAACTGGAAAAACCTAAATATCTTCATTAAATTCTCCACTGAGAAAAATCTTTCAATATATTAGCAATCACAAACATTTAAACAATATATAAGGGCAAGAAGAGAACATTTTAGAATGATTTAATTTGCTTCAGTGTCCTCACTATCATTTACATAGCAATCTCAGACCCTTTCTTAAATCCAAATGTATAATTGCCTTCATTGAAATTCAATAAATAAAGAACTGAGTATATCTAATCATGTCCCTGAAACCTTTTCTCATAGTATCTATCCCAGTTAAAAGAGTTAATCTTTTCCAGGTGTAAACCCTTACACCTTCTTTTTTTCTTTCTTCTTCAGGCCCTTCTCCTGTTCCCTCATGCCCTCTACCCAGTAACATTTTGTGTTTACCAAATTGTTTATTTAAATTCACAGTTACCTGAGGATTTGGTTCTCTTCCCCTTTTCCATTGTGATCACTTTTATTCATCTATATATATAAAAGCCTAAGTGACCATCGCAACCAAAACAACCAAACGGACAACTGAACAGACTGCATGGGGCGACCAGGGTGGCAGGGGGGTTAGTGAGGGATGACCAAATGACTGAGCAGCAGGCTGAGTGGGGTAACCAGGCCAGCAGGGTGGGGGCAGTGAGGGGCAACCAGGCTGGCAGAGGGGGGCGGTGATGGGCGACCAGGCTGGAGGGGGGGCAGTTGGGGGCAACCAGGCCAGCAGGGGGGGCAGTAAGAGGCGACCAGGCTGGTGGGGGAGACAGGGGTGACCAGGCCAGTGGGAAGGGCAGTTGGGGGTAACCAGGCCATCAAGGGGCGGGCAGTTGGGGGTGACCAGTCCAGCAGGGGGGGGGCAGTTAGGGGCAATCAGGCAGGCAGGCAGGTGAGCAGTTAGGAGCTAGTGGTCCCGGATTGTGAGAGGGATGTCCGACTGCCGGTTTAGGCCTGATCCCCAGGATTGGGCCTAAACTGGCAGTCAGACATCCCACAAGGGGTCCTGGATTGGAGAGGCTGCAGGCTGGGCTGAGGAGATCCCCCTGTGCATGAATTTCATAAGCCAGGCCTCTAGTATTCCCATAATATATATATTTTTTTATTTCTTCGTAACTAGACCTTAAGACTCTGATGAACAGGAGCAATGTCTCCTCCCCAGAGCCCAGCACAAGGCCTTGGCACAAAAAGCATCCTCAGATTTTTCTCAAGTAAATGTACTGGATGAAAACACAAACTAATCTGAAATCTCAAAGCCTTCATGATTTCAGGATGCCATCAAACACTGAATCTTTTTTTCAGATAAATAAATTAATATGTGACAAATTTGGAAAAGAAGAATATATAGTCTAATCTATATTTGTCAAGTTTGCATGGTTTTTGTATTAGACCCTCTTTCTCAACTCATTTTAAGACAAATTATGTTTATTTTTGTCCACTTGGATATTTTTGTTTTTAGATTATAACACTTGGCTTCAATGACATCACAAAATTAATGACAATATGTCCCAGAGTCTTTGGGCTGAGGTTTAGGCAAATCATAATATCCAAATTGGCTTTCAACAATCTAAAGAATCATCTAAGGAATTACAATTTATGAAAGAAAAATTCCGGTCTACATATTTGCTACCTACAACACACTGACTTATGGAAACCTATTCCTGAAGATGTTGGCTATACTTAGGAGCTATATTACCTAAGTAAATCACAGATAAACAGCCAAGCTTTAACAGAGCTGCATCTCCATGCCATGAGGACATCTTCTGTGGGCTGTATACTATGTACATTTAATGTTGTAACAACCCCACTTCCATGGCGCAATATACCCAGACATCAGAAGTAGGTAGATTGGTTATTCTAATAAGGCTCAAATAAAGGTCAAATGAAAAGATACAATTAAAAATATTATCAGTGTCTTCACTGAAGAGGAAAATATTTGGCCAGAAAATTGATACAAGATAAATCTTCCAGAAACACATGGCCTGGGATGTTTCAGACAATTGGAAGATTTCAAACCTTTACTGCCTCTTATTAACAACCAAAGTTTAGATCAAGTGCCTCTAAGGAGCCAGGAGCTACTTGTGAGATAAGAGTTTAGCTCAAAAGTTTAAGATCTTCTTACAAACACTTTCATAATAGCAGATATCTTCTCCAGACACCAAATATCTCTAGCCAGCACAAATGTCATTGACTAAAGAGACTTGAACTGTAGAGGCTAATTTTTTCTAGAGATTAAAACTAAGGAGGCTATTTTGTAATAAATGTGAAAAACACATTTAATAGCAATTTTATTCTGTAGACTTGTTGAAATCTAAAATAATTTATACCACAGTCATAACATCTATCTTATGGTTGCCTACATAAAATAAGAGTATATATACTCTAAGGTCATTGTTATTAGAAAATACAAACATTGTAAGGATGTAATTATGGAAGTAATTTCAGAATCACAAGGTACTGAGGAAGTAGCACCTGAAATTACACAGATATGTCATTAGATATTACCTGTTAAGGTTTATATAAAATTGAAAGGATAGATGAATCAAGGGAAATTTTCTACCAGTAAATTTTAGCAATATGATATAAAGGCAATGCACAAACATGTGAATATGAAACAAACAACAAAAAGCCAGCAAAGCAACAACAAAAAAAGTATTGTTATTGTAGAATATTGTTTTATCAAAGTTTGGGTTCAGGTGAGGGGAAGGGGTGAGTGGAGGTGAAGCATAAGACTGGACCAGAGAACACAGATTTCTGAGAACATAGTGAGTTTTTCAGGAGACACCCAGCCACAAATGTTTTCTAATAATGGCAATGAGTCTGATGAAAAGTCCTCTAGTAAAACAAAGACAACAGTAGTTATAGCAAAGCTTCCTTTAATACAGTGATTTTTCCCCCAACTTTTTCATCTTATGGCATACATAAACTAATTACTAAAATTCTGTGACAAACCAAAAAATATATATTTTGCCGATCTGATAAAGATATATATGATTTTGATTGATTTACAGTAAATAATAATAATTGTAATTAACTATCTTTAAAAAATATTTTATTGATTTTTGTTTTATTTTCTTATTCTTCACCAAAGGATATTTTTCCATTGATTTTTAGAGAGAGTGGAGAGGGAGGGGAAGACACAGATAAAGAGAAACATTGATGTGAGAGAGACACATCGAGTGGTTGCCTTCTGCACTCACCCGGGGATTGAGCCATCGAGGTACATGCCCTTGTTCAGAATCAAACCTGGGACCCTTCAGTCCACAGGCCAATGTTATATTCACTGAGCCAAACCGGTTAAGGATTTATTGACTTTTAGAGAGATAGAGAAAGGGAAAGAGAGAGAGAAACATGGATAGAGAAACATTAACATCTATAGGCTGCCTCCTGCACGCCCCCTAGTGGGTATCCAGCAGAAACCCTGGCATGTGCTCTGACTAGGAATTGAACCAGGGACCTCTTTATTATGTGACAAGACCAATAAGAAGCAACTCTATTATATGACCTATATATTTATTATTCACAAGAGGGTATTCACACCAGAAGGCTATTGTTGTGTTGGCTGTTGTCATTTTCTTAAAAAATTTGATAATCTAAGGAAAAAGAGGTCATTGCCCATGACTAAATAGTCAAGTATTGTGTGTTGTAAAAATTATTGTGGCATACCCTGGTTGAAAATCACTGCTTTAAAAATATATAACATCTCCTAACAGTCTATCATTTGCAGAAATAGAGATTTGTGCATTGTATCAAAGAGGGAAGAAATTGCTAGAGATGTCATAACACACACATTTAGTAAGATTTTACTTTAAAAGACATATTTGAGCTACTGTAGTAGGTTCAATGTCTTTAATTAGTAAGATAAACTTGATGCAGGGAGTTGACGAGTTCAGTGTGAAAGGAAAAGGATAAAATAGACAATTTAGATACAAGGCAATAACAAAGGGAAGGGTCTACTCTAGACAGACAGAAACAGATTCCTTATTTGTTTCTGTCTATGATTTCTCTACTTCCTTAGTGGTAAAAAGAGGGAGACAATGAGGGAAAAGAAAACCACATTGTGTGCTATTTTAATTTATTTTATTCTGATGATATTAAGATGCAGCTTATAATTTTGTCACTAATAAATTTGATATTAAATTTATAGTCATTTTCTAGTAAACTTTTTTTTTAATCTTCACCTGAAGATATTTTCCATTGATTTTAGAGAGAGTAGAAGAGAGAGGGAAAGACAGAGAGAAACATCTCTATGAGAGAAACACATCGATTGGTTGCCTCCTGCATGTGCCCTGACCAGAGCTAGGACAGAGGAGGAGCCTGCAACAATGGCACATGCTCTTGACTGGAATCGAACCTGGGATCCTTTGGTCCCTAGGCCGACACTCTAACCACTGTGAAAACCGGCTAGGGCTCTAGTAAACTTTTTTAAAAAATCGAGTCCACGGAAGTCCGCTAAAGAACAATATCAAACTTTGATGATGCAATTCACTTTTTCAGGGAGATACAGAATCTCAAAATGGGCAAGCAGCTTAAACAGAAAAATACCAAAAAAATTTAGCCTGCTACTGTAGAATGTCAGAAAATGAAAGGAAACAGGAAAAACACCCACATATACACAATAAGTCCCAAACAACATTCTGTGTTGAACACAACATAGAAATGTTTCGTTTTGCTTTGGTTCTCACTAAATGTCTGATTTGCCAGGGTAAGTGTTGCAACTGGTGGTGGCAGTAACTGTTGGAGGATATGAACTGTGTGTTTAACAGTTTTCTAGCATAATAATTCTGATTTCAATGCTTCTATTAGTATTTGAGGGCATGTGAACACACATAGAAACCTTCTGCAAGTAAAATAAATTAGAAACAATATTTTTCCACATACCTGCTTTTCTCCACTTGGCTTTTTGTGGTTCAATAACAGCTCAACAGCTCCAACAACTTCTTTCCTGATTGCATGTAATAGAGCATCGCCAACATAGACATTAAAGCTTAAGAGTAGTTCAATGAGCTCCAAGTTCTCATTTTCAATTGCAATTAGGAGAGCAGTTCTTCCAAGAGGATCAATGCAATTAATATTTATCTTAAAATAAATTTCAGCTTCCTCTAGGGCTCTCTTGACACTTGAATAATCTCCCTTTTCCACAGCATTTAAGTAGGCTTTTTCTGATGGTGAGAGTTCTGATTCTGCTCGAACTATCCTTAGAGGGATGCGGTCTCTGTAAGGGGCATTAACATTTCTTTTGTAGTAGAACTGAGCCATGTTTCATACCATGCTATTTCTTTTTGTCTCTGAAATTGCAAACAAAAACAAACAAACAAACAAAAAACCCACAACGATTAGTGTTAGTACACTTTTTAATTATTATGCATCAAGGCTTATCTCACAATTATGTTAATAACAATAATATGCCATTATTATGAAGTAACAATAGTGAAGTTTTTCCCCGTAAACAATGGAAAGGGATTTACTAAGTATTCAACTATCTGCAAACACTAGTTGCAAAGTCCTAATCTAAGAGGAATAAAAAGAAGTATTTGCAACTTATTTTAAAAAGTTACTTTGACATGTGACAATCCTAACAACAGAATATTATTTGATAATAAAAGGGAATGTAGTACTGATACCTACTATAACATGGATAATCTTGAAAACACTACAAGTGAAAGATGCCTGTCATAATGGATTACATACTGTATGATTTCATTTACATGAAACTAGTGACTTGGTACACAAAATTCATGCATATTAAAAGTGAATTAATTAGAGGAAATGTTTTAATATTGCTATTTGCCCTTTCTCTATAATAGAAGTATCAGAGATTAAAGAAAATTAGTAAAATGTATATGAAAATCTCCCTCCTGTCAGAGTCTAGGGCATGCCGTGGGACCCAGAGTCAAGTCCCCACACACCCGTGCATGCCTCGAAAACACGCGAGACCCAGACCCAGCTGGCCCCACCCCTGTCAAGCCCCGCAGGGCACGGGGCGCAGCCTCAGGTCCCCCGTCAAGCCCCGCCAGGTGGGGAGCATGGCCTCAGATACCCCTTGAGCCTCAGGTCCCCCAGCCCCGGTGCCTGGGTGGGGGGCACGGCTTCAGGTCCCCAGGCCTGGCTTCAGGTCCCCTGGCCCCGGTGTGAGAGGGCGCGAGGGCACAAGGGCGTGAGGGCATGATGACCATTTGCATATTAGCTCTTTATTATTATTACTAGAGTCCCATTGCATGAAGAGATTTGTGCAATAGGCCTTCCTTCCCTTGGCTTCCAGCACCAGTTTTCCTCTGGCACCTGGAACCCAGGCCTTCGCTCGGGCCAGAATCTGCCGCCTTTGCTACAGACTCAAGCCAGAATCTGCCATCTTCGTCTTTGCTGCAGACTCCAGCGAGAGTCTGCCATCTTCGTTGCAGATTGCTGTCTTCGTCTTTGCTGCAGACTCTGGAGTCTGCAGTCTTCGTCTTTGCTGTGGCCAGAGTGCCCCTCCTGTAGATCCCTTCACCCCCTGCCCTCCCTCTCATAGCAGGCGTCCTGCCCCGCCCAGCCACTCCACGCCTGGAGCAGCTGGGCGGCCACCATTTTTCCCCTTCTAATTTGCATATTCCCTCTGATTGGCTGGTGGGCATAGCGGAGTGATGGTTAATTTTGCATGTTTCTCTTTTATTAGTATAGATTTTTAAAAATGTATTTCTTTATTGATTTCAGAGAGGAAGGGAGAGGGATAGAGAGTTAGAAACATCAGTGATGAGAGAGAATCATTGATCGGCTGCCTCCTGCACACCCCCTACAGGGGATTGAGCCCACAACCTGGGCATGTGCCCTTTGACCAGAATCAAACCTGGGACCCTTCAGTCTGCAGGCTGACACTCTATCCACTGAGCCAAATCAGCCAGAGCACATATTAGCTCTTTATTATATAGGACTAGAAGCCCGGTGCATGAAATTCGTGCACGGAGGGGGGTTGTCCCTCAGCCCAGCCTGTACCCTCTCCAATCTGGGACCCCTGGAGGGATGTCCGACTGCCCGTTTAGGCCCGATCCCGGTGGGATCGGGCCTAAACGGGCAGTCGGACATCCCTCTCACAATCCAGGACTACTGGCTCCCAACTGCTTGCCTGCCTGCCTTCCTGATTGCCCCTAACCGCTTCTGCCTGCCAGCCTGATCACCCCTAACCACTCCGCTGCCAGCCTGTTTGCCCCCAACTTCTCTCCTCTGCTGGCCTGGTCACCCCTAACTGCCCTCTCCTGCAGGGTTGATCACCTCCAACTGCCCTCCCTTGCAGGCCGGATGCCTCCCAACTGCCCTCTCCTGCTGGCCATCTTGTGTCCACATGGGGGCAAGATCTTTGACCACATGGGACAGCTATATTGTGTGTTGCAGTGATGATCAATCTGCATATTACTCTTTTATTAGATAGGATAGAGGCCTGGTACAAGGGTGGGGGCCAGCTGGTTTGCCCTGAAGGGTGTCCCAGATCACGGTGGGGGTTCCCTTGGGGTGTGGGGCAGCCTGAGCGAGGGGCCTGTGGTGGTTTGCAGGCCAGCCACGCCCCATGGCGACCCAAGTGGAGGCCCTGGTATCTGGAATTTATTTTCCTTCTACAATTGAAACTTTGTAGCCTGGAGCGGAGCCAAGCCTGCTGCTCCCTCCGGGGCAGCAGCCATTTCTGTTGGGGTTATAATTGAAACTTTGTTGCCTTAAGAGGGTGGGCCCGGCCAGGGTGTGCGGAAAGCTTTGCTTCCCCTGTTGCCGGTGGCAACCCTGGCCTGTTCTCTCAAGCTCCATTCTGACGCCATTTCTGTTTGAATTTGTTTACCTTCTATAATTGAAACTTTGTAGCTTGAGTGGAGGCTTAGGCCTGCAACAGCTGCGGAAAGCTTGTTTCCCTCTGTTGCCTGGGAAACCTTGCTCTCTGTGGCTGTAGCCATCGTGGATGGGTTAATTTGCATACTCGCTCTGATTGGATGGTGGGTGTGGCTTGTGGGCGTGGCTTGTGGGTGTGTCGGAGGTATGGTCAATTTGCATATTTGTCTATTATTAGGTAGGATATCTAGAACTGTATCTATAGAGAAAGCATATCTATAGCAAATCTAGAGAGAAAGAAAGGTTAGTGGTTGCCTATGAGTGAGGGAAGGTAGGGGAAAGGGGTACAGCTAAAGGGTACAAGGTTTCTTTGGGGGGTGGTAAAACTGTTCTAAAATTGATTTCAATGATAGTTAAATAATTCTAGGAATATACTAAAAACCATTGAAATGTACCCGTTAATGGGTGATTTTTATGGTATGTGAATTATATATCAATAAAGCTGAGACCAAAAAAAAAAAGTTACTTTGTGGGTGACATTTGTCAAAGGATGTGCCTACAGAGTTTTGCAAATTATTTATAAAATTTATCATAAATATATATAATTTTAGCAGAAAACCTTGAAAATCAGAGGCTATATCTTTGAGACTCACCAGGGATACTCAAATATATTATTCACTGTCAATTTTGCTAATCATGGAGATCCTGGTGAGAGTATGAATATCACTATCTTGGCCATATATTTTTTTTTGTATGTAATCTATTTTTAATATTAGTAAGTATTGACATCAGTGTTAAAGTGAAGTAATGATACCAATGTCAATAAAATTTTATACTGAGCATAATTTTATTTTTATTTTTATAAGTAAGTTCACTGAAGAGGAAAGAATATGTACTCAATATATTAATCATCAAGATGAGCTCAGACAATCCAATGTTCAAAGGAAGGATTTAGAACAGGATTAAACAGAGAGATAATTCATTATGAACTTGCTATTTTTAAAAATTCTATTACCTCTAGGTCATGAAACAATAAACCACAAGGCAGTAATATATTCATTATAAAATGTATTATTATTTGAAAGTGATAGTAAAAATATAGTTGAAGATGAGAAAATTATTTAAAATAAAAGATCACCTTAAGAGAGAGTAATAAGAAAAAAAAGTTGCTGATAACTATATTGATTTAATATTACGTTGGTGTCATAAATTTACAGAAATATGTATGATATTTCGAATATACTTTTTTATAATTGTTAGTTCTTGATTTCATACTCATGAACTGAACTATTTTATTACTCTATGTCATTTATATACAAGTCACATGTTTATTTTCAAACACCATATTAAATTAATATGAATGTAGCATTATAGGTACTTGAGCATGCATATTCATCTTAACTGAGTAAGTTAACTTGAGGTTAATAATGCTTTAACTATAGATTAAACATGTGTTGCATTAACACATGTGATTGTATTTAATGTAATGCTTTTATTTGGGAAATTATGCATTGTTTACATGGTAACTCTAATAGTAATTTCTGCTATCAAGCAGTTAAGTTTTACCTTTGGTGTCTAAATTATTCATCATGATTTCTTAAAAGCCTAGGTTCAAGAACTAATATCCAAAACTGTTATTTTATAATTTGTTCCTTTCTGGCCTATCAGATTGACTATTTTATTAAGGTTACTTTATAGACTAAGCTAAAAGTGGGAATCCAATAACCTTGAAAATTTTTCTCAAGTATTTTATTAGTCTTGGTATTTTAAATGTATAATATGGCCAACTACACAGCATGATATAAACTTATTTTCACAATTGCACACAGGGTGTGTTGTGAAATCTTTAAATGCCAACATTTTAAAGAAAAAGAAAAATTAAATTTTAGAGGAAAGTTAACAGTAATGCTAGTGTTTAAATGTATTCACTTTTATATGCAAAATACTTGCTTGAAGTGTGATTATAATTTTTATTATTTTGGGAGTGCTTTAACTGACTAGAATAATAGAAATAGAATTTATATTATTAGATGAAAAGGACAATTTCTTCTTCTTCTAGTATAGTTAAAACTTCAATAAATCGAGATTATTATGATGTTATACTAGAGGCCCGGTACACAAAATTTGTGCACGGGGAGGGGTGTCCCTCAGCCCAGCCTGCGCCCTCTCCAATCCGGGAACCCTTGAGGGATGTCCCACTGCCATGATCCCTCTCACAATCCAGGACTGCTGGCTCCCAACTGCTCACCTTCCTGCCTTCCTGATTGCCTCTAACCACTTTCGCCTGCAGCGTGATCACCCCCTAACCACTTCCCTGCCAGCCTGATTGATGTCTAACTGCTCCCCTGCCAGCCTGTTTGTCCCCAACTTCCCTCCTCTGCTGACCTGGTCACCCCTAACTGCTCTCCCCTGCAGCCTTGATTGCCCCCAACTGCCCTCCCTTGCAGGCCTGGTCCCTCCCAAATGCCCTCCCCTGCTGGCCATCTTGCAGTGGCCATCTTGCGTCCACATGGGGGCAGGATCTTGATCTTGTGTGTTGGAGTGATGGTCAATCTGCATATTACTCTTTTATTAGATAGGATAGAGGCCTGGTGCATGGGTGGGGGCCAGCTGGTTTGCCCTGAAGGGTGTCCTGGATCAGCGTGGGGGTTCCCTTGGGGTGTGGGGAAGCCTGGGCGAGGGGCCTGTGGTGGTTTGCAGGCCGGCCATGCCCCCTGGCGACCCAAGCAGAGGCCCTGGTATCTGGGATATATTTATCTTCTACAATTGAAACTTTGTAGCCTGGAGCGGAGCCAAGCCTCCTGCTCGCTCCGTGGCCGGCAGCCATTTCTGTTTGGATTTGTTTACCTTCTATAATTGAAACTTTGCAGCCTTAAGCAGAGGGCAGGTTGAAAGCTTGGCTTCCTTGGCCACCGGGGGCAACCCTAGCCTGCTCTCTCCAAATCCGTGGCTGCCGCCATTTTTCTTGGGATTTATCTTCTATAATTGAAACTTGGTATTCTTGAGTGGAGGCCTGGGCCCGCCAGGGTGTGCAGAAAGCTTGGCTACCTCTATTGCTGGGGAAACCCAAACCTCCCTCCTGCTCTCTGTGGTGGCAGCCATCTTGGTTGGGGTTAATTTGCATACTCACACTGATTGGCTGGTGGGCGTGGCTGGTGGGCGTGGCTGGTGGCTGTGTCAAAGTGATGGTTAATTTGCATATTACTCTTTTATTAGGTAGGACATCTCATTCTAATTTACTGATCCTGAATGCCCGATTTATGTATCAGTGGTAACATTAAAATATTTGCCTTAAAGTGACAGCTGTTACCAGCTTCTCCAGGTCTTCTTTTCCCACTCTATGCCAGCATCCATAAGAGTACATGAGATCACCATTCTGGGCTTCACTTCTAATTTTATCAGGAGTACAGTGGTACATACTTAATAATGATAATAACTGGTATTTATTTTCTACAAGAGGCCCAGTGCACAAATTCATGCATGGGTGGAGTCCCTCAGCCTGGCCGGTGTTCGGGGCTGATTGGGGCCATCTTGCCCAGTCCCGATTGGGGCTGATCAGGGCCGGTCAGCCAGAGAGGAGGGACCGCAGGAGGTTGACCAGCCATGGGACGTTAGTTATGGGAGCGCACTCACCACCAGGGGGCAGCTCCTGCATTGAGCATCTTCCCCCTGGTGATCAGTGTGCATCACAGCAACCGGTCAACCAGTTGTTTGGTTGTTGGGTCACTTAGGCTTATATATATATACTAAAGGCACAGTGCATAAAATTTGTGCATGGAGGATGTTTCCTTAGCCCAGCCTGCACCCTCTTCAATCTGGGACATCCCTCTCACAATCTGGGACCACTGGCTCCTAACTGCTCACCTGCCTGCCTGCCTGATTTCCCCTAACTGCACCCCTGCTGGCCTGTTCACCCCCAACTGCCCCCACACCAGCCTGGTCACCTCCAACTGCCCCCGCTGCAGGCCTGGTCACCCAACGCAGCCTGTTGCTCAGTCATTTGGTCACCCCTCACTAACCCCCCTGCTGGCCTGGTTGCCCCACACAGCCTGCTGCTCGGTCATTTGTTTGTCCTTCACTAACCCCCCTACCAGCCTGGTAGCCCCACGCAGCCTGTTCAATCATCCGTTCGGTTGCAATGGTAGCTTAGGTTTTTATATATGTAGATACATTTTGGCAGTATACATTCTCTTCACTACCTCACATTGTTTTTAACCATTCCTGTTGGAAAAATATATAATATACCATTTTTTAGAGTTGAATTTGAGGTTTCTTACCAATGTTTTTGTGTAAGACTAATGCTTGAATACAGCTTACCCAAAATATAGGTTAAAATGAAAGTATGAACACACACACATGCAGCATCAGAACTTCATGTGAATTGTGACTCCAACAAATTAGGAGTCACCTAGAGGATGCAACTATTATATTCATTCTATTTATTTCATTTATTTTATTTTATTAAAATAGTATCAAATAAAAAAAATTAGGTAATAAACAGCATTTGACTTCTCATTTCCAAGTGCAGGATGTCAGTGACAATGAAGGGATTGGTGAACAACATAGAAGCTACTGAGACTTTGTGGGAGGGGAAGGGGCAGATAATGATAAATTAGATTTATTAAAATATATTTAATTTATTCTATATAACTGCCACAAAAGTAGATTTCATAAGTAAATTTTTAAAAGAGTGATAGACTGAAAAAACACACACAACATTTCTAATCAAGACTGTTAAGATGTGAACTGGGCATGAGACATTAATTAGATACTGTTTATCCATCCATTAAGTGAGGTAAACAATACCCACAAAGGAATGAGTAGATGAACCAAATAGTTAGTGCTAAGAAGGATCTTTTTAAAAATATATTTTTATTGATTTCAGAGAGGAAGGGAGAGGGAGAGAGTGCTAAAAACATCAATGATGAGAGAGAACCACTGACTGGCTGCCCCCACTGTGGACCAAGTCCACAACCCAGACATGTTCCCCTGACTAGAACTGAACCCGGGACCCTTCATCCACAGGCCAACATTCTATCCACCAACACAAACCAGCCAGGGCAAGAAGGATCTTTTATTAACTGTAATACCCTCTTCTAATTTAGTAAATTTGAAAAATATAAGAACTCACATTGGGAAGGCTAGATGGTTTTGAAATATATTTAAATTTTAAGTACATTAAGTAATAAAATTTAAATATTTACAGTGGAATAATAAAAGAGAGAGAAAGAAGACAGAGAGAGCGAGATGGCAAAACAAAACAAAACAAACAAAAAAAAAAAAACCTTAAAAGAGTAAGGAAGATTATTTTTCAATACATAGACTTGTCTTTCTGGATATATAGAAATACATTTAATAGGATGACAAAAATAAAGTTTAACATTTTAAAATTGTGATATACAAATGCAATAGTGAGAGAAGGTGCTAAAGAGGCTGATAGAGTTTCTAAGCTGACATACTTATCAGTGACAATGGAATTGCTACTGAATAGAAAGTCAGTGAAAGAACAGGGGACTCAGTTGAGAAAATATCTTGACCTAAAATGTGGAAATAAAAGCATGCTCCTAGTCCTGCACTTTCAGAATGAACTTTCTGAAGGGGAAAAGATGTTTATTGCCATGAAATAATATAATTTAATGCCCCCTTTATAACACATACACCAGAAGTGAACTGACTGCTTCATCAAGTTAAATTTCACAGCCAGAGGAGATATGGGAAGTGATGGCAAAAAAATGATGTGAATACTTAATTAATGTGAAAGTTATCTTCCCTAAATGTGTTAGAGAATTAAAAAACAAAACGGTGGAGAGACCTAATCTTCACATCAATCCCAAGAATATTTTTTAAAAATTGTCATTAGGTATGAGAACCACAATTATCTAATTAACACACAGATGTTCCCTGACTGATTGAACTTAAGTCAACTTTACAATGGTACATTCAATAGAAACCCTCTGGTATAATACTCTCGCATGATACAAGGCAGTGGCAGTGAGCCTTAGTCTGGGTCAGCCACTCCAACATGAGGCCAAACAACCAATACTCTAGAGTGTACTGCATTGCTATTTTTTTTGATATTGTGTTTTGTGTGTCACATCCCATCATGTCTACAAAATGAACATCTGTGTCTCCTGCTTCTGATGAAGAAAGAAACTCAAGATAACTGCACAACTATAGGCTAAGGTAAGTGTTTTGAGCACAATTAAGGTAGGCTAGGCTAAGATACAATGTTTGGTAGGTTAGGTGTATTAAGTGCATTTTCCAGTCAATATTTTCAATTTAGGATGGAGTTCATTGAGATGTAACCCCATTGTAAGTTGAGGAGCATCTGTACAAAAAAATCACTATACATCTTCAGTTACATTTTTACTTCTTCTGGAGTCTGATATGAAACAACATTTTTCTGGATAAGTTATTCACACTCCAATTTGAAGACTTTTTCTTTCTATTGGTATGATATATTAGTTCAATAATATTTGTCATAATATATATTGCACATAAAAATATAATGCTCTGATTTTTGTTACCATTCTGAATTTCAGACTTTTCAACTTCCCTTAAGCAGGATATTATACAAACATTCCAGTAGTTGCATGTCTTATACCCAAAATGCCACATATTGACTGAAATGTTTTGTGAATTTAGTAATTCATTGTGCTACACAAAACACATAAAAAATAAAAATTTGGCAGTTAAGTGAAATAAGTAAAACTATATTTAAAAAATAAAATATAGACTGTTATATAAGTTCCTTTGCCAAAATTGTTTTAAAATATGTTTTTATTTTTAAAGAGAGAGGAAGGGAAAGGGATAGAGTGATAGAAACATCAATGAGAGAGAAACATCATCTACTGGCTGCCTCCCACATGTCCCCCCTCCTCCCCCCCCCCCCGCCGCCGCCGCACTGGGGATGGAACCTGCAAGCCAGGCATGTGCCCTGATTGGGAATGAACCGTGACCATTTGGCTTATGAGCCCAACCACTGAGCCACACCAGCCAGGCTGATTTTCTTTATTCTGTAATTTTAAGTTCATCTCCCATTTACTCTAACATGGTGTTTATCTCCATCAACGTAATAATTTCTTTTTCCTTCAGATCAGTCATGTCTTGCTAGTTGCCAGATACATTTTGATACTTTTCAAACCTATAATATTCAACTTTTCAGAAGCCTCTAATGACTGAACCCTTTGAAATGAAACTTATCTTGCTTTAAGTTCTATGACACTCTTCTGTTAACACTATCTCATTCTTATTTCCCTCTCAGTAGTTCACCCAGATTCCTTTTCTCCCATTCAAAGCTAAAATGCTGTTATTACCAGGTTGCAACTCATGGCTCCTTTCTCTGTCATTCTCATGAGTTCTTTTCACCATTATCCATTATTTAAAATGTACCACAGGACCCACATATATGTTTTAAAATATACTATACTAGAGGCCCAGTGCACGAAATTCGTGCATGGGTAGGGTCCCTAGCTACTGCCAGTGCTGGCTGGGGCCTCCCTTCACCAGCTGCTGGCTGCCAGCTGGGGACTTCCTTCATTCTGCACTGCCCCCTGGTGGTCAGCGCATGTCATAGCGAGAGACTGAACTCCCTGTTGGTCGAACTCCTGAGGGAACACTGCATATTAGGCGCTTATATATATATGTTTTCAATATGTTCTAAAATCCATGTTGCCAGACTATGCCTCCCTCTAAAGTTCTAGACCTGTGCTGTCCAAGTTTGTAGCTATTAATCACATTTGACTTCTTAAGTGGAAATGAATCAAAATTAAATAATGTTAAGAATCATTTTTTAAGACTTATTGGCCACACTTGAAATGGTCAATGCATTCCCTTTCTGTATTGCTGACTTACTTTATTTCCTATCATACAGCTATAGCAATATCCTTCTTAAAAGTCTCACTGATATTATTCTTACACTAGGCCTGGTGTATGAAATTCATGCACCGGGGGGGGGGGGGGGTCCCCTCAGCTGGGGATGTCTGACTGCTGGTTTAAGCCCAATCCTGGGGATAGGGCCTAAACCAGCAGTTGGACATCCCTCTCACAATCTGGGACCACTGGCTCCTAACTCCTCACTTGCCTGCCTGCCTGATTGCCCCTAACTGCCCCCCTTGCTGGCCTTTACACCCCCAACTGCCCCCCCTGCCGACCTGGTTGCCCCACGCAGCCTGCTGCTCAGTTGTTTGGTCACCCCTCACTAACCCCCTTGCTGGCCTGGTCACACCACGCAGCCTGTTCAGTTGTCCATTCGGTTGCGATGGTTGCTTAGGCTTTTATATATATAGATCCTCCCTCTTTAGCCTCCACAATGCCAATATCTAAACTTTCTAAAATGTAAACCTGATCAAATCACTCTTTCTCTTATATCTCTTAAATTACTGATAGCCATTCACAGGAATATACAATTCTAATACAAAATACAGAAACTTATATGATCTGGCTTCTAAATGTCTACTTAGACATATGGTATGTCCCAAAACTAGCCTTAAAAGCCCTTATTTTACACTGACAAGTACATCAAACTAATTAATCACTATAACTGAGCATTTTTTTTTCTTTTTTAAAAATTTTTGTTGTTGAAAGTATTACATATGTCCCCTTTTCCCCCCATTGACCTCTCCCTACTCGCACCTGTCCACAGCGCAGGCCTTCACACTTCATTGTCTGTGTCCATTGGTTATGCTTATCTGCATACAAGTTCTTTGGTTATTCTCTTGTCCTGCCACCCCACCTACCCCACCGCCCACCCTCCCCTGCCCTTCCCTCTGAGGTTTGACATTCTGTTCAGTGCTTCTGTCTCTGGATCTATTTTTGTTAATCAGTTTATGCTGATCATTATATTCCACAAATGAGTGAGATCATGTGATAATAATATTTCTCCAAATGACTTATTCACTTAGCATAATGCTCACCAGGTCCATCCATGCTGTTGCAAATGGTAAGAGTTCTTTTCTTTTACAGCAGTGTAGTAGTATCACAATTTTTTAATCCCCTCATCTGCATATGGGCACTTAGGCTATTTCCAAATCTTAGCTATTGTAAATTGCACTGCTGTGAATTAAGGGATGCATATATTCTTTCTGATGTCTTAGGATATAATCCGAGAAGTAGGATTACTGCATCAAGTGGGCATTCAATTTTAATTTTTTAAGGAAATTCCATACTATTTTCCAAAGAGGCTGCACCAGTTTGCATTTTCACCAGCAATGTATGAGTGTTCCCTTTGCTCCACATCCTTGCAAGCACTTATCCTTTGTTGATTTCTTGATGCTAGCCATTCTGACAGGTGTGAAGTGGTACTTCATTGTCGATTGCTTTGCATCTCTCGAATAATTTGAGCATTTTTTCATATGCCTCTTGTCTTTCTGTATGTCTACTTTGAAGAAATGTCTATTTAGGGGCTTTAAACATTTTTTGATTGGACTATTTATCTTTCTTTTGATAAATTTTATGAGTTCTTCATAAACTTTGGAGATTAAACCCTTATGAGATGTAACATTGGAAAATACATTCTCCCTTGTAGTGGGCTCTCCTGTTATTATGTTGATGGTTTCTTTTGCTGGGCAGAAGTTTTTTATTTTGATGTAGTCCCAATTATTTATTTTCTCCTTAATCTCCATTGCCCTAGGAGATACATCAGTAAACATATTATTACAAGATATGTCTGATATTTGCTGCCTATGGATTCTTCTAAGACTTTTATGGTTTCCTGCCTTACATTTAAGTTTTTTATCCATTTTGAGTTTATTTTGGTGTATGGTGTAAGTTGGTGATCTAATTTAATTTTTCCACTTTATTGATTAAGGTATTACAAATGTGTGCTTATCCCTCCATTGTCCCCCACCCCCCTAATCCTGCTCTCACTCTCATGCCCTGTTGTCCATGTCCATTGGTTATGCTCATATGGAAGCATACAAGTTCTGTGGTTGATATCTCCCCCTTACCCTCAACCTCACCTACCTTCCCTCTGAGGTTTGAGCATCTGATCAACGCTTCTCTGTCTCTGGATCTGTTTTTATTCATCAGTTAATGTTGTTCATTATAATCCACAAATGAGTGAGACCATGTGATATTAATCTTTCTCTGACTGGCTTATGTCCCTTAGCATAATGCTCTCCAGGTCCATCCATGATGTTGCAAATGGTAGGAGTTCCTTCCTTTTTACAGCAGCATCATATTCCATTGTGTAGATGTACCACAGTTTTCTAATCCACTCATCTGCTGATGGGCACTTAGGCTGTTTCCAAATCTTAGCTATGGTAAATTGTGCTGCTATGAACATAGGGGTGCATATATCTTTTCTGATTGGTGTTTCTAGTTTCTGGGATATAGTTCTAGAAGTGTGATTACTGGGTCAAATGAGAGTTCCATTTTTAGTTTTTTGAGGAAACTCCATACTGTTCTCCACAGTGGCTGCATCAGTCTACATTCCTACCAGCAGTGCATGAGGGTTCCTTTTTCTCCACATCCTTGCCAGCAACTGTCATTTGTTGATTTGTTGATGATAGCCATTCTGACAGGTGTAAGATGGTACTGCATTGTCGTTTTGATTGGCATCTCTCGGATGATTAGTGACTTTTGAGCATGTTTTCATATGTCTCTTGGCCTTCCTTATGTCTTCTTTAAAAAAGTGTCTATTTAGGTCCTTTGCCCATTTTTTGATTGGGTTATCTTTCTTTTATTAAGTTGTGTGAGTTCCTTGTCAATGTTGGAGATTAAACCCTTATCAGAGATAACATTGGCAAATATGTTCTCTCTTGAGGTGGGCTTTCTTGTTGTTTTGTTGATGGTTTCTTTTGCTGTGCAGAAGCTTTTTATTTTGATGTAGTCCCATTTGTTTATTTTCTCTTTAGTTTCCATTGCCCTAGGAGCTGTATCGGTGAAGATATTGCTTCAGTATATATCTGAGATTTTGCTGCCTGTGGATTCCTCTAGTATTTTTATGGTTTCCCATCTTATGTTTAAGTCATTTATCCATTTTGAGTTTATTTTTGTGTATAGTGTAAGTTCGTGGTCTAGTTTCATTTTTTTGCATGTATCTGTCCAATTTTCCAAGCACCATTTATTAAAGAGACTGTCTTGACTCCATTGTATGCTCTTGCCTCCTTTGTTGAATATTAATTGAGCAAGGTGGTTTGGGTCGATTTCTGAGTTCTCTATTCTATTCCATTGATCTATATGTCCATTCTTGTGCCCGTACCAGGCAGTTTTGAGAACAGTGGCTTTGTAATACAGCTTGATATCTGGTATTGATATCCCTCCTACTTTGTTCTTCTTTCTCAGGATCATTGCAGCTATTCGGGGTCATTTTTTTAGTCCAGATGAATTTTTGGAGAGTTCTTTCTAGGTCTGTGAAATATGCTGTTGGTGTTTTAATGGGTAGTGCATTGAATCTATAGATTACTTTGGGCAGTGTGAACATTTTAATGATGTTGATTCTACCAATCCATGAATTGTTTATGTCTTCCTCTATCTTTTTTTCAACATCTTGTAGTATTCCGAATAGAGGTCTTTTATGTTCTTCATTACATTTACAGGCAGTCCTCAGGTTATGCTGGATTCGACATATGTCGTTTCGTGGTTACATCGCCATCTCCCATTTATTTATTAAAAAAAAACTTCCGTCATTTTGACGGAATGAAAGGAAAGCAAGTATGTACATATGTGCTCTATGTTTTTTTAAAATTTTATTTTATTGTTCAAAGCATTGCACATAGTAGTACATATATCTCCCTTTTTTCCCCAATAACCTTCCCCCAGCCTCCCCTAACTCCTGTCGCATGCCCTCATCCCACCCCCCCAACAGTGTCTTGTGTTCATTGGTTGTGCTTATATGCATGCATAAAAGTCCTTCGGTTGATCTCTTTACCCCCCTCCCAACACTCCCCAGCCTTCGCGCTATAATTTGACAGTCTGTTCCATACTTTACTGCCTCTATCTATCTTTTTGTTCATCAGGTTATAATGTTCTTTATTTTCCATAAATGAGTGAGATCATGTGGTATGTGCTCTATGTTTTTTTATTATTTATTTACCACAAGTAAAGGTCAGGAATTGTTATCTTTCTTTTATTTATTTATTTATTTTTTTACTGTTTTACTTCATTATTGCTGTGTATGTGCTCCATGTGAGTGACGTAGGTGCTCATATAGGTGAATTTCGACTTACAGCGAAAATTGTGTTACGTAGCACTATGGGAACAGATCTCTGATGTAACAGGAGGACCTACTGTATTCCAAGGTATCTTAAATGTTTTTGTGCAATAATAAATGGGATTTTTTTTAAATCTCTCTTTCTGTAAGTTCTCTATTGGTGTATAAAAATGCCATAGATTTCGTGGAATTAATTTTGTATCCTGCTACATTGCCGAATTCATTTATTAAGTCTAAAATTTTTTGATGGATTATTTAGGGTTTTCTATGTACAGTATTATGTCATCTGTGAATAATAACAATTTTACTTCTTCTTTTCCAATTTGGATGCCTTTTATTTCTTCTTCTTATATAATTACTTTGGCTAGCACTTCCAGTACTATGTTGAACAGGAGTGGTGAAAGCGGGCATCCCTGTCTTGTTCCTGCTCTTAAGGGAAATGGTTTTAGTTTTTGCCCATTGAGTATGATGTTGGCTGTAGGTTTGTCATATAAGGCATTTATTATGTTGAGGTATGATCCTTCTATTCCTTCTTTGCTGAGTATTTTTATCAGAAAAGGGTGTTGGACTTTGTCAAATGCCTTTTCTGCATCAATTGCTATGACTATGTGATTTTTATCTCTCAACTTGTTTATGTTATGTAACACCTTTATTGATTTGCGGATATTGTACCAGCCTTGCATCCCTGGAATAAATCCCACTTGGTCATGGTGTATGATCTTTCTAATATAATGCTGGATCCGGATTGCTAAAATTTTGTTGAAGATTTTAGCATCTATGTTCATCAGGGATGTTGGCCTGTAATTCTCTTTCTTTGTGGTGTCTTTATCTGGTTTTGGAATTAGGGTAATGCTGGCTTCATAGAAAGAGCTTGGAAGTGTGCCTTCTTCTTGAATTTTTTGGAGTAGTCTGAAAAGGATTGGTTTTAGTTCTTTGAATATTTGGTAAAACTCCCCTGTGAAGTCATCTGGTCCAGGGCTTTTGTTTGCTGGAAGCTTTTTAATTACTGTTTCAATTTCATCAATGGTTATCAGCCTATTCAAGGTTTTTTATTCTTCCTGATTGAGTTTTGGGAGCTTTCCTTTTTCTAGGAATGTATTCATTTCATAGAGGTTGTCCAGTTTGTTGGAGTAGAGTTGTTCATAGTATATTTTTTTTTACAATCCTTTGTATATTAGTGAGGTCAGTTGTTACTTCACCTCTTTCATTTCTGATTTTGTTTACTTGTGTCCTCTCTCTTTGTTTCTTAGTGAGCCTGGCAGAGGTTCATCAATCTTGTTTATCCTTTCAAATAACCAGCTCTTGGTTTCATTGATCTTTTGTGGTTTTTTTCCCCTCTATGTCATTTATTTCTGCTCTGATCTTTATTATCTCCTTCCTTCTGGATATTGTGGGCTTTTCTTGTTGCTCTCTTTCTAATTCTTTAAGTTGCAATGGTAGATAATTTATAGCCTGTTTTTCTTGTTTTTGTTTTTGGGTTTTTTTTTGTTTTTTTTTTTTTTTTTAGGATGGCCTGTAGAGCTATGAACTTCCCTCTCAGGACTGCTTTCATTGTGTCCCATAGATTTTGGATTATTTTCATTTTCATTTGTTTCCAGGATGCTTTTTATTTCTCCTTTGATCTCTTTGGTAAACCCAATCATTGTTTAATAGCATGCTATTTAGCCTCCAATGTTCAATTTTTTTTCATTGTTTTTATTGTAGTAGATTTCTAATTTTATGCCTTTGTGATTTGAGAAGATGCTTGTCATGATTTCTATCATCTTGAATTTGAAGAGACTTTGCCTGTGTCCTAATATGTGGTCTATCTTTTAAAATGCCCCATGTGCACTGGAGAAGAATGTATAATCTGTATCTTTGGGGTGAAATATTCTGAAGATATGAATTAAGTCCATCTGATCTAGTGAGTTATTTAGGATTGCTGTTTCTTTGCTGATTTTTTGTTTAGAAGATATATCCAGTGGTGTCATTGGGGTATTAAAATCCCCTATTAGGATTGCATTGCTATCAATTTCTCCCTTGATATCTTCCAGAAGTTGTTTTATGTATTTGGGTGCTCTTGTATTGGGTGCATATATGTTTACCAGACTTATATTTTCTTGTTGAATTGCTCCCTTTAGTATTATGTAGTGGCCTTCCTTATCTCTTGTTATGGACTTTACTTTGAGGCCTATTTTGTCCAACATAAGTATTGTAACCCCAGCTTTTTTCTCATTTCCATTTGCTTGAAAATTTTTTTCTATCCCTTCACTATTAGTCTGTGTGAATCCTTTGTTCTGAGATGGGTCTCTTGCAGACAGCAAATATAAGGTCATGAGGTCATGTTTTTCTTAACCATTCAGCTACCCTATGCTTTTTGATTGGAGCATTTAATCCATTTATGTTTAATGTTATTATTGATAAGTACTTGTTTGTTGTCATTTTTATTCTTAATGTTTGTGTTTCTTCTTGCCTTTCTGTTTCTTCTTTTTACAGCAGTCCCTTTAGCATTTCTTGCATTGCTACCTTGATGGTAATAAACTCTCTTAGCCCTTTTTTGTCTGTTTAGCTACTGATTCCACCTTCAATTTTGAAAGATAGCCTTGCTGGGTATAGTATTCTTGGATTCAGTTCCTTGCTTTGCATTACTTTGTGTATTTCATTCCATTCCCTTCTGGCCTGGTGTGTTTCTGTTAAGAAATCAGTTGATATTCTAATGGGAGATACCTAGTAGGTAACTTTCTGTCTCTCTATGGCAGACTTTAAGACTCTTACTTTGTCATTGACGTTTGCCAATTTAATTATGATGTATCTTGGTGTTAGTGTTTTTGGGTTTATCTTGTTTGATACTCTGTGCTTCTTGGACATGCGTAGTTTTTTTCTTGCCAATATCAGGGAACATTTCTGTCATTATTTCTTCAAACAGGTTTTCTATTCCTTGCTTCTCTTCTTCTCCTTCTGGTACCCCTATTATATGGATGTCATTTTGTTTTGTGCTGTCCCAAAGCTCTCTTAGGCTCTTCTCTTGCTTTTTAAATTTTCATTCCAGTTGCTGTTGTGTTTGTGTGATTTTTCCTACCTTGTCTTCTAATTCGCTGATGTGGGCCTCAGCCTCTTCTAGTCTACTGTTTAAGCTTTCCATTGTGTTCTTTATTGCAGCTATGTCATTCTTCATTTCCTCTTGGTCCCTTTTCATGTTGGTGACATTCTCATTCAGCTCCTTATAGTTTTCATTGAGTTGTGTGTATTTGTCATCCATCCATTTGAGCATCCTTATAACCATTACTCTGAGTTCTTTCTCTGACATGTTACTTGCCTCTATTTCACTTAGCTCCCTTTCTGGTGATTCCACTTTTTCTTTTCCTTTGGGGATTGCTTTTTGTGTATTTCCACATTTTGCTATAATGTTTTAATTGTTTCTGTGTCCTATATCTGAATGCTTTGCTACCCAGTTTTTTGGGGGGATGGTGCTACTGGTGTGATCTCTCAGGACTCCTTGGCTTGGTATTCTAGTGTATTCCCTACTGGAGCTATTTGGGTTCTCTTGATGTAGGACTGCAAGCTGGAAAAGTGCAACTGCAGTGTCCAGAAGTCAGCAGCCGGGCAGAGGGATGTCTCAATTTTTGCTGCCTTGCACCTTTGGTTGAAATTGCGTGTGCCCAGCAGGGGCTCACAGTGGCACCCAAGAGCTGCCTGTGGAGTGGTGGACTCAGGAGGCCTGTGTGCTGGAAAAGTGCAACTGTAGTGTCCAGAATTCTGCAGCTGTGGGGTGGAAAGACTCAGTTTTTGCTGCTGTGCTCATGGCTGGATACGCATGTTTCCAGTGGCGGCTCACAGAGGCATCAATGTTGCATTTGCCATCATGGTGCACTGATGCACTCTGAAGGGCCTGGTGCTGAAGCTGTGTGATTAAGGTGTCTATGGGCCAGTATCCTGGAAGAGGGAATTCAGAATTTCTACTGTGGGACAGTGCACCCTTGTTTGTATAAGATCACACCTAGCGGGGGCTCACAGCAGAATCAAAGAGCTGCCTGTGGGTTGGTAGGCTCAGGAGGCTTGTGCACTGGAAACACACGACTGTGGTGTATGGAGGTCTGCCTCTAGAGAGGGTGTAAGTCATACTTACTGCTGCGGGAGTGGTGCATCTTTGGAAGTGGAGGTCCTAGAGTCTGCAGGTCTGCGGTTGGGGCAGCAGGATTTTGGCTGGAGTGGCTGCCGGGTCACAGGCAGTGTCCAAGGGCTATCTGGGTGGTGGTGCTGATGAGTTCCTATAAGAAGCTGCTCTCCCCTTCAAGATGGTGTGGGCTCCATGCCAGAGTCCCGCAGCCTGGGGAGTGTCTGCATTGGTGGTAGGTTCTCCCTGTCCAAGAGAGCCTGGTCTGCCATCCCCTGCTGCTCCTGCCAGATTTAACTGTCACTCACTCACTCACTCACTCACTCACACACACACCACACACATCCACACATTTTGTTTTGTGTTGTCCCAAAGCTCTCTTAGGCTCTCCTCTTGCTTTTTAAGACATTTGATCCTTTCAGCCCCTCACTCACTCACATTCTCTCCCTTACCTCCCTCCTGCCAGCCGCCATCTTAGGAATCCCCTCAGTCTTATTTAATTTATGTTCATGTACCTATCCAATTTTCCCAACACCACTTATTGAAGAGACTATCTTGACTCCATTGTATGCTCTTGCCTGCTTTGTCAAATACTAATTGAGCATATTGGCTTGGGTCATATTCTGGGTTCTCTATTCTATTCTATTGGTCTTTATGTCTGTTCTTGTGCCAGCACCAGGCTGTGTTGAGAACAGTGGCTTTGTAATATAACTTGATATTTGGTATTGTGACACCTCCAAATTTGTTCTTCTTTCTCAGGATTTCTGTGACTATTCAGGGTCTTTTTTTATTCCATATGAATTTTTGGAGAGTTTGTTCTAGGTCTGTGAAATATGCTGTTGCTATTTTAATAGGGCTTGTATTGAATCTATAGATTGATTTGGGTAGAATGGATATTTTAATGATGTTAATTGTACCAATCCATGAACATGGTATATTTTTCCAATTGTTTTATGTCTTTTCCTATCTCTTTTTTCAACATCCGGTATTTTCTCTGAGTACTGGTCTTTTACCTCCTTAGTTCATTTTATTCCTAGGTATCTTAATTTTTTTTTATTGCAATGGTAAACGGGATGTTTTTAATGTCTATTTCTGTAAATTCATTATTGGTGTATAAAAATGCCATAGATTTCTGGGTGTTAATTTTGTATCCTACTCCATTGCTGAATTCATTTATTAAATATAGTTTTATTTTTGATGGCGTCTTTAGGCTTTTCTATATACAATAAGATGTCATCTGTGAATAATGACAGTTTTATTTCTTCTTTTCCAATTGGATGCATTTTATTTCTTCTTCTTTTCTGATCACCATGGCTGGTACTTCTAGTACTAAGTCAAATGGGAGTGGTTAAACTGGGCATCCCTGTCTTGTTCCTGTTCTTAGGGGAAATGGTTTTAGTTTTTTCCCATTGAGTATTATGTTTGGTGTAGGTTTGTCATATAAGCCTTTTATTATGTTGAAGTATTATCCCTCTATTTCCACTTTGCTGAGGGTTTTTATCAAAACAAGGGTGTTGGAGGGGATTTTAAATGGTGCAGATGTAAGTGGATGCTGCATGGACATGCTCCTAGGACCAAACTGGAATTACAACTAAAATACAGAAAAACTTCCTGAATAATCAACAGAAGACTGAATGGTGAGAACCCTGATAACCAAGGACCAAAAGAGGAGACCACATAGAGACTGGTAAGAGGGTCAGAATTGTGAAAAAGCTGGTCAGGCAACTGAAGTTATACAGAGATATATCAGCTATAGGGAGTTGCCACTGAGAACTCTGGGGTCTAATATCCAAGCTGGGATCCCCAGCAGAGAGCACTAGAACTGAGAAGGTAACCCCATAATATCTGGCTGTGAAAAACAGTGGGGTTGCTGCTTCAGGAATTGACTGCTGGAAATTCAGGCACCCTATAATAGGGCCAACGCACAAAATTCCCTGTAAAGCCACCCACCATGTACTCCAGCAGAGGACAGGCAGAGTGCAGTGGAGCTGTGTGATCAGAATCCAGGATTGGGGGCTCTGGGGTTTGAGCGCAGAAAGCAGATACCCCAGTTTCCTATGCTGAGCCATTCCCTCACACTGCAGAGGTCTTCTTTCTCAGGCAGACATTTCCCATACTGATGACCTTTCCTGGGGTAAGAAATTTGATCCACCTTATTGGGAAAAAACCTTGCCCCAAAGTGCAGAGTTTCTCAGGCCAATTAAGAGATGGAGAATAACAATTAGCCTCCAGGCAGAAGAAATTGCCCCATCCTGTTTGAAAAAAACAAAAAAACAAACAAAATACTCTTGGCACACCCATGGACAATTGCCTGAGGACCATTCAAGACAAAATCCTATCACTCTGTAGACAGAGGCAGTTTCTGGAGGCTTTGAATCTTTGCCTGATCAAATTAGTAAGAAACAGCATTTGACACTTTCCTGCATTAGAAATTAAGAGGCAAAGTAGATCTACCTAGTATACAGTCACAAACCAAAACAGGGAGCTAAAATGAGGAGACAAAGAAACAACCCCCAAATGAAAGAACAAGAGAATGCTCTGAAATAAGAGATAAATAAAATGGAAATAAGAAATTTATCTGATAGAGTTCAGAGTAATTATGGTAAAAATGCTCAATGCATAAGAAAAGATACAGTAACTATGAAAACAGAAATAAAGAATAACATAGCACAAATAAACAAAACATTGAAGGAATACACAGCAGATTAGGGGAAGCTGAGGATCAAATCAGTGAATTAGAAGACAGGGTTGAAAAAAATCACTCCATCGGAGAACCAAAAGGGAAAAAAAAGAAACAGTTAAAAAACAGGAGGACAGCTTAAGGGAGCTGTGGGAAAACAACAATATTTGAATAGCAGCTGTGCCAGAAGAGGTAGAAAGGGAGAAAGGGATAGAGACAGTAATTGAAGAGACAATGGCAGAAAAGTTCCCTAAGCTGGTGAAGGAAAAAGTCACATAAATTCAGGAGGCACAGAGAGTACCAAGTAATAAGAACCCAAACAGGCCCATGCCCATACACATCATAATTAAAATGCCAACAATTAAAAACAAAGAGAGAATCTTAAAGGCAGCAATACAAAAGCAAACTGTGACCTACAAAGGAGCTCTAATAAGGCTGACACCTGATTTCCCATCAGAATTTCTACAGGCCATAAGGGAATTGCATGAAGTTCTCAAGGTAGTGGAAAGCATGGATCTGAAACCAAGATTACTATATCCAATAAGACTATCATTCAAAATAGACAGTCAAATAAAGAGCCTCCAGGACAAAAAAAAAAAAAGCTAAAGGAGCATATCACCATCAAGCCAGCATTACAAGAATTGCTAAAGGGACTGTTGTAATGAGAATAAATACAGAGAGAAACCTAGGCATACAGAATTAAGATGGAAATAAATAAGTACCTATCTGTAACAACCTTAAAAGTGAAAGGGTTAAAGAGAATAAAACGGGGCAGAGAAAAACTTATTGTGCTTAGCAGATAGCTTGCAGAAAGCTTGCAGCCTTGAGCAGAGCATAACTCAGATAACCAGAAGACACCTGGCATGGGAGGAATCAAGGACAGACCAGGCCCTTACATCAGCAGAGCAGCTTACAGCCAGCAAAAAAATAATAATAACCTATCTCTCCCTGCTCTCTTGTCTGATGCCTTTCTTGGTCTCAGCCCACCTGCACCCAGGTGTCCAGAATAAAATCTCTTTTGATACATTATGTCCTCATGTCATAGGTGTGTGACCCCGGCCCACTTCAAACCTTTCATTTGGTGCTGAAACCCGGGAAGGCCTAGTGAGGGGTCTGGTAAGAGCCATCGCAGGGTTCTAGCAACCAGACACTTGGAACGCATGTTCATCTGGCTCCTGAGCTCCCCTTGTGTCTGGGAAAGCCCCCAGCCACATTCCTGCAAGGCTGAACTTCTGCTGAACTCATGACACTTACTTGGGCCCCCCTAGCCTTCCTCCAGCCTGGTCTGGGGTTGTGCCTGTGACTGGACAGTGGACCTCTCCTTGCCTTGCCTCCTCCTGCATCAACACCAGGCATATATTCATAGGTAAGTGGCTTTAGTCTGTTTTCCTCGGTCCAGACTGACCTGTCATTTTGGGTTCGGAGCCAGGCTCCAGGCTGATACTGTTCAGCCAGCCTCATGGAAATCCAGTGCTGGTCAGGTTCCTTCGCCCACTTTCCTGACGGGAATGCCTGTCAAGGAGGGAGGGCTCCGTCCGTTTCTGGTGAATGTTAGGGCGAGATAAGGACGCCTTTCTTGGCCTTAACTTCATGGAAAGCAGACCTGAAGCCACTGTCAGTTGCCATGGGGAATTTGCAGTTGACCATTCCCAGCACCACACCCCTGGGTTATCTACTTAAAAGCCTTCAGACCCTAGAATTCGTGCAGGACTTCTTGCCTCAGTAAAACAGCACTTTCAATTTCCAAATTCTAACTGACCTTGACAATTCTGCTGCACACAAGGCAAGTGGTCTGAGATCCTGTGTTTCCAGGCTTTTTTACACTCAAGGACACATCCTTCTCTCTGTAACAGCTGCTCTCCCTCACAGATTTTTCCTTCTTTACTCTAAACCCCCAGAGGATCTCAAATCCTTCTCTTCCTTCAACACTTTTTATCTCACCGACCATCCCCCGGTGCCCTAGTCTATGGTTCCTCCATCTCCACAGCCTAAAAGCCTACCACCCTACCCAGCAAAACTCACCACCACCATCCCATCTCACACTGGCTCCAGAGCAGTTTTTGGATCTCTTCTTCCTCCCACTCTGGCACTAGCCTTAAAGTGCCCCCTTCGAGAGATTGCTGGTGCAAACCTGGTTTCATGCCCAGGGCCAAGCGGATACCCTCCACTGACAGGCCCCCTGCCTCCTCCAGTCAGAGCAGATGTTATCCCTAACAGGGACCCACAATGGAACTACCAGGAAGGGCAGGCAGGTCACAGGTCTCAGGACCACATAGTTCTCTACTTGCTAGAAGAACTGAAAAACACAGCCCACAAAGCAGTTAATTATAAAAAATTAGCGAAGGTCACCCAGAAAAGACACAAAAATCTGGCAGTCTTCCTCTCTCACCTTACACAGGCCATGAGAAAATACACCAATCTAGAGCCTACAAACGCAGAAGGAACAACCCCCCAATAAGACCTTTTAAACATGACCTTTAAGGTCTTTAATAATAGAGACAAGGAGACCCAAATCCAAAAACAAAAGCGAGATCAGGCCAAGGCTAAAGCCCAAGCCCTTTCAGTCCTAGCCACCGCTCTCATGACCCCAAACGAAGTGCTAGTCCTCCAACCAAAAGTAAGTCAGGGGCTAAATCTCTTCTGGGCCCATGCTTCAAATGCAATGAGAGGACACTGGACCAAATCCTGCCCAAACCCAAGAGCCCCGCCTGGGCCCTGCCCAAGGTGCATAAGGGAAGGCCACTGAAAATCAGACTATAGTCTGGCCCTTCCAGGTGGAACCTCAGCAAGGCCGCCCTCTGGATCTGGTTTGGGGCTCCCAGACCTTCTGGGACTGGCCACCAAAGACTGAAGCTGCCCAGGCCATCACCAGGACAGAGCCTCGGGTAATGATTGTGGTGGCAGGTAAGCCAATCTCCTTTTTAATTGACAATGGGGATCACTTATTCTGCCCTCTCTGAATTCACTGGGGCCCTTGTCCTCTTCTCAGTTTCTATTATGGGGGTTGACAGACTAGTGTCACAGCCCTTAGCCACCTCACCTCTACACTGCATCTTACTACATAATCCCTTATCCACTCTTCTTGCCCGACTGAAACGGTACAGACATCCCCTCATAAAGCCCAGTTGCCCCAAATGACAGTAACCTATTTCAGTTTCACTCTCACCCCACAAGATCACACCATTCCTTAGACTGTAACGCCATATCTCCTCTATCACTGTACCCTCCTCTAAACAAGAAATACCCTTCTTTCTCAGGCTCGCTAGGTACTCTAGCCTCTGAGTTCCCAATTTCAGTTTTCTTACAAAGCTCCTCTATAATGTAACATGGCAAAGGGACACCTCACTGAGCCTTTAGATCCCAAGGCCAGCATTTTCACCCCTTTAATGCTCTGCAAACTGCTCTGACCTCAGCACCTTCTCACACACACCCATTCCCAAAGAATGCTTACTTAACACATTGCAACTGGATGGATCATGAGAATTCTCGTGTTTTCATATTACACAGTGTTTTACAAAGTATCATACCTTATAAGACCATGTAATAAATAAATTCAAAATGCAATGGGTATTTAATTTTAAGGTGTGCCTTTAACATTTATGTAAAACGTTTTTTGTACTCGTTCAATAGAAACCTATCTGACCACTGGGTAAAGCTAGCAATGAAACTACTGGTCCGCAAATTAACAGTCCAGCTATTAGCAAAAGCTGAACTCCTTAACACCCAAACCTTAGCATATTATCTCTAAGGAAAAATATGGCAGTTTTAAATCCAAGTGGCTAGAGGCCTTGGAGCAGACTGCTGGGCCTGCTCCCTCCTCCCTCACCTTTTCTGCAGCCTCATATGCCTGTACATAATTTACCAAAGTCTTTGGCAACTTAAAGCTTTAAAAAATTACTATATTAAATGATAAACATCTAAATATTTCAACAAGTTTTAAGTTCACCTAATTTTACCTTTTATTACAGAAAATCTATAAAGTAAATTTAAAACTGTTAATATAATGTCTTGTGCTTTGTTAAAGATATATTTCTTAAAAGTGAGAATGTTCATCAATGTCAATCTAAGAAATACTGGCTGTTTACTTTTTAATCATCATTAGAAAATTAAGGTTTAAATATTGTAAATGACACAGGCCAGTAAGCCAGAACAAGCAGAATAGAAAAACTGAAATAATAAAACAGCAGTCCACAGCCATCTAGTAAATCCTATATTCCCTAAACCAAGGACACTTAAAAATAAATAATTTAAGAATAAACCTCATTTTAATATATTAGATACAACCCTACAAACTAATGTCTCTTTCCTTCCACCAGACCATTTATCATAACTCTTATTGTTCTAACTTTTACACCAATAATACTAAAATGTATAAAACAGTTTGTCTCCACCAGATTACAAGCCCTACTTGTACTCAGAAAATACCACCCCTAGATACCATCACAACCTCCATTTGTGCCCAGCCATTATCGTCTCTCTAACCCCCAGCGCAAGGACAATAGGCCAGATACAGATGTAAAACTCACCAGGGCAAAAAGCTCCAGAAGCCTAGCAAGGGGCAAAACTGGAAAACACACACACACAAAAACCTCACCTCCAGAATAACCTATCCTCCCACTAGCCTTCCTGGGAAAAAATAGCCCCTCTCGCATATCAGCCGAATGACTAATAAATTATATATTCAGACTTCCACATTCCTGCAGGTTATTAGTAACAACACTCTCCCACCTGGCACAGTCTATCCTATCTGAACAGTGCAAAATATGTTTGAATTCATTACAGACCTCTGGCTCCAGGGTAATTTAAAGGACTTCTCTTCAGATCACATCTATTTGTTTACCTTCCTAGTGCTTCTAAATCTCACAGGTCTTTTATATCCCTAAAACGGTCTCCCTACTTGCCCTAGACTCATTAGTCAACAGAGCCAAATATCAACAGTACAACAATTGAAATTTCTTTTGAGAGCCAAATTTTTTAAACTTAAACTTCTTCTAATGTCACTTCTTCAAAATAGACTCACCCAGGCCATGGTATTTTGTGGAAGAGCCACACTCAAGGGGCCAAAGAGCCACATGTGGCTCATGAGCCGCCGTTTGCCAACCACGGCCCTAGACTATCTTTTAGCCAAAAAGGGAAGTGTTTGTTTAATTGCTAACACCTCCTGTTGTATTTATCTAAACTCTACAGGTAGAATAAAGGAAAAAAACACAACACATTCACAGAATACTCAATGGCTCAAGGAGATCAGTCAGGATAGCATAGAGTAGTCCACATGATCCAGCCCACAAGCAGCTCTGCCAAAATTAACCTGGCTTTTACCCCTTTTGGGCTCCCTAACACTATTTCTCCTACTACTCCTCTTCAGGCCCTGCATTTTCAGGATAGTTACCAAATTTATATAAACAAGATTACAAGTCCTAGCTAAGACAGTAAGACAGTTTGTCCTTACCCAGGCAAAGGGACCTTACAGGCCTATATCCCAGGAAATAATCTGAATTCATTCCTTAGGTGTCCACGACAACCCCTCCCATGCATGAAGCAGACAAAGAGAAACGGTAACTACACACCCCTTCTTTTCCTTTATATATACCCTTTAAGACAGGAATGAAAGGGTTAAAGAAAATAAAACGGGGCAGAGAAAAACTTATTGTGCTTAGCAGAAAGCTTGCAGCCTTGAGCACAGCATAGCTCAGATAACCAGAAGACACCTGGCATGGGAGGAACCAAGGATGGACCAGACCCTTACTTCAGCAGAGCAGCTTACAGCCAGCAAAATAATTAATAAAAACCTCTCTCTCCCTGCTCTCTTGTCTGATGCCTTTCTTGGTCTCAGCCCACTTGCACCCAGGTGCCCGGAATAAAATCTCTTCTGAGCCCTGACCTGTTTGGCTCTGGATAAAGTGTCGGCCTGTGGACTGAAGGGTCCCGGGTTCGATTCCAGTCAAGGGCATGTACCTTGGTTGCGGGCACATCTCCAGTAGGGGGTGTGCAGGAGACAGCTGATCAGTGTTTCTCTCTCATTGATGTTTCTAACTCTCTATCTCTCTCCCTTCCTCTCTGTAAAAAATCAATAAAATATATATTTTTAAAAAAATCTCTTTTGATACATTATGGACTCATGTCATAGGTGTGTGACCCAGCCCACTCCAAAACTTTCAAAAAGTAAATGGATTAAATGTTCCAATAAAGAGGCATAGGGTAGAAATAATGACAGAAAACTTCCCTGATATTGGCAAGAAAAAAACTATTCAAGTCCAAGAAGTACACAGAGTCCCAAACAAGTTGAACCCCAAAAGAATGACACCAAGACACATCATAATTAAATTGACGAACACCAACGACAAAGCAAGAATCTTAAAGGCTGCCAGAGAGAAACAGAAAGTTACCTACAAGGGTTCTCCTATTAGAATATAAATGGACTTCTCAACAGAAACACACCAGGCCAGAAGGGAATGGAATGAAATATACAAAGTGATGCAAAACAAGGGACTGAATCCAAGAATACTATACCCAGCAAGGCTATCATTCAAAATTGAAGGTGGAATCAGAAGCTTCACAGACAAAAGAGGGCTAAGAGAGTTCATCACTACCAAGCCAGCAATGCAAGAAATGCTAAAGGGGCTGCTGTAAAAAGAAGAAAGAGAAAGGCAAGAAGAAACACAAACACTAAGGAAAAATATGTCAACAAACAGGTACTTATCAATAATAACAGTAAACGTAAATGGATTAAATGCACCAATCAAAAGACATAGGGTAGCTGAATGGATAAGAAAACATGACCCATATATTTGCTGTCTACAAGAGACCCACCTTAGAGCAAAAGATTCACACAGACTGAGAGTGAAAGGATGGAAAAACATTTTTCAGGCAAATGGTAATGAGAAAAAAGCTGGGGTTGCGATACTTATATCAGATAAAATAGACCTCAAAGTAAAGGCCATAATAAGAGATAAGGAAGGCCACTACATAATACTAAAGGGAGCAATCCAGCAAGAAGATATAACTCTGGTAAACGTATATGCACCCAACGCAGGAGCGCCTAAATACATAAAAAATCTGCTGGAAGATATCAAGGGAGAGATCGACATCAACACAATCATAGTAGGGGACTTTAATACCACTGACATCAATGGATAAATCCTCTGGACAAAAAATCAGCAAAGAAACAGCAATTCTAAGTGACACACTAGATCAGATGGACCTAATTGACATCTTCAGAGTATTTTACCCCAAAGCCATGGAATATACGTTCTTCTCAAGTGCACATGGGACATTCTCAAAAATAGACCACATATTGGGTAACAAGCAAAGTCTCCCCAAATTCAAAAAGGTTGAAATCATATCAAGCATTTTCTCAGACCACAATGGCATAATATTAGAAATAAACTACAATAAAAACATTCCAAAAATTCAAACACTAGGAAACTGAATAGCATGCTACTAAACAATGATTGGGTTATCAATGAGATCAAAGAAGAAATTAAAAACATCCTGGACACTAATGACCATAAAAACACAACATTGCAAATCCTATGGGACACAATGAAAGCAGTCCTGAGAGGGAAATGTATAGCTCTACAGGCCTACCTCAAAAAACAAGAAAAAATGGTAATAGATCATCTAACTCAACAACTCAAAGAATTAGAAAGGGAGCAACAGGGAAAGACCACAGTGAGCAGAAGAAAGGAAATAATAAAGATCAGAGCAGAAATGAATGACATAGAGACCAAAAAAAAAAAATACACAAGATCAACAAAACCAAGAGCTGGTTCCTTGAAAGGATAAACAAGATTGATGAACCTCTAGCCAGGTTCACCAAGAAGCAAAGAGAGAGGACCCAAATAAACAAAATCAGAAAGGAAAAAGGTGAAATAACAACAGACCCCATAGAAATACAAAGGATTGTCAAAAAATACTATGAACAACTCTACTCCAACAAACTAGACAACCTGGAGGAAATGGACACATTCCTAGAAAAACACAACCTTCCAAAACTTACTAAGGAAGAGACTAAAAATCTCAATAGGCTGATAACTATGGAAGAAATTGAAGCAGTCATCAGAAAGCTCCCAGCAAACAAAAGCCTGGGGCCAGACGGCTTCACAGGGGAGTTTTATAAAACATTCAAGGAAGAGCTAAAACCTATCCTCCTCAGACTATTCCAGAAAATTCAAGAAGAAGAAACACTTCCAAGCTCCTTCTATGAAGCCAGCATCACCTTAATACCAAAACCAGATAAAGATAACACAATGAAAGAGAATTACAGGCCAATATCCCTCATGAACATAGATGCCAAAATCTTCAACAAAATCCTAGCAAATAGAATCCAGCAATACATCAGAAAGATCATACACCACAACCAAGTAGGATTTATCCCTGGTATGCAATGATGGTACAATACTCGAAAATCAATAAACGTGATACATCACATAAACAAATTGAGAGATAAAAACCATATAGTCATATCAATTGATGCAGAAAAAGCATTTGACAAAATCCAATACCCTTTCTTGATAAAAACTCTCGGCAAGCTGGGAATAGAAGGATCATACCTCAACATAATAAAAGCCATATATGACAAACCCACAGCCAACATCATACTCAATGGGCAAAAACTAAAACCATTTCCCCTAAGAACAGGAACAAGACAGGGATGCCCATTCTCACCACTCCTGTTCAACATAGTCTTGGCAATACTAGCCATTGCAATCAGACAAGAGGAAGAAATAAAAGTCATCCAAATTAGAAAAGAAGAAGTAAAACTGTCCTTATTTGCAGATGACATAGAAAACCCTAAAGACTCCATCAAAAAATTACTAGACTTAATAAATGAATTCGGCAATGTAGCAGGATACAAAATAAATTCTAAGCAATTTATGGCATTTCTATACACCAATAATGAACTTACAGAAAGAGAGACTAAAAAAGCAATCCCATTTACCATCACACCAAAAAAATTAAGATACCTAGGAATAAACTTAACTAAGGAGGTAAAAGACCTATACGCGGAAAACTACACAACACTGAAAAAAGAGATAGAGGAAGACATAAAAAGATGGAAGAACATACCATGCTCATGGATTGGTAGAATCAACATCATCAAAATGTCCATACTACCCCAAGCAATCTATAATTTCAATGCACTTCCCATTAAAATACCAACGGCATACTTCACAGACCTAGAACAAACTTTCCAAAAATTCATCTGGAATAAAAAAAGACCCCGAATAGCCACAGCAATCCTGAGAAAGAAGAATAAAGTAGGAGGGATCTCAATACCAGATTTCAAGGTGTATTCCAAAGCCACTGTTCTCAGAACTGCCTGGTATTGGCACAAGAACAGACATATAGATCAATGGAATAGAATAGAGAACCCAGATATCCACCCAAGTCACTATGTTCAATTAATATTTGACAAAGGAGGCATGAACATACAATGGAGTCAAGACAGTCTCTTCAATAAATGGTGTTGGGAAAATTGGACAGATACATGCAAAAAATGAAACTAGATCACCTACTTACACCATACACAAAAATAAACTCAAAATGGATCAAGGACGTAAACATAAGACAGGAAACCATAAAAATACTAGAGGAATCTACAGGCAGAAAAATCTCTGACATATGCCAAAAGAACTTCTTCGCTGATACTGTTCCTAGGGCAATGGAAGCTAAAGAGAAAATAAACAAATGGGACTACATCAAAATAAAAAGCTTTTGCACAGCAAAGGAAACCATCAATAAAACAACTAGAAAGCCCACTGCATGGGAGAACATATTTGCCAATGATGTCAACGATAAGGGTTTAATCTCCAACATTTACAGGGAACTCATGCAGCTTAACAAAAAGAAGATAAACAACCCAATCAAAAAATGGGCAACTGATCTAAATAGACACTTTTTGAAAGAAGACAGAAGGAAGGCCAAGAGACACATGAAAACCTGCTCTAAATCACTAATTATCAGAGAGATGCAAATCAAAACAACAATGTGGTACCATCTCACACCTGTCAGAATGGCCCTTATCAACAAGTCAACAAATGACAAGTGCTGGCAAGGATGTGGAGAAAAAGGAACCCTCGTGCACTGCTGGTGGGAATGCAGACTGGTGCAGCCACTGTGGAGAACAGTATGGAGTTTCCTCAAAAAACTAAAAATAGAACTCCCATTTGACCCAGGGATCCCACTTCTAGGAATACATCCCAAGAAACTGGAAACACCAATCAGAAAGGATATATGCACCCCTATGTTCATAGCAGCACAATTCACCATAGCTAAGATTTGAAAACAGTCTAAGTGCCCATCAGCGGATGAGTGGATTAAAAAACTGTTGTACATCTACACAATGGAATACTACGCTGCAGTAAAAAAGAAGGAGCTCTTACCATTTGCAACAATATGGATGGAGATGGAGAACATTATGCTTAGTGAAATAAGCCAGGCAGAGAAAGATAAATATCACATGATCTCACTCATTTGTGGAATATAAAAACAACATAAACTGATGGGGGGAAAAATAGATCCAGAAACAGAGAAACATCAATCAGAACGTCAAACCTCAGGGAAGAAATTGTGAGGTAACCAGAAACCCAAGAATGCCTGAGAACGCCGTTCTAGCCACGCTAACAATCATCAGATGTACGGTAATTTTATCTGGGACAAGTGGGTAAGTATTTTGGTCTTATGCTCCTGACCCTTCATGGGTAAGAGCCCTTACGTGGGCTGATCCCCTGACTAATGTAGTTACCAATAATACTAAACACCTTGGTCATCCAGGAGGTCCATGGGTGGGGAAAGAAAGTATAAATACACAGGGGTCTCCACCCAGCTTCCCTTTTGTATGACACAAAATCAAAACAATGCCCCTTTGTGTGTACAATTAAAGAGAGGTTTCTGGCTTGTGTGGACACCAAAGAAAGGGTGTCACTACTATCACTACGTGCCCCCGGTAGAGGTGCAGAAAATGTAACTAAGACCTTGTCTATATAAAAAGAAATGGACAGCCAGTTTGAAAGGGAATTGCCATGGACTAGAACAAAGAATATCCTTACATGATATTATTCTACACTATCATTAAAATTTTTCCCAGATTTGGATCACTCCCAGTACTTATAATAGTTCCTCACACCCTTGGGGATAAAAAAAAAAAATCATCTATTTGGTGCTTGGAGACAAACTTAACACATCTCTTGATACTTTAGAATTACTACAGCATAATATACAATTATCCCAAGCAAACGTACAAACTAATACTTTGAATATCTGGCAGCAATTTAAAAAGGACATGTAAGGATTTAATCCTTTTCATTGTGTAGAGGGCCTCCTGGGAAGGCACCTGAGCATTCTATATTGGTCCCTCATACCCGTTAGGCCAAGAGAGACCCTCTTCTCACAATTCAATTGCTCACAGCTGTTGCATGAGCTCTCTGTTCATGTCGAGGTTGAAGTCTCGTGATGACGGGTGCCAAGGATCTGTCTCTCACCCAGTGGGGCAAACTGAGCCTTCCCTGGAGAAGAAACCTGGGTTCCACAAGACATGTGATCAGTGCTGGGGCCCTGCCAGCAGGAGAGGGGATCCCAAGGCAGGTGCTGGGCATGGAGGCCACGGGGGCATAGGCTACCAAGGAGACAAAACTGAACCTCACGTCACCCTGCTTGACCCCGGAGGATGGCTGGTTAGCCAGAGACAGATTAAGATTCCTCAAGGAAGGAGCAACCTAAGACAAGCACAGTCGCAGAGGGGCCATCAGGAGAGATTTTGGGGGTCAACAGAGGTGGGGCACAGACCCTCACCCCCCCAACATTGCAGGGGCCTGAACCCTAGCCCCTTCTGAGGGAGGTCTCCTGCCCCCATGGCTGCTTCGTGCTTCCCATGCCCAGCTCAGTTCAGGACCCAAGTGACTGACAGAGACTTGGCCGACAGCAGCTGCCCTCTCACTCCAACAAGAATTGTTTGAGTTGTCTTGTACCCATGGTGTGGGGAAGTGGGTTTACGATATCTAAATCCAGCCTACCACCAGGAATGCTCAGGACCTACTCAAGAAGGCAAATAATCCCTTCCACCACTATTTACGGGGTAAAATAAGATTGTTGTTAGAGTAATAAATTTGACAGTAAAATACTAGTCAAGTTTTCAGGCAAATTTAAATTGGCTAGTTGAAACAAGCGAATATTCTAGAAAAATTAATTGTACTGGACAAAAAGGTGTTCCTAAAGTGTTAACTAAAATTTTTATTGGTACTTCATCTCATGATAAAATTGTGCACCATGTAATGAACCTAAAACAGTAATATTATAGTGCAAAAAATTAAAATTTAAAAGCCATCAAGACTACATTATAAAATTTTCAAAAGCCTCCTAACATTTAAATCAAAAAAGGAGGGGATAGTAGAGGAATATCATGTAAGGAAAAATATCCTGTAAGTAAATTACATCTAGAAAATTAATACTTTAGAAAATTAATTGTAAGGCTAAAAGCAAGACACCCATGAAAAACACACAAGGTGTCAAAACAAGCCAGAAGAAAATCATTTGGGCAACAAATGAAATAGGATCCCAAATCAAATTTATAGAAAATATTCCTTTATTAACTTTTGGTTGAGAATATGTTTGTATATTTTCAGAAAACTACTCCGAGACCATGTGGATTCCAGCAACAGAGAGGAATCAACAGGACTACTCCAGTCATGAAGACAGAAGAGAAGCAGTCCAGAGATGGAAGACGCTGATGTGGCCTTCCCATACTAGCAGTTAGCAGCTGTGCATCACTGCAGGTTGCACAGGACCAAACCAGAGAGAGTCGGACCTGCATTACCAGCATTTTTCCACCATCCAGAACTGAAATGTCATTGCTGACATGTACACATAAGGAACTGTTGGACATTGAAATTGGGTCTCAAAAGAACTGTTGGCCCAGAAGGAAACTCACTACAGACCGATTCATTTGCCTGTCACCATAACCATTATTGCTTGTCTCATTTTCAGTTCTTATAAGTGTATTTCTAATAGCACATGATCTCACTCATCTAGGGGAAATAATGAACAACATAGACTGATGAGCAAGAACAGACCCAGAAACAAGGAGGCATGGATCAGACTGTAGGGCCTCAGAGGGAGGGTAGGGAAGGGTGGGGGTAAAGGAGAGAGATCAACCAAAGGACTTGTGTGCAAGCATATGAGCCTAACCAGCGGTTAAGGACAAGAGGGGGGTGGGGGCATGTGTGGAGAGGGGTGTGGGATGGGAATGGGGGGATGAGGACAAATATGTGATACCTTAATCAATAAAGAAATTTTAAAAAAAAGAGGCATAGGGTATCACAGACCAAAATCAGGAGCCCCATTCCAGGGTACCAGTACTCAGGAGAAAAGCTCCCATAACTTCTGGCTGTTAAAAATAGTAGGAATTTTGACTAAGTGAGATGAAGGGCTGCTAATGTCTCAGCAGTCTTTGTAAAGGGCCTGCATATGAACTTACTCAGAGTCACTTGCTCTGAGCTCCAACACTGGGCCAGCAGCTCCAAAGGAACCAGAGACTTACAGGGAGGAACTGAATTGTCTGGTATTAGGGTGAGAGCTGGGGGAGGGGCAACTTTCTCCCAAACAGAAGTACTGGCAGAGGCCATTGTTCTTTTTGAGTCCTTCTCCAACAGAGACAGAAGGCTGGCACCATATCTGAGACTCCAACAATCTGGTCACCACTGTTTGCCCCACCCTGCAGATTTCCTGAGACCATACCCCACCCAACTTTTGGGCCCACCCAAGCATTTTCATAAGAACAACCTGTCTTTCTTCATGCTTCATACTTGCCTAACATTTCTCAAAAAATTGCATATTGCTTCAGTATGCCACACAAAAAGAAAAAAAAAAGGCCTAGGGTAGCTGAATGGATACAAAAACATGACCCAACTATATGTTGTATAACAGAGACCCACCTCAGAACAAGAGATACATAGAAGATGAAAGTGAAGGGATGCAAAAAACTTTTCCATGCAAATGGAAAAGAAAGAAAAAGCTGAAGTAGCAATACTTATCTGACAAAATAGACTTCAAAATGAGGGCCATCACAGGAGACAATAAAGGTTACTACATAATACTAAAGGGATTGATCCAACAAGAGGATATAACCCTGGTAATCATAGATGCACGCATTATAGGAGCAGCTAAAATAAACTATAAATAATTAAAAAAAAACTTCAAGAGGACTTTAAGGGTGATATACACAACAGTACAGTCATAGTAGGGGACTTTAACACCCTGCTCACTTCACTGGATAAATCTTCCAGACAAAAACTGAACAAGGAAACAGTGACTCTAGGGGACACTCTGGATCAGATGGACTTAATTTACATTAAAAAAAAAAATATATTTCACTCCAAAGCTGCAGAATATACATTCTTCTCAAGAGCACATAGATCATTCACAAAGATAGACTATATGTTAGGACACAAGTCTCTACAAGGTCAAGACAATTGAAATCATATCAAGCATCTTCTCAGATCACAGCAGAATGAGATTAGACATCAACTACAGTAAAAACAACCAAAACCATTCAAGCACATGGAGACTACATACATGTTATTAAACAATGAATAGGTTATCAGAAGATCAAGAAAGAAATTAAAAACTTACTGGAAACAAGTGAAAATGAACATACAACTCAAAATCTCTAGTACCCAGCAAAAACAGTCCTGAGAAGGAAGGTCATAGCACTATAGGCCTACCTAAATAAAAATAAAAATAAAATAAAATTTAAAAAAACAAGAAAAATAATCAATAAAAAATTTAACGCTACAACTTGAAGAACTAGAAAGAGAACAAGAAAAGCCCAGAGTAAGTTGGAGGAAGGAAATAAAAAAATGTTAGAGCAGAAATAAAAGACATAGAGACTAAAACAACAATACAAAAAAATAATAAATGAAACCAAGAGCTGATTCTCTGAAAAGATTTTAAAAGATTGATTAACCATTAGCCAAACTCTTCAAGAAACAAAGAGAAAGAATGCAAATAAATAAAATCGGAAACTAAAGTGGAGAAGCAACCACTGACACCACAGAAATACAAAGGATTGTAAGGAAATACTATGAACAACTATATACCAACAAACTGGACAATGAGGATGAAATGGACAAATTCTTAGAAAAATACAATCTCTCAAAACTGAATCAGGATGAATCAGAAAAACTGAATAGGCCAATAACAACTGATGAAATAGAAGCTGTAATCAAAACACTTCCAGCAAACAAAATCCCAGGTCTGTACAGCTTCACAGGGAAGTTTCACCAAACATTCAAAGAACTAACACATATACTCCTCAAACTATTCAAAAAAATCAAAGAGGAAGGAAACCTTCCAAAGTCTTTTTATGAGGCCAGCATTAACCTAATTCCAAAACCAGATAAAGACACCACAAAGAAAGAGAATGCTCTGATGAACATAGATGTTATAATCCTCAACAAAATACTAGCAAATAAGATCCAGCAATATATTAAAAAGATCATATATCATGATCAAGTGGTATTTATTCTAGGGGTGCAAGGCTGGTACAATATTTGCAAATCAATAAACATGATACATTTCACAAACAAATTGAAAGACAAAAATCACATGATCATATCAACTGATTCAGAGAAAGCATCTGATAAAACCAACACCAATTTTTAATAAAGACTCTCAGCAAAGTGAGAATACGGGGAGCATCTCACCATGATAAAGGTCATATATGACAAACCTACAGCAAACATCATACTCAATGGGCAAAAAGTAAAACCATTTCCCCTAAGAACAGAAATGAGACAGGGATGTTGGCTTTTACCACTCTTTGTCAACATAGTACTGGAAGCCTTAGCCACAGTGATCCGAAAAGAAAAAGAAATAAAGGTCATCCAAATTAGAATGGAGGAAGTAATACTCTTATTATTTGCAGATGACATGATATTGTACATAGAAACCATAAAGACTCCACCATAAAACTACTATCCTAGCCAAAACTGGTTTAGCTCAGTGGATAGGGCATCGGCCTGTGGACTCAAGGGCCCCAGGTTCGATTCCGGTCAAGGGCATGTAACTTGGTTGCGGGCACATCCCCAGTGGGAGGTGTGCAGGAGGCAGCTGACTGATGTTTCTTACTCATCGATGTTTCTAAATCTCTATCTTCCTCTCTGTAAAAAAATCAATAAAATATATATATTTTTAAAAAAACAACTATCCTACCTAATAAAAGAGTAATATGCAAATTGACCATACCTTCACTACACCCATAAGCCATGCCCACCAGCCACGCCCACCAGCCAATCAGGAGAAAATATGCAAATAAACCCAATCAAGATGGCTGCAGCCACAGAGAGCAGGAGGGAGGCTTAAGTTTCCCCGGCAACAGAGGAAGACAAGCTTTCCGCCTGCCCTTGCCGGCCTAGGCCTCCACTCAAGGCTACAAAGTTTCAATTATAGAAGGTAAACAAATCCAAACAGAAATGGCGGCAGCCACTGAGCTGGAAAGTGCGGGAGGCAAGGGTTGCCCTTGGCAATGGAGGAAGCTAAGCTTCTGCAGCCCTGGCAATCCCAGGCCTCCACTTAAGGCTACAAAGTTTCAATTATATTAGATACATAAGTCCCAACAGAAATGGCTGCATCCATGGAGTGAGCAGAAGGCTTGGCTCTGCTCCAGGCTACAAAGTTTCAATTGTAGAAGGTAAATAAACCCCAGATACCAGGGCCTCCGCTTGGGTTGCCAGGGGGCATGGCCGGGCTGCAAACCACCACAGGGCCCTTGCCCAGGCCGCCCCATGCCCCAAGGGAACCCCCACCCTGATCCAAGGACACCCTTCAGGGCAAACCAGCTGGCCCCCATCCATGCACCAGGCCTCTATCCTATCTAATAAAAGAGTAATATGCAGACTGACCATCACTCCAACACACAAGATGGCTGCCCCCATGTAGACACAAGATGGCCACCACAAGATGGACAGCAGGGGAGACCAGTTGAGGGTGACCCAGGCCTGCAGGGGAGAGCAGTTGGGGGGGACTAGGCCTGCAGGGGAGGGCAGTTGGGGGGGACAAAGCCTGCAGGGGATGGCAGTTATGGGTGACTAGGCCTGCAGGGGAGGGCAGTTAAGGGCAAACAGACTAGCAGGGGAGCAGTTAGGCATCAATCAGGCTGGCAGGGGAGTGGTTAGGGGGTGATCAGGCTGGCAGGTGGAAGCAGTTAGGGGCAATCAGGAAGGCAGGCAGGCGAGCAGTTGGGAGCCAGCAGTCCTGGATTGTGAGAGTGATGTCTGACTGCAGTCGATGTCTAAACGGGCAGTCGGACATCCCTCGAGGAGTCCCAGATTTGAGAGGGTGCAGGCTGGGCTGAGGGAAATCACCACCCCCCCCCCGCACAAATTTCATGCACCAGGCCTCTAGTATTTAATAAATGAATTTGGCAATGTAGCAGGAAGCAAAATCAACACCCCAAAATTGATGGATTTTTCATAAATCAATAATGAATTCTCAGAAGGAGAAACTAAACAAGCAATCATATTTACCAGTGCAACAACAACAACAAAAAGATACTTAACCCTTTGCACTCGCTTGATTTTTTTTTTATTCCTTTATTCTACTCAGGATTTAATTTTTTTAAATACCCCAGATTTTACAATGTGCGGCAGTAGAATAAAAAACTGGAGTTTCTTTTCATACAAACTTATTTTTTTGGATTTTTTTATATTTCAAATTATTGATACATTCAAAGAGATACATTAATCTCGACATCCGAGTGCAAAAGGTTAACAATAAACTTAACCATGGAGGAAAAAGACCTGTACTTGGCAAACTAGGGGGCATTGAAAAAAGAGATAGAGGAAGATATAAATAAGTGGAAGAATATATGATGTTCATGAATTGGTAGAATCAACATCATTAAAATGTCCATACTACCTGAGGCAATCTACAGACTCGATGCAATCCCTATTAAAATACCAACAGCATATTTCACAGACCCAGAACAAACTCTCCAAAAATTTATATGAAACCAAAAAGACCCAGAATAGCTGCAGCAATCCTGAGAAAGAAGAGCAAAGTTGGAAGAATCACAATGCCAGATTTCAAGTTATACTGCAAAGCCTGGTACTGGCACAAGAACTGGCATATAGATCAATGGAACAGAGCAGAGAACCCACAAGTCAACCCAAGCCATTATGCTAAATTAATATTTAACAAAGAAGGCAAGAGCATATAATGGAGTCAATACAGTCTCTTCAATAAATGGTGTTGGGAAAATTGAATAGGCACATGTAAAAAGAATGAATCTAGACCACCAACTTACAGCATACACAAGAATAAAATCAAAATGGATAAAAGACTTAAATGTAAGTCATGAAACCATAAAAATCCTAGAAGAAACCATAGGCAGCAAAATCTCAGACAGCTCTCTTAGCAATATGTTCACAGATACATGACCTAGGACCAAGGAAACTAAGGAGAAAATAAATAAATAGGACTACATCAAAATAAAGAGTTTCTGCACAGCAAAATAAACCATCAACAAAACAAAAAGGTAGTCACTGTATGGGAGAAAATATTTGTCCATGATCCTACCTTATAATAGAGAAACATGCAAATTGACCGCACCTCCGCTACACCCACGATTGGGCCAGCGGGAGGCTGGGGGGCGGGACTCCGGGTGGCCTATCCGGCCGTTGAGAAGATCAAGATGGCGACGCCCAGTCCTCTTAGTTCGGGGGTCCCTGGGGAGATTGCTGCCCCAGGGAGATGAGACTTGGCTGCCCAGACGAACAAGAGGGTATGGGGCGATCGGCAACCTGGGGGGGCGTGGCCGGGCCCATCCTGCCACTGCCGGGGGTCCCTGGGGCGATCGGCAACTGGGGGGCCGTGGCCGGGAGATCAGCACCCCGGGAAGGTGAGGCGGGACTCGCCCAGCTGCTCCCAGGGTCCCTGGGAACATTGCAGGCATGTGGTTGCTGAGACCCAGACCAGGCCTCTGGCCACAGATTCATAGCTTTGCGGAGACCTAGGGCAGGGATCTGCCTCATCTGCAGAGAGACAGAGGTTCTGCAGTGCCCCCAAGACGTGGATGGGCCCAGCCAGGGATCAAGGGGCATGGAAGGACTCCTGGCAGAGGGCCAGGACCCTCACCCCTGAGGCGGGGGGTTGAGGGGTGGTGCCACCTTAGTGGAGGGGTGCTGCACTGCAGGGTACTGGACTGACTGATGTGATTCAGAGAAGCTCCCAGTGCTAATGGGCCTCGCTCAGGCGGCCTTCACACTTCAGAGGCAGTGACTCCTGCTCCTGCCTTGACCCAAAAGCAAGCTCGCTACACCCTGCCCCATAGCAGAGCATGCCTAGGCAGTGAGTGGGAAGCCTTCCACCTGCTTCGGAGAAGGGGGGGCAGTAAAGAATGGGGCGAGAGGAAAGAATGTGGAGCATCCGCAATGAAGAGGTGCTTGAGAAAGAGGCTCGGAAGCCTGACTGGAAGGTTTGTTCTGTTTGCTGGGCCGCTGCCCCTTAGGAAGCGCAAAGAGCATGGCTTTGAGGGCTTCCTGTGTGCTGAGTCAAGTTCCACAGCCAACTGGAATTGGCCTCAGTTTCCTGGTCTGTAAAATGGATTAAGCGTGTCCCAGTGCCTTCACTGAGCTTTGATGGCCAATTGAGATACTATATAAAGAAAATGAGGGAAGAAGTGAGAAAGAAAAGGAAGGACAAGCAACACAAAAGAAACACTGAAAGGAACCTGTAAACCCATTGTCACTTAAATAGGGAATATAGTCAATAGTATTGTAATGATGGTATGATGCCAGGTGGGTACTAGAAATATGGGGGAACACTTTGTAAAGTATATGATTGTCTAACCACTATTCTGTAACTAATATAAAACCTGAAACCAATACAAAATAATGTTGAATGTAAAGAAATGAACATTGGAGTGAAATTTTTATAAATTTCAAAGTTTAAATAAAAGCTGTAAAGGAAGGAAGAGGAGAATAAAAAGTGTTTTTCATTTTGCCACTTCATTAAAAAGACAGTTGTCTTTATATGGTGCTTTTATACTTTTCTAAGTCATTATCTCATTTTAATTTCCAGGCAACTTAAAGACAAAATAAGTATTCCCTCCACTATTCAAAGAAAGGAAATCTTGGTGTCTGGTCCTAATGATTCAATCGTCAAGCCCTTATTGTAAAGCAGGGTTAGTAAAATTTTCTGTGCAGGGTCATATCTATACTAATAAAAGCCTTGGGGGTGATCAGGCCAGCAGGGGAGGGTATTTGGGGGCAATCAGGCCCGCAGAGGAGCAGTTAGGGGGCAATCAGGCCAGCAAGGGAGCAGTTAGGGGGCAATAAGGCAGGTAGGTGAGCGGTTAGGAGCCAGCGGTCCCGGATTGTGAGAGGGATGTCCAACTGCAGGTTTAGGCCCAATTCCACAGGGATCGGGCCTAAACCTGCAGTTGGACATCCCCCGAGGGGTCCCATATTAGAGAGGGTGCAAGCTGGGCTGAAGGACACCCTCCCCAGTGCATGAATTTCATGCACCGGGCCTCTACTTTAATGATAAAGGGTTAATATCCAAAATATATAAGGAACTCATACATCTTAACAGAAGGAAGACAAACAATCCAATTTAAAAATGGGCAAAGCACCTGAATAGACACTTCTCCAAAGAGGAAATACAAATGACCAAGAGACATATGAAAAAATGCTCAAAGTCACTGATCATCAGAGAGATGCAAATTAAAATGACAATGAGGTGTTACCTCACACTTGTCAGAATGGCTATCATCAAAAAATCAAAAAATGACAAGTGCTGGTGAGGATGTAGAGAAAAGGGGACCCAAGTACACTGCTGGCGGGAATGCAGACTGGTGTACCCGTTATGGAAAACAGTATGGAGTTTCCTTAAAATTAAATATGGAAATGCCATTTGACCAAGTGATCCCACTTTTAGGAATACATCCTAAGAAACCTGAAATACCAATCAGAAAGAATGTATGCACCCCTATGTCCATAGCATCACAATTCACAATAGCTAAGATCTTGACACAGCCCAAGTGCTCATCAGTATGAGTAGATAAAAGTGCTATGGTACATTTATGCTGTGGAATACAATGCAGCTATAAAAAAGAAGAATCTCTTACCCTTTAAGACAGAATTGTGTGACCTGGAGTGTATCACGCTAAGGGAAATAAGCCAGTCAGAGAAGAACAATCATCACATGATCTCACTCATATGTGGAATCTAAGTAACAAAATAATCTGATGAGCGGACTGAATCTAGAGACATGGAAGCATGGAACAGAGTGGGGAATCTCTGAGGGAAAGAGGGTATGTGGTAATCAAACAAAAGACCTTGTATGCCTATATGTATGGTTCACGGACATAGACAATGGAGCAGTGAGGGCCTGGGGGCAGAGGTGGGATGGAGGGGGTCAATGGGGGGAAAATGGAAACATATGTAATACTTTCAACAATAAAGAATTAGTAAAAAAATAAATAAATAAATTCCCCTCCCACCCCCCTGAAAAGAGTGTTGGATTTTGTCAAATCCTTTTTCTGCATCAATTGATATGATCAGGTGATTTTTGTCTTTCAATTTGTTTATGTGATGTATCACGTGGTTTGATTTGCGGATATTGTACCTTTCTTGCATCTCTGGAATAAATCCCACTTAGTCATGGTGTATGATCTTTCTAATGTAATGCTGGATCAGATTAGCTAGAATTTTGTTGAGGATTTTGGCATCTATGTTCATCAGGTATATTGGCCTGTAATTCTCTTTCTTTGTCATGTATTTATCTGGTTTTGGGATTAGGGTAATGCTGGCTTCATAGAAAGAGTTTGGAAGTGTTCCTGCCTCTTGAATTTTTTGGAATAGACTGAAAATGACAAGTGTTAGTTCTTCTCTGAATTTTTGGTGAAACTCCCCGGTGATGCCATCCAGAGCAGGTCTCTTGTTTGCTGGAAGTATTTTGATTATCCCATCAATTTCATCAGTAGTTATTGACCTATTCAGATTTTCTGATTCTTCTTGATTAAGTTTTGGAAGCTACATTTTTCTAGGAATATGTCCATTTGGTCATTGCTGTCCAGGTTATTGGAATAGAGTTGTTCATATATTTTTTTACAACCCTTTGTATTTCTGTGGGGTCAGCTGTTAGTTCACCTCTTTCATTTCTGATTTTTTTTTTTTAATTTGCGCCCTCTCTCTTTGTTTCTTGGTGAGACTGGCTACAAGTTTTTCAATCTTGTTTATCTTTTCAAAGAACCAGCTCTTCGTTCTACTGATTTTTTTTTTTTTTTTTGTCTCTGTGTCATTTATTTCTGCTCTGATCTTTATTGCTTCCTTCCCTCTACTTACTCTGGGCTTTTCTTGTTACTCTCTTTCTAATTCTTTAAGTTGTAGGGTTGGATAACTAATTTCCAGTTTTTCTTTATTTTTAAGGTGGGCCTGTAGTGCTATGAACCTCCCTCTCAGGTTTGCTTTCCCTGTGTCCCATAGATTTTGGATTGTTGTGTTTTCATTGTCATTTTTCCCCCAGGAAGTTTTTTATTTATTCTTTTATCTCTTTGGTAACCCAATCATTGTTTAACAGCATGCTATTTAGTCTCTACGTGTTTAATTGTTTTTGATTCTTTTATTATAGTTGATTTCTAATTTTATGCCATGGTGATCTGAGAAGATGTTTGATATGATTTCAATCTTTTTGAATTTGATGAGGCTTTGCCTGTGTCCCAATATGTGGGGTCTATCTTTGGAAATGTCCTGTGTATACTTGAGAAGAATATATATTCCATAGCTTTGGGGTTAAATGTTCTGAAGATGTCAATTAGTTCCATTTGATCTAGTGAGTCATTTAAGATTGCTGTTTCCTTGTTGATTTATTGTCTACAAGATTTATCCAGTGATGTCAATGGGGTCTTAAAGTTCCCTACTATAATTGTATTGCTGTCAAACTCTCCCTTGATATCTTCCAGAACATTTTTTATGTATTTGGGTGCTCCTGTATTGGGTGCATATATGTTTTCCAGAGTTATATCCTCTTATTGAATTGCTCCCTTTAGTATTATGGAGTAGCCTTCCTTATCTCTTGTTATGGCCTTCACTTGTAGATCTAATTTGTCAGATATAGGTATTGCTACCCCAGCTTTTCTTTTTTTTTTTTTTTTTCATTTCTATTTTCCTGAAAAAATTTTTTTCCATCCCTTCACTTTCAGTCTGTGTGAGTCCTTTGTTCTGAGGTGGATCTCTTGTAGATAGCATATGGGTCATGTGTTCTTATCTACTCAGCAACCCTATATCTTTTGATTGGAGCATTTAAACCATTTATGTTTAAGGTTATTATTGAACGGTGCTTGTTTGTTTCCATTTTTAGTCTTTATGTCTGTTTTTCTCCCTGTCTATTCCTTCTTCATAGAGCAGTCCCTTTAGGATTTCTTCCATTGCTGGTTTGGTAGTGATAAACCCCCTTAGCCTGTTGTTTTCTGTGAAGCTCCTGATTTCACCTTTGGTTTTGAATGAAAGCCTTACTGGATAGAGCAGTGGTCACCAGCCTTTCGAACCTCATGGACCACCAGTGGTCCATTGACCATTGGTTGGCAACTGCTGCTTCAAAAGTTTCCTTAAACCAGCAGTCACCAACCTTTCGGATCTCACAGGTCACCAGTGGTCCACAGATCACCAGTTGGTGACCACTGGGATAGAGTATTCTTAAATTTAGTCCTTTGCTTTTTATTGCTTTTTATACTTCATTCCCTTCCCTTTTGGCCCTGATGTATTTCTGTTGAGAAATCACTTAATAGTCTAATGGGAGATCCCTTATAGGTAACTTTCTGTCTTGCTGCCCATAAGATTCTTTCTTTGTTGTTAACGTTTGCCATTTTAACTATGACATGTCTTGGTGTAGATGTTTTGGGGTTCATCTTTTTTGGGACTCTTTATGTTTGTGTGACTTTTTTCTTCACCAAGTCAGGGAGGATTGCCTTCATTATTTTTTCAAAAGGTTTTCTGTTTCTTACTCAGCTTCTTCTCCTTCTGGCACCCCTGTTATGTGGATGATGCTTTGTTTCATCTATTCCCAAAGTTCCCTAAAACTCTCCTCATGCTTTTTAACTTTTTCCCCCAATTGCTGTTCAGATTAAGTGTTTTTTCTACCCTGTCTTATAACTCGCTGATTTGATCATTAGTTTCTTCTAGTCTATTGTTGAATCCTTCCATTTTGTTCTTTATTGCTGCTATGTCATTCTTCATTTCCCTCTTGTTTCTTACACATGTTGGTGAATTTCTCATCCAGATGTTTGAGCATCCTTCTAACCATTACTCTGATTTTTTTCTCTGACAAATTGCTTGACTGCATTTCATTTACTTTCTTTCCTGGCAAGTCCTCCTTTTCTTTCCTCTTGGGATTGTTTCCTTGTCTCCTCATTTTTGCTATCATTTTGTATTTGTTTTTATGTAATGTGATTTGCTGTCTCTTTTTAGCTCCGGGCAACCTAATTGAGGTTGAGAGGTTGAAGGCTCTATCAGTCCAAAGGTCCAGGACTCCTTATCCAGAGCCTGGGTCTACTTTGAGTCTCACACCTTTATTGTCACTGCTCTGAGTTGTATTCCCTTCCCCCACAGATCTGTTCCCTCAGTTGTCTGCCATGCTTGAGATCAGTAGGATATGTGCACAGTTCCTTTGGTGTGTGACTCCCTATGAGGTCCTAGAGCCCTCTGGCATGCAACTCACTCTGTGGCCCTGGCACCCTCAACCAGGTGGTGATCTAGGTCCTTCTGGTGGGTACTTGCTATGCCATCCTGTGGTCTGAGCTGAGCAATGTGCTGGGTCATGAACTCGCAGCGTGGTCCAGAGGCCTGAGTGGGGAGGGGCAAAGGGTCCCTCTGGCATGCACTGACAGTATGAAGTCCTGGAGTACAAGGTCCTGGAGCATGGGAAGGGCATTACAGTAGATCTCTCTGACATGCACTCACTGTGGTCATCTGGGAGCCCTCATCAAAGTAATGTGCCACTCTGAAGGGGTGGAGTGGTGGTCCCTTGCAAGTTATGGCTGGCAAGCTACTCACTATGTGGGTTTGTGTCTGATGCCAGTCTTGGTGTTGGTGTGGCTGTGCTCCAAGTCTTTGCTGCTTCCCCCTTCAAGATGGCATGGTGTCTGCACCAGAGGTGTGCTTGGCCTGTGGAGATAACAGAGGCTTCCCATTCAGGAGAACCTGATCTGCCAGTCCCTAAGACTCCTGTGAGATCTAACTTCCCTTACTCACCCCCACACACACACCACATATGTCCAATATCTCTCCTTCACTCCTTTGCTCACTCACTCTCTCCCTCACTGCCATTCTGCTGGCCACCATGTTGGGATCCCCTCTCAGTATTTTCTTATACTGTTTTTTAAACTGGAGTAACCTTCTATCCCTTAACACTCTAGAAATTCCTTCCATGTTTTTAAACCCTCAGTGAAGTATCATTGTCTCTAAGGATTTCTCTTTTCTTCCTCTTAATGTATAGTTATATGACCTTTTTAAAGCATCTTAATACATTTTGTGGATCTCTTAAATTTAGAATATTTCTTACTATACATGTAATTCTGACATACAATTTTTCATCCACAGTGCTAACCAAATAGTAAGTGCCTAAAAGTTCACGAATCAATGGATTACTATGCCTTTATAGTTATTCCACTGTCATTTTATATAAAATCCTATATAATAAAGAGGTAATATGCAAATTAACCCTTACGCCCTCACAATATGGCTGCCTACAACCAGGCTGGCAGGGGGGTTAGTGAGGGATGACCAAACGGCTGAACAAGCAGGCTGCATGGAGTGACCAGGCCAGCAGGAGGGTTAGTGAGGGATGACCAAAAGACTGAACAACCAGGCTGTGTGGGGCAACCAGGCCAGCAGGGGGGTTAGTGAGGGACGATGAAATGACTGAACAAGCAGGTTGCATGGGGTGACCAGGCTGGCAGAGGGGTTAGTGAGGGACAACCAAGCGACTGAATAGCAGGCTGCGTGGGGTGACCAGGCTGGTGGGGGAGCTGTGAGGGGAGACCAGGCTGGTGGGGGAGAGGAAGTTGGGGGTGACCAGGCTGGCAGAGGAAGGCAGTTGGGGGTAACCAGGCCTGCAGGGGGGGGCAGTAAGGGGTGACCAGACTGGTGGGGGGGGGCAGTTAGGAGCAACCAGGCTGGCAGGGAGGGGGCAGTTTGGGGTGACCTGGCCATCAGGGGGGCCAGTTAGGGGCAATCAGGCCAGCACACAGAGGCAGTGAGGGGCAATCAGGCCAGCAAGGGGGAGGCATTTAGGAGCAATCAGGCAGGAAGGCAGGTGAGCAATTAGGAGCCAGCAGTACAGGATTGTGAGAGAGATGTCCAACTGCTGGTTTAGGCCTGATGGGGATTGGGCCTAAACTGGCAGTTGGACATCCCCCAAGGGGTCCCGGATTGGAGAAGGTCCAGGCTGGGCTGAGGAAACCCCCCGTGCATGAATTTTGTGCACCGGGCCTCTGGTAATAAAATTAGTAGGGTCAAATTGCTTTAATCACTTGCCAAAAATTGGTTTAACACCTGTCAGCCTGCTGAGTGCACTGACTGAACATCCAGTCAATAGTTACTAAGCTATCAAATAGTCTGCACAAATGCTTTCAGTTTTTTACCCACTTTTATTTTCTGCATATCTTTATCTCCAAGCTTTTGTTAGCCATATGAAGAATTACAACTGTATTGGGTATATCAACACATGTATAGCTCAAAGCTTTGGAATATACTTCTCACCTCTACTACCTAAAGTCATCAAAAGGGCATATGGCTTTAGTCACTTGGCTGATGCTTCCAGAGGAAAAGGAGCAAAGAGGGAAAAATACAAGACTGTCTGGGAAAGCAATTTCATTACCTTTTAATAGGAGCAGGAGAGTAAATTTACCAAATAATGATAAAACTATGAATATTAATATGTACACAATTATAAAAGAGGACAGAAGAAAAACTGGGGAATAAGAAATAATTAAGCAGTAATAGAAAACACTGGTAGAATGGCAACCAAATGAATCAGTATATTGAAAGTTCAGGTCATAAGATTCTCTCAGTTTTTTAAATACAAAAGATAAGAGGAAAAAAAATAGATATAATAGGGTGAAAATCTATATTAAAGAGATTACATAAATATAACATAAAATAATGGAATGTAAGAATATTTTAGTAGTAATGACCAAGAATTTTCATAGTTATGAAATTTATAAGACCTCACATTGAAAGACTTCTTATTGGAACATAGGATATGTAAGAATGACTCTTTCATATGTAAAAACTGTAAATGAGGGACAAATATATCATATCACCTATGGGAACTGCAACCACATACATCATCAAGAATATCTGTATCAATGTTAATTTTTGTTCTAGAAAAACTTTTCCCAGGGATGTTTGTAAACTAATAAATATTTCACTGTTCACATTAAGAAATTCCAGCATATCAGTTTATCTGAGCTAACATCTGATCACCTGGTCAAAAAGATAGATACTATATTAAGCAAAGTTTTACTTATTAAGACTCTTCAGAACTCTCACTTTGCTAAATCCACCAATGGTAAACTAGTTGTTTGTATGGAAAAATAATAGTTTTTTAAACTCAAAAGAATGTCATGATGCAACTTTCCAGAGAGTTTATTATTCTATATAGTTATTAGACCTATGATATTGTGATCATTTTTAGTGATATAAAGTTGTATTATGATTTTAAAATATTAATCCCAGAAGTTTATCTCTTTGGTATATTCACATTGAAAGATTTAAGACTATACTTAAAATATATTATTATTATCAGACATTTTGCATTTTCTTTTAAATTCAGTTAGCCCCATCTATGCCTTTAAATGTTTAAAGAGATATGATAAAAATATTCACATAAGTGGAAAAGTTTATTTTCCATAAAATCATCATTTAAGTTTTAACTAAATAAAATTAACTTTCTTTAGGTCAAAGTTCTCTTGTTATTCTAGGACTTGGCATAAACTAATTTCTCAAGTATTGATTTAAGAAATAAGAAAGCTATGGATTTTATAGTAGAATCTTCCATTCTGGATCTGGCTCCATTACAAACAGTTCTTATATTTCTGTTAATTTTCTCTGCTTCTTGGGGTCTGATTGCCTTAAGGAGAATTGAGAAATTAAATTCTAATTCTAATTTAAATGAACCCAAATCACCTCAGTAAAACAGTTTATTAGCTTTGTAAACAATTGCTGATTTATTAAAATTATCATAAAAGTGAAGCTGTGAGTTGAAATTTTAGTTGTGAGTTTTCCATTTTCATTTCAAAATTAAAACCCAAATGTCCCATGATATTAAAAACCTTAGAGGTTTGCTATATGCACTGATGGAACATTTAGAGGGAAAGTGAAGAAATATTTTCATCTGTCAATCAAATAATAAAGGATAAGGTACATGCCCTTAATTCATTAAGAGTTTGAATAAAACAAAAAGCAAAGGAAGGTTGAATCCTCTCTCTTTCTCTCTGTCTGACCGTTGAGCCAAGACATTGGTCTTCTCTCCTCTTGGACTGGGTCTTATATCATCTGCAATCCTAATTCTCAGTCTTTGGACTCTTCTGGCTAGAATTCACACCAATGGCTTTCACAAGCCTCCAGCTTGCAGTTGACACATTGCAGGACTTCTAAGCCTCCATAATTGTGTGAGTCAATTTCTTATAATAATAAATATCATTCATATTTGGTTCTATTTCTCTGGAAAACCCTGAGTAATACACTGTACCATATGTTACCTCTTCTTTTGTCAAATTTTAGAAATCATCTTGACTGTCTAATTTTTGAATTAAATTTATTGGGGTAACTTTGGTTAAGAACATTATATAAGTTTCAGGAGTACAATTATGTATATACTAGAGGCCTGATGCATGAAATTCATGCAAGAGTAGGCCTTCCTTCCCCTGGCTGCCGGCACTGGCTTCCCTCTGGCACCCAGGACCCAGGCTTCCCTTGCAGCCCTGGCTTTGTCTGGAAGGTTGGCTAGTCTAATTAGCATATTATGCTTTTATTATTATAGACTATTAGAGGTCCAGTGCATGAAATTTGTGCACGGGGGGGGGGTTGTCCCTCAGCCCAGCCTACACCCTCTCCAATCTGGGACCCCTCAAGGGACGCTGGACTGCCTTTTTAGGCCTGTTCCTACAGGGATCGGGCCTAAACGGGCAGTTGGACATCCCTCTCACAATCCAGGACTGCTGGCTCCCAACTGCTCACCTGCCTGTCTTCCTGATTGCCCCTAACCGCTTCTGCCTGACAGCCTGATCACCCCCTAACCACTCCCCTGCCAGCCTGATTACCCCTAACTGCCTTCCCCTGTAGGCCTGGTCTCCCCAACTGCTCTCCCCTGCAGGCCTGGGTCCCCCCCAACTGCCCTTACTTACAGGCCTGGTCACCCTCAACTTCCCTCCTCTGCCAACCTGGTCACCCCTAACTGCCCTCCCCTGCAGACTTGATCACCCCCAACTGCCCTCCCTTGTAGGCCTGGTCCTCCCAACTTCCATCCCCTGCTGGCCTGATCGCCCATAACTGCCCTCCCTTGCAGGCCTGATCGCCCATAACTGCCCTCCCTTGCAGACCTGGTCCCTCCCAACTGCCCTCACCTGTTGGCCATCTTGTGGTGGCCATCTTGTATCCACATGGGGGCAGCCATCTTTGGCCACATGGGGGCAGCCATCTTGTGTTTTGGAGTGACAGTCAATTTGCATATTATTCTTTTATTAGATAGGATAGAGGCCTGGTGCATGGGTAGGGACCAGCTGGTTTGCCCTGAAGGGTGTCCCGGATCAGGGTGGGGCTTCCCTTGGAGCATGGGGTGGCCTGGGCGTGGGGCCTGTTGTGGTTTGCAGGCTGGCCACGCCCTCCAGCGACCCATGTGGAGGCCCTAGTATCTGGGATTTATTTATCTTCTATAATTGAAACTTTGTAGCCTGGAGCGGAGAAGCCTGGGCCAGCCAGGGTGTGCGGGAAGCTTGACTTCCTCCATTGCCAGGGAAACCCAAGCCTCCTGCTTGTTCCGTGGCCTTGGCCAGTTTGGTTGGGTTAATTTGCATACTCACTCCTGATTGGCTGGTGGGCGTGGCTTGTGAGTGTAGCAGAGGTACAGTCAATTTGCATATCACTCTTTTATTAGATAGGATAGGCCTGTTGCACAAATTAGTGCATGGGAGGGGGGCATTCCTCAGCCCAGCTTTCACCCTTTCGCAATCTGGAACCCCTTGGGGATGTCCAACTGCCAGTTTAGGCCCAGTCCTACAGAGATTGGGTCTCAACCGGCATTCAGACATCCCTCTCACAATATGGACCGCTGGCTCCTAATAACTCGCCTGCCTGCCTGGCTGATCGCCCCTAACCACTCCCCACCCCACCTGCCTGTCTGATTACCTCTAACCACCTCTGCCTCGGTCCCCACTACGAGGACCCAGGCTTTCCTCCTCCGGCAGCCCACAGGCAACTGAGACCCGGGCTTCCCTCCCTCTGGCTGGCTGCAGCTGGCCTGGATCCCAGGTGCCTACAGCCGGCCTCACCCTGGCAGGCAAATGGGACCCTGGGCAGCGCCACCCAGGCCTGCCACAGGCACCCAGGCCCAGGCTTTGTCAGGAAGGATGTCCGGAATGATGTCTGGAAGACGTCTGGTCTATCTAGTCTAATTAGCATATTACCCTTTTATTAGTATAGATCACCTGTATATTGCATTGTGTACTTATCCTTCAGAGTCTAATCTCCTTCTATCATCATATATATGACTCCCATTGCTCTCTTTGTTCTCCACTACCCCACTTCTCCTTGATTTGTACTCATCAAGAGCTAGTTTGTACCCCAACCACTGTGTCTGGACAGAATTACTTAACTCAAAGTTATGTATGCTTATGTATAAAATAGGGATAACACAACTATCTTGGAACCTTGTGTTAAAGAGTTGCAATAATATAGTAAGTGAACCAGGGTGCTAGAATTTTAGAATACAGGTAATAAATGCTTCTGCAGTTTCAGCCTTAACATTTTGTTTTCTATAATTTTAAAAGTTCAGGAGTTGAATTAACCCAAGATTTACTGCAAGCACATTTTTATTCAATAACTTAAATTTATAACATAGTAAGTTTTGGTCTGAGGTAACTCAGGCAATTTTAAACTTATCATAGTTAAAAACAAAAAAAACAAAACAAAACAAAACAAAAAACTAGCTTTACTACTTGTGTCTTATAAGCAGACAATGAAGGGTGTCTTGGTTTGGGAGCCAAAGTATTGGGTTTTTGAAATCTTCTGCAACTTAGCCTCAGGTTAGTTATTCTCTTCTTGGAGATGTATTCTCCCTATATGTCAAGATAAATAATGCTGCCTACATTCAGGGTTGTTGCTATGCAAATGTGATATGATATACAAAAGTGGCTGATATGTAGGTATTCAATTGGTGCAGATTATATTCAGTTTCACTGTATTTCTAAGTGGCAAAATTTCAAGATGTGAACTCAAAAAAATAATTTGTAAAAAATATTGTTTGTTTGTTTATTTATTTAGTGGGTGAACAATCCAATGTTCGGTGAATTCATAATGATAGAAAGACTCTACATTGAAAGGGAAAAGCTATGTTATTATGAACACTTGCCTGCAAGAAGACAGTTACCCCTGTGGTAACTATTCTGACATCTCCTGCTTAAAACATAAAAGGTTAGAAAGATCATGAGGTCCCCCTTTTACATTCTGTATTCTACTGAAAATCAAGATCAATCTATCTTTTGTCCTGTTCTGTGGAAGGTTTCTGTCCTCCTGAGCTCATCTTAGGACACCTGCATTACTGTCTAACAGGTGTACTGCCTCAGTCAAATTCCCACCCCACCTGGCACTGATACTGGAGTGGGGTGCAGCAAGCACATGGTGCCAGAAGCCAGAGCCCTTCCCAGCTTAACATGCCCCCACCCCCCAACCCCTATCAGTAAAAAAGGCCAAGAATAGGGGTATTTGGGCCAGCAGAAATGGAAGATCCTGCCATGTCCCACATGGGGACTGGAGTAGCAGGGAACTCCCACTTATTATACAACTCTCAAGTCTCTTCACCTGGACTAGAGTCAAGCTCAACAGTGTCTTCTTTTCCTATTGAATCCACCAAGCCTGTGCCCTTGGCTGTGGTTTTCCTGGATAGAAGGTAGGGACATTCATGTTCATCACTAATTAGATAACACATTTCATTGCCTTAAGATAATCAGTGACTCCTGCTCTTTACTGCTCTTCATTGATTTTCTACACTTTGACTATTAGAGCACTGGGCAGAAATTACATCCAGACACCCTCAGAGGGTCTTCCAGTTATTTGTTTAAATTAAGCTTAAATTCCTTTATTAAGACAAATATAAATTCACCCACATATCCCATGGTATATATAATAAAAATGTAATAACTCTACATAGTTTTTTTTTAATGCAAGACACATTTAGATTAAATTTATGAAATTAATTTCTACACTATTGGAGATACATTAATCAGCTAGATCCATAGTCTATGAGAGAAAAAATTTCTAACAATCTACTACCATCCCATGTATTTAATAATTAGCTCTGTCATCTTCAGTTCTCAGATTGGAAAATATAACTGTTTCTCAAAAAAATTAATGGAAATATGAAGGAATAACTTATATAAGTTGTATTTGCTAAGACACCAGATAGATATATAAATAGATTTAAGAACTACTAAGATATATACATTTGCATAAAAATGAATTTTTATCAGTCACTTAATATATGAATAGCAGAGAACTAGCAGTACACTAAATAAGTATAATTACTACTAGTGGCTGAGGGGGGTGTCCCTCAGCCTGGCCTGCACCCTCTCCAATCTGGGACCCCTCAGGGGATGTCCGACTGCCGGTTTAGGCCCCATCCAACAGGGGTCAGGCCTAAACCGCAGTTGGACATCCCTCTCGCAATCCGGGACCACTGGCTCCTAACCACTCATCTGCCTGCCTGCCTGATCACCCCTAACCACTCTGCCTGCCAACCTGCTCGCCCCCAACTGCCCCCCCTTCCAGCCTGCTCACCCCCAACTTCGGCCCCTGCTGGCCCCCCAACTGCCCGCCCCCCACCGACCTGCTAGCCCCCAACTGCCTTCTTCTGCAGGCCTGATCTCCCCTAACTGCCTTTGCCTTGGCCCCGCCACCATGACTTTGTCTAGAAAGACGTCGGGAAGGTCTCCAGGAAGGTCTCCTGGCCTAATTAGCATATTACCCTTTTATTAGTATAGATATTATGAATCAATGTACTCCATCTATAATAATAAAAGCGTAACATGCTAATTAGACCAGACATCCTTCTAGATGAAGCCTGGACTGTGGGGGAAGCTCGGGCCCCAAGTGCCAGAGGGAAGCCAGTGCCAGCAGCCAGGGAAGGAAGGCCCATTCTTGCACGAATTTCATGCATCAGACCTCTAGTAAAATTATAATACAATATTAATACTTTAGACTTTGTGATATAAATTAATATGAATTTCATATGGTCTATATTTCAAGTAAAGAGCCCCATAAAAGATTATATTTCTTGTATTTAATGGCTTGATTTTTTTAATCTAAAAATAAAATAATTTTAAAAATTAAATTTTAAATTTATGGATACAGTGATACATATAATAGATACAGTAATACATACTAATAAATTATTTTTAAATGGTGAGTGAGTGATTTCAACAAACTTCAACTGACCAAGAATTATATCATCTCTTCTTTTGACAGAAAATATTTAGAAGGGCATTTGTCTAAGCATAAAGGTAGTCCACATCTCATTTGTGCAATAAATAAAGCAACATATCCTAAATGCGAACATATTTTACTGTTACTGTGGAGTGTAACAAAAAATATTTTCTAAAATTGTTTTTCTTGAGTGGAGAAGATAATTTACAGAATTATCTGTAAATTTGCCATTTACAATAGCGAATATTTCAAAAAGTGGGCAGAAGATCTATGTAAGATACCCTGAAAGACAGTGGGAAATTTCTCACAAAATAGAAGGAATAAAAAGGTCATAGGAGACTTCCGGGAGAAAGATGGCGACCGGCAAGAAGGTAGGGAGAGAGAGAGTGTGAGTGAGGAACCCATAGAGGAGAGCACAGACGTGTAGACGTGTGTGGTGTGTGTCTGTATGAGCTAGGGTCAGATAGATTCTGCAGGGCTTCCAAGGGGCTGCCTAACCGGGCAGTCCTAGACGGCGGAGCCCCGCGCACAAAGCGGACACTTCTCGGCGGCTGGTGCGGACGCGGAAACCACGCCATCTTGAGAAACAGAGCTGCCTGAGACTCGGATCCTGGCTTCTGACACAAACCAGGACCCTGCAGCCACTGGGGACAGAGAACTGCTATCACAGCTTCAGTGGAAGAAACAACAAGAATCCAGACTTCCCAGCAGATTCCCGTGAGTCAAAGAGCCTATCCCCCTCCCCGCAGGCGCCTGCGGATAGCACCAGAGTAACTGATAGACACGCCCCTCGCCCAAGCTGCAGGGCTTTGCGCAGGGACACGCTCTGCCTTAGGGAATTTGGCGCGCAGGACAGAAGCAGCTCACCTTCGGGGAAATCTGTCAGTGCGCACAGAGGGCTCCCCTCTGGGGAATTGGGGGGAATTTGGCTTGCGGATCACAGCTCCCCTTCGGGGAATCTTAGAGCGTGCACAAAGGGGCTTCCCTTTGGGGAATTTGGCGCGCAGGATGGACTCCGCCCCTCTTCGGGGATTCTGGGAGAGTGCACAAAGGCAGCTCACCTTCAGGGATTTGAGAGTGTGCGCCCTAGCCGGTTTGGCTCAGTAGAGAGAGCACACACAGGACGCAGCTCCACTTCAGGGAATTTGGCACGCCAGACACAGCTGCCTGGGATCCCTGACTCACAGCGCATTCACACTAAGAGCCAACGACTCCAATTGTTGGTGCATGCACACACAGGGACCCTGATTCTCAACGAGAAACTGCACAAGGCAACAGAGACTCTGACACTTGATTCTTGGTGCAGATACAGGGAAACTCTGACTCCTGGCACATGCTAAGGATCTCATTTTCGGCACATACCAACAGTGTGGTGCTGACAGGGCCCCTGATTCTAAGTGTGCACACGAGACCACACGGAACACTGGGGACACTGACCCTGGGCAAGTCTGGTTCCCACCAACCAAAGGCAGCCACACGTCCTAGTGTCAGAGCACTTCAGTGAAACTCGGGTGGAGCGAAGTCCCCACAGCGCACGACCGAGGTCCACACAAACGGAAGCTTGAGCTTTCTGGTGATAGCCAGAATGGGGAAACGAAATAACTCACAGAGGAAAGAAAATGTGGAGTCGCCAAGAAAGGAAATTAGTGAAACTGAAGCTTGCAACATGACCGAAAAGGAGTTCAGAGCAATGGTCGTGGAATTTATACATCGGATGGATGAGAAAATCAACAACTTATGCAAGAATCAGGAAGAAATGAAAAGTGATATAGCTACAATCAAAAACACCATGGAAAGTTTCAACAGTAGACTACAAGAAGCAGAGGACCGAATTAGTGAGTTAGAAGATCAGGTACAGAAACAAGCTCAATCTGAACAGCAATTGGAGAAAAAAATTAAAAAGCAGGAGGAAAGCCTAAGGGAGCTTCGGGACAACATGAAGCGAAGTAACATGCGTATAATAGGGCTGCCAGAAGGACAAGAAGAGCAGCAGGGACTAGAAAATCTATTTGAAGAAATAATGACAGAAAACTTCCCGGATATGGGAAAGATAAAAGTTACGCAAGTACAGAGAGTCCCAAGCAGGATCAACCCCAAAAGACCCACACCAAGACATGTCATAATCTCAATGGCAAATATAAATGATAAAGAGAGAATCTTAAAGGCAGCAAGAGAGAGACAGAGAGTTTACCTACAAAGGAACACCCATCAGATTGTCAAATGATTACTCAACAGAAACACAACAAGCTAGAAGTGAATGGAAGGAGGTATACAAAGTGTTGCAAAGCAAAGGACTGAATCCAAGAATACTATATCCAGCAAGACTATCAATCAAAATTGAAGGGGAAATCAGGAGCTTCACAGACAAAAAAAGACTCAGGGAGTTTATCACCACCAAACCAGCAATGCAAGAATTGCTAAAGGGAATACTGTAAAAAGAAGAAATAAACAGGTAAGAAGGAATACAGACACAAAAATAGATATGACTACAAACAAATACCTTTCAGTAACAACTTTAAATGTAAACGGACTAAATGCTCCAATCAAAAGACATCGAGTGGCTGAATGGATAAAAAAGCATGACCCATATATATGCTGTCTACAAGAGACCCACCTCAGAACAAGAGACTCACACAGATTGAAAGTGAAGGGATGGAAAAATATCTTCCAGGCAAATGGAAATGAAAAAAAAGCTGGGGTAGCAATACTTATATCTGACAAATTAGACCTCAAAGTAAATGCCATAACAAGAGATAAGGAAGGCCACTTCATAATACTAAAGGGAGAAATCCAACAAGAAGAAATAATTCTGGTAAACATATACGCTCCCAATATAGGAGCACCCAAATACATAAAAAAAACTCCTGGAAGATATCAAGGGAGAGATTAATAGCAATACAATCATAGTAGGAGACTTTAATACCCCACTATCACCATTGGACAAATCCTCTAAACAAAAAATCAGCAAAGAAACAGCAATCCTAAATGACTCACTAGACCAGATGGAATTAATTGACATCTTCAGAACATTTCACCCCAAAGCCACAGAATATACATTCTTCTCAAGTGCACATGGGTCATTTTCAAAGATAGACCATATGCTGGGTCACAGGCAAAGTCTCTTCAAATTCAAGAAGATAGAAATTATATCAAGCATCTTCTCAGATCACAGTGGCATAAAACTGGAAATCAACTACAATAAATACAATCCAAAGAAATCAAACACATGGAGACTAAACAGCATGCTATTAAACAAGGACTGGGTCACCAGAGAGATCAAAGAAGAAATAAAAAACATCATGGCAACAAATGACAATGAAAACACAACAATCCAAAATCTATGGGACACAGCAAAAGCAGTCTTGAGAGGGAAGTTCATAGCTCTACAAGCCTATTGCAAAAAACAAGAAACAATGGTAATAAATTACCTAACCCTACAACTCAAAGAGCTAGAAAAAGAGCAGCAAGAAAAACCCAGTGTAACCAGAAGGAAGGAAATAACAAAGATCAGAGCGGAGATAAATGACATAGAGACCAAAGAAACAATACAAAAGATCAACAAAACCAAGAGCTGGTTCTTTGAAAAGATAAACAAGATTGATGGACCTCTAGCCAGGCTCACCAATAAGCAAAGAGAGAGGACCCAAATAAACAAAATCAGAAATGAAAGAGGTGAAATAACAACAGACCCCGCTGAGATACAAAGGATTGTTACAAAATACTACGAACAGCTCTATTCCAACAAACTGGACAACCTGGAGGAAATGGACATATTCCTAGAAAAATACAACCTTCCAAAAATCAATCAAGAAGAATCTCAACAGCTCAATAGGCCAATAACTATGGACGAAATTGAAGAAGTCATCAAAAAGCTTCCGGCAAACAAAAGCCCGGGGCCTGACGGCTTCACAGGAGAGTTCTACCAAACATTCAAGGAAGAACTAAAACCTATCCTCCTCAGACTATTCCAAAAAATTCAAGAGGAACACTTCCAAGCTCCTTCTATGAAGCCAGCATCACCCTAATACCAAAACCAGATAAAGACAACACAATGAAAGAGAATTACAGACCAATATCCCTCATGAACATAGATGCCAAAATCCTCAACAAAATTCTAGCAAATCGGCTCCAGCAGTACATCAGAAAGATCATACACCATGACCAAGTAGGATTTATCCCGGGAATGGCAAGGATGGTACAATATCCGCAAATCAATAAACGTGATACATCACATAAACAAATTGAGAGATAAAAATCACATAGTCATATCAATTGATGCAGAAAAAGCATTTGACAAAATCCAACACCCTTTCTTGATAAAAACTCTCAACAAGGTGGGAATGGAAGGCTCATACCTCAACATAATAAAAGCTATATATGATAAACCCACAGCAAACATCATACTCAATGGACAAAAGCTAAAAACATTTCCCCTAAGAACAGGAACAAGACAGGGATGCCCACTCTCACCACTCCTGTTTGACATAGTACTGGAAGTATTAGCTAATGCAATTAGACAAGAAGAAGAAATAAAAGGCATCCAAATTGGAAAAAGAACAAGTAAAGCTGTCTTTATTTGCAGACGACATGATATTGTACATAAAAAATCCGAAAGACTCCGTCAAAAAACTAATAGACTTAATAAATGAATTCGGCAATGTAGCAGGATACAAAATTAACGCCAAGAAATCTATGGCCTTTCTATACACCAATAGTGAACTTACAGACAGAGAGACTAAAAAGGCAATCCCATTTACCATCGCACCAAAAAAATTAAGATACCTAGGAATAAACTTAACTAAGGAGGTAAAAGACCTATACACGGAAAACTACAGGACACTGAAAAAAGAGATAGAGGAAGACGTAAACAGATGGAAGAACATACCATGTTCATGGATTGGTAGAATCAACATCATTAAAATGTCCATACTACTCAAAGCAATCTATAGATTCAATGCACTCCCCATTAAAATACCAACGGCGTATTTCACAGACCTTGAAAGAACTCTCCAAAAATTCATCTGGAATAAAAAAAGACCCCGAATAGCCACAGCAATCCTGAGAAAGAAGAATAAAGTAGGAGGGATCTCAATACCAGATTTCAAGCTGTATTACAAAGCCACTATTCTCAAAACAGCCTGGTACTGGCACAAGAACAGACATATAGATCAATGGAACAGAATAGAGAGAATCCAGATATTGATCCAAACCACTATGCTCAATTAATATTTGACAGAGGAGGCATGAACATACAATGGAATAAAGACAGTCTCTTCAATAAATGGTGTTGGGAAAATTGGACAGACACATGCAAAAAAATGAAGCTAGATCACCAACTTACACCATACACAAAAATAAACTCAAAATGGATACAGGACTTAAACATAAGACGGGAAACCATAAAAATACTAGAGGAATCCACAGGCAGCAAAATCTCAGACATATGTCAAAAGAACTTCTTCACCGATACTGCCCCTAGGGCAATGGAAGCTAAAGAGAAAATAAACAAATGGGACTACATCAAAATAAAAAGCTTTTTTTACAGCAAAAGAAAAACTATCAACAAAACAACAAGAAAGCCCACTGCATGGGAGAACATATTTGCAAATGGCATCACTGATAAAGGCTTAATCTCCAACATCTACAGGCAGCTTATACAACTTAATAAAAGGAAGATAAATGATCCAATAAAAAAATGGGCAACGGACCTAAATAGAATCTTTTCCAAAGAAGACAGAAGGAAGGCCAAGAGACACATGAAAACATGCTCAAGGTCACTAATTATCCGAGAGATGCAAATCAAAACAACAATGCGCTATCATCTCACACCTGTCAGAATGGCTATCATCAACAAATCAACAAACGACAAGTGTTGGCGAGGATGCGGAGAAAAAGGAACCCTCATGCACTGCTGGTGGGAATGCAGACTGGTGCAGCCACTGTGGAGAACAGTATGGAGTTTCCTCAAAAAACTGAAAATGGAACTCCCATTTGACCCAGTAATCCCACTCCTGGGAATATATCCTAAGAAACTGGGAACACCAATAAGAAAGGAAATATGCACCCCTATGTTCATAGCAGCACAATTTACAATAGCTAAGATCTGGAAACAGCCTAGGTGCCCATCAGCAGATGACTGGATCAGAAAACTATGGTACATCTACACAATGGAATATTATGCTGCCATAAAAAAGAAGGAATTCTTACCATTTGCAGCAACCTGGATGGAATTGGAGAACATTATGTTAAGTGAAATAAGCAAGTCAATGAAAGAAAAATACCACATGATCTCACTCATTTATGGATAATAAAGAACATTATAAACTGAAAAACAAAAAGATAGATACAGAGGCAGTAAAGCATCAAACAGCCTGTCAAATTACAGCAGGAAGGTTAGGGAGAGGTGGGGAAGATAAGAGATCAATCAAAGGACTTGTATGCATGCATATAAGCATAACCAATGGACGCAAAACTCTGGGGGGCGAGGGCATATATGGGAGTGGGGTGGGGGGGGGCAATGGTAAGATATGTACACATATAATACCTTAATAAAAGAGATTGCAAACAGAAAAAAAAAAAAAAAAAAGGTCATAGGAGATGCTCTATTACATCATCTTTCACTCACTGTACTCAAATTACAACTGGGTACAATGATTTTCTACTTTTCTCATCCCTTCTACATTTATTACTTGGAATTTTACTTTAAGGAAACTGTTTTTTTCTTACTCCTACTTATCCTATCATTTATTTATATAATCATGAATTTGTGCATATTTATTTTATTTTTGAGTTATAATTCTTTTATTATTCTTTTTGTTGTTCAAACAGTTTCAGCTTGGTTATTAGGAGTTCTATTTTTAGGTTGGCATCTGTGTTCTTTTACATGCTCTCATTCTTTTTATTTATTTATTGAGCACTTTTTTACTTTCTGATTCTACAACATGCTCCAGGCTCTTCTTGTCTTTTCCTGCCTCAGTACTAAAATCACCATATTTCAATGGAACCCCAGCTTATTTTATAGGAGGTATTTAGAAATTAATGTCTGGGTGCTAGGTGTGCTTGTTATTACTGGGGTGTCATCGGTGTTCATGTTATTATTCACCTTTGCTTATTTGTAACTTCTTTTCCTGACAATAAGAAAACCTGGCTCTCATTTTTCTACAATAATGTTGAACCTTAGCATAGACATAAAATAGTTTCAGAATTGCAAAATCATAAGAAATAAATTTACCAACCAGAATATAGCTCCTTGTGTCTCAGTCTTGGAATCCTATATAATAAAGAGGTAATATGAAAATTGACCCTCATGCCGTAATGCTGCCACAAGATGGCGGCGTGCACAATGCGGGTGGGGCAGCAGGGGTGGAGCCAGTGGCCACTCCACTGCAGCTTCCACCAGGGCTCCTGCAGCCCCGCAGGGGCGCGGGGGTCCCAGCAGCCACTTTACGTGGCTTCTGCCGAGGTTTCCACAGCCTCACGTGCGTGCTACGGGGGCGGGGCCCAGCAGCTGCACACAGCCCAGAGGCCGGGCATCGGGGCGGCACCCAGGACTCAGGGCTGTCTTGTGGTGTGCCGGCCACCGGGGCGGGACACCGGGAGGGCGGTCCCATGGCGGAGGCGGGGCCGGGGAGGGGTTCCGGGTCTCATGCGATTTCACATGACAGGTCACTAGTATATAAATAAATGTTATTTTCCAATGTTATTTAGATCATCTTTTTCTTCCCCCACTATATTGCTTTTTAATTTTCACACTCCAAGGTGAGATTGACAAGTTACCACGTGGAACAACAAAAAAAAAATGTAAGCTTATGCTAGATTCCTTAAATCAAGGAAGTGAAGTGATCTTGCTTGAGTTAATGATGAAGAAACACCCCCTAACCTAAACCAAAACATGTCAATATTATTTGGTATCCTGGTGCATGAAAACCAATAATATTTGTTATAACATATCATAAAATTGTCATGTTGTAAAATAATAAGGTATTTATTCACTCAAGGACTATTGTTGAGAGTTTAAAATATATTTGACAATGCAAGTAAAATTTAAGATGGATAGGGGATGGTCCTTCTTCAACAAAATATCTTTATGTGCGTTAGCGCTATTTTAGGGACATTTACAAAAGGCAGTGGCTGTGAGGTATCATCCAGTAGTCATGGAGTACTTAATAACACTTCCAAATTTATTAATCAATATTGTAAACACTTACAACTAAAAGAAACCTTTATGTGTATAAGATAGACTCACGGTGTCAACACCTTTTCTATAATGGGAGTTCTGATTTCAGGGTAGAATCTAGTTAGAAATTGTTCTCTTCTGGCAAAGATAGAAAACATTAAAATCTTTTCAGTATTGAAACAAAGTTGAGAAGAAGAGAGTGTTCACAAGGGACAGTAAAGAGAAAGAGGACCTGGAAAAAGAGTCACTGGAAGTGCCAGCATTGTACACCTCTGTTCAATAGCTAGGGCTATAAGAATGCAATTGTTCCACATGGTTATAACCACCTGAATTTTAAGACAAAACTCAAGCCACCACTTCCTCTTGAAAAAATTTCCTGTTCTAGCTCACCCCAGTAAAGGCAGGTTCAGGAAAGTGTTTCATTTCCATCCCCTGCAGCTAGAGGCTTATGCTTCTCTGATCTTTTCAAATCTCCATTGTATTCACTAACTTTCTATATTTGTCTCTCACCATACTATAATATATTCTCCTAAATAGCAAAGACTGCTTTGCTGATACGTACCCTATAGTAATCAGTTTTGGTTTATTTTCAAGGAAATGAGTGAATGATGATTGTACATGAGAGCTGTTTATAAGAGGCAGATGGAGATTAAATATGCATACCATTTGTGTTAGAAACCTCTAGATAAGACAGAGACTGTTTCAAGCAGAATTGCATGAAACAATAAGGTAATAAACAAAACATGATAGATTGTCACAATCAGAATCTACACTTTATCAGAAACATTGAATTCTGTCATATTTATCAAAGGCTTCCCTTCCCCCAAGTTTTTATATAAAAGCAGTTAAATGTTATAAACCAGTATAATAGCTGTATATTTTGTTTTATAATAGTTGTATATATAAATATGTTTATCAGCTATATAGTAAATGTTTGCAGCCATTTTTCCACAACATGAAAATAGTAATACATAACTTGTTTTTTTAAAAATCTAAAAAAAAAGAATATCCCTCAAGCTGTATAGGTGGACCCTATCAGAAAATTGTCATCAATTCTAGAGCCCAATATGGGCCAAGCACATAAGTAGTTCCTCTTATAAATTTATTAGAGGCCCAGTGCATGAAATTCGTGCACGGGGGGGGGGGGGGGGGGGGCGGGTGTCCCTCAGCCCAGCCTGCACCCTCTTGCAATCTGAGACACCTCGGGGGATGTCTGACTGCCAGTTTAGGCCGATCTTGCAGGGATCCTTGTGGGATCAGGCCTAAACTGGCAGTCGGACATCCCTCTCACAATCTGGGACCGCTAGCTCCTAACTGCTCTTCTGCCTGCTGGCCTGATCACCTCTAACCACTCTGCTTGCGTGTTTGATCACCCCTAACCACTTTGCCTGCATGCCTGATTGCCCCTAACCAATCGCCTGCCTGCCTGATTGACCCTAACTGCTGGCCTGCTTGCCTGATTGCCCCTAACTGCCTCTGCCTCGGCCCTCGCTTCCGCAGTTTCATCCGTAAGGATGTCTGGAATGATGTCCAGAAGGTCATTCAGCTGTCCAGTCTAATTAGCATATTATGCTTTTATTATAGATATTTTACAGAGGCCTTTGTGTCTAGGGGAGATGCACATTATAAGAGCACATAGGAGAGACAAATTATTTTTTTTCTGTAAGGCTTAAAGAGCTTCACAGAAAAGGGAAGAGTGCAAATAGAGAAATGTGGAAAAGATATTCTGGATATATGAAAAAATGCTCAGCCATGTCAGTTGAAGTAAAGGATTCATTTTTCATTTATGCATTCAATAAATATGCATTGAATAGTTAGTAGGTGATATTGTATAATATGCAGAGAAATAGTGCAGGAAGTGGATAAGTCATGATATGGTCATTGCTTTTATGGAACTGGTATCTCATGATAAAGAGATATAAAAGGAACAAGTTTAAAGAAATAAAATTGGATCTGGAAAAAAATGGCGACTGAATAGAGTCGTGTTTGGAGTCTGGTCCTGGGGCGGAGAGTAGGAGCAGCAGAGGATCGCAGGGGGAGTGTATGTTGGCAAGCTAAGGGACAGCTAAACTCCAGGAGAAGGCAGGGGAGTGGTGGGCAGGGTTCCCCTGACCGTGCAGCACCCACAGGGGCTGGGTCCCCTCCTGGAGCTGCGGGCTCACTGGGCACCTCGCCATCTTGCAAGGAAAGGAGGATTTTATTGGAAACCTGACTTTCCGCGACAACTGCAAACACTGAACAGCTGCGAGCACCAGAACACTGGTCCCCTATAGGCGCAAACACTAGGATTCAAAGGAACTCTTCACTGCACCACGGAAAGGTCAGATTTCGCCTGAAATAAGGTGTGGTTTCTAATCCCCGCAGTGGGAGAGGGAAGCGTGCGAGCCGCAGGACCGGCAGGAACCGGGAGGTCTGTGCCTAGAAAAATCGGCGGCAGTTGGAACTGCCGTGATCCGTGAATGTGGAAGGGGGTCCTCAGAGCTGCTAACAGAAGTGACCCCTTAAAAGCAACTCATTTTAATCTGACGAGGAGGGTCAGACTAAGAATTTTCAAAGGAGTGCAGGCTCCTTAGTCTGGAGCACAGACCCACTGTCCACACACTTGGGCTCTTTCCGACTCTGATTACTAAGCCCAATACATAGGAAAACCCAGGTGGGAAAAACCCTGAAAGACTGCAGGGGGAAGTTGTTTTTTCGGAACCTGGGGAGCAGAGCTGGGTGTGACCATCTGAGAGGCAGCTCTAAAGCGCACACCTCCACAAGCTCTGAGGCACACACCTCCACAAACCGGTAGTGAGTGCCATAGAGGGGGGAAAAAAAAAAAAAAAAAAAGCTAGAGAGGCCTGGAAGTCAATTCAGAAACACTGCCACCCAGGGGCTGAAACGCTAATTGTCTCTGGTGTAATCAAAAATAAATACAAGAAATTAAGACACAGCCGGCTTAAAAAGCAGGACTGGCTTACAACACTGAGGAGCAGTGGAATGAAGCTGAACTGAAATACCGCCCAGACTGGGAAACAGGCATACCAAACAGAATAATAGAGGAAGTGAACGACAGCCGCTACTGCACATTTTAGTGTTCCTATTTTTTAATTTTAAATTCTTTTTTCAATTTTTTTTAATTTTTTTATTCTAATTTTTTATTTTCATTTTTTGCATCTTTTACTTAAGAAACTAAATTTTTTTCTTTTTCCTCACTCGATTTTCACCTTTTTAATTATTACATTTTTATTTTCAATCAGCATTATTATTACTATTATTTTACTTTTTTTTTTTTTTAAATGTCATTTGATTTTCTCTTTCTTTTATTTTGGGATTAGTGTCCTACATTCTATTTGCATCTTTTTACAATCGTTTTACCCTATCTCAACGCTAACATTATGCCATCACTCTCCTCCTAACCTTTCCCCTTTTGGTCTCCTGTTTATCTTAACCCTTTCTGGCTTTAGATTTTCCCTACTTTTTCAGTTTACCCTCTGCTAAAATTTCACCCTACTTATATATTTAATTCCCAACTCCCTGCTCCAAATCCATACATACCTCTCTCTACACTACCTTAAAAAAATTATTTTTCTCTCAGGCCTTTTGTTGTTGTTTGCTTGAATGTTGATTAGATTGAATTTTTATGCTTTTTTATGAGATTGTTTTGATTATGCTTTTTGTTTAATTGGTTGGTTCTTTTGTTTGCTTTGTTTTTGTTTGTTTTTTACTTTTGTTTTCCCTTGCCTCACTTGATATTAGTTGGTGTTGCAGTTTGTATTAATCTCCAGGCTCGTGTTGCTGGAATTTGCCGGGATTAGTGGTTGTTCTAGTGGAGTTTACTCCCCATATATATAGTTTGTTCCCCTTTTCTCTCTTAGTATCGTTCTTGTCTCTCTTACTTTTTTTCTTTTTTTTTCTGCTCTTTTCCCAAGTTCAGATTCACACTCTTTTTTTTTTGTTGTTGTTCTTTCGTTTTACTCTCCCTCTTCCACTCCTATTCCCTAATTTGTCTTTCTCTGGTGGTCATCCTTTATTGGAGGTTATTAATATCGTGAATACAGTTCTGTTCAGTGCCTTGTGTGTTGTGCCTGGTTGTGTTGTATTTTGTACCTTTAAATCAACGCCGGAGAGAGAGAACTATATAACCAGACATCCAGAGAAGAGAGACCATGGGGAGACAAAGAAATAGCCCTCATGGGAAAGAAAAGCAGGCATCACCAGAAAAGGAAGTAAACGAATTAGAGGCAAACAACCTATCAGAGAAAGAATTCAGAGAAATGGTCATAAGGTGGCTGAAAAGGATGGAAGACAAATTCGACAACATGAGTAAGAACCAAGAGGAAATGAAGAAGAACCAAGAAGAAATGAAAAATGACATCGCTGCTGTAAAGAACTCAATAGAAAGCATCAAGAGTAGACTAGAAGAAGCAGAGGACCGCATCAGTGAGCTAGAAGAAAAGATGGAAAAAAATACCCAAGTACAACAGCTTCTAGAAACAAAAATTAGAAAGCATTAGGAGAGCCTAAGGAAACTTTGGGACAACACGAAACAAAACAACATCAGGATAATAAGGGTACCAGAAGGAAAGGAAACTGAGCAAGGAATAGAAAACCTGTTTGAAGAAATAATAACAGAAAACTTTCCTGATATAGGGAAGAAAAAACCCACACAAATCCAAGAAGCTCACAGAGTCCCAAGCAAAATGAACCCCAAAAGACCGACGCCAAGGCACATTATAATTAAATTGGCAAACACCAACGACAAAGTAAGAATCTTAAAAGCAGCCAGAGAGAGACAGACAGTTACATACAAAGGAACCCCCATCAGACTAGCAACTGATTTCTCAACAGAAACTCATCAGGCCAGAAGGGAATGGAATGAAATATACAAAGCCATGCAAAGGAAGGGTCTGAATCCAAGAATACTGTACCCTGCAAGGCTATAAATCAAAATTGAAGGTGAAATCAGGAGCTTCACAGACAAAAAAGGAATAAGGGAGTTTATCACCACCAAACCAGCAATGAAAGAAATGCTAAAGGGTCTACTGTAAAAAAAAAAAAAAAAAAAAAAAGAAAGAAAGAAAGAAATAGGAAGCAAAGAAGGAACACAGGGGTATAGAATAAAAATGGCGACAAATAAGTACCTATCAATAATAACTTTAAATGTAAATGGATTGAATGCCCCAATCAAAAGACACAGGGTAGCAGATTGGATAAGAAAACAAAACCCATATATCTGCTGTCTACAGGAAACCCACCTCAAAAAAAAGGATGCATACAGACTGAAAGTAATGGGATGGAAAAAGGTTTTCCAGGCGAATGGAAATGAAAAAAAAGCTGGGGTAGCAATACTTATATCTGACAAATTAGATCTTAAAGTGAAGGACATAACAAAAGATAATGAAGGCCATTTCATAATACTAAAGGGAGAAATCCAACAAGAAGAAATAACTCTGGTAAACATATATGCACCCAATACAGGAGCACCAAGATACATTAAAAAACTCCTGGAAGGTATCAAAGGAGAGATTGACAGCAATACAATCATAGTAGGAGACTTCAGTACCCCACTATCACCATTGGACAAATCCTCTAAACAAAAAATCAGCAAAGAAACATCAATCCTAAATGACTCACTAGACCAGATGGAATTAATCGACATCTTCAGAACATTTCACCCCAAAGCCACAGAATATACATTCTTCTCAAGTGCACATGGGTCATTCTCAAAGATAGACCATATGTTAGGACATAGGCAAAGTCTCTCCAAATTCAAGAAGATAGATATCATATCAAGTATCTTCTCAGATCACAGTGGCATAAAACTGGAAATCCACTACAATAAAAAAAACTCAAAGAAATCAAACACATGGAGACTAAACAACATGCTATTAAACAATGACTGGGTTACCAAAGACATCAAGGAAGAAATAAAAAACATCATGGCAACAAATGACAATGAAAACACAACAATGCAAAATCTATGGGACACAGCGAAAGAAGTCCTGAGAGGGAAGTTCATAGCTCTACAAGCCTACTGCAAAAAACAAGAAACAATGGTAATAAATTACCTAACCCAACCACTCAAAGAATTAGAGAGAGAGCAACAAGAAAAGCCCAGTGTAAGCAGAAGGAAAGAAATAATTAAGATCAGAGCGGAGATAAACGACATAGAGACCAAAGAAACAATACAAAAGATCAACAAAACCAAGAGCTGGTTCTTTGAAAGGATAAGCAAGATTGATGAACCTCTAGCCAGGCTCACCAAGAAGCAAAGAGAGAGGACCCAAATAAACAAAATTAGAAATGAAAGAGGTGAAATAACAACAGACCCCGACGAAATACAAAGGATTGTTACAAAATACTATGAACAACTCTATTCCAACAAACTGGACAACCTGGAGGAAATGGATATATTCCTAGACAAATACAACCTTCCAAAACTCAATCAGGAAGAATCTAAACAGCTCAACAGGCCAGTAACTATGGAAGAAATTGAAGCAGTCATCAAAAAGCTTCCGGCAAACAAAAGCCTGGGGCCAGACGGCTTCACAGGAGAGTTTTACCAAACTTTCAAGGAAGAACTAAAACCTATCCTTCACAGACTATTCCAAAAAATTCAAGAGGAAGGAACACTTCCAAGCTCCTTCTATGAAGCCAGCATCACCCTAATACCAAAACCAGATAAAGACAACACAATGAAAGAGAATTACAGACCAATATCCCTCATGAACATAGATGCCAAAATCCTCAACAAAATCCTAGCAAATCGGCTCCAACAATACATCAGAAAGATCATACATCATGACCAAGTAGGATTTATCCCAGGAATGCAAGGATGGTACAATATCCGCAAATCAAGAAACATGATACAGCACATAAACAAATTGAGAGATAAAAATCACATAGTCATATCAATAGATGCAGAAAAAGCATTTGACAAAATCCAACACCCTTTCTTGATAAAAACTCTCAACAAGGTGGGAATAGAAGGATCATACCTCAACATAATAAAAGCTATATATGATAAACCCACAGCAAACATCATACTCAATGGGCAAAATCTAAAACGATTTCCGCTAAGAACAGGAACAAGACAGGGATGCCCACTCTCACCACTCCTGTTTGACATAGTACTGGAAGTATTAGCTATCGCAATTAGGCAAGAAGAAGAAATAAGAGGCATCCAAATTGGAAAAGAAGAAGTGAAGCTGTCCTTATTTGCAGATGACATGATATTGTACATAAAAAAACCAAAAGATTCCAACAAAAAACTAATAGACTTAATAAATAAATTCGGCAATGTAGCAGGATACAAAATTAATGCTATGGAATCTATGGCATTTCTATACACCAATAGTGAACTTACAGAAAGAGAGACTAAAAAAGCAATCCCATTTACCATTGCACCAAAAAAATTAAGATACCTAGGAATAAACTTAACTAAGGAGGTAAAAGACCTATACGTGGAAAACTACACAACACTGAAAAAAGAGATAGAGGAAGACGTAAACAGATGAAAGAACATACCGTGTTCATGGATTGGTAGAATCAACATCATTAAAATGTCCATACTACTCAAAGCAATCTACAGATTCTATGCACTCCCCATCAAAATACCAACAGCATATTTCACAGACCTTGAAAGAACTCTCCAAAAATTCATCTGGAATAAAAAAAGACCCCGAATAGCCACAGCAATCCTGAGAAAGAAGAATAAAGTAGGAGGGATCTCAATATCAGATTTCAAGCTGTATTACAAAGCCACTGTTTTCAAAACAGCCTGGTACTGGCACAAGAACAGACATATAGATCAATGGAACAGAATAGAGAATCCAGATATCGACCCAAACCACTATGCTCAATTAATATTTGACAAAGGAAGCATGAACATACAATGGAGTCAAGACAGTCTCTTCAATAAATGGTGTTGGGAAAATTGGACAGATACATGCAAAAAAATGAAACTAGATCACCAACTTACACCATACACAAAAATAAACTCAAAATGGATACAGGACTTAAACATAAGACGGGAAACCATAAAAATACTAGAGGAATCCACTGGCAGCGAAATCTCAGACATATGCCGAAAGAACTTCTTCACTGATACTGCCCCTAGGGCAATGGAAGCTAAAGAGAAAATTAACAAATGGGACTACATCAAAATAAAAAGCTTTTTTACAGCAAAAGAAACTATCAACAAAACAAGAAAGCCCACTGCATGGGAGAACATATTTGCAAATGCTATCACTGATAAAGGTTTAATCTCCAACATCTACAGGCAGCTTATGCAACTTAATAAAAGGAAGATAAATGATCCAATAAAAAAATGGGCAACAGACCTAAACAGAATCTTTTCCAAAGAAGACAGAAGGAAGGCCAAGAGACACATGAAAACATGCTCAAAGTCACTAATTATCCGAGAGATGCAAATCAAAACAACAACGAGGTACCATCTCACACCTGTCAGAATGGTTATCATCAACAAATCAACAAACGACAAGTGTTGGCGAGGATGCAGAGAAAAAGGAACCCTCGTGCACTGCTGGTGGGAATGCAGACTGGTGCAGCCACTGTGGAGAACAGTATGGAGTTTCCTCAAAAAACTGAAAATGGAACTCCCATTTGACCCAGTAATCCCACTCCTGGGAATATATCCAAAGAAACTAGAAACACCAATCAGAAAGGATATATGCACTACTATGTTCATAGCAGCAAAATTTACAATAGCTAAGATTTGGAAACAGCCTAGGTGCCCATCAGCAGATGACTGGATCAGAAAACTGTGGTACATCTACACAATGGAATACTATGCTGCCATAAAAAAAGAAGGAATTCTCATCATTTGCAGCAACCTGGATGGAATTGGAGAACATTATGCTAAGTGAAATAAGCCAGTCAATGAAAGAAAAATACCACATGATCTCACTCATTTATGGATCATAAAGAACATTATAAACTGATGAACCAAAAGATAGATACAGAGACAGTAAAGCATCAAACAGACTTTCAAATTACAGGGGGAAAGTTAGGGAGAGGTGGGGGAGATAAGAAATCAAACGAAGGACTTCTATGCATGCACATAAGCATAAACAATGGATGCAAAACTCTGGGGGGTGAGGGCATGTATGTGTGTGGGGTGGGGGGGCAATGGTAAGATATGTACATATATAATACCTCAATAAAAAAATGTCAAAAAAATAAATAAAATTGGTGATGTGATACCTAAGACCTGTGTGGCTATGTTAGTATCTTTATTGCGTTGGAATCTGAATGACAAAAGGAGGGAGCTTGAGAAGATCAAAGGAAACAGCAGCACCAGTGGAACGATCTGAAATATGTGTAGGGGACATTAAAAAGGCCACCAAGGATGGTGACTAGCAAGACTGAGGTGAGGGAGAGGGTGTAAGTGAGGAGGAGGTGAAAGGGGAGTGTGTGGATGTGTGTGGTTTGTGTGTGTGTGTGAGGGAGGGACAGTTAGATTCTGCAGGAGTATCAGGGGCTGGCAGACCAGGCTCTCCTCAACAGGGAGCCCCTGCCACTGCTGTGGGCATCCCCAGGCTGCAAGACTTGGGCACGGAGCCCGGAGCCCACAAAATCGTAAAGGGGAGAGTGGCCTCCTCTAGGAACCCATGATCACCACCACCCAGACTGGCCTTGGACACTGCCCGGGACTCTGCAGCCACACCAGCCAAAGTCTAGCTGCCTCACCTGTAGACCTGCAGACCACAGGACACCCATCTCCAAGGGCACAAGGCTACCCCAGCAAAATCCAGGACTTCACTTTCCCCAGCTACCAACCTCTGGACACTACAGTCACAGCAATCCAGTGTTGTACCCGCTGCCCCAACAGGCAGCTCCTGGGCACCTCTGTGAGCTGCTGCTGGGCGCATGAGTATCCAACCAAGTGTGCACAGCCCCTGAAGCAGAAACTCGGAATTCCCCCTCCCTGGCTGCTGACCTCCAGAAATCACGGTTGTGCTGCTCCAGCATGCAGGACCCTGAGCCAGCCCCCTGGCAGACAACACCTGGGTGCCTCTGTGAGCTGCTGCGGGTCACACAGGTACCTAACCAAGGGTGCATGGCTTTTGCAATAGGAATTGGGACTTCCCCTGCCCCATCTGATGACCTCGAGACACTGCAGTCACACTGCTCCAGTGTGTGGGTGGCCACCCCCACCCCCGAGCCTGCTACCCCAGCAGGCAGCTGCTGCTGGGTGCATGTGTACCCATCCAAGGGCACACAGTTCCCTCAGCAGAAGCTTGGCACCCAGTCTCTGCAGTGTGCCGCTCCATTATGCAGGCCCTCTGAGCCCACTGCTCCAGCAGGCAACTCCTGGGTGCCTCTGTGAGCCACCAAAGGCATGTGTGTATTCAATCAAGGGAACACAGTTCCTGAAGCAGAAACTGGGACTTCCCCCTCCTGGTGACATCTGGACACCACGATCACACCGCTCCAGTGTGTGGGCCCCACTAGCTCACAGCCCTGGCAGACAGATCCTGTGGCCCTCTGTGAGCTGCCACTGGGTGCATACCTCTCAAACCAAGGGCAAAGGGTTGCCTCAGCAGGATCCATGACCTCCCCTCCTGGCTGCCTGCTTCCGAACACCTTGGTGAGTTATTGAGGAATCACCTCCCTGGACAAGTTCATGTTGTTTCAGCCACAGACTCTGAGATCCCCACATCCCAGTTTCTGGTTCCTGGACCCCCTCATGATTCACTGAGGGAAATCACACTGGTCAGAGTACCACTGCCTCAACCAAAGACTATGGGACAGCTACCTCCCACCATCACAGGCTCCAGGAACCTCTTAATGAGATACAAAGTGACACTACCCAAGCAAGAGTCACACAAAACTGGCTAAAGTCACAGTACCTGACCCTCAAGCCCTGAGACCCCTTCTTCCCAGGCTGAGGACTCTGTGATTTCACATTGAGCACATATCAGTGAGACCACAGGCAACTCTTTCCACAAGAGCCAGAACCACAATCACATGCAAAACAGCTTGCACAATGAGGCCGAGGGTGAGTCACATTGCCAGACAATCTATGGTGAGACTTCATCCATGAATGAGAAACTAACATTCAAGACCCAACTACATCAGGAGAACCCAAATAGCTCAAGTAGGGGGATCCACTAGATCACCAGACTCAGGAGATCTGAGAAACTGCACCACTGGGTCCAACTACATAGCACCACCCCTAAAAGAACCAGGGTAGCAGAGCAGTTGGATCTAAGACATAGAAACAATTAAAACACTACAGCAAAAAAAATGGGGAGACAAAAAACAATCCCCAAAGGAAATAAAAAGAGGAATTACCAAAAAGGGAATTAAATGAAATGGAGGCAAGTAACTTGTCAGAGAAAGAATTCAGAGTAATGTTTAAAAGGATGCTCAAATGTATGGATGACAAATACACAGAACTCGATGAAAATTGTAATGAGCTGAATGAGAATGTCACCAACATGAACAGGAATCAAGCATAAATGAAGAATGACATAGCTGCAATAAAGAACACAATAGTAGGCTTCAACAGTAGACCAGAAGAAGTTGGGGATTACAGCAGTGAGTTAGAAGACAAGGTAGAAAAAACACCCAAGCAGAACAGCAACTGGAAAAAAATAAAAAACAGGAGGAAAGGCTCAGGGAGCTCTAGGGCAACACAAAATGAAACAACATCTGCATAACAAGGGTGCCAGAAGGAGAGGAAACTGAAATAATGACAGAAAAATGCCCTGATGTTGGAAAGAAGAAATCCACACAAGTTCAAGAAGCACACAGAGTCCCAAATAAGATAAACCCAAAAAGACTGACACCAAGAAACATCATAATTAAATTGGAAAATACCAATAACAAAGTAAGAATCTTAAAGGCTGCCAGAGAGAGACAGAAGGTTAACTATAAGGGATCCCCCATTAGACTAACAACTGATTTCTCAACAGAATCACATCAGGCCAGAAGGGAATGGAATGAAATACACAAAGTAATGGAAAGCAAGGGACTGAATGCAAGAATATTATACCCACTAAAGCTATCATTCAAAATTGAAGGTGAAATCAGGGGCTTCACAGACAAAAAAAAAAAAAAAAAAAAAAAAGAAAAAAAAAAGACCAAGGTAGTTTATTATGACCAAGCCAACAATGCAAGAAATGCTGAAGGGACTGCTGTAAAAAGAAAAATAGAAAGGGAAGAAGGAACACAGGCAGAAAGAATAAAAATGGCTACGAACAAGTACCTATAAATAATAACTTTAAATGTAAATGGACTCCAATCAAAAAACATATGGTAGCTGAATAGATAAGCAAACATGACCCATATATCTGTTGTCTTCAAGAGACCCACCTCAGAATAAAGGATTCACACTGACTGATATTGAAGGGATGATAAAAAAAATTCTCAGGCAAATGGAAATGAGAAAAAAGTTGGGGTAACAATAATTATATTGGAAAAAATAGACCTCAAAGTGAAGGCCATAACAGGAGATAAGGAGGGCCACTTCATAATACTAAAGGATCAACTCAACAAGAGGATGTAACTCTGGTAAACATGTATGCACTTAATACAGAAGCACCCAAATACATAAAAAAAATCTTCTGGAGGATATCAAGGGAGAGATCAACAGCAATACAATCAGGGTAGGGGACTTTAATACCCCACTGACAACACTGGATAAATCATCTAAACAAAAAAAATCAGCAAAGCAACAGCTATGTTAAATGACTCACTAGATCAGATGGACCTAGTTGAAATCTTCAGAACATTTCACACCAAAGTTTTAAAATATACATTCTTCTCAAGTGCACATGGGACATTTTCAAAGATAGACCACATTATGGGACACAGACAAAGCCCCTTCAAATTCAAGAAGATAGAAATCATAACAAGCATCTTCTCAGACCACAAAGCCATAAACTTAGAAACCAACTACAATAAAAACAATGAAAAAAATCAAGCACATGGAGGCAAAATAGCATGCTATTAAACAATGAGTAGGTTACCAAAGAGATCAAAGAATAAATAAAAAGCATGCTAGAAACAAATGAAAATACAAACACAACAATCCAAAATCTATGGGACACAGTGAAAATAGTCATGAGAGGGAAGTTCATAGCTCTACAAGCCTACCTCAAAAAAACAAGAAAAAATGGTAATAAGTTATATAACCCTACAACTTAAAGAATTAGAAAGAGAGCAACAAGAAAAGCCCAGAGTAAGTAGAATGAAGGAAATAGTAAAGATTAAAGCTGCTATAAATGACATAGAGAAAAAAAAATCAATAAAACCAGGAGCTGGTTCTTTGAAAGGATAAACAAGATTGATAAACCCCTTGCCAGGCTCACCACAAAACAAAGAGAGAAGACCCAAATAAACAAAATCAGAAATGAAAGAGCTGAAGTAACAACCAACCCCACAGACATACAAAGGATTGTAAAAAAAAAAATACTACGAGGAACACTACTACAACAAAATGGACAACCTAGAAAAAATGGACATATTCCTAGAAAAATATGACCTTCCAAAACTCAACCAGGAAGAATAAAAAAACCTGAATAGACCTATAACTACCGATGAAATTCAAGCAGTAATAAAAAAACTTCTAGCAAAAAAAAATCCCTGTTCTGGATGGCTTCATAGGGGAGTTTTACCAAACATTCAAAGAAGAACTAAAACCTATCCTCCTCAGACTATTCCAAAAAATTAAAGAGGAAGGAAGACTTCCAAGCACTTTCTATGAAGTCAGCATCACCTTAATCCCCAAACCAGATAAAGACACTACAAAGAAAGATAATTACAAGACAATATCCCTGATGAACATAGATGCTACAATCTGCAACAACATTCTAGCAAATAGAATCCAGCATTATATTAGAAAGATCATACACCATGACCAAGTGGGATTTATTGTGAGGATTCAAGGCTGGTACATATTTGCAAGTCCATAAACGTGATACATCACATAAACAAATTGAAAGACAAAAATCACATAATCATATCAATTGATGAAGAAAAAGTATCTGACAAAAGCCAACACTCATTCTTGATAAAAACTCTCAGAAAAGTGGGAATAGAGGGATCATACCTCAATATAATAAAAGCCTTGTATGACACTTCTAGAGCCAACATCATACTCAATGGGCAAAACTAAAACCATTTCCCCTAAGAACAGGAACAAGACAGGGATGCCCACTTTTACCACTCCTGTTTGACATAGTACTGGAAGTGTTAGCCATAGCAATACGACAAGAAGAAGGAATAAAATGCATCCAAATTGGGGAAAAAGAAGTAAAATTGTCATTATTTGCAGATGACATGATATCGTACATAGAAAACCCTATAGACTCCATCAAAATATGATTAGACTTAATAATTGAATTTGGAAATGTAGCAGAATATAAAATTAACACCCAAAAATCTATGGCTTTTTTATACACTAACAATGAGCTCACAGAAAGAGAAACTAAAAACACAATTCCATTTACCATTACAACAAAAATTTAAGATACCTATGAATTAACTTAACTAAGGAGGTAAAAGACCTGTACTCAGAAAATTATTGGACATTGAAAAAAGAGATAGAGGAAGACATAAACAAATGGAAGAATATACCATGCTCATGGATTGGCAGAATCACCATTATTAAAATGTCCATACTTCCCAAAGCAATCTATAGATTCAATGCAATCCCCATTAAAATATCAACGGCATACTTCACATATCTAGAACAAACTCTCCAAAAATTCATCTGGAATAAAAGAAGACCCCAAATAGGCACAGCAGTCCTGAGAAAGAAGAGCAAAGTTGGAGGAATCACAATATCAGATATTACAAATGTATTACAAAGCCAATGTTCTCAAAACTGCCTGGTACTGGAACAAGAACAGATATATAGACCAATAGAACAGAACAGAACAGAACAGAACAGAGAACCCATAAATTGACACAAGCCATTATACTCAATTAATATTTGACAAAGGAGCAAAGCATACAGTGGAGTCAAGAGAGTCTCTTAAATAAATGGTGTTTAGAAAATTGGACAGATACAAGCAAATAAGTGAAACTAGACCACCAACTTACACCATTCACAAAAATAAACTAAAAATGGATAAATGACTTAAATGTAAGACAGAAATCCATAAAAATCTTACAAGGATCCATAGGCAGCAAAATATCAGACATATCTCATAGCATATTTCTTACTGATATAGCTCCTAGGACAATGGAAACTAAGGAGAAAATAAACATATGGGACTACATCAAAATAAAAAGCTTCTGCACAGAAAATAAACCATCAACAAAACAACAAGAAAGCCCACTGCATGGGAGAACATATTTGTCAGTGTTGTATCCGATAAGAGTTTAATTTCCAAAATGTATAGGGAACTAATACAACTTAACAAAAGGAAGATAAACAACCCAATCAAAAAAATGGTCAAAGGAACTAAATATACCCTTTAGGAAAGAGGACATACAGAAGGCCAAGAGACATATGAAAACATGCTCAAAGTCATTAATCATCTGAGAGATGCAAATGAAAACAACAATGAGGTATCACCTCACACCTGTTAGAATGGCTATCATCAACAAATCAGCAAACGACAAGTGTTGGAGAGGATGTGGAGAAAAAGGAACCCCTGTGCACCTCTGGTGGGAATGCAGACTAGTGCAGCCACTGTGGAAAACAGTATAAAGATTCCTCAAAAAAATTAAAAATGGATCTCCCATTTGACTCAGTAATCCACCTTCTAGGAATATATCCCAAGAAAACAGAAACATCAATCAGAAAGGACAGATACACTCCTATATTCATAGCAGCACAATTTACAATAGCTAAGATTTGGAAATAGCCTAAGTGCCTATCAGCAGATGAGTGGATTAAAACATTGTGGCACATCTACACAATGGAACACTATGCTGTTGTCAAAAAGAAGGAACTCTTACCATTTGCAGCAGCATTCATGGAACTATAGAGCATTATGCTAAGTAAAATAAGCCAGTTGGAGAAAGAAAAATATCACATGATTTCATTTATATGTAGAACATAATGAACAGCATAACCTGGTGAACTAAAATAGATCCAGAGGCATAGAACCATCGAACAGACCATCCAACCTCAAGGGGATGGGAGAGAGGGAGGGAGGGCAGAGATCAACCAAAGCACTTATATGCATGCATATAAGCATAACCCATGGACACATCCAGTATGGGGGATATGAGTATGTGCCGGAAGAGCAGGGGGAGACAAGAGTGGGTAGAGGTCAGTGGGGGAAAAGGGCTTCATATGTAGCTAGAAGCCCAATGCACAAAATTCATGCAAGAGTAGGCCTCCCTTCCTCTGCCTGCCAGCACTGCTTTCCCTCCAGCATCTGGGACCTGGGCTTCCCTCACAGACCCTGCTTCATCCGGAAGGTCTTCTGGTCTGATTAGCATATTACACTTTCTTTATTATAGATACTTTAAACAATAAAGAATTAAACAAAAAAAGGCCACCAAGTTGTACAACTTGCTGATATTATGCATCAAGATGTAGCTAATCGAGTTGGGCTCCTGAAGACTATACTCTAGGGGCCACAAAATCATTAACAGGTACAAAATTGTCTGAAAGGTGAAATCTAGAAAGTAAGATTCCTGATGATCCAGATGTTTAAAGAACCCTCTTTGTATTAGGAAGTAGGGACTATGCTGAAGGAGGAACAGATTAGAAACTTCCAGAGATCAACCTCAGTAAAGAAAGCTGACATTCACTGAGTACATAGTATGTTCTAGAACCTCTTCCATGTTCTTTATGTTCACTTCTCATTTAATTCTAACAAATCTAAGAGGAAGAAACATTATTATCAGTACTTATAGATGAGAAAACTGAAGCACTGTGAGATTAAGGTACTTCCCTAATATCACACAACTAGTATGAACCCAGGCAGTTTGGCTCCAGACTCTATACACTTTACCTTTGCACTCTGTTTGTTTTTAAATACAAAATGAAAAGGCTAATGAATAGTGGCTCTCATTTCTTCTGAAAATAAAAGGAGATTATGACTGATAATTATTTTTATTAAGAAATAGTTATATCGTATTTTATAAGTTAAAAGCATTTTTACATTTCTTCAAATCATCTTGTGAACCTACAATAATGAAATGTTTTAGTATTTTGAAAGTATGTAATACTATATTTGGTAATTTGAAAAAATATATAATAAGCAAGTGAATGACAAATGAAGATATAATTCTAATATATGCACTATTGTTTACTCTTTCAATGTGTTTTTACACATGTTAATTCTTCTAACAATCCAGGAGGAAATAAGTCCAATTAAGAGGTGAGGGAAAAGGTTTGGGCATAATGTGTCCAAATGATTTTACACATAAAGACACATAAGAGATAATTAAAATATTTCCATAAGGACATGTCTTAACAACTAAGAATTATATTAACAAACTATAAATGAGAAATCAACTACATGATTCTTAACTTTCAATAAATGCTTTAATATTCTCTAAGTGTTAATATTTTATGATATAACTAGAGGCCCAGTGCATGTCCCTCAGCCCAGCCTGCACCCTCTCCAAACTGGGACCCCTTGAGGGATGTCTGACTGCCCATTTAGGCCCGATCCCAGTAGGATCGGGCCTAAATGGGCAGTCGGACATCCCTCTCATAATCCAGGACTGCTGGCTCCCAACTGCTCACCTGCATGCCTTCCTGATTGCCCCTAACCGCTTCTGCCTGACAGCCTGATCACCCTCTAACCACTCCCCTGCCAGCCTGATTGATGCCTAACTGCTCCCCTGCCAGCCTGTTTGCCCCTAACTGCCCTCCCCTGCAGGCCTGGTCACTCCTAACTGTCCTCCCCTGCAAGCCTGGTCACCCCTAACTGTCACCCCCTGCAGGCCTGGTCCCCCCCAACTGCTCTCCCCTGCAGGCCTGGGTCCCCCCCAACTGCCCTTCCCTGCAGGCCTGGTTGCCCCCAACTTCCCTCCTCTGCTGGCCTGGTCAACCCTAACTGCCCTCCCCTGCAGCCTTGATCATCCCCAACTGCCCTCCCTTGCAGGCCTGGTCCCTCACAACTGCCCTCCCCTGCTGGCCATCTTGTGGTGGCCATCTTGTGTCCACATGGGGGCAGCCATCTTTGACCACATGGGGGAAGCCATCTTGTGTGTTGGAGTGATGGTCAATTTGCATATTGCTCTTTTATTAGATAGGATAGAGACCTGGTGCATGGGTGGGGGCCAGCTGGTTTGCTCTGAAGGGTGTCCCAGACCAGGGTGGGGGTTCCCTTGGGGCGTGGGGTGGCCTTGGCAAGGGGCCTGTGGTGGTTTGCAGCCCAGCCACACCCCCGGTGACCCAAGTGGAGGCCCTGGTATCTGGGATTTACTTATCTTCTATAATTGAAACTTTGAAGCCTTGAGTGGAGCCAAGCCTCCAGCTTGCTCCATGGCTGCAGCCATTTTTGTTGGGATTTATTTATCTTCTATTATTGAAACTTGGCAGCCTTGAGCAGAGGAGGCCAAGGCAGGCCAGGGCTGTTGAAGCTTGGCTTCCTCCATTGCCGGAGGTAACTCAGGCCTCCTGCTCTCTCCAGCTCCATGGCCGCTGCCGTTTTTATTGGGATTTATTTATCTTCTATAATTGAAACTTTGTAGCCTTAGTGGAGGCCTGGGCCTGCCAGGGTGTGCAGAAAGCTTGGCTTCCTCCATTGCCGGGGAAACCCAAGCTTCCTGCTCTCTCTGTAGCTGCAGTCATCTTGGTTGGATTAATTTGCATACTTGTTCCTGATTGGCTGGTGGGCGTGGCTTGTAGTTGTAGCAGAATGATGGTTAATTTGCATATTACTCTTTTATTAGATAGGATAAGTAAATCATAGAATTTCTGATCTAGAAGTTAACATATCCAATCCCCTTACAATATTCTGTGGGAAAGATTTCAGATTCCTAATATAGCTCTTACTGAAAATGTTTTATATTACTTTTATTATACAAAGCATATTTGTATCTCCTAAAATATACTGATTAGTAATTTCTATTTTACAGGCAGGAGGTTATTGTCTCTGGATTGTGTATAACTTAATATTATGAACTCTGGCAATACAAATATGCTATATATATATATATATATATATATATATATATATATATATATATATATATATATACCTCTTTCCATCAATGGCTAATTATACACCCACTTATACAAGAAATTAAGCATGTTTTTTACTGCTGCTAACATGTATATATACTTCATTTCCTTGCAGTAAAGCCTGCACTGGGAGATTCTTGAATTGGTATATTTATTCCTTAAAATTTTATTTTCCATTGACAGTAAGGATGCCTAAGTATAGAACACCTCCAGCAGACACAAGGCTCTACTGCCTGCTAGAGAGAAACATTTATCTCAATAGTATATGACCCTGAAGTTTTTCATTCTGTAGGGTATGCTTAGCAACTTTTTAGAAGATTATGCTTTGAGGGGGACTTGATATTGGTCAAGTAATCTGGATATTTATAAATGCATCCTAAATTCTGAAACCTATGACTTAAAAGTTGCTGTCAAGTGATTTCACTTTGTATTTTACAATGAACATCATGATAAAAATGAATGTCAGCTGAAATGCCCTAAGAATGAACTTTTACAGTTAAGTCTCTACTTATAGAGTTCGTCTTGATGTCCTTAGTTGTGAGAAATCCCATTGTTTAAACACTGTCTTACTGAGAAATTTAAAGGAAAGTTTATCGCCCTAGCCAGTATGGCTCAGAGGATAGAGGGTCAGACTGTGGACTGAAGGGTCCCGGGTTTGATTCCCATCAAGGGCACATACCCTGATTTCAGGCTCATCCTGGGCCCTGGTCAGGGCTCATGCAGGAGGCAACCAATCAATGTGTTTCTCTCACATTAATTAATGTTTCTGTCTTTCCCTCTCCTTAAAAATCAATGGAAAAATATCCTCGGGTGAGGATTAACAACAAAAATAAATAAGAGAAAAGAAAGTAATTTATTTTCTAAAAATTTAAAAGAAATACATAAGGTAAATTATTCCTAAGTAAAATTGGCAAGAATGAGAAATGTCACTGAAACAAGGGTAGAAGAATAACATTCAAAAAATAAGAGAAGCTTGATAGAAAGATTGATACATTTATTGGGTTCAATGGATCCAGTTACAAGCCTAATGGACATTTTACCTGGACAAAAAAACAAAACAAAAACCTTATAAATAGGAAATAGGAAAAAATTCTGGAGAAGATACCTGAGGAATCAACCATACAATTTTGCTATTATATAAGAATATCAAACAATTAAGAATATTGCAACTCAGTTTAAAAGTTTACTTTTTCTTCCATCTTTGAATATTTTACTGTTGCCAATAGAAATATGTTTAAGTTAATTCTTAAATTATAGCTGATATTCAATGATTTTATCTTAGTTTCAGGTGTACTGCATATAATTTACAAAGTGATCCTCCCGATATTTCAATACCCACCTGGAGACATACATAATTAGTACAATATTATTATATTCCCTGTGCTATATCTTACATGCCCATGACTATTTGTTACTACTAATTTGTACTTAATCTCTCTTCACCTTTTTCATCTGGATCCTAACACCCCACCCAACTCTGGAAACCTCAGTTTGTTTTCTGCACTTACGTGTCTGTTTCTGTTTTGTTTGTTCACTTATTTTGTTCTTTAGATTCCACATATAAGTGAAATTATATGGTACTTGTCTTTCTCTGTCTGACTTATATCACTTACTACACTCTAGGACCATTTGTGCTGTCCCAAATGGTAAGATTTCATTCTTTTTAAGGATCAGTAATATTCCACATATACATATAACCATAGATTTTTTATTTACTCATCTACTGACTAGAGGCCCAGTGCATGATTGAATCATGCACGTGTAAGGTCCCCTACATGCTTTCGCTTTTCGCGGTGGAGCTGGGTGCCTCTCCGCTGGTGCACCAGGCCTTTCAGAAGCCTCCGGCTCGGCGGAGGCTTCTGAAAGGCCTGGTGCCGGAGCAGACAGGCACCCAGCTCCCCCACTTTTGATGGTCCACGGCCGCTGAGGGGGGCTACCCTGCTGTTGAGAGGCTGCCGCAGACACCTGGCTACCCTGCCGTTGAGAGGCGCAGCTGGGTGTCTGCGGCAGGCCCCCTCAGCGGACACCCTCTCAACAGCAGGGTAGCCCGCCTCAGTGGCAGCGGATCCATGCCTCTCAATGGCCGGATAGGCCACCCCGAGTCCCGCCCCCCAGCCTCCCGCCGCCCAATCGTGGGCATAGTGGAGTGATAGTAATTTACATGTTACTCTATTATTAGATAGGATGGGCACATGAGTTGTTTCCATACCTGGCTATTATAAATAATGCAATAATGAATGTACAGGTACATATATCTTTTCAAATTAGTTTTCTCAGTTTCTTTGAATATATAGGGTGTCCTCCCAAAAATGTATACACATATATTTTTGATAGCTCAATTGATGTTCCTTTCTTTTCAGATTTAACCCATTTGAATTAGTAATTGTTTAAAATGTGTATACATTTTTGGAGGATGCCTTGTATACTCAGAAGTGAAATTTCTGGGTCATAAGGCAGTTCCAGTTTTAACTTTTTAGGAAACTCAATACTGCTTTGCATCAAGGCTGCACCAATCTGCATTCCCACTAACAGTGTACAAGAGTTCCCTTTTCTTCACAACTTTGCTAGCCCTTGTTTGTTGATTTATTGATGATAACCATTCTGACAGGTGGGAGGTGATATCTCATTGTGGTTTTAATTTACGTATTTTCATATATATTAACCTTCTGTATGACCTTTTGGAGATGTGTTTATTGAGATCCTCTGCCTATTTATTAATTGGATTGTGTGGTGTGTTTTTTTTAATTTAAAAGAAATACATAAGGTAATTTATTTCTAAGTAATTATTTTTAGTTGTATGAGTTCTTTATAAATTTATGACATTAACACCTTAATGAATATATCATTGGTGAATATCTTCTTCAATTCAATAGAATGTTTTTTTCTTTTGTTGGTAATTTCCTTTGCTGTGCAAAAATATTTTAGTTTGATGTAGTCCTATTTGTTAATTTTTTCTTTTGTTTCCTTTGCCGGAGGAGATCTATCAGAAAAAAAATATTGCTAAGAGAATTGTCTGAGAGTTTACTGCCTATGTTTTCTTCTAGGAGTTTTATGGTTTTAAGGCTTACATATTAGACTTTAATGCATTTTTTAGTTTATTGTATATGGTTTAAGAAGGTGGTTGGTCTAGTTTAATTTTTTTAGGCATCTGTTCAGTTTTCCATTTATTAAATACACTATCCTTACCCTATTGTATATTCTTGTCTTGTCACAGATTAAGGACCATATCAGTGTTGGTTTATTTCTGGGTTATCTATTTAGTTCCATTGATTCATGTATCTATTTTTATGCCAGGACCATGATGCTTTGATTACTACAGCCTTGTAGTATAGTTCGATATCAGGTTGCATGATACCTCCAATTTTGTTCTTCTTTCTCAAAACTGTGTGGATTTTAAGAGACTTTTGTGTTTCCTTATAAATTTTTGGATTCTTTGTTCTAGTTCTATACCATTAGGATTTTGTTAAGGATTGCATTGACTGGATAGATTCTTTTGGGTAGTAACAACATTTTATTAATGATGATTCTTCTTATCCATGAGCACAGTATATGCTCCCATTTATTTGTATCTTCTTAAATTTCTTTCTTCAATGTCTTATAATTTTCTGAGTACAGGTATTTTACCTTCTTGGTTAAATTTATTCCTAGGTATCTTATTTTTTAAATGTAATTGTAGTTTAATTCCTTTGCATATATCTGTCCAATTTTTCCAACACCATTTATTGAATAGACTCTCTTTAGTTCATTGTATGTTTGTGCCTCCTTTGTGGGTTTATATCTGGGCTCTCTATTCTGTTCCATTAATTTGTATGTCTGTTTTTATGTCAGTACGATGCTGTTTTGATTGCTATGGACTTGTATGATAATGTGACATCAGGTAGTGTGAGTCTTCTACCTTTGTTCTTCTTTCTCAAGATCACTGCTGCTACTTGGGTCTTCGTGGATCCATGTAAATTTTTGAGACATTTGCTCTAGTGAAATATGTGAAATACGCCATTGGTATCTTGATAGGAATTGCACTGACTCTGTAGATTGCTTTGGGTAGAACAGACATTTTAATAATGTTAATTCTTCCTATCCATGAACATGGTATACACTTCTACTTATTTACATATTACTCAATTTTGTGTCTTATAATTTCTGAGTACAGATCTGTAACTGTACATAGGATTATTTTCTTAGTTTCTCCTTCTAATAGTTAATTATTGTTGTATAAAAAGGCAAATGACTTTTTTATTTTATTTTTTTTCAAATGTTTTCTTTTAAAAAATATTTCTTTTATTGATTTCAGAGAGGAAGGGAGGGAGGGAGAGAAATAGAAACAGCAATGATGAGAGAGAATCATTGATCATTTGCCCCCTGCATGCCCCCACTGGGGATCAAGCCCATAACCTGGGCATGTACCCTAACCTGAAATTGAAAGTGACCTCTTGTTTCATAGGTGGAAACTCAACCACTAATCCACTCCAGCTGGACAGCAACTGATTTCTGAGTATTTATTATGTAGCAATATTTATTAGGTAGTACTGAATCTCTTCATCAGTTGTCATGATTTTTGGTGGAATCTTTAGTGCTCTCTATATAGTATCATGCCATCTACAAAAATGATAGTTTACTTTTTCCCATAATTTTGGTGCCTTTTATTTCTCCCTCTTTTCTGATTGCTGTGGCTAAGAGTTCCAATACCATGTTGAATGAGAGTTGTAAAAATGAACAGCCTTGTTTTCCCAATTTTAAGGAAAATGCTTTCAGATGTGAGATGTGTTTTTGTCTATGTGGCCTTTATTATGTTGACTTATATCCCCTCAATTTGCTGATATATATATACATACATACTGACTGGCCAGATTATTATGACCACCCCATCAGTACTTTGTTGGGCCACATTTTGCCTTCAATACTGTGGTGATACTTCTTGGCATTGACTCCACGAGATGTTGAAAGGTGATGCAAGGAATCTGACACCTGATAAATAGCACTGTCCAGTTCTGTGAGATTTGATTGTTGTGGAACCAGCTGCCTGATGGCTCTTTTAACTTCGTCCCACAAATGCTCAATTGGATTGAGATCTGGTGATTGTGGGGGCCACCTAAGCAAGGTAAAGTCTCCCTCATGTTCTTGAAACCACTCCTGCACAATACGAGCACCGTGGCATGGCACATTGTCTTGTTGGAAGAAGCCATCTCCATTGGGATACGCCATCAACATGATAGGATGAACTTGATCAGCAATGATACTTAGGTATGTTGTGCTATTCACACGTTGTTCAACATGAATTAAAGGGCCCAAATCATGCCAGGAAAACATGCCCCAAACCATAACACTACCCCCACCATCTGCAGGATGCAACTGGAAACGTGATTCATCAGACCACGTTGCTTTTTTCCAATGCTCAACTGTCCAATCCTTGTGTTCCTGTGCGAACTGGAGACATTTTATCTTGGTAATTGCAGACAGCAAAGGTGATTGAACAGGCCTTCGGCTCCCACATCCCATACGATGCAGTGTATGGTGAACAGTGCATTCAGAGATCATTTGAGAGGATCCCTGATTAAGATCTGCAGTAATTTGATGCACTGTTGCCCTTCTGTTGTCTTGTACCAATCGTGCCACTCTACGTTCTGCCCTAACGTTGACTAGTCGCTGACGGCCACAATTCGCACATTCAGACCCAGATTTTCAGCTGACAGTCCATCTTTAAACACTTTAACAACAGCTGCTCTTGAACATTTAATGAATTCAGCTATTTTGCTGATGCTCACTCCATGGCTCCTAGTGCCAACAATTATCCCACGTTCAAAGGCTATTAAATTGCATTGTTTACCCATATCTTCAGATAAACAACCTGCTTCCCTATTTATAATGGTCTGGCCCTCTAGCAACTTCAGCGAAAATTATAGCTAATTTGCCTACAAACGTCAGGTGGTCATAAAAATCTGGCCACTCAGTATGTGTGTGTGTGTGTGTGTGTGTGTGTGTGTGTGTGTGTGTGTGTGTGTGTATATATATATATATATATATATATATATATATATATATATATATATATATGAGGTCTGGTGCATGAAATTCATGCACGGAGTGGAGGGTGTCCCTCAGCCCAGCCTGCACCCTCTCCAATCTGGGACCCCTAGAGGGATGTCCAACTGCCCATTTAGGCCTGATCCCACCAGTGGGATCAGGTCTAAACAGACAGTCGGACATCCCTCTCACAATCCAGGACTGCTGGCTCCCAACTGCTCACCTGCCTGCCTTCCTGATTGCCCCTAACTGCTTCTGCCAGCCAGCCTGATCACCCCTAACCACTCCACTGCCAGCCTGATTGATGTCTAACTGCTCCCCTGCCAGCCTGTTTACCCCCAACTTCCCTCCTCTGCCGACCTGGTCACCCCTAACTGCCCTCCCCTGCAGGGTTAATCACCTACAACTGCCCTCCCTTGCAGGCCTGGTCCCTCTCAACTGCCCTCCCTTGCAAGCCTGGTGCCTCCCAACTGCCCTCCCTTGCTGGCCATCTTGTGGTGTCTTGTGGTGGCCATCTTGTGTCCACATGGGGGCAGGATCTTTGACCACATGGGGGCAGCCATATTGTGTGTTGGAGTGATGGTCAATCTGCATATTACTCTTTTATTAGATAGGATAGAGGCCTGGTGCAAGGGTGGGGGCCAGCTGGTTTGCCCTGAAGGGTGTCCCGGATCAGGATGGGGGTTCCCTTGGGGCATGGGGCAGCCTGAGCGAGGGGCCTGTGGTTGTTTGCCCTCAGCCCAGCCACACCCCCTGGCGACCCAAGCAGAGGCCCTGGTATCTGGGATTTATTTACCTTCTACAACTGTAACTTTGTAGCCTAGAGCGAAGCCAAGCCTCCTGCTCGCTCTGTGGCTGGCAGCCATTTCTGTTGGGGTTAATTCACCTTCTATAATTGAAACTTTGTAGCCTGGAGTGGAGGCCTAGGCCGGCCAGGGAAGGTGGAAAGCTTGTCTTCCTCCGTTGCTGGGGGCAACCCTGGCCTGCTCTCTCCAGCTCCGTGGCTGCCGCCATTTCTATTTGGATTTGTTTACCTTCTATAATTGAAACTTTGTAGCTTGAGTGGAGGCTTAGGTCAGCAAGGGCAGGCAGACAGCTTGGCTTCCTCCATTGCCTGGGAAACCTTGCTCTCTGTGGCTGTAGCCATCTTGGTTGGGTTTATTTACATACTCACTCTGATTGGCTGATGGGCATGGCTGGTGGGTGTAGCGAAGATACGGTCAATTTGCATATTACTCTTTTATTAGGTAGGATATGTAGTTTGTCAAATACTTTTTCTGTATCTACTGATGTAGTCATATAATTTTTATCCTTCATTTTGTTTATGTGGAATATCACATTAATTGGTTTAAGCATAGTGAACAAAACCTTGTATTCCAGGAATAAATCACACTTGATCATAATCTGTGATTTTTAAAATGTATTGCTGCATTTGGTTTGCTGCTATTTTGTTGAGCAGGTTTATATCTATGTTCATCAGGAATATTAGTCTATCATTTTCTTTCCTTGTAATGTCTTTATCTGGTTTTGAAATCAGAGGAGGGAACATTCCAAAATGAGCTTTGGGATCTCCCCTCCTCTTGCATGTATTGGAATACTTTGAGAATAACAGGTACTAACCTTTTGCACTCGGATGTCGAGTGTGTCTCGACAGGGTTAGTATTAGAATAAAGGAATCGAGAAAAAAGCAAGTGAGTGCAAAGGGTTAAGTCTTCTTTTAATATTTGATAAAATTCACCTGTGAAGTCATTTGGTTCAGGACTTTTGTTTGTTAGGGGTATTTTGATTAATGAGTTACTTTTGTTGGTTGTAATTAATTGGTCTACTCATATTTTCAGTTTCTTTTTTATTCAGTTTTGGAAGATTGTATATTTCTAGGAATTGATCCATTTCTTCCAGATTGTCCAATTTGCTGGCATATTATTGTAGTATTTCTTTTGTATAATCCTTTGTATTTCTGTGGTATCAGTTGTCACATGTATTTCATTTCTGACTTTTTAAATAGATGAATCTGGTTAAAGGATATTAATGTTGTTTATCTTTTCAAAGAATTAGCTCTTGATTTCATTGATTTATTTTTTAGACTCTGTTTTGTTTATTTCCACTCTGATCAATATTGTTTCTTTCTTTCTACTCACTTTGGGCTTTGTTTGTTGCTCTTTTACTAGTTATCTTAGGTACATTTAGATTATTTATTTCAGAATTTTCTTGATTCATGAGATTGCCCTGTATTGCTATGAATTTCCCTCTAGGACTGCTTTCACTGTGTCCCATAGATTTGGTGTTGCTGTGTTTTTATTTTCATTTGTCTCAAGATAACTTTTGATTTCTTCATTGATCTCATGTTTAAACCATTCATTGTTTAGTAACATGTTATTTATCATCAATATATGCAGGAGGCTAAAACCAACAGTAGTTAGCATATTAATTCAAAAAGACCCATTGGAAGGCCAATGGACTTTGATATTCAGCAGGGCTGGAAATTGGCATGATATTGCCCTGTTGTGGGCTCAATGGCTAAAGGCAATTCCCTAATCTGATGATCCTTTTACTGTTTACCAAACTTTACCTTTGATATGCTGTATGCATTGCTAAGGACAGATGTGTATTCAAGTAAATAAAAAGCAGACCAGCAAGAAGTCAGTGTGCCTCTCTAAGAGAGAGGTTTCCACCTGGCCTCCTATGCCTTCTAAATTCATATTTCTTGTGTAGCATTTTCATTTGTGCATGGCTCCTTCTTCAGATCCTGAACCCCCGACCATAAAAGGTTGTGGCAAATATATTTATGTGTTTCTTAGGTTTTTATTTCTTGTAATTAATTTCCTACCATTAAGATCATTTGGGAGTAAAAAGAGAAGATACATGATAGAATTTCAGTCTTCTTAAATTTATTGAGACTTATTGTGTGGCCTAACATGTAGTCCATCCTAGAAAATGTCCCATGTGCACTTGAAAAAAATGAATATTCTGTTAATTTGAGGTTAGATGCTCTGTAAATATCAATTAAATCCATGTGGTCTAATGTGTCATTTAAAGCTGCTGTTTCCTTATTGATTTTTTGTCTGCCCATTGATATGAATGGGGAGTTAAAGTCCCCTGCTCTGACTGTATTACTATCAATCTCTTTCTTTATGTAAATCAATGTTTACTTTATATGTTTAGTTGCACCGAGGCTTTGTGCATAAATGCTTATGATTTGTATTCTCTTGTTGAATTGATACTGTTATCATTATGTAAAATCCTTTTTTGTCTTTTATTATAGCCTTGATTTTAAAGTCTATTTTGTCTGACATAAGTATTGTACCTCAGTTTGTTTTTTCCCCCATACCTTTTACTTTTAATCTTTGTGTCTATTGATTTTCATTGGGTATCTTATAGACAGCACACATATGAATCTTGTTTTCTTATCCATTCAGCTACTTTATGCATTAAAAAAACAACAACAACTTTATTTTTACTGTTGAAAGTATTACAGATGACCCTCTTCCCCCCATTTTGATTGGAGCATTTTCACCATTTACATTTAAAGTGATTATTGATTCGTATGTAGTTACTGCCATTTTTATTCATATACATTTATTTTCTTTTTTTCTGTTGTTTTGTGGAGAAGAACTACTTTAGCTTTTACTTATCCGGGAAGGTATTTATCTCTCCTTCAATTTTATATGATTGCCTTGCTGGGTAGAGTAGTCTTGTTGGTAGTTCCTTGCTTTTCATCACTATAAATATTTTGTGCCAATCCAAAGTTCTGTTGAGGTATCAGCTGTTAGTCAAATGGAAGTTCCCTTGTAGCTAATTAACTATGTTTCTCTTGCTACTCTTAAAAATAGTTTTCTTTAAGCTTTGCCATTTTAATTATGATGTGTTTTGGTGTGGGCCTCTTTGGGTTCAACTTGTTTGGAACTCTCTGTGTTTCATGGAGTTGTGTACCTATTCCTTCACCAGGTTAGGGAAATTTTAAGTTACTATTTCTTCTTATCTCTCCTTCTTCTGGTAACCCTATGATGTGGATGTTGTTATGCTTGATGTCCCAGATATCCCTTAAACTATTCTTTTTTTTTTTTTCTTTTTTCTCTTTGCTGGTTTGATTGGGTGTTTTCTGTTACCTTGTGTTTTAAATCACTGATCTGATCCTCTGCTTTTGTGTTTGGAACTAAAAAGAGATTTATTTAGACTGAGTGGTATTCAGAGTTAAAGTGTGAAGTCAGCAAGATAATTGTAATCATTACACTCATCTCATGTTTTTCTGATTAATCAGGGAGAGGGGGACAATGGAATCTGTTTTTTGTTGTTATTGTTGTTGTTTAAAGTATTATAAATAGTATTACATATGTCTCCTTTTTTTCCCCATTGACTTTCCCCCAGCCTCCCCTACCGCCCCAGCACATGCCCTCACACACACCCCCAGTGTCTTGTGTCCATTGGTTATGCTTCTATGCATGCATACAAGTCCTTCAGTTATACTAGTGCTGAGTCTAAACATAAACCCTTGGCATTTTTTCTTGCATGCTGCTCCAGCAGCCTATGGACCCTTTTGACTGTATCTGCTCACCTCTTCTGACTCTGGAGCAGCAGACCATGTCAACACACTACTCTTAAACTGCAAGAGAGCTAGCATTTTAAGTCTGTATACCCAAAGAACTGTCTAATCAAAAATCCAACTTTAGTAATGTCCATGAAGAAAACAAAAGAAAATTGTATAAGTCAGTTTATAGAAAAACTACTTATAGGGCACCTTTTATATTTAGACTAGATGGCTGGTGCATGAAAATTCATGCACTGGATAATGGGGTCCCTCAGCCTGGACTGCCCCCTCTCATAGTTCAGGAGCCCTCAGTGACGGGAGGCGACCCAGGCAATCAGGGGAAGGCAAAGCCCTCATCACACCTCTGCTGCTGCCACTGCCGACAGTGCAAGCCTCAGCCGGTCCTGGTTACCTGAGCCTTGGGCCAGCCCTGGGCAGCTGGGCAGCCAACATCCGAGGCTTGCCTGCGCCTCAGTCAGTGGGGGGTGCAGGAGGACCTGAGGCCCCCAGCGGGGCTGAGGGGACTCCAGTAGCAGGTGCTCAGAATGGCTGGCCCTGGCTGAGGAATGGAGGATACTCTCAATGACATGAGTTATAACTTCCAATTTGTTGGACACTACAGTCAGGTTTCAGTTTTGGGGGGGGAGGAAGAGAGGGATGGGCAGCTCGTTGGAGGAGCCTGGGTGAGCTTTCAGTCAGTGGGGGGTGCAGGAGGACCCAAGGCCCCCAGCAGGGCTGAGGGGACTCCAGTGGCAGGTGCACAGAGCAGCCAGCCTCGCCCCCGCTGTGGATACCACCATCTTGTGATGGTGTGACGGTCAATTTGCATATTGCCTCTTTATTCTATAGGATACTCTATTATCATTATTGCATGTGCAACTTCTCATACTTTTTCTTTATATTTGATTAAGAATTCATACTGAACCAAACACACTTTTGTTACTTGTTCTCCCTCTCCCTTTCTCTCTCTCTCTCTCTCTCTACATGTAAAACTTGTCAATGTGCTATAACAATTTCTCAAGGTCCTCAAAACACTTTCTTCCTGATAGCCATCAATGATCATAACAGCTTCGATATCTGCACTAAAGAGCTGCTGATCCTTATGTAAATGTCATTTGTACAATCAAAAGCAAACAGTCCTTTAAAATGTGAATGTTTAAGTGTCACACTCCCTTTACAGCAGTGGTTCTCAACCTTTCTAATGCCGCTACCTTTTAATACAGTTCCTCATGTTGTGGTGACCCCCAACCATAAAATTATTTTCGTTGCTACTTCATAACTGTGATTTTGCTACTGTTAATGAATTGCAATGTAAATATCTGTGGTTTCCGATGGTCTTAGGCTCTACAGCTAGCAGGGTCGCTTAAGACCATCAGAAAACACAGATATTTACATTACGATTCATTAACAGTAGCAAAATTACAGTTATGAAATAGCAACGAAAATAATTTTATGGTTGGGGGTCACCACAACATGAGAAACTGTATTAAAGGGTAGCGGCATTAGAAAGGTTGAGAACCACTGCTTTACAGTCTCTGTCAGCAAAGGCATCATTGTCATCATTGTCGTCATCATCATCATCGTCATCATCATTTAGCAGTAATGTTGCTTTTATTTGTTGAAAATTAAGAACTCCAACTAATGATACCTGAGTCATAATCATAACTTTTGGTATTTTTTAAAGAAAAACAAATTAGCAATATAAAATGTGAAATATTACAAACTACTTGAGGACAAGACATTTGAGTTCCTCTTCCTCTGTCATACCCATATTGCTGTGGAAAAGGCTCTGTTCTGAACCCACTATAAAATATAAGTACAGTGTAAAGGAAATTAATCAACTTACGCTAGTCCAATAGATGTCAACTGAACTGCCATATCTAAGGAGAAATAGAAATCTAAAAAGATCTCTTTATCCTTCAATGATGAATCCTGAGATCTATTGCAATTCTATATCTGAAATAAATGATAAACTGTTTTAAAGTAGAAAAAACCACGTAGCCTAAATGTTAAAAAAAAAAAAAACTTTTAAATATCATATGTTCAGATCTTCAATTAAATGTTATAAATCTAGTTTTATAAATTGTTGATTTGAACATTTGAATTTTACTTATGTTTCAAAGAAGACTCTGACACACTTTTGGTCATAGAAAGAGCCACAGATTCTCTGATCACAGCCCCTTTTCAGTCTCATGGGTGCTAAAGAGCCTTGATCTTCTTGAATCTATCTCCTTTCTTCGTATACTCTTCACTTATATGAACATTTCTAAGATTTGATTTCTCTCTTCAGAAATCAAAAGCAGAAATGAACATAAATCTGAAGGAAATTAAGTTCTTTGAATTCAAAGTTATGCTATCAAATTATAATCTCAATGTTATGTTTAAAATATTCACTGAAACAGCAAAAGTCCATGACCATTTAAAATGTCTTTAATGAGGGGCAACAGTTTCAGGAAGAGGAATCCCCATAACATCTGGCTGTGAAAACAAGTAGTATTGTGTCCAAGAAAGAAAAAGGTATGCTAGAGACGGAGATGCTACTCTTAAGAAACATGCACAAGCTTAGTCACTTTAAGTTCCAGCTCAGGGGCATCAGTTCAAAAATCACCAGGGACATATGAGGAGGAAATACATTTATTAAATTAAAGGTAAGGGATGAAGGGGCAGGGTTTGGGGCAACTCTCTCCAGGGATGGAAGTACTGGTGGATGCCATCTGTTTCCTTGTTGTAATCCTCTACCCACTTAGCTGGCCCTGAATAGGCAAGCAATAACTATGTGCTTTCTAGTTAATCTGGCTAGCCCAGTTTCCTCACCCTGATGATTCCCTGAGACCTCCCACCTCACCCAATGTGCCTGCCTCACTTAAGCCTCTTCCAATAGTTCCTCCAGTCATAGTACAGACACACTCAAAGGATGGCAAACACCATACAAGTGGTGGCTTTCCTAGGCTTGCACTGCAGACTTTCCCAAAGGTGCACAAATCCAAAAAATCAGTGACTGGTCTGGACACTCACTGTACATCCTGCCAATCAGCTGCAACCCCATTATAAGTAGTGATCCATTTAAACTGGTGTTGTAACTCCAATCAGATGGCCCCAAACCTGGCATAAATAGAAACCAGTCTTGGCTGGTAACTGGAACAAGTAGCAAAAAGCCTCACTTAGTAGCATAGCTTCTTTCTTTTTTTAAAAAAAAATTTTTTTATTGATATCAGAGAGAAAGGAAGAGGGAGAGATAGATAGAAACATCAATGATGAGAGAAAATCATTGATTGGGAGCTGCAACCTGGGCATGTTTGGGAATTGAACCTCGACCTCCTGGTCCATAGGTCAATGCTCAATCACTGAGCCATGCTGGCTGGGACATAACCTCTTTCAAGAAACTTGAAATATAGCACAAAAGCAATCAACTTCAGATCACTTTGTAGTTTCTACTATTTGGCCACAACCCTGGCACAAGTGGTGGCTAAAATTGGTCAATACCAGAGCCCCTCCCAAGAAACCTATAATCAACATACCCACTGGCCAGCCTGAGACCATACCACAGCCCCACCCAACAAGCTTCACAAATGGCACCTCAAGGACAGAGTCAACTTGCACCTGAGCCCCATTAAAGAGAATCCTGTTCCCTGGAGTTAGTCCCTGACAAGCAGCTTGTCCCCTGTAGTCACTGCCAGTCCTCACAGCCAGTCAGCACACCCACTGACATGCAATCAAGATCCAACTACAAGAGGAGAGCACACACAGCCTACACATGGGACACCTCTGTAGCACCCAGTTCATGTGACCTGGGAAACTGTACATTGGGGCTCCACAGGACAGATACTACATAAGGCTATCTTCCAAAACCAGGAGACATAGCAGACCTACGTAATAACAGAAACAAACACAGAGAGGCAGCCAAATGAGAACACAATAGAAAACAAACAAACAAAACAAAACAAAAAACAGGTCCCAAATGAAAGAACAGGACAAAACTCCAGAAAAATAATTAAACAAAATGGAGATAAACAATCCACCAGACATAGAATGCAAAATACTGGTTATAAGGATGCTCAATAAACTTAGGGAAGAACAGATGAACTAGTGAAAACTTCAACAGATAAAGAATAGAGTGGAGAAAAGGGAACCCTAGTACACTGCTGGTGGGAATGCAGACTGGTGCAGCTTCTGTGGAAAACAGTATGGAGTTTCCTCAGAAACTTAAAACTGGAACTCCCATTTGACCCAGTGATCCAACTTCTAGGAATATATCCCAAGAAAACTAGAAACACCAATCAGAAAGAATATATGCATCCTTATGTTCATATCAGTGCAATTTACAATAGCTAAGATTTGGAAACAGCCCAAGTGCCCATCAACAGATGAGTGGGTATGAAGGGACCTAGAGACAACATTATGCTAAGCTAAATAAGCCAGTCAGAGAAAAATAAGTATCAAATGATCTCATTCATATGTGGAATCTAATGAACAAAATACACTGATGAACAAAAATAGATCCAAAGACATAGAAGCATCAAACAGACTGTCAAACCTCAGAGGAAAGGCAAGGGAGGGTGGGTTCTGGGCGGGGGGGATCAATCAATGAACTCATATGTGTATATGCATAACCCATGGACACAGATAATAGAGTGGTGGAGACCTGGGATGGGAGGTGGCAGTGGGCTGGGAAAGTGCAATGTAGTGTGTGGGAAGGGGACTGTCAGAGCCAGCAGCAAGAGCACCACACAACTCTGCTGGTATGACTGGCTCTGAGTGGTTGTGAGTCCATGTATTCTACTAAATTCCCCTATCCAACTATGCCAGGGCTGGTTCCTGCTTGAACCCTGCCCACTGTACTAACTGTTGGGAACTTAGTCCAAGTTCCTCCTTTATTCTCTTCTCACTAGTAACACATGTTGGGTCTGAGCCCCTCTGCCTGGGGCTGGACCTCCTAGGATGCCAGGTTTTAGATGGAGAAGCCAGGGGAGGTTGTGGGTATATAAGAATGAGTCTTTATTGCAGAAACCAGTGGCCATATAGCCATCAGACAGAAACAGTCCTCACAGCAAAGTCCACACAAGCAGGCATCCAGACACCGGCTGGTGAACATATATCTTTCCCACAAAGCAGCATCAGTCTCTGTACCCACAACTATTATCTGAGCAGTTGCACGCTGCCTCCTAGACTCACTACCTCACATTGTAGTGGTATCTGAGCTCTCTGGCTCATCAATTTCTCCTTTCTCTCTTGCCCAGCTGCTCCCTCTAGCAAACTTCTTTACACACTTCATCCTAGCTGCTCTCTCTCCATACTCCAGCAGACTTCTTCACACTCCCGCCTCAGCCTACTCCAGCTAACTTGCTGGTCAGTAACCTACTTTTATACCATTTAGACAAAGAAGGCTTCGTGCCAATAGTTACATCAACCATATTGGCTACTGAAGGATACAGTGTACTTTGTGTCCTTGCACCCTCTCATGGTATTTTAGCCTGATTAGGATTCACAGGCTCAGAGTCCTTGAATATCGCATTTAGGTACATGCCCAGAGCAGACTTCGGTCATTCTGGTGTATTGATAACAAGGCCTTTGGGCTCCCACTGGCCTTGACTATCTGGGGACCTGGTATGGTTCCCACAGGGACATATGTAATGCTTTCATTTTTTATTTTTATTAAGGTACTATATGTGTACATATCTTACCATTGCCCCCCCTCACCCCACTCCCATACATGCCCTCACCCCCCAGAGTTTTGCGTCCATTGGTTATGCTTATATGCATGCATACAAGTCCTTCGGTTGATCTCTTATCTCCCCCACCTCTCACTAACCTTCCCGCTGTAATTTGACAGTCTATTTGATGCTTTACTGTCTCTGTATCTATCTTTTTGTTCATCAGTTTATAATGTTTTCTATTATCCATAAATGAGTGAGATCATGTGGTATTTTCTTTCATTGACTGGCTTATTTCACTTAGCATAATGTTCTCCAATTCCATCCAGGTTGCTGCAAATGGTAAAAATTCCTTCTTTTTTATGGCAGCATAGTATTGCATTGTGTAGATGTACCATAGTTTTCTGATACAGCCATTCGCTGACGGACACCTAGGCTGTTTCGAAATCTTAGCTATTGTAAATTGTGCTGCTATGAACATAGGGGTGCATATATCCTTTCTGATTGGTGTTTCTAGTTTCTTTGGATATATTCCTAGGAGTGGGATTACTGGGTCAAATGAGAGTTCCATTTTCAGTTTTTTGAGGAAACTCCATACTGATCTCCACAGTGGCTGCACCAGTCTGCATTCCCACCAGCAGTGCACGAGGGTTCATTTTTCTCCGCATCCTCGCCAACACTTGTCGTTTGTTGATTTGTTGATGATAGCCATTCTGACAGGTGTAAGATGGTACCGCATTGTTGTTTTAACCTTTTGCATTCAGATGTCGAGTGTGACTCAACACGGTTAGCATCGGTAGCAGCTAGTATGTCGAATTGTATTGAATGTATCAATAATTTGAAATATAAAAAAATCCAAATAAATAAGTTTGTATGAAAAGAAAACCCAGTTTTTTATTCTACTGCCACGCTTTGTAAAATCTGGGGTATTTAAAAAATTAAATCCCGAGTAGAATAAAGGAATCGAGAAAAAAGCAAGCAAGTGCAAAGGGTTAATTTGCATCTCTCGGATAATTAGTGACTTTGAGCATGTTTTCAAGTGTCTCTTTCCCTTCCTTCTGTCTTCTTTTGAAAAGATTCTATTTAGGTCCGTTGACCATTTTTTTATTGGATCATTTATCTTCCTTTTATTAAGCTGAATAAGCTGCCTGTAGATGTTGGAGATTAAACCTTTATCAGTGATAACATTTGCAAATATGTTCTCCCATACAGTGGGCTTTCTTATTGTTTTGTTGATGGTTTCTTTTGCTGTAAAAAAGCTTTTTATTTTGATGTAGTCCCATTTGTTAATTTTCTCTTTAGCTTCCATTGCCCTAGGGGCAGTATCAGTGAAGAAGTTCTTTCGGTCATATGTCTGAGATTTTGCTGCCTGTGGATTCCTCTAGTATTTTTATGGTTTCCCGTCTTATGTTTAAGTCCTGTATCCATTTTGAGTTTATTTTTGTGTATGGTGTAAGTTGGTGATCTAGTTTCATTTTTTGCATGTATCTGTCCAATTTTTCCAACACCATTTATTGAAGAGACTGTATTGACTCCATTGTATGTTCATGCTTCCTTTGTCAAATATTAATTGAGCATAGTGATTTGGGTCGATATCTGGATTCACTATTTTATTCCATTGATCTATATGTCTCTTCCTGTGCCAGAACCATGTTGTTTTGAGAACAGTGGCTTTGTAATACACCTTGAAATCTGGTATTGAGATCCCTCCTACTTTATTCTTCTTTCTCAGGATTGCTGTAGGTATTTGGGGTCTTTTTTTATTCCAGATGAATTTTTAGAGAGTTCTTTCTAGGTGTGTGAAATATGCCATTGGTATTTTAATGGGGAGTGCATTGAATCTATATATTGCTTTGGGTAGTATGGACATTTTAATGATGTTAATTCTACCAATCCATGAACATGGTATGTTCTTCAATCTGTTTACGTCTTCCTCTATCTGTTTTTTCAGTGTCCTGTAGTTTTCTGTGTATACGTCTTTTACCTCCTTGGTTAAGTTTATTCTTAGGTATCTTAATTTTTTTGGTGTGATGGTAAATGGGATGGCTTTTTAGTCTCTCTTTCTGTACGTTCACTATTGGTGTATAGAAAGGCCATAGATTTCTTGGCATTAATTTTGTATCCTGCTACATGGCTGAATTCATTTATTAAGTCTATTAGTTTTTTGATGGAGTCTTTTGGTTTTTTTATGTACAATATCATGTCATCTGCAAATAAGGACAGGTTTACTTGTTCTTTTCCAATTTGGATGCCTTTTATTTCTTCTTCTTGTCTAATTGCAATGGCTAATACTTCCAGTACTATGTCAAACAGGAGTAGTGAGAGTGGGCATCCCTGTCTTGTTCCTGTTCTTAGGGGAAATGGTTTTAGTTTTTGCCCATTGAGTATGATGTTTGCTGTGGGTTTATCATATATAGCTTTTATTATGTTGAGGTATGATCCTTCTATTCCCACCTTGTCGAGAGTTTTTATCAAGAAAGGGTGTTGGATTTTGTCAAATGCTTTTTCTGCATCAATTGATATGACTTTCATTTTTATCTCTCAATTTGTTTATGTGATGTATCACATTTATTGATTTGCGAATATTGTACCATCCTTGCATTCCTGGGATAAATCCTACTTGGTCATGGTGTATGATCTTTCTGATGTACTGCTGGAGCCGATTTGCTAGAATTTTGTTGAGGATTTTGGCATCTATGCTCATGAGGGATTTTGGTCTGAAATTCTCTTTCATTGTGTTGTCTTTATCTGGTTTTGGTATTACGGTGATGCTGGCTTCATAGAAGGAGCTTGGAAGTGTTCCTTCCTCTTGAATTTTTTGGAATAGTCTGCGAAGGATAGGTTTTAGTTCTTCCTTGAATGTTTGGTAAAACTCTCCTGTGAAGCCGACTGGCCCCGGGCTTTTGTTTGCCAGAAGCTTTTTGATGACTGCTTCAATTTCTTCCATAGTTACTGGCATATTGAGCTGTTTAGATTCTTCCTGATTAAGTTTTGGAAGGTTATATTTTTCTATGAATATGTCCATTTCATCCAGGTTGTCCAGTTTGTTGGAATAGTGTTGTTTGTAATATTTTTTAACAATCCTTTGTATTTCGGCGGGGTCTGTTGTTATTTCACCTCTTTCATTTCTGATTTTGTTTATTTAGGTCCTCTCTCTTTGCTTCTTGGTGAGCCTGGCTAGAGGTTCATCAATCTTGTTTATCCTTTCAAAGAACCAGCTCTTGGTTTTGTTGATCTTTTGTATTGTTTCTTTGGTCTCTATGTTGTTTATCTCCGCTCTGATCTTAATTATTTCCTTCCTTCTGCTTACACTGGGCTTTTCTTATTGCTCTTTTTCTAACTCTTTGTGTTGTAGCGTTAGGTAATTTATTACCATTTTTTCTTGTTTTTTGCAGTAGGCTCATAGAGCTATGAACTTCCCTCTCAAGATTGCTTTCACTGTGTCCCATAGATTTTGGATTGTTGTGTTTTCATTGTCATTTGTTGCCATGATGTTTTTTATTTCTTCCTTGATCTCTCTGGTAACCCAGTCATTTGTTTAATAGCATGCTGTTTAGTCTCCATGTGTTTGATTTCTTTGGGTTGTTTTTATTGTAGTTGATTTCCAGTTTTATGCCACTGTGATCTGAGAAGATACTTGATATGATTTCTATCTTCTTGAATATGAAGAGACTTTGCCTATGTGCCAATATATGATTTGTCTTTGAAATGACCCATGTGCACTTGAGAAGAATGTATATTCTTTGGCTTTGCGGTGAAATGTTCTGAAGATGTCAATTAATTCCATCTGGTCTAGTGAGTCATTTAGGATTGATGTTTCTTTGCTGATTTTTTGTTTAGAGGATTTGTCCAATGGTGATAGTGGGGTGTTAACATCTCCTACTATGATTGTATTGCTGTTAATCTCTCCCTTGACACCCTCCAGGAGTTTTTTTATGTATTTGGGTGATCCTGTATTGGGTGCGTATATGTTTACCAGAATTATTTCTTCTTGTTGGATTGCTCCCTGTAGTATTATGAAGTGGCCTTCCTTATCTCTTGTTATGTCCTTCACTTTGAGATCTAATTTGTCAGATATAAGTATTGCTACCCCAGCTTTTTTTTTCATTTCCATTAGCCTGGAAAACCTTTTTCCATCTCTTCACCCTCAGTCTGTGTGAGTCTTTTTTTCTGAGGTGGGTTTCTTGTAGGCAGCATATATATGGGTCTTATTTTCTTATCCAATCTGTTACCCTATGTCTTTTGGTTGGGGCATTTAATCCATTTACATTGAAAGTTATTATTGATAGGTACTTATTTGTTGCCATTTTTATTCTATACCCCTGTGTTTCTTCTTTGCTTCTTATTTCTTTTTTTTTTTTACAGCAGACCCTTTAGGATTTCTTGCATTGCTGGTTTGGTGGTGATAAATTCCCTTAGTCCTTTTTTGTCTGGGAAGCCCCTGATTTCACCTTCAATTTTGATTGATAGCCTTGCTGGGTACAGTATTCTTGGATTCAGACCCTTCCTTTGCATGACTTTGTATATTTCATTCCATTCTCTTCTGGCCTGATGAATTTCTGTTGAGAAATCAGTTCCTAGTCTGATGGGGGTTCCTTTGTATGTAACTGTCTGTTTCTCTCTGGCCGCTTTTAAGATTCTTACTTTGTTGTTGGTGTTTGCCAATTTAATTATAATGTGCCTTGGTGTCAGTCTTTTGGGGTTCATTTTGCTTGGGACTCTGTGAGCTTCTTGGATTTGTGTGGGTTTTTTCTTACTTATATGAGGAAAGCTTTCTGTCATTATTTCTTCAAACAGGTTTTCTATTCCTTGCTCTGTTTCCTTTCCTTCTGGAACCCCTATTATATGGATTTTTTTTGTTTCATGTTTTCCCAAAGTTCCCTTAGGCTCTCCTCCTCCTTTTTAATTTTTTTTCTAGAAGCTGCTCTATTTGAGTATTTTTTCCCATTTTGTCTTCCAGCTCACTGATGCGGTCCTCTGCTTCTTCTAGTCTACTCTTGATGCTTTCTATTGAGTTCCTTACAGCAGAGATGTCATTTTTCATTTCTTGTTGGTTCTTCATTTCCTCTTGGTTCTTACTCATGTTGTCGAATTTGTCTTCCATTCTTTTCAGCCACCTTACGACCATTTCTATGAATGCTTTTTCTGATAGGTTTCTTGCCTCTAATTAGTTTACTTCCTTTTCTGGTGATGCCTGCTTTTCTTTCATATGCGGGCTGTTTCTTTGTCTCCCCATGGTCTCTCTTCTCTGGATTTCTGGTTATGTAGTTCTCTCTCTCCTGTGTTGATTTAAAGGCACAAAATACAACACAACCAGGTACAACACACAGGCACTGAACAGAAATGTATTTATGATATTAATAAGCTCCAATAAAGGATGACCACCAGAGATAGGCAAATTAAGGGATAGGAGACAAAAAAAAAGAGTAAAAAGAATAAATAAATAAATAAATAAATAAATAAATAAATAAATAGGAGTGTCAAACTGAAATTGGAAAAAGGAAAAAAAAGTAAGAGAGACAAGAATGAGACTAAGAGAGAAAAGGGGAACAAATTACATATATGGGGAGTAAACTCCAATAGAACAACCACTAATCCCTGGAGATTAATACAAACTACAACACCAACTAATATCAAGCAAGGCAAGTGTAAACAGAAATAAAAAAACAAACAAAAACAAAGCAAACAAAAACAAACGAAGAAAAAAAGAATAAGCAAAACAATCTCACAAAAAAAGCATAAAAATTTGATACGATCAACATTCAAGCCAACAACAACAAAAGGACAGAGAAAAACATTTTTTTTGATAGTTAAGACAGCAAAGAAAGAGGCTTGTATGGACTTGGAGCATGGGATTGGGAATTAGATATATAAGTAGGGTGAAATTTTAGCAGGGGGTAAACAGAAGGAATAGGGAAAATCTAAAGCATGAAAGGGTTAAGATAAACAGGACACCAAAAGGGGAAAGGTTAGGAAGAGAGTGATGGCATAAAGGTAGAGTTGAGATAGGGTTAAACGATGCTAAAGGAAAGATGAAAGTAGAATGTAGAACACTAATCCCAAAGTAAAGTGAAAATAAAATGATACTTTAAAAAAAAAGGGGGTGAAATAGTAGTAGTAATAATGAAAATAAAAATGTAATAATTAAAAAGGTAAAATCAAGTGAGGGAAAAAGAAAATTTAAAAAAATATTAGTTTCTTAAGTAAAAGATGCAAAAAATGAAAATAACAAAATAAAAATAAAAAAATTAAAATTAAAAATAAAATGTGAAGTAGTGAAGGTCATTCACTTCCTCTATTGTTCTGTTTGGCACGCCTGTTTCCCAGTCAGGACAGTATTGCAGTTCCCTGTGTTCCACTGCTCCTCAGTGTTGTAAGCCAGTCCTGATTTTTAAGCAGGCAGTGTCTTAATTTCTCATATTCCTTTATTTTTTATTACATAAAAGTCAATTTTAAATTTAGCCCCTGTGTGGCAGTGTTTCTGGATTGACTTCTGAGTCTCTAAGGCCTTTCTAGCCTTCTTTCTCTGTGGCACTCAATATCGGTTTGCGGAGGTGGGCTGCCCCAGAGCTGGCTCTCCAGTGGTCACTCCCTGCTCCGATCCCCAGGTTCCAGAAAAACAACTTCCCCCTGCAGTCTTCCAGGGCGTCCCCAACTGGGGATCCTTGCTTAGTAATCAGAAGCAAGGAAATGAAGAGGATAAAGCTCAAGTGTGCGAACAATGTGTCTGCGCACAAGTCTAAGCAGCCTGCACACCTTTGAAATTCTTAGGCTGATCCTTAGCGTCACATCAAAATGGGCTGCCCTTTAGAGATCCCTTCTGTTAGCAGCTCTGAGGACCCTCTTCCAAATTCATGGATCACACCAGCCTCATCAGCCACGGACTTTTCTAGGCAAAGACTTCCCCGGTCCTCCAGCTCCCGCAGCACGCGCGTTTCTCTCTCCCGCCAGGACCAGAGACCTCACCTTATCCCCGGCAAAATCTGACCTTTCTGTGGTGGAGTGAAGAGCTACTTTGAATCCGTGTGTTTGCGCCAATTGGGGACCGGTGTTCTGGGGCTCACAGCTGTTTGGTGGTCGCCGCAGTTGTGGATTTTCAGGCTTCCGATAAGATCCACTTTCCCTTGCAAGATGGCGAGGTTTCCCGGTCCGAGCCAGTAGCTCTGGGAGGGGACCCAGCCGCAGCCGCAGTGGGGGCTGCCCAGTCAGGGAAACCCCATCTAGCAGTCCCCCACCTTCTCCTGGAGTTTAGCTGTCCCTTAGCTTGCTAAAAACACTCCCCGAGCGAACCTCAGCTGTTCTTTCTTTCTGCTCTGGGACAAGGCTCGGAACACGTCTGTCTATTCTGCCGCCATTTTCTCCTCCCCTCCATATGTAATACTTTCAACAATAAAGTTTTATTTTAAAGCTGTGATGTAGTTACACAATGGAATACTATGCAGCTGTAAAAAAGAAAGAACTCTTACCATTTGCACAGCATGGCAGGACCTGGAGAGTATTATGCTAATCAAAATAAGCCAGTCAGAGAAAGATAAGTATCACATGATCTCTCTCATATATGGAATCTAATGAATAAAATAAACTGATGAACAAAATAGATCCAGAGACATAGAAACAATGAACAGATTGCTGAACCTCAGAAGGAAGGCATGGGAGGGTGGGTGGGAAGAGATCAACCAAAGATCTTGTATGAATATATGCATTACCATGGTCACTGACAATAGGGTGGTAAAGGCCTGGGGCCAGGAGTGGGGGCAGGCTATAAGAGGTCAATGGAAGAAATAAGAGAACATATGGAATACTTTTAATGAAAGAATATGAAAAAAAACATAAAAAAGAAACAGTCAAAACTAAGAAATACAATAACGACATTTAGAATACATTAGAGAAAATAAACAGCAGATTAAGCAGAGGATCGAATGAGTGGTCAGGAATATAAGGTAGGAGAAAATACCCAATTAAAATGGGAATAAAAATAAATGAGGATAGTTTAAGTGATCTCTGGCACAGCACTGAGTATACCAACAGTCTCATCATGGGGGTACTAGAAGGAGAAGAGAGAGAACAAAGAAATGAAAATCTATTTGAATACATAATGTCTGAAAACTTCCCTAAGTTGAAAAAGGAAACAGATATTCCAGTCCAGGAGGTGTAGAGAGTCCCAAACAAGATGAACCCAAGAGGCCCATATCATGACACGTTATATTTAATATGGCACTGCATGGGAGAACATATTTGCCAATGTTATCTCCAATAAGGGTTTAATCTCAAACATTTACAGGGAACTCATACAAATTAACAAAAGGAAGATAAACAACCCAATCAAAAAATGGGCAACGGACCTAAATAGATACATTAAGAAAGAGGACTTACAGAAGGCCAAGAGACATATGAAAACATGCTCAAAGTCACTAATCATCTGAGAGATGCAAATCAAAATGACAATGAGGTACCATCTCACACCTGTCAGAATGGCTATCATCAACAAATCAACAAATGACAGGTGCTGGCAAGGTTGTGGAGAAAAAGGAACCTTCATGCACTGCTGGTGTAAATGCAGACTGGTGCAGCCACTGTGGAGAAGAGTATGGAGTTTCCTCAAAAAACTAAAAAGAGAACACCCATTTGACCCAGTGATCCCACTTCTAGGAATATATCCCAAGAAACCTGAAACACCAATCAGAAAGGATATATGCACCCCTATGTTCATAGCAGCACAATTTACAATAGCTAAGATTTGGAAACAGCCTAAGTGCCCATTAGCAGATGAGTGGATTAAAAAACTGTGGTACATCTACCCAATGAAATGCTATGCTGCTGTGAAAAGGAAGGAACTCCTACCATTTGCAACACCATGGATGGAACTGGAGAGCATTATGCTAAGCGAAATAAGCCAGTCAGAGAAAGATAAATATCACATGATCTCACTCATTTGTAGAATATAATGAACAACATAAACTGATGAACAAAAACATATCCAGAGACAATGAAGCATCGATCAGACTGTCAAACCTCAGAGGGAAGGAAGGGGAGGGTGGGGTACGGGGAGAGATCAACCAAAGGACTTATATGCATGCATATAAGCATAACCAATGGGCACAGTAGGGGGATGAGGGCATAAGAGGAGGGTGGGGGACAATAGGGGAATAAGGACACATATGTAATACCTTAATTGAAAAAGAAAGGAAGAAAGGAAGAAAGGAAGAAAGGAAGAAAGGAAGAAAGGAAGAAAGGAAGAAAGAAAAGGAAAGGAAAGGAAAGGAAAGGAAAGGAAAGGAAAGGAAAGGAAAGGAAAGGAAAGGAAAGGAAAGGAAAGGAAAGGGCAAAGGTTAAAGACAAAAATTGGTTCTTAAAAGTAGCAAGAGAAAGCAGTTAGTTATCTACAAGGGAGCTCCAATAACATTATAGGTTGGTTTTTCAAAAGAAATGATGCAAGGTAGTAGAAAATGGCACCAAATATTCAGTGATGAAAGGCAAAACCTTCAAGGCTTTCATGAAGAATGAAAGATGGATAAAGCATTTCCCAGAAAAAAAAAAAAAAAAAAACCTAAAAGGATTCATCACCATTCAACAAGTACTATGAGAAATGTTAAAGGGACTTCTTTGAGTACAAAGATAAAAATGTGAATAAGAAATTATAGAAAAAAAAAGCATTCTCACTGACAAAGGCAAACACTTAGTAAAAGCAGTGGATTAACCAGCTATGAAGTGAGTACAAAGGTTAAGAAAGAAAGGTAAGAAGAGTAATGTATAATTACAACAATTAATTCAGGAATAATTACACACACAAAGGAAATAAAAATTAAAGACAAAAACATAAATGTGGAGGGGGTGGATACAAATAGTAGGTATTTAAGAATGTTTTCATTAGTAAGTGACCATCAACTTAAAATACACTGCTATAAACAAATCTTGTTATATATGAAGCACATGGTAACCAAAAACCAAAAATCTGTTAGATATACAAAAAGTTATGAGAAATGAGTCCAAATAAGACAATATAGAAAGTCATCAACATACAAGAAAAGAGCAAGAAAATAAAAAATGAACAGTAAATAACTACAAAAACAACAAGGAAACAAGGAAATGGCAAAAATTACATACCTGTCAATAATTACTTCATGTGTAAATGAAATAGGTGCTCCTATCAAAAAATATAAGGTGGAAGTATCAACCTATATTACAAGGGTATAGTAATCAAAACATCATGGTACTAGCATAAAAACAGATACACAGATCAATGGAGCAAAACAGTGAGCCCCAAAAAGAAACCCATATGCTCAATTAACTCATGACAAATGATGCAAGAATACACAATTGGGTAAAGATGATCTCTTCCATAAATGATGGAGTTTAAAATACATGCAAAAAGAGAGAAAGAGAGAGAGGAGAAACTAGACCACTTCATTACACTATATTAAAAAACCCTCAAAATGGTATTGAAGACCTAAATGTAAGACCTGAAACCATAAACCTCCTAGAATAAAACCTAAGCAATAAACTGACATTTCCATTATCGACACTATATTGGATAGGTCTACTTGGGCAAGCAAAATAAAAAAATAATAATAAACAAATGGGACTATATCAAACAAAAAAATTTCACATAGTAGAGAAAACTATCAACAAAGCAAAAAGACAACCTATTTATTGAGAGAAGATATTCTCCAATGATGCATTCAATAAGGGATTAATTCCAAAATATATAAGGAAATCAATAATTTAATATCAATAATAAAAAAATTAATTTAAAAAATTGATATAAGACAGGAATAGATACTTCTCCAAAGAGTACATACAGATGACCAACAGACATATGAAACAAGGCTCAACAACCCTAATCATCAAGGGATTTCGAATTAAATTCACCATGAGATATCACCTCACATCTGTCAGAATGGCTATCCTATATAATAAAACCCTAATATGCAAAGTGACCGAAAGGCAGAACGACTGGCAGCTATGATTTGCACTGACCACCAGGGGGAAGACTCCCCCAACTGGTGGTCAGTGTGCTCCCACAGGGGGGCACTGCTCAGCCAGAAGCCAGGCTCATGGCTGGTGAGTGCAGCAGTGGTGGTGGGAGCCTCTCCCGCCTCCACTGCAGGCGGGCGGTAAGGAGCAAGGGGTTCTGGACTGTGAGAGCCCCTGACTGTGAGAGGGATGTCTGACTGAGGGAAGGAGCGAGGGGTCCTGGACTGTGAGAGGGCATAGGCCAGGCTGAGGGACCCCCCTTCCCCAGTGCAGGAATTACGTGCACTGGGCCTTTAGTCATCAATAAAACAACAAGCAAGTGTTCTTTGCTTTAAAAGGCAAGAATGTGGAGAAAAGAGAACTGTTGGCAGAATGGTAAATTGATGCAGCCAGATGGATTACAGTATGGAGGTTCCTCCAAAAATTGGAATTAACATATGACCCAGCAATTGTACTTTGGGGTATTTAGCTAATAAATCTAAATAGGTAATTTAAAAAAAAATAGTTTCACCTTTATGTTCATTCCAGCATTATTTACAACTAGAGGCCTGGTGCACAAAATTCATGTACGGGGGGTGGCGATGGGGGTGGTGTCTCTCAGCCAAGCCTACACCCTCTCTAATCAGGGACCCCTTGGGGGATGTCTGACTGCCGGTTTAGGCCCGACCCCTGTTGGATAGGGCCTAAACCGGCAGTCGGACATCTCTCTCACAATTCAGGACCTCTGGCTCCTAACCGCTCACCTGCCTGCCTGCCTGATTGCCCCTAACTGCCTCCCATTCCGGTCTGATCACCCCTAACTGCCCTCTCCGCTGGCCTGATTGCCCCCACTGCCCCCCTGCCAGCCTGATCACCCCCAACTGCCCCCCCTTCCAGTATAATCACCCCCAACTGCCCCTCCTGCTGGCCTGCTAACCCCAACTGCCCCCCCTGCCAGCCTGCTCACCCCTAACTGCCTCTGCCTCAGCCCTGCCACCATGGCTTTTTCCGGAAGGTCATCTGGAAGGTCTCCTGGTCTAATTAGCATATTACCCTTTTATTAGTATAGACTAGAGGACCGGTGCACTAAATTCGTGCACTTGCAGGAGTTTGGGGGCTCCTCAGCCTGGCCTGTGCCCTCTCGCAGTCTGGGAGCCCTGGGGGGATGTCCAACTGATGGCTTAGTGGGCCTAAGCCATCAGTTGGACATCTTTAGCATTGCCACGGAGGCGGGAGAGGCTCCCACCACTGCCGCTGTACTTGCCAGCTGTAAGCCCGGCTTCTGGTTGAGTTGTGATCCCCCTGTGGGAGTGCACTGACCACCAGGGAGCAGCTCCTGCATTGAGTGTATGCCCCCTGGTGGTCAGCGCACATCACAGTGACCTGTCATTCCACCATTCGGTCATTTGTATATTAGCCTTTTATTATGTAGGATATGCTGTAGATGAGGCCACCTAGAACCATAAGAAATGCAAAAAAAATCACTGTTAACACATTCTTGAATTTCCCCCACTTGAAATCAAATTGCACCCTCTGTGGGGCATGTGTTGCATCTTGGGAACCAGTGGGCTTGACACTTCTCCTCTCTGAGCTTCATTTATGAATACATACGCATATACCATGGGAATTGTAATCTCTTCTCCGCCTACCTCACTGGGTTGTCATGAGGAGGTTCTGAGCTAATAAACCTAGAAATGTTTCATTAAGTAAGTGATGTCTAAATGGGAAGGGATTGTTATTTTTAAGCTCACGGGTACCCTCACAGGCAGCAGGTGCTGATTAGGAGAGGAGGGCATGATTGTTTCCCGGGACTGTAGCTATGGAAGCTTTGCAGAGGGTTCCGCAGGCCTCGGAGGGGCGGGCTTTGGCCAGCAGCCCTGTAGCAGTGGTCATCCCTGGAGGCACTGGCTGGGGGCAGGACATTAGGGGAGCACTAGGGGGGCAGCGAGGCCGAAGAGGGAGTAACTGTCAAACCTTCCCGCTTGGCGCCATTCTTTAAATTGTAGGTGGCTGTTTCGCAGCTGTACCTGCTAAGGGCAGGGCTCCAATCTCCTGGAGTGGGGTGGGGGCCTGGCCAGGGTGGAGCCAGGCAGGCTAAGAGGATGGGTTTAGCCACGCCCCAGCGAGGTTCAGCTTGCTTCTTCTTCGGAAACAGCGCTGCTGCTGTTGCGGGGGGAAGGGTCTGACCCTGGGGGACTGCTCAGGCCTGCGGCCACCCAGGTCTGGAGTTGTAGGGAGGAGAGGTGTGCCAGCCCCAGCGGAGGGGGCCCAGCAGTGGCAGGCCTCGGGCCCTGGGGGCACTGATGGGTGGTCATCAGCATGCTATTGTTAGGGATGCTCCTGGCGGGAGTGGCGGGGGAAGAGATTGGGAGTCTGAGGTGAGGGCTGTAGCTACCCCTGAGGCTGGGTCTTCTCCCCATCCAGTCAGCCTCCCCATCCCCCCAGGAGTGCAGGGGCTGGGGTAGGGTGTCCATACAGGGGGATTGGAAGAACTCCCCATGGCCACTTCCTCTTCCTTCTTTGCAGTCCGGGCTCCTGTCAGGCAGTCTCCTCAAACCCCTGGGAACTTGGATTTGGCTGCCCGCCCTCTGCTGCATACGCATCAATATGCAAATAGGTCGTTATGGACAAATTAGCATATTACCTCTTTATATGTATAGATAGCCAAGATATGGAAGCAACCTAAGTGTCCCATCTATAGATGAATAGAAAATGATGTGTACAAATATACAATAGAATATTAGCCATAAAAATGAAATCTTGCCATTTGCAACAACACAGATGAACCTAGAGGGTATTATGCTAAGTGAAATAAGTCAGGCAGTGAAAGACAAATAGTATATGATTTCACTTATATGTGGAATCTAAAAAACAAATCAATGAACATATAAAACAGAAACAATCTCAGAGATAAAGAAAACAAATTGATAGTTACCAGATGGGAGTAGAAGGTGGATGAAACAGTAAAAACATTAAGAAGTACAAATGTGCAGTCTTAAAAATATTACAGAAATATAAAGTACAGGATAGGGAATACAGTCAATAATATTTAATAACTATGTGTAGTGTCAACAAGAGGATCACTCCATTAGGTATGTTAATGTCTAATCACTATGTTGTATACCTATGCAAATTGACTGTTATGCCCTCGCACAAGATGGCCACCCCCATGTGGTCAAAAGATAGCCACCACAAGATGGCCAGCAGGGGAGGGCAGTTGTGGGTGATCAGGCCAGCAGGGAAGGGCAGTTAGGGGTGACCAGGCCAGCAAGGAAGGGCAGTTGGGGTGACCAGGCCAGCAGGGGAGGGCAGTTGGGGGCAACCAGGCCAGTAGGGGAGGGAGGGCAGTTGGGCGTGACCAGGCTTGCAGGGGAGGGAGGGCAGTTGGGGGGGACCAGGCCTGCAAGGGAGGGCAGTTAGGGGTAACCAGGCTGGCAGGGGAGGGCAGTTGGGGGTGACCAGGCTGGCAGGGGAGGGCAGTTGGGGGCAACTGGGCCAGCAGGGGAGCAGTTAGGTGTCAATCAGGCTGGCAGGGGATGATCAGGCTAGCAGGCAGAAGCGGTTAGGGGCAATCAGGCAGGCAGGCAGATGAGCGGTTGGGAGCCAACACTCCCAAATTGTGAGAGGGATGTCCCAGATTGGAGAGGGTGCAGGCTGGGCTGAGGTACACCCCCCAACAGTGCACAAATTTTGTGCACTGGGCTTCTAGTATACCATAATATTGTATGTCAACTGTACTACAAAAATAAATTAAAAACCCTGGTCAGGTTGCTAAGTGGTTAGAGTGTTGATCTGTACAACAAATGGTCTAGGGTTCAATTCACGGTCAAGTCCACGTACATGGGTTTCAGGTTTGCTCCCTGCTCCTGGTCGGGTGCATGCAGGAAGCAACCAGTCTCTCTCTCTCTCTCTCTCTCTCTCTCTTTCCTTCCCTCCCTTCCTCCTTTTCACTCTCTCAGGGAAGCAAGGGGAACAAATATTCTCTGGTAAGGATTAACAAAATAAACAAACAAATTAATTAAAATGTTTTTAATGACACTGAAGCGAATATGAAAACATTGGCAGGCCTGTCTCAGAGAATTACATTAGTATTTGCTTTTTGGATTTTGGGGTGTGGGGGAAATGGTTTCTAGTGCAATGACCAATTTAGGAAAAAAAGAGATGTCCTAGATTAACAATTAAATAAGTCTAAGAGATCACCTTAAATGTAGCTAGGGTTTGGGTAAAACATTTTTATAGCACTTTAATGAACCATCCAGATCCCCCTTTAGTGAACAGCTTTATTCCTCAGCTGTTGATAATGTAGATAGGAGATAACATTCAGTTTTCATCCTCTTCAGGGATTGACTCAGCTGCAGAGAACTCCCTCACCAAATGTTACAGCTATTGTGGTAGGGGCACATCAAATGATTAATTAAAGTAGAAGTAGAAAGTCCAGTCATCCTGTCCAGAGTCAGGTACATCTGGAGTCAGGCTAGCCCATCAGTACCCTATGGGATCAGTCAAAGTTACATTTTGCTTGCACTACAGGCTTGGCGCTCTTGCTGATCCTGCTTCTGTTCTCTTCCTTCCTCCGGTGTAGATTCCAAAGGCACTTAGTAAATATCTACCATGCTATAACCTCCATTTCATACTATGCATAACCTGCTGTTCTCTACAACCTCCCTTTCAGAGAACACAACCTGCAAGAGCTGTTCAAGTTGGGTAAATTTCATCCATCAGAGCTGTTAGACTCTCAAAAACGTATCTGTTAGGGCAGTGGTTCTCAACCTTCCTCATGCCGCGACCCACAGGTTGAGAGCCGCTGCTGTAGAGCCTAAGACCATCGGAAAACACAGATATTTACGTTACAATTCATTAACAGTAGCAAAATTACAGTTATGAAGTAGCAACGAAAATAATTTTATGGTTGGGGGTCACCACAACATGAGGAACTGTATTAAAGGGTCGCGGCATTAGGAAGGTTGAGAACCACTGTGTTAGTGTTCTTTCCTTTTTTAAAACCAAGTTTGTAAGCCTATAGAGTTTATTTTTACTTATTTTTTAATTTATTGTCTAAAGTTTTACATATGTCTCCTTTTTCCCCAATTGACCAACCCCCCCAGCCATTCCCACCCTGGGCAAGCCCCTACCACCCCAGTGTCTGTTTCCTTTGGTTATGCTAATATGCATGCATACAAGTCCTTTGGTTGCTCTCTACCACCATCCACGCCCCCAGCCATTTGTCTCTGGATCTATTCTTGTTCATCAGATTATGTTGATCATTATATCCCACATATGAGTGAGATCATGTGATATTTGTCTTTCTCCAACTGGCTTATTTCGCTTAGTATAATGCTCTCTAGTTCCATCCATGCTGAAAAAAGAACCCCCGTGCACTGCTGGTGGGAATGCAGACTGGTGCAGCCACTGTGGAGAACAGTATGAAGTTTCCTCAAAAAGTTAAAAATGGAACTCCCATTTGACCCAGTAATACCACTTCTAGGAATATATCCCAAGAAACCTGAAACACCAATCAGAAAGGATATATGCACCCCTATGTTCATAGCAGCACAATTTACAATAGCTAAGATTTGGAAACAACCTAAGTGCCCATCAGCAGATGAGTGGATTAAAAAATGTGGTACATCTACACAATGGAATACTATGCTGCTATAAAAAAGAAGGAACTTTTACCATAGCCTATACAGTTTTTATTATGGTGAAGATGAGTAACTTATCTATATTATAAAGAGGTAATATGCAAATTGGTCCTAACAGTGTCACAGTAACGACCAATTTGCATATTGACAGACCAGCAGGAGGCTGCACATGCAGCAGGGGGACTTGCAAGACGCTCGCTTCCTTGCCCCCGGCACCGGAGTCCTCTTTTTCTTTCGGGTGCACCCGCAACACTGCGCCCCATCCAAGAGCACTCTGCCTGGGGATGCCACCAACCCCCTCGCTGAGGTGAGGGAGGGCGAGGGGCACCATCCACATGGCAGAAGGCTGGTTCTCGGGGCGCAGTCAGCAGAAGCCAACCGGGGGTGCGTGCACCGGCAGTGACCATCAGGAGGGGTCATGCACGCAAATCGAGAGGGTGTGGACCCAACATGAAGGAAGGGCCCGGGTACGACTACAGAGAGTGGATGTTGAGGTAAGGCACTGGACCTGGACAGACCACCGGGGGAAACAACGTGGGGATCCCGCCACCACAGACACACAGGGCGGCCCCGCATGCCTGGGATGCCAGAAGATCCTCCCAAGGGCACAGCCTCGAAGCCTCCTCCCGTGGACCCAGCTCCGCCACCACGGAGACCACAGGTGACCCTCACACCACAGGGAAGCTGCTGCGGCTTTCTCCAGCCGTCCATCCATTCATCTGCCCTGTCCAACCCGGACAGGGGCTCGCATCCTGGGCAGAAAGCCCCCTGAGGACAAGCCAGGCCCGACCATGCTTGCGCAAGCTCGCCAGTTGCCTGGGAATTCCGGAGGGGAGCGGACGGAGAGCCCCTCGAGGCGTGGGAGCGGGCATGCCAGGGGGCAGGAAAGGCCTCTGCACCACCCCCCTTTGGCACTCAACGTGAGAAAAGCCTCGCACGTGCACGAATGCACAAGCGTGCGCACGTAATGCAGTGGTCCCGCAACGGACGCTGGCCCCAGTCAGGCAGGACCCTCCCTCAACTCAGAGGGGAGGCATGGGCCATGGTAGGCAAGACACAACTGAGTCATCGCTTGGCCCCTCAAAGCCTGTGTGAGAGGGGCCCGAGTGCCCAAACAGAGGCGGCTACAGGTCCCAGAGAGGAAAGCAGTCAGTACTAAGGACGAAAAGCATAGAATTTTTAATTAGCCTGTAAAAAAAGTAAAGGAGTGAGGGAGGAGGGGGGAAGATGGGGAAGAAGGGAGGGAGGGAGGGAAGAACTTTATAAAGGAGTCAGTAGAGAGCAGAGTTAAAGAAGGAAAGAGGATGTATGAGTGAACTGTAGGATCTATAATGAAAATCAATTATAGTTGTGTACTGGGGACAGATTTTAAAAGTAGGAGTCAAAAAAGAAGAAAGATAAATGATAGTGAATAATTAGGCAGGTAGATAGATATTTAAAAAGTGGAAGTAAGTAGAGAAGAATGTATGGGAAAGGTAGGATGAGAGAGAAAGAAGGAGGGGAAAAAGTTTTAAAGGGGAGCTGGTAGAGTTTAAAAGGAGAATGGGAAGAAGGAAGAAATGGGGGAGGGAGCAAAGCAGATTCGAGGGAGGAAGTGAAGAAAAAATTAAGGTGGGAAGGAAGGAAAAGGGGAGGGAGGGCGGGGGTAAAGATAAAGGAAAAAAGGAATGTGGGGAGGGAGGGAGGAAGGGTAGGAGAAAGATGGGAAGAAGGACTATGGAACAGAAGTAGGAAATTAGGAGGAAAGAAAAGTTTATAAATGATGAGTCAGTAGGAAAAAGTGTTACATAAAGGAGAGAAAAATTGTGTGAGAGGCAGAAGCCAATAAGGAAGTCAAATACAATGTGTGTGAAGGGGATAATATTTTTTTTTAAAAAGTTAATAGGGGCAACCAGGCCGGCAGGGGAGGGCAGTTAGGGGGACTAGGCCAGCAGGGGAGGGCAGTTAGGAGGATCAGGCTAGCAGGGGAGAGCAGTTAGGGAGATCAGCCCAGCATGCAGAATGGTTAGGGCAGGCAGGCAGGTGAGCAGTTAGGAGCCAGAGGTCCCGGATTGTCAAAAGGATGTCCAACTGTCAGTTTAGGCCCGATCCCGCAGTTGGACATCCCCCGAGGGCTCCTGGATTGGAGACGGTACAGGTCGGGCTGCGTGCACCAGGCCTCTAATCTATATATATAAAACCCTAATATGCAAATAGACCAAACAGTGGAACAGCGGAACAACCAAACAACCGGTCACTATGATGTGCACTGACCACCAGGGGGCATGCACGGAACACGGCAGGCGTCGGCAGCAGGTGGATAATGTGGAACATGGTGGGCATCAGCTGTGGCAGGATGGTGGAGCAGGTGAGTGGGGGTGCCAGACTAAGGAGGGGCACCACTTGCTATCATCAGGGCGAGCCTTTGGGGGTTACTGAAAATTCTTTGCTCCCATGCACCGCAGTCCCACCAGGTGTTTGCACCTGCTGCTGATGCCAGCCCCACTCACACTGCAGCCAGCGCCAGAGCCACTGCTTGCACCTGCTGCCGGCGCCTGGTGCAGGTCCTGATCACTCAGCATCTAGCAGGTGTGAGCGGCAGCTGCTGGCCCTGATCACCCCCTAGGGCTTCTCCACCTCCCCCTGTTCCTGAGGGGCGATCGGGGCAGCAGCCGCTGTTTGCACCCACTAATGGCGCCAAACCTGCTTGCACCCACTGCTGGCACTGTCCCCAATTGCTCTGCACCATCAGCGGGCGTGAGCAGGGCTGATGCCATCAGTGTGTGGGAATAGTGTGGCGGGAGTTGAGCTGCCTGCAGACAGGGGACCAGAAGTCGCGGTGTCAGGGGCCAGGCAGGGGCATGGAGGATGGGCCAAGACCCATCCCTGTGCTCACTACAGCCTCATGGCCCACAGTTCCTTTCAAGGTGCATGAAATTCATGCACTGGGCCCCTAGTGTTTCATAATTCATATAACTTGTTTCTCTTATAATAGGTTTACCCAATTTTAATTAAATCAGATAATAAGAAAGCTTTGTTAAAGGTTTTAATCTTCAGTTTATATATTTTTTTTAATTTATTGGGGTGATATTGGTTAATAGGTTCATATAGGTTTCAGGTGAACATTTCTATGATACATGACTTATATATTACATTGTGTGCCCACCACCTACAGTCAAATAATCATCCATCACCAAATATTTGGCCCCCTATATGTCCTATACCTCCCACCATTGTTGTCTGTGTCTATGAGTTTCAGTGTTATATCCCACATATGAGTGAACTAATATGGTGCTTAGCTTTTCTTGACTGACTTATTTCACTTAGCATAATATTCTCAAGGTCCATTCATGTCATTGCAAGTTGCAGTAGTTCACCTATTTCTTATGGCTGAGTAGTATTCCATTGTATATATGTACCATGTCTTCTTTATCCATTTCTCTATCAAAGGACACTTTGGTTCCCTTTGTTATCTTTGCCACCACAAATAGTGCTGCAATGAACATAGGGGTACATATATCTTTGCAAATAAATGTTTTAAACATTCCAGGTAGATACCTAGGAGAGGGATTGCTGGGTCATATGGGATTTCTATTTTTAATTTTTTTTTATAAACTGCCAGGCAATTGTCCAAAGTGGCTATACCAATCTACATTCCCACCAGCACTGAATGAGGGTTCCCTTTTCTCCACAACCTCTCCAATACCTGTTATTACTTGTCTTTTGAAAATTACCACTCTAACAGGTGTGAAGTAGTATCTCATTGTAGTTTTTATTTGTATTTACTCATAGCTAGTGAAGTTGAAAATCTTTTCATATATCTGTTGGCCTTCTGTATGTCTTCTTGGGAGAGGTGTCTGTTCAGGTCAGCTGCCCATTTTTGGAATGGATTGTTTGTTTTGTTTTGAGCTGTATGAGATTCTGACTTATTTTGGGTATTTAACCCCTTGTTGGAACTGCTGCTGGAAATACCATCTCCCATTTAGTTGGTTGCCTTTTGTAGTCAGTCTCTTTTGCTGTTCAGAAGCTCTTCAGACTAATACAGTCCCACCATTTACTTTTGCCTTTACTTCCCTTGCCGTTTGTGTCAAAGTCATAAAATGTTCTGTATGACCAAGGTCCATAAATATAGCACTTGTGCTTTCCTCCATGGAATTTACTGTTTCAAATCTTATACGTAGGTCTTTGATCCACTTTGAATTGATTTCTGTACATGGGAAAAACTGTAATGTAGTTTCAGTCTTTGCATGTGGCTTTCCAATTTTCCCAGCACCGTTTATTGAAGAGGCTTTATCTTCTCCACTGTGCATTCTTTGCTCCTCTGTAAGTATATATATATATATATATATATATATATATATATATATATATATATATATATATATATATCCATATCCACATACACGTGGTTTTAACCCCGAGGCTCTCAATTCTGTTCCATTGCCTCTTTTTCTGCCAGCGCCATGCTGCTTTGATCATTGTAGCTCTGCAGTATAATTTGAAGCCAGGTCTTGTGATACCTCTGGCTTCCTTCTTCCCCTCAGGATTGCTGTGGTTATTCAAGGTCTTTTGAGGTTCTATACAAATCTAACAATTTTTAGAATTTTATTTCTTCCTTTTTTTAAATACTCACCTAAGGATATGTTTCCATTGATTTTGAGAGAGATAGAGATAGAGATAGATAGATGATAGATAGATAGATAGATAGATAGATAGATAGATAGATGATAGATAGATAGATGATAGATAGATAGATAGATAGATAGATAGATAGATAGATAGATAGATAGATAGATAGATAGATAGATAGATAGATAGATAGATAGATAGATAGATGATAGATAGATAGATAGATAGATAGATAGATAGATAGATAGATAGATAGATAGATAGATAGATAGATAGATAGATGATAGATAGATAGATAGATAGATAGATAGATGATAGATAGATAGATAGATAGATAGATAGATAGATAGATGATAGATAGATAGATAGATAGATAGATAGATAGATAGATGATAGATAGATAGATAGATAGATAGATAGATAGATAGATAGATAGATAGATGATAGATAGATAGATAGATAGATAGATAGATAGATAGATAGATAGATAGATAGATAGATAGATAGATAGATAGATAGATAGATAGATAGATAGATAGATGATAGATGATAGATAGATAGATAGATGATAGATAGATAGATAGATGATAGATAGATAGATGATAGATAGATGATAGATAGATAGATAGATGATAGATGATAGATAGATAGATAGATAGATAGATAGATAGATAGATAGGGATGATAGATAGATAGATGATAGATAGATAGATAGATAGATAGATAGATAGATAGATAGATAGATAGATAGATGATAGATAGATAGATAGATAGATAGATAGATAGATAGATAGATAGATAGATAGATAGATAGATAGATAGATAGATAGATAGATGATAGATAGATAGATGATAGATAGATATAGAGATGAGAGAGAGAGAAACACCAATGTGAAAGATACATCAATCAGCTGACTCCTGTAAGCCACCACACCTGGAATCAAATTTCACAACCTTCTGTTGTACTGGATGATGTTCCAGCTGCCTGAGCCACATGTCCAGTGTTACTCTATTTCTTTTGAAAAAAGACATTGTGATTTTGATGGGGATTAAATTGCATGAAATCTATATATTGCTTTGTGTAATATAGCCATTTAAGTATGTTGAATTTTCTAATCCGTGAACATGAAATAGCTTTCCATTTAATTCTGGGTTTTTTTTTTCAATCTCTTTTAATAATGTTTTGTATTTTTCAGGGCATAGGTCCTTCACATCCTTTGTGAAGTTTAACCCTACGTTTTGGTTGCAACTGCAAAAGGGACTGTTTTGTGGTGTGTTTTTTTTCCATTTCTTTTTCTACAGTTTAATTGTTAGTATATAGGAAAGCAGTGGATTTTTTAACATTGATGTATCTTGTAACGTTATGTATTTGTTTTTTGTTTCTAATAATATTTTTTGTGGAGTCTTTAGGGTTTTCTATCTACAGAACTATGTCATCTACAAAGAGTAACACTTTTACTTCTTCCTTCCCAGTTTGGATGCTTTTTATTTATTTATCTTGCCTGATTGCTCTGTACTACAGAACTATACTTAATTAGAGTGGTGAGAGTGGGCATCCTTGTCTTGTTCCTGATTTTAGAGATAAAGCTTGAAGTTTTACACCATGGAGTATGATTTCAGCTGAGGGTTTGTCATATATGGTATTTATTATATTGAAGGACTTTTGTTCTATACCCATTTTATTTAGTGTTTTAATCATAAATAGATGTTGTAGCTTATCAAATGCTTCTTCTGTATCTATTAATAATATCAGGATTTTTATCCTCTGTTTTGTTAATGTGTGTATTGTATTGATCAATTTGTGTATATTGAGCCATTCTTGTGCCCTTAGCATGAATCATGCTTGATCATAATGTACTATATTTTTATTTTTTAACTCTTTATTGTTGAAAGTACTACATATGTCCCCCTTTTTGATTTGCTAGTATTTTGTTCAGGACTTTTGCATCAATATTCATCAGAGATATTGGTCTGTAGTTTTATTTTTGTGTGTTATCCTTGCCAGGTTTAGGTATCAGGGTTACTAGTATGTTGGCCTCCAAAAGTGTGTTGGGAAATATTGCCTTTTCTTCAATCTTTTTGAAGAGTTTGAGAGGGATAGGTATCAAATCCTTCAATGTTTGGTACAATTCGCAAGTGAAGGCATTTGGTCCTGGAATTTTATTTTTTGGGAGGTTTTTTTATGGTTGTTTCAATTTCCTCACTATTGATTGGTCTATTTAGATTTTCCAATCCTTCATGATTCAGTATAGGTAGTTATATAGTTTAGGAGCTTATGCATTTCTTTTAGGTTATTGAATTTAGTGCATATAGCCTTTCATACTATTCTAGTATGATCTTTTGTATAATTGTGATGTCTGTGGTACTTTTCTTCTTTTATTTCTGATTTTGTTTATGTGAGTCTTTTCTCTTTCTCCCTAGTGAGTCTAGCCAGGAGTTTGTCAATTTTATTAATCTTTTCATAGAACCAGCTCTTGGTTGTATTGATTTTTTTGTATAGTCTTTTTGTTCTCTATTTCATTCAGTTCTGCTCTAATTTTTATTATTCCCCATCTTCTGCTGACATTGGGTTGCTTTTGTTCTTCTCTATTTTTTTAAGATATGATGTTAGGTTGTTTAAGTGAGATTTCTCTTGTTTCTTGAAAAAGGCATGCAATGATATAAACTTCCTTCTCATTGCTGTTTTTGCTGCATCCCAGAAGTTTTAATATATTTTATTGTCATTCTCATATATATTGTCTATATTTATCTTTTGATCTCACCTTTTATTTCTTCTTTGATCCAATCATTTTTTTATTAGTACATGGTTTAATCTCCCCATATTTCTTTACTTCCTTTCTGCAGTAGATTTCCAGTTTCAAAGCATTGTGGTCAGAGAATATGCTTATTATGGTTTTAATATTCTTTGTTAAGGCTAGTTTTGTGACCCAACATATGGTCTATTCTTGAGAATGTTCCATGTGCACTGGAGAAGATGTATAATATGATGTTATGGGATAAAGGTCTTTATGAATGTCAATTATGTCCATTTGGTCTAATGTGTCATTTAAGGTCAATATTTCTTTATTTTCAGTTTGGATTATATATCTAGAGATTTCCAAGGAGTATTAAGGCCCCCAACTGTGATTGAGTTTTGGTTTCTTTTTTTTAATCTTCACCAAAGGATATACTTAGAGAGAAGGGGGGGGGGGGAGAGAGAGAGAGAGAGAGAGAGAGAGAGAGAGAGAGAGAGAAAAATATCAAAGTGAGAGAGAGGTATCATTTGGTCTCCCATACATGCCCCAACTGGAAATTGACCCACAACCTTTGGATGCACAGGGCCATGCTCAACCAACTCAGCTACTCTGGCCAGGCTATGATTGTGTTTTTGTCAGTTTCTTCCATTAGGTCTGTTAGTAGTTGCTTTATATATGTTGGTGCTTCTTGATTGGGTGCAAATATATGTCTTCTTGATGTAGTGTCCCTTTTATCATCATAAAAATGTCCATTTTTGTTTCTTGTTAACCTTGTTACGTTGAAATCTATTTTGACAGATATAAGTATGGCTACAACTGCTTTTCTGTGGGCATTTGCTTGAAGAAACATTTTCTACGCTTTCACTTTGAGTCTGACATTTTCGTTGCAGCTCAGATGTATCTTCTGAAGGCAGCATATAACTGGGTTTTGTTTTTAATCCAATCTGCTACTCTGTGCCTCTTTATTGGTAAATTCAGTCATTTTACATTTAAGGTAGTTATTTGATGTATGAGGATTTCTTATAGCCATTCTATCTTTTGTTTTCTGATAGCTCTGTGCCTCCATTTGTTCTTTTCCTTTATGTTTCTGTCTGTTGTTTTTGGAGGTATTCCATACTTTTTTTCTGGTTCCTCTTTTTTAAGTTATGTATCTCAGTTTGGGGCTTTTTATGTGTGGTTGTCATTAGGTTTATGAAAACCAAAGTGTCATGTAGACAGTAGTCCTCTTTCTTTTTACTGTATCTAATCTCCATCCTCCTTTGCAAATTCAGACCTTCACCACCTTCCCTTTTATATTTTTGTTGTCACAAATTACCCTGTTTGTGCTGTAAGTTTGTTGGAGATGTAACACAGATCAGATTTGTGACCTTTTGTTCTTTGTTTCAGGTAGAATTACCCTTTGAGTATGTACTGGATGTCTTCTGGTGATAAATTCTCTCAGCTTCCATATGTATAGAAAAGTCTTTATTTATTATTCATATTGAAAGGAAAACTTTGCTGGATATATTATGCTTGGCTGGTAATTTCTCTCCTTCGGTAGTTTGGATATTTGGTTCCATTCTCTTCTGACTTGTGGAATTTTACTGAGAAGCCTGATGATAACTTAATGGTCTTTCCTTTAAAATTACTTCTTTTCTGGCTGCCTTGATAATTCTTTCTTCATCATTAATTTTCTTTGTCATTAATTTTTGACAGATTTAATACAATGTGCTTTGGAGAAGGCCTTTTTGGTATGTGGTAACTAGATGGTCTGCTTGGTTTTTGGATTTAAGGACCTAATTCTTTATATGTGTTTGGGAAGTTCTCATCAACTATTTGTTTGAAAAGGCTCTGCATTCCCTTCTCCCTCTCTTCTTCTTCTTCTGGTATGCTTATGATTCTTATACTAGAGGCCCAGTGCATGAAGTTCATGCATGGGGGGGGTGTCCCTCAGCCCAGCCTTCACCCTCTCCAATCTGGGACATCTTTCTCACAATCCAGGACTGCTGGCTCCCAACTGCTTGCCTGCCTGCCTTCCTGATTTCCCCTAACCGCTTCTGCCTGCCAGCCTAATCACCCCCTAACCACTCCCCTGCCAGCCTGATTGATGCTTAACTGTTCCCCTGCCTGCCTGTTTGCACCTAATTGCCCTCCCCTGCAGGCCTGGGTCCCCCCCCCAACTGCCCTTCCCTGCAGGCCTGGTCACCCCCAACTTCCCTCCTCTGTTGGCCTGGTCACCCCTAACTGCCCTCCCCTGCAGGCCTGGTCACCCCTAACTGCCCTTCCCTGCAGGCTTGATCGCCTCCAACTGCCCTCCCTTGCTGGCCTGTTCCCTCCCAACTGCCCTCCCCTGTTGGCCTGATTGCCCACAACTGCCCTCCCTTGCAGGCCTGGTCCCTCCCAACTGGCCTCCCCTGCTGGCCATCTTGTGGTGGCCATCTGGTGTCCACATGGGGGAAGGATCTTTGACCACATGGGGGCAGCCATCTTGTGTGATGGAGTGATGGTCAATCTGCATATTACTCTTTTATTAGATAGGATAGAGGCCTGGTGCATGGGGGCCAGATGGTTTTCCCTGAAGGATGTCCCAGATCAGGGTGGGGGTTCCCTTGGGTCTAGGGGCAGCTTGGGCGAGGGGCCTGTGGTGGTTTGCAGGCTGGCCACGCCCCCCTGGTGACCCAAGCGGAGGTCCTGGTATCTGGGATTTATTTATCTTCTACAATTGAAACTTTGTAGCCTGGAGCAGAGCCAAGCCTTCTGCTTGCTCCATGGCGGCAGCCATTTCTGTTGGGATTTATTTATCTTCTATAATTGAAACTTCGTAGCCTGGAGTGGAGGCCTAGGCCAGCCAGGCCTGAAGAAGCTTGGCTTCCTCCATCACCTGGGGCAACCCTAGCCTCCTGCTCTCTCCAGCTCCGTGGCTGTTGCCATTTTTGTTGGGATTTATTTATCTTCTATCATTGAAACTTTGTAGCATCGAGTGGAGGCCTAGGCCAGCAAGGGCAGGTGGAAAGCTTGGCTTCCTACATTGCCGGGGGCAACCCTAGCCTCCTGTTCTCTCCAGCTCCATGGCTGCCGCCATTTTTGTTGGGATTTATTTATCTTCTATCATTGAAACTTTGTAGCCTGCAGTGGAGGCCTCGGCCGGCCAGGGTGTGCGGAAAGCTCGGCTTCCTCCACCGCTGGGGAAACCCAATCCTCCCTCCTGCTCTCTCTGTGGCCGTAGCCATCTTGGTTGGGTTAATTTGCATACTTGCTCCTGATTGGCTGGTGGGCATGGCTTGTGCACGTGGCAGAGGTACGGTCAATTTGCATATTGTTCTTTTATTATATAGGACTAGAGGCCTGGTGCACGGAATTCATGCACGGGGCACGGGGAGAGTGAGGGCCCTCAACCCTGCCCACACCCTCTCCAATCTGGTATCTCTCTCTCAATATGAAACCACTGGCTCCTAACTGCTCACCTGCCAGCCTGCCTGATGCCCCTAACTGCTTCCCTGCTGACCTGATGGCCCTAACTGCTTTCCCCTGTCGGCCTGATCCCCCTAACTGCTCTCCCCTCCTGGCCTGATCCCCCTAACTCTCTAACTGCTCTCCCCTGCAAGCCTGATCCCCCTAACTGCTCTCCCCTCCTGGTCTGATCCTCCTAACTGCCTATCTGCTCTCTCCTCCTGGCCTGATCCCTCTAACTGCTTATCTGCTCTCCCTTCCTCTCTGCACCCTTTGGACGCCCGACGCAAGCATGCTGAGAGCTCTCCACCATGGTCCCACCCTCGTCCTGATTGGTCATTATGTGACGGTGTCCCAGCCAATTTGCATATTCCTCTATTATTCGTATAGACTAGAAGCCTGGTGCATGAAATTCATGCATGGGGGGGTGTCCCTCAGCCCAGCCTGCATCCTCTCACAATCCGGGACTGCTGGCTCCTAACCGCTCGCCTGCCTGCCAGCCTGATCACCCCCTAACTGCTCCCCTGCTGGCCTGATTGCTCCCAACTACCCTCCCCTGCCTACCCAGTTGCTCCTAACTGCCCTCCCTTGCTGGCCCGATTGCCCCCAATTGCCCTCCCCTGCCAGCCCAATCACCCACAAGTGCCCCCCATGCTGGCCTGATCACCCCTAACTGCCCTCCCCTGCCAGCCCGATCGCCCACAACTGCCCTCCCCTGCCGCAACCTGCCTCCTCTGCCAGGACCCGCCTCCTCCACATGAGGTGGTAGAGACGACGTGACCGGCCTGCTGCACGCTGCACGGAGCCAAGGGACCCCCAGACCTCACCATGTGGAGTGGCCACTCGGCCACTGGGCCCTGCCTCCAGGGTGTGTGTGGCCTTCTTGTAGCAGCCATCTTGTGGCAGCCATCTTTGTGGCGGACATCTAGTGGCGGCCATATTATGGCAGCCATCTTGTGACAACGTTGTGCACAAGGGCCACCCAGGCTTTTATTAGTATAGATTGCTTTTTCTAATAGAGTCCAAAGAGCTCTTGTTGAGCTCTTTCTTTTTTTTTAATGATCAGACTCTGTTTCCTTTCCTCTGCACATTTCTAGATTTCTATCTTTAATATCACTAATTATTTACTCCATCTGGTCCTCTCTGTTTCCTATGGTCACTAGTTTTCATTCTTGATGCCTTTTATTGAGTTATTCATCTTCATAATTTCCACTTGGTTTCTTTTTAAAGTTTCATCTCTTTGGTAAAGTACTCATTTTGTTTGTTGATTTGTTTTCTGAACACATTACATTGCCAGTCTGTATTTTCTCACATCTCATTGAGTATTTTCAGAACTACAATCTTGAATTTTATGCCATTTTTATCATTTATTTCCATGTGTTTACATGTGCTTTCTGGAGCTTTTAAATTTTCTTTCTTACTTGCCTTGCTCCATTGGTTATTCATGCTATTTGATGGATGCCTTCTGTGTTTAAGTATCTATATATGAGTGGCAATTCTCTGACTAATAAAAAGGGGTCTTTCTATTATTTTACAGTAGTATATTTTCCTCTAGTCTATACTAACTGCTCTCCTGCTGGCCTGATGGCCCTAACTGCTTTCTGGAAAATAATAACAATAATTCAGTAGGAGGCGCTGAATCAAAAGTTTTTTTAGCTCTGAAATTAGCTAAATTTCAGTGTAGCTGCATGCATGGGATTGGGGTTGCTGGGGGAACCTGGTCACCTTCTTTGTTTCCCCTCCCAGTAATAGCAACTTTAGACCGCTCTGTGGTCCCTGTTGCACCCAAACTCAGGACCAGTAATAAGAAAACTTTGATTCTATAGTACCAGTTCTCAGGTTTGCAGATAATGTGCTCTGAAACCCAACTCCAATGGTGAAGGGAGGTGAGCTCCTGTAGTCTAAAGGGTGGCAGGGCTCTGTGGCTTTGTTGCTCTTTCTGGAATGCTCACTGCCCTACAAATGCAGCAGCACCCCAGGGCAGAGTCCTTGCCCAGGTCTCTGGGCTTAGCCACAGTTTGTACCGCCTATTCCTGCAGGAATGCCCACTGAATCTTTCTGCTCTTCAGGCTGAAAGGAGTGCCAGCCACAACTGCATTTCTCTCCTCCCCAGGATGACACCAGCTATGAGTTCCCAGATGCAGGATTGCATTCCTGGTTCCTCTTAGCCTTTCTCCCTATTCACCACTTTTGTTTGTTCTCACTCAGTCACCTTTAGAAGCTCCAACGTGTGGACACTCTCAGGCATCCTAGTATGTTGAGCAGGGAACTCGTCATTGAGTTATAGTTACTCAAATTACTGAAGCTTCAAGGGAGAGAACAATGCACTCTTTCATGCCACCATTCCTCTGACGTCACTTTTTGTTCAAAGGGAGTAATAATTTAGTTTTGAATTCTCTCTAACTCTAAATGGTGAATTGGTATAATCACACTAGCAGTGCACAGAGTTGGGAACAAGATCCACATAGGATAGTTTTTCAGTTCTGGTAGTATTTAGATTAAGTCATTACTGACCTAAGCATAAATTAGAATCTGTTATGTTGGTCATTTGGATGCCTTATTTGGAAAAATGTTTATTCAGTTCCACTACCCCTCTTTAAAAAAAAGAAATCTTTACTTTTGAAAATATTACATATATCCTTTTTTTCCCTGGTATTGACCCCTTCTAGTCTACCCCAACCCACTATCCCAGTCCTTCACCACCCTACTGTCTGTGTCCATGGGCTATGCATATATGAAAACAAGTTTTTTGGTTGATCACTTCCCACCCACCAACCCACCCCCACCTTCCCTCTGAGATTCCATAGTCTATGCTATGGTTCTATGTCTCTAGATCTATTTTGTTCATCAGTTTATTTTGTCCATTAGATTGCACATATGAGTGAGATCATGTGATACTTGTCTTTCTCTGGGGGGATTATTTTGCTTAGCATAATACTATCCAGGTCCGTACATGCTGTCTCAAAGAGTAAGAGATCCTCCTTTTTTAAACCCGCATAGTATTCCATGGTGTAAATGCGCCACTGCTTTTTTATCCACTCATCTACTGATGGGCACTTGGGCTGTTTCCAGATTTTAGCTACTGTAAATTGTGCTGCTATGAACATAGGGGTGCATACACTTTTTCTAATTGATGTTTTAGATTTCTTAAGATATATTGCTAGAAGTGGGATCACTGGGTCAAATGGCATTTCCATATTTAATTTTTTGAGGGAATTCAATACGTTTTTCATAATGACTGCACTAGTATGCATTCCTACCAGCAGTGTACTAGGGTTCCCTTTTCTCCACATCCCCGCCAGCACTTGTTATTTGTTGATTTGTTGATGGTAGCCATTCTGACAGGTGTGAGGTGATATCTCATTGTCATTTTAATTTGCATCTCTCTGATGATCAGTGACTTGAGCATTTTTTCATGTCTCTTGGCCATTTGTATCTTCTCTTTGGAAAAAGTGTCTATTCAAATCCTCTGCCCATTTTTTAATTGGATTGTTTGTCTTCCTATTTTTGAGTCATAAGAGTACTTTATATTTTTTGGATTACAGGCCAATATCCCTTATTAACATAGATGCTGAAATTCTCAACAAAATATTAGCAAATTGGATCCAACAATATATTAAAAAATCATACACCATGATCAAGTCATATTTATTCTAGGGATGCAAGTACAATATTTGAAAATCAATAAATGTGATAAATCACATAAACAAATTAAAAGACAAAAATCACTTGATCATATCAATGGACACAGAAAAACATTATAGAAATCAATTTTTAAATAAAAACTCTCAGTAAATTGGGAATAGAGGGATCATACCTCAACATGATGAAAGCTACATATGACAAACCTACAGCCAACATGAGACTTAACTGGCAAAAATTAAAAGCATTTCCCTTAAGAACAGGAATAAGACAGAAATGTCTGTTTTCACCACTTTTATACACCATAGCACTGGAAGTCTTAGCCACAATGATCAGGTAAGAAGAAAAATATAAGGCATCCAAATTAGAAAGGAGGAAATAAAGCTGTCATTTTCACAGATGACATGATATTGTACACAGAAAACCCCAACGACTACACCAAAATATTACTATATTTAATAAATGAATTTGGCAATGTAGCAGGATACAAAATTAACATCCAGACATTGATGGCGTTTTTATATACCAATAATAAACATTCAGAGAAAGAAACTAAAAGAAAAAAATTACATTTACCATTGCAAGAAAAAAATTCAGATACTTAGAAATAAACTTAACCAAGGAGGTAAAACCAGTCTTCAGAAAACTACAGGATGTTGAAAAAAGTGAAGATACAAACAAGTGAAAGAATATACCGTATTCATGTACTGATAGAATTAACATCATTAAAACGAGCATACTACTCAAAGCAATTGATAGATTCAATGAAATCCTTATTAAAATACCAATGACATATTTCACAGATCTAGTACAAATACTACAGAAATGTGCCAAATGAACCAAGAAAAGACCCTGAATAGCTAAAGCAATCTTGAGAAAAAAGAACAAAATAGGAGAGATCATAATACCAGTTATTAAAATATACTACAAATCCATTATAATCAAAACAGCCTGGTACTGGCTCAAGAACAAGCATGTAGATCAGTGGAACAGAACAGAGAACCCAGAAATTGAACCAAGCCATTGCTGTCAATTAATATTCAAAAGCAGCATGAACAAAGTAAAGCCAGTCTCTTCAATAAATGTTGTTGGGAAACTTGGACAGGTACATGCAAAAAAAAAAAAAAAATGAAACTAGACCACCAACTTATACCATATATAAGAATAAACCCAAAATTATGAAACAATAAAAATCCTAGAGGAAAACATAGGCAACAAAATCTCAAACATCTCATATAGCAGAATTTTCACTGATAACATCACCTAGGGCAAGAGAAACAAAGGAAAAACTAAATAAATGGGACTACATGAAACTAAAAGTTTCTGCACAGCAAAAGAAATCAGCATGAAAATGAAAAGGGAACGCCTGTATGAGAGGACGTATTTGCCAAAAATACATCTGATAAGGGGTTAATTTCTAAATATGAGACTTTGATCATTGCCTCCCACATGACTAAAGTAACTTAATACAATTCAAATGACAGACATCATGAAAGTATATCATCACGCTATCATTTTTTCTCAAAAGTGATTAACCATAGTATCCTATCAACCATAATATTCCATACTTCCAGGGTAATTTACTGTAAAAACCATTACATTTGAGTCTGAAATGTGACCTTTTTATTAGTCAGATCAACAATAATTAGTTTTCAGATACAAGTTTTACCTTAAGCAGAATTTTTGCAAGCAGAAAATAAGATGTATTTTCTTGTGCTTTAATGTTGCACTGTACAACTTTGTTAACAGGTTATATCAGTGAATATGCTGGGAATATAAATCAAATCAACAGAATGAAGGATGATTACAGAAAAAAAACATAAATTATTTAATTCTACTTTTTCATTGCTACTGTTGTCAAGTATCTGTTACTATAAGAAAAACATATTTTTAGCTGTTTCAGACAATGGACCTTTGTCTAAAAGACAATGCTTTATATAAAGATGATTATTAAAAATTAGAAATATTTAATGTAACTATTATTCTAAACAGACACAAGAAGTCTATATTTTAAAACATTTAAGCATTTTCTAAAAATATTAAAAATAGAACTATCATATGATCCAGGAAACCACTTCTGGGTATACATGTTTAAAGGAAATGAAAAGAGGATCTCAAAGATATATCTATACTTCCATGTTTATTGCAGCATTTTTCACAAGAGTCCAGATATAGAAATTACCGATATCTGTTAATGAATCAATTGATAATTAAGACAATACATACATGCATTCATGTGCATGTATGCACGTGCATGCGCGTGCGTACACACACACAAACACACACACACACACAATATTAGCCATGAAAAAGAAGAAAATTCTGCCATTTGAGGTAATACAGTTGGACCATGAGGGCTTAAGTAAAATTAACCCAACAGATAAAAACAAAGGGAATACTATATGTTATCTCGTATATGTGAAATCTAAAAAAGGCAAACTCATGGAAATAGAGAGTATAAAAATGGTTGCCAGGAGCTAAGTAGGGGTGGAGAAAATAGGAAGATGTGGGTAAAAAAGTACAAACTTTCAGCTATAAGATGTGTAAGGTCTGAGGATCTAATGATGGATATAGTTTATAAAATTGTATTGTATAATTGAAATTTGCTAAAAGAGTAGAATATAAATGTTCTCATAAAAATGATATATGTAGATATGTTAATTAACTAGATGGGAGTAATCTTTTCACAATGCATATATCAAATTACTACAATGTACATCTTAAATATCTTACAATTTTCTTTGTCAATTATTTTTCAATAAAGTGGAAAATGTTTAGACAGTTATACCCACTTCCCCATCTCATCATTTGTGGAAAAACAGATCTAGCTGTGAGATAATTAAAAGTTTAGTGAAGTCATTATCCAAGATTGCCTTCAAATGGATTAGGGAGATCTGTGAAAAGGTGCTCTTGGTCATTAGTACTAGTGAGAGAAAAGTGGCATGATGGCTTTCTGGCAAATCTATATGATGTCTGAAAAAGAAAAAAAAGTGCTCAAGTCAGGAAGAATTAGGGACAAAGTATTTGGAGTAGAAATGAGATGACTGTTTGGGATGGGATTGAGAAACCCCAAACATCTGTTCTTTTCCTCAAGGACTAACTTGGGTATGTGGGATTCCTCAAAATTCCCTAGATGGCACCTCACAAATTTTGGGAAAGCCTAGTTATCTCTATCCAGATGTACCAGGAGATTTGCTCACAGCCTATTACAAAGGCCTGGATTCACATAATTAGATAAAATATATGGGCTTCCTGGGTTGGAGACTGGGTGTGCAGCTACGGAGGCCCAAGTACTTGACAGGAAGGAAGCTCTGGGCGGAGTTAAGTGAGACTGTGTATCATTATGCCTTCCAGCTTTTCCATGTTGTTGTCCCAGGTGATATGAAAACTGTACTTCATCTACACCATGAAATACTACTGAGAAATAAAAAAGGAACAAGCTATTAATACATACAATACTTAGATGAATCTCGAGGTTGGTAGACAAGATGTTCCACTGGAAGGGAAGTATGGCTTTAGGGCAGATTTTTATGAGGTTCAGCAATGGGAAAATAGTATACCACTCATCTACTTCTACATCCTTTTTGCATTGATTAAAAACTACAATGTTTATATATATTTGAAAAGACAAGTAATGAACATATCAAGATAAATAAGTCTGATTTGGATTACATAAAACAACTAGCGGATCTATTAACTATATGCTGCAATGATACAGATGATAAAATTAGAAAGGATTTCTCTCTCATTGACAGGTTTGGATGATGTCTTAAGTTGTGATTTAGTGTAATATAGTGTTAGGCACATCTGCAGAGAAACTTTAAGAAAATGCATTCTATCAAGCTTTAGGCAAGTCTAGCAATAATAGTTATAAGTGTAATACAAACAGCAGTGAGTGATAGCACTTTCCCATCTCTGTATAATGTACTTCAAATGGGAAAAATTAAGATTACTCAGAAAAACCACAGGACTGAAAAAAAAAATCTCACCTCAATGACAGAGGTCAAACTGCTACCACATTATAATGCCTCTACTTTTTGTTCATTGATAGTATGTTTACTATTCAATAAGAAAGAGCTATTAGTTGGAATTTAATTGCAATTGACTTGTGCCACATTAATATTGTTTTATTTAGAATTTATTATTTGATAAAAAATAGCTTTAAAGTGGTTGGTTAGTTACCAATGTCAAAAGTTGGTAGTTTATCAAGAATAATGTTACCTATCCTATCTAATAAAGAGGGAATATACAAATTGACTGTCACTCCATCACAAAGATGGCAGCACACGTAGCCACAATATGGAGGCGCCCAGTCCTCTCAGCCCCGCCGGAGTCGCCCAGTGCCGGGCGGGGGGTGGGGGGGGGGAAGGAGGGGAACATGAGCAGCCTGGCGGAATGCTTGTTTCATTGCCACAGCAACTAGGCAAGCATTTCACCCCGGCCGTGGAGGGCCTCTGGCCAGAAGGCACTGAGCAGCCAGAGCTGAACACTTGCTTCATCGCCCCGGCAACGAGGCAAGCATTCTGGCCCTGCCACGGAGGGACTCTGAGCAGGCTGGGGTGGCGGGAGGGTGGGGGTAAGGGAGGAAGGGGACGCTTGCATCATCACCCCGGAGACGAGGCAAGCATTCCAGCCTGGCTGCAGAGGATCCCTGGGCAGATTGGGCCCAGAGCGGCCTAGTGGAATGCTTGTTTCGTCACTGACTCCGAAGAGACTCTGACAGCAGGGAGGAGGAAGTCCCACCCACTCAGAATCAGCCAGAATCAGCCATTGGTCAGACAGCTCTCAGCAGCCTGACAGCCAGGACTCTCATTCACCTGCATCTCAGACCGTGACAGCAGGGAGGTGGGACTATGTCTAAGAGCAACTATTGATACAACGTAGCTCTGCAGCCAAAAGAAGCCAGTGTATCGACAGAAAATGTCTGAAGACCAACATGTGTCTGATGTTGAAAGAAGGTGGCGCCTGCCACAGAATGTATCTGAAAAACTACCATTGGCAAAACATAGCTCTGAAACTGAAAAAAGCTGGCATCATCAACAGGAAATGTCTAAAGACCAACGTGCCTTTGAAGTTGAAAGCAGGCGGTGGCAACAACAGAATATGTCTACAGAACAGTCATCAACAAGTACTACCAATACTGGTAGGAACTGCCTTCTCAGTGAAAATGGAGTACATGAGGATGCAATACTCAAACATAGTTGTGGTGGAATGACTGTCAGATATCAATTTTGCCTATCACTAAATTTCTCTGATGAAAAACCATCCGATGGGAAATTTACTTGATGTAGCAAAGGTAAAGTCTGTCCAAATGACATACATTTTCCAGAATACCCAGTGTATTTAAAAAGTTTAATGACAAACAAAGATTCTGACAGTAAAAATTTCATGGAAAATATTCGTTCCATAAATAGTTCTTTTGCTTTTGCTTCCATGGGTACAAATATTGCATCGCCATCAGCATATGGGCCATACTGTTTTAGAATACAGGGACAAGTTTATCACCGTACTGGAACTTTACATCCTTCAGATGGTGTTTCTCGGAAGCAGGGGAGGGCAGTTGGGGGCGACTGGGCCTGCAGGGGAGGGCATTTGGGGAGGGGGCGACTGGGCCTGCAGAGGAGGGCAGTTGTGGGTGACCAGGCCTGCAGGGGAGGGCAGTTGGGGGAGATCAGGCCGGCAGCAGAGCAGTTAGGCATCGATCAGGCTGGCAGGGGAGTAGTCAGGGGGTGATCAGGCTGGCAGGCAGAAGCGGTTAGGGGCATTCAGGCATGCAGGCAGGTGAGCAGTTGGGAGTCAGCAGTCCTGGATTGTGAGAGGGATGTCTGATTGCCCATTTAGGCCTGCCCGTTTAGGCCTGCTGGCCTAAATGGGCAGTCAGACATCCCTCATGGGGTCCCAGATTGGAGGGAGTGCAGGCTGGGCTGAGGGACACCCCACCCCCCACAGTGCACGAATTTCGTGCACTGGGCCTCTAGGCCTAATATATAAAAATCCTGGGTCCATCACGACCTGGGGCTCGACCAACCAGAAGTCAGTCCTGCAGTCAGCGCTGGGTTGCTATGACAACCCAGCATTGACTGCTGTGGCTGCAGGTGTGGTGACCCAGCACTGCCCGCTGAGGGGGCTTTGAATCAGGCCCGGATAGAGGCCTGAGGAGAGAAGCAGAGTCTGATCCTTAGCTTGTGTGGCAGCTGTTGATCAGCACTTGCCTCTTGCTTTCTCTCTAGGCCGGGCCAGCAGCCATGCCTCCATTTCTCTCCAGGCCTCCACCGGGGCTGCTGATCAGCCCTGCCTTTCTGATCATGCCCCGTTGATTGTCCCAGAGACACTGACTGGCAAAGAAACTGACCAATCTGAACCACATCTGGGTGAAGTGCCAGGAGCCAATGGCTGCCTAGGAGGCGGAGCTTTTGACACTGACTGGCATAGAAACCAACCAATCAGAACCAAATTGGCCAGCAGAGGAGGGCAGTTGGGGGCAAGATCAGGCCTGCAGGGGAGAGCAGTTGGGGGCAACCAGGTCTGCAGGGGAGGGCAGTTGGAGGCAAGATCAGGTTGGCGGGGGAGGGCAGTTGGGGGCGAGATCAGGCTGGCAGGGGAGGGCAGTTGGGGGCAAGATCAGGCTGGCAGGGGAGGGCAGTTAACGGCGATCAGGCAGGCAGGCAGAGAGGTTAGGGGCAATCAGGCAGGCAGGCAGAGGCAGTTAGGGGCGATCAGGCAGGCAGGCAGGTGAGTGGTTAGGATCCAGCAGTCCCAGAGTGCGAGAGGGATGTCTGACTGCTGGTTTAGGGATCAGGCCTAAACCAGCAGTTGGACATCACCCAAGGGGTCCCTGATTGGAGAGGGCGCAGGCTGGGCTGAGGGAGTCCCCCCATCAATGCATGAATTTCGTGCACCAGGCTATTAGTATGCTAATAAAAAATTAGGTTGTCCAGTTGGTGTTCACTGATTGAGCATCAACCTATGAACCAGGAGTTCACAGTTCATTTTCTGGTCAAGGCACATGCCTGATCCCCAGTTAGGGTTGTTCAGGACCCAGTTCATCAATGATTATCTCTCGTTGCTGGTGTTTCTCTCTCCCTCTCCCTTTTTCTCTGAAATCAATAATAATATATTTTAAAAATTAGGTTAAATATTCCAAAACACTTTTGTAGTTGCTATGTTTATTTCTCTATGGGTATAATTATGTACCTATACTGTGCCACATGAGTATAATTTCTTTAAAGAAAACATTCTGCCTAATTTTTTCAGTTCAGTCTACTATCCCCAAGAATGCATGTGTGTGGAAATGCATAAAATTTTATTTTTCTAAAGATGAATATACTTTAATTCAACCTACTCAACTTTAATTCAGCCTACTCTAGTGTAAAAAATAAAGGTAAAAATAGCTCATCAAAAGTTAGGTAAATATTTTATATTAGTTAGACTTACATTTATATTTCAAACTAGAGGCCCAGTGCACAAAATTTGTGCACGGGGGAGAGGGTGTGTCCCTCAGCCCAGCCTGCACCCTCTCCAATCTGGGACCCCTCGAGGAATGTCCGACTGCCTGTTTAGGCCCCATCCCGGTGGCAGGCAGTTGGACATCCCTCTCACAATCCAGGACTGCTGGCTCCCAACCACTCGCCTGCCTGCCTGCTTGCCACTAACCGCTTCTGCCTGCCAGACTGATCACCCCTAACCACTCTCCTGCCAGCCTGATCAACACCTAACTGCTCCCCTGCTGGCCCAATTGCCCCTAACTGCCCTCCCCTGCTGGCCTGGTCACCCCTAACTGCCCTCTTCTTCTGGCCTGGCTGCCCCAAACTGCCCTCCCCTGCTGGCTCAGTCACCTCTAACTTCCCTCCCTTGTTAGCCTGGTCACCCCTAACTGCCCTCCACTGCTGGCCTGATTGCCCCTAACTGCCCTCCCCTGCAGGCCTGGATGCCCCCAACTGCCCTCCCTTGTAGGCCTGGTCCCCCCCAACTGCCCTCCCCTGCAGGCCTGATTGCCCCAACTGCCCTCCCTTGCAGGCCTGATCCCTCCCAACTGCCCTCCCTTGCAGGCCTGATCACACCCCAACTGTCCTCCCCTGCCAGCCATCTTGTGATGACCATCTTGTGTCAACATGGGGGTGGCCATCTTTGACCCCATGGGGGCAGCCATCTTGTGTGTTAGAGTGATGGTCAATTTGCATATTATCTCTTTATTATATAGGATAATTGGCAAACACTTTCAGTGCATTGCTAAATTTTTTAGGAAAATATTTAAAATTAGAATGTTAAACTTTTAAAAATAGTTACCTATGATTAATAAATCAGTAATATATGATAAGTAATATACTGTTTCAGGAAAGATATTTGACAATATTATATATGTAGTGAATATTTTTAGTACTTATCCTTACGATTATAGTGAGCATTCATTTTAGTTTAAAACACGAAAATGGCCCCAAGTCCCAGCAATGACCCTGTAATGATTTTTTTCCTTTTAATGAAGCAGAGAGTGCAAGTGATAATTTTTCTTTAACACAATAGACTAAATATCCTTCCTTATAATTCTTTCTTTAAGCCATTATTGGCTTAATTTCTTAAATATGTTAGAAAAAAACACAAAACACTTCTACTTGTAACCTAAAGAATAGAAACTCGTAATGGTATTTTATCAGGAGTCATAATTTAGTAGAGTTTTCTATTAAATTTCTCAAAATTTTACCAATGTTCAGAAAAAATAAATTATCATCATTGTTGCCATCTACATGTGTAAGAGCCCTGCTCTGATGAAGGCATCAGGGAATGTGGATTTATATATGGCAACTCCTGTCCATGAGAGGAGAGCCTTAAACCCAGGACCAATGTAGACAATTGAATATATCCATCTGTAAGTAGAGGACTAATAGAGTGCAAGCAGTAGATATTTTTTAATGTTGCATTGGAAATGAAAGTCTTTGAGCAGTCACTCTTTTTACTATACTTTTATATATTCATTTTGTTATGGTTAAAATAATCAAAATAAAATCTGACAGATCCTGACACTCTCTGAAAGCTAATGAATACCAATTCATTTTATGAGTAGAGATTCACTTTAATCACATTAATTTTCACACATAATACTCGTATATTTTATAGATAAGATCTTATTTTGACTAATAAAACCAATAATAGCATTATAATAATGTAGCTCATCTTTCATATAACATTCATTAAATAAACTGAAATGAATCAAAGTTATGTTTCAAATATATCTAGATTAGTCAATGATAGGTCATTTCAAATATTTAATTTGTTTAGATCTTCTCAATCAGTTTGTCTCTTGCCCCTGTTTTACATTGTAAATATCTGATATTTTTAAAAATATTACATTATAAAAAAGATCCTTTGCATTTTTGTTGTCAAAAAATACTACTAAATATTATTCTGAAAGGGTGAATTTTCAATATTTAATTGTATCCAATATTTCAATTACAAGTATGAGATAATTGGTAAGAAAGTATTTAAGCATATTAAAACGTGTGCTTTAAGTTCAGATTTTAATGGTTCACTGCTAAGTATAACAGAACACAAAACAATTTTTATTCTCCCAGTTAAAGTTAAAGTTGTTGATATTTTACATGTTGGAAAAATTCTTTTTTATAACTGCTATTATAATGAAATATTTTTTTATTAAATCTTTTATTCATGAAAGGGCAAAATCATTTGCTGGTTCATTGTGTTGCAAGAAAATGAAAATACGCAGTTCAGCTCTCTATACTTGCTCATTACAAATCAAAATGTTAAGCTGTGATGTTAAATTACCAGATAAGCAAATAAGTCTTTCTCCCTGCCAACATTTTCTTCTTATATAACACATTAAGAGGGACATATTTTTTTTTTTTTAGATACAAGGCTATTTAATATCCTACAGAACAACAATAACCCTAAAATTTGAGTTTTCTTTAGAAATATTTATTTCTTCTTAATTATAAAGGTTCTCAGAGGCTTAGAAGAAGCATTCTAATTATTTCACGTAACTCTCAGAAAGCAAAACTTCTGGCAAAGTATGGATAGTCCTAGGGATACAGGTCCCAAAAAATTATTTTACAAAAATCAATGTAGCTAGTTCAGTCCCCTTTTGTTCACAATATTTAATATCATGAAAATATGGCCTATTTTTAAGTCTTCAAAATATTCTTAGCTCTAGACAGAAGAGCTGACTAAAGAACATACACAGTGGATACTGAGAATACCTAGATGACTGTAGAATGGATATTTCCAACAATATCTTGATTCAACATCTTTTAGATCCCAAGGAAAAGGTGTAGGGGCTAGAATCAAAGTCACTACATCCCTAGCTCTAAAACTGGCTTCTTCTCTTAGGTTTGCTTGATTGGTTACAAGGGGGATTGGGCAAAATGTAAATGTATCACAATAAATCCATCAAGACTTTGGAAAAAAACGTATCTCCTAAAATGCATTGCCTCTGAAAGGTAATTTAGTAATATCTATATGTACAAAAACAGCATCATTAATACCATCAATAATGCTATTTAAATTTAACATTGATTTATAGCTGGAAAACCTAAATCCTACTCTTATAGGAAACAATAATTTGAGGCAAGGAGGATACATGTGAATTTCTTCCAACAAGAACCAATGTTTTGTTTTGTTTTATTTCCAATTGGGTACCATATATTGCCAAGACTTTGACATAAATTTTCAACTTAATTTGCCAAATATAATCACTCCAAAGAAGTCTATGGCTGCCCTAGCCTGTGTAGCTCAGTGATCAGTGGACAGAGCATTGGCCCATGCACGGAAGGGACCCAGGTTTGATTCCCCCAGTCAAGGCCTTGTACCTGGGTTGCTGGTTTGCCCTCCCTCTTTCCCTTCCACTTTCTCTGAAAAGCAATGGAGAAAATATCTTCTGATGAGTATTACAACAATGACAACAACAAAAGTCTATGGCTTTCTTTACTTCAGTAGGTATTCCTGAGAATACTTGTATCTGTCCCCTTTTAACACTACCCACATTTCTCACAGTGTAATGGAAGAAAAGCTCTTCTCTAAGATTTCCAGCACAGCACCACTTAACTAAAACACATTAATAACTGGTTCTATAAATCCTGTGACAAATAAGCATTATGGAGTAATTGACTGGAAGTTATGTCCTTTGAGTAAGTTAATTATTTTTGAAATATAGGTAATAATATAGTTCTCTATACATCACCAAAGTGCAATTTTATTATTATAGCTGGCTTCATTATATAAATAAATATGTTCAAATTCAGGTAAAAACTCCTGCATTTTTTAGCATCCTCTGGGTTTCTTAAAGGGGTTTACTGCCTAGTTCAGGAGATAGTCCTCTACCCACCTGCCAGACAGCATATAACAAGGGTTTTGCTTGTTTTACTTGTGACATCTGGAGCTAGGCTTAAGTGCTTGGAGAACATTTTGAGAGGAAAAAAATGCAGATGGCGCTTTGCCAAAAAATGCAAAAATGAAGATCTTACTCAAGTATCATTAATCCGTATATTCAATTATTCATTTAACACTATTCAACAAATATTTACTGAATAGCTATCACTTCAGTGCTCTTTTTTGTAATGGTATTACATATATCCAACAATGCTATACTACTTCAATATCAATAGGTCTTTGGACATAACCACATCAGTTTCAACTGCAGGTATAGGTTCAAAAAATATGGCACATTTCTTAAAATGTGCTGTCAGGTAATAGATGACTTCAGAAATATATGAATGAGAGCTACTCTCATTAAATATCAAGATACATTAAAAATAAATAAGCAATTAAAAATTCAGATAAAATTAAGACAAAACCACATGAGGAGAAAATTCATATGACACTGATAAGATGGAGTATTAACCTAACATATCTTGACATGACTGCTATTTTTATAAACAAAGATATTTTATTAACAGCCTACAGATGTTCTAAAGTTTGAATGAAAACTTTCAATTTAGAAATTATATCATAATTACTTAAAATATATATATAGCATTTAATTTTATCTATGAAAATAATAAACCTTTGTTTCCCTTTCCACATATATTACATTTATATTCAAGAATAAGAAAGGAGAGAATTTTGTAAACAACCTTCTTGAGTAGTATATCTCCTGCTGTGTTTCAAAACTTATGGAGCTTTAGTTTAACAGAGTATTGTTCTAAATTTGTAGTCTCATAATGGATTTATGTCCCAATGTTACATTAACTTAAAAATTAAAGAAACGAACAGCTGTAAGAATCCAATGGAATTAAAAATCTTGTTAAAAGTTTGCTAATTTTATCTTTGAAACTGTTAGAATTAAGTACAACGTGTATTGTCTTTAGGTAGAAGTAGATATAGGTTCAAATCCTGGCTCTCTAATTGCTTTGTGAATTTTTAGAAATTTAATATTTCAGATTATTTAAAAGATAGTAATAGTACTTCAGTTTTAATGTATATGTGAAGATAAACATGAAAAAAATGTTTTAAGTTTCTAGCATAGTGACTAGCATAGATTAAGTATCTACAAATATTGAGTCCCTCCTTTTATTCTTCTTTTCTTTTTTTTTCATCTTAGCTCCTGTTTTCCTGTCTTAAATAAACTTTAACTCTTAATTCTACTTATTCAAGCAAATTACTTATATTGATTTTTTCAACATATATAAAAATATAAGAGCAAACTACAAGCAGAATATAATAAATGCATATCTGATTCATCTCATTGCACCTGCTATTTCTCAAAAAAAGAAAGCAGCATGCTAGATAAAGCCATCAAGGCATATTTTTAAATTGATGTTTTAATTAGCATTTCTGATTTTTAAATGTAAAACTGTGTCCATGTGTCATCTGTTACCTCTTAATGATTCTATGACACTGCTGTTTTTTTTTCAGACATCTTTTTTTTCAATCTTTATTGTTGAAATTATTACGTATGTCTCCCTCTTTTCCCCCATTGATCTCTCCCAGCCTGCCCCAGCCCCCGACCCTAGGCCTTCACCACCTTACTGTCTGTGTCCATGAGATATGCATACATGCATACAAGTTCATTGATTGATATCTTCCCACCCACCCACCCTCCCCTGCCTTCCCTCTGAGGTTTGACAGTCTGTTTGATGTTTCTACGTCTCGACCTATTTTTGTTCATCAGTGTATGTTGTTCATTAGATTCCACATATGAGTGAGATCATGCTGTATTTCAAAGAACACTTTTTTTAAAAAAGAGACAAAACATACACTAATATTAGTGGGATATCATCTACAGTTCAATTTAAAAAGCAGGTCAAGTACTGAAACTATTATCTTTCATAGCTTATTTAAGTAAAACTGAACTTCCAGAAGGATCATTAGACTTTTTAAAAATTTAAATAGGCCACTTCATTTACCAAACTGTTCATAGAACAATGTAGTTTTAGATTGGTATTTTCAATGCATGTCTTTAATTTTAATTTTCAAAGATGAATGACATATTTTCCTAAACTCATTTTCATCATAGAGTTATTTAGTAGTACTAATGTTCTCAGAGACCAGGTCTATATTTGTGCTGATTAAAAAGATATATTCCTGATATTATATCCCTGATCAAAATATTCTCAAATTTCTTCAAATATTGAGGTCTAAATGCAGATGAGAGGAGAGGAAAGAGTTCTAAAGCATTTTTTTTTAAAGATCACAACTAGATAGAAGTAAATGTCCAATTAAAGTTTGGTTGAATTAACCAGTTTTAATATCTACTTGGTATGGGAGGTGACAGGGCATAAATTAGGGGAAAAGATAAGTTTTTTGTTTTGATCTGACTCCATTTTTAATGAGAACCAAAATTCTTATGGTGGGCTTTCCATAGATATTAAAGAGTTGAGTCACACTAATTTCAATTTAGTCTAGACAACATAATGTAGAAAGGCAAGATGCACCTTACATCTGACCTTGTATAATGTTTAGCAATTATAATTTTGGGAACAGAAAATTTAAGAGTTTATTATATTTTTCTTTACCAAGTTTGAGCTTATTTTTTAAAATGAAACAATAACATTTTTATGAGAAAATATTCAGTCCCCAGTTTTACTGTCCTAGTACTGTTTAGCATTTTTAATGTATTTGTCTTCATTAACAAAATCCTTCATCTCTTTAAAGCACTGATATTTACATTATTAAATACTGAACAAATATGTGCATATCTTTATTTTTGTTCCGAGTTATGAATCAATTAGAAAATGTAGATAATTTCAGTTTTCAGCTGCTAAATGTAATATTGATCATCTGTATTGCCATCACTTATCTGGGCAGTTAAACATGCAGATAAAAATATGACAATATGTTCAACAATATATTTATAAAAAGATTTTTTTTAATTCTGTAGGGTTAATCAGTAAACATTCTGAGGGCTATTATCATATTTTGATAAACACTTAATCATGTTAATAACAGGGTTTAAAAGTTTAAAATATGTATCTTTAACAAGATATTCAAATTTCCCCTAATGAGAAAAAATAAAAGCAAAGTTTCTGGTGTTTCCTATTTATGTAAAGTATGAATTAATTAAGGTTATCTTATATGGAAAGTTATTTGGTCTCTTGCTATTTTAATAACCAAAATGGGCATGAAATTCATAGAGAACATTAATTTTTTCATAGTTTTCTCTGTCCATTTTATCTTGACCTTCCAATAATAACTATAACAGAAAAATGATCAACATAAAAATGGAAAAATTTTAAAGGTTATAAATAAGGGAAATGTATCCACCCTTTACAAATCTTTGAGACTGACCATTAACCAAGTAAATTGAAAGTTATTTTACTTTTCAATAGCAAAGACTTTTTAGAAACATTGTTAATGTTTGACAGGTTTTACTAAAGAGACAAGTTTCTTGTATCTGTGGAGCTTAGATACTCTGTTTTGATGAATGCCCATATACAAGTTCTTACTTAAGAGGAAGAAATGTTCTAAATTTGCAATTACACATCTTCTCACTATGCCTTATTTTAACTATCTGTCTATCTGAACATATATATTTATTCACTCACTGAATAAGTCTCTTATGGATCAATCTCTTTGACCTGTATTTCTCTTTGTGCATCATTTTCTTGGCATAAATCTGTGACGTCTTCACACCCACAAACTTAGCAGACTGGTTGAGCTCTGAACAGTTACATTGAAAGGCTCTCCAGCTCTCTAGACTCTTAAACAATGTAAGAACTTCCTGTCTTTCTGTGCCAACCTTTATTAATCAAAGACATTTTCATATGTTACTTTGATAAAGTCCATTTAATGTCTATTGATGTGTTGATTTGCATTAACTGCATTAATTCATATAGTTTTTAAGTGTTGCTTTAACAATGTCTTATTAAATTCTGACTTAATATCTGAAGTACTAGTTATCCCTATATCTTGATTTTTTTGCCTTAAATACTTAAGTGGAATGGGGAGTATTTCCTGATCTACTGTCCAGGTGAATAGAAATAGGTGTTACAAATATTACAAATGTAAGAGTAAATACAACCATGCCACTATGATAATGATTGCAATGTTTTAACAAATCCACCCACTCATACTCTCACTATTTAATTCAAAGGTTTACTTTTAAAAATTCTAGTTAACCTTTTCTATTAAAGATTTTGTAATTTGTAATATGATAGGAGAGTTAAAAAATATAGGATACCTGAAATTTTTTTCCAAGAATGTTCTAAATTTCTTTTTAATAATACAAGTAAACCTTGCTTCTGCCTTCTCTCACTCATTTGGCTTTGTGCTTACTCAATAAGCAGCCTGCTGCATTTTAAAGGTGGGGAATTTAATAGGGAAGGTCCTATAAGAAACTCTGTGAACAGGGATACAACATAGCGGATATAGACAAGAGCTCCCTTTCTGACTCACGCTCTATGCCCTTCCAGTACCCTCTAGTAACAAGAGGCAGGAGCGTTCACCGCTGGAACAAGCTGTGCGGTGAAGCTCAGTGATTTACCTAAGTAGTCAACAGTCATTGGAATCACAGTTGCCAAGCGTACTAGGAATCCCAAGACTTGGTCCGGCAACAGGGGTTTCTGTTTCTTGACAGAGACTAAAAATGACGCAGAGTGCAATTGATCGACAGGATATTGATCACTATCCTTTCTTCATTCCCCCCGTTTAGGTATCCAGAGTGGCTAGGAAGGGCTCACTCATATTCTCCCAGTGGCCACCGAGATCCTTCTTTTCTCCCAATGCATAAAAGGGTAAAAACACACACAAACAACAAAACAGTTTTCCTCCCAGCATCGAGGCTTGGCTGCAGCTGCTGTGTTTACCTTATAAATCACACCGGGGGCTCATTCTTAGCCCTCTCCCCTGCTTCAAAGCAGGGTGTGGTGGGAGGCTAGGAAGCACCCCCAAACTCCTGCTCAGCGCGGGTCAGCCACAGAAAGCTTCACAAATCCCGCGGAGTTTTAAAGAGAAACCATGCCGCGGGAGCCTTTTGAACTCCTCATCCCCCAGCGATGTCAATCCGCCTCCCAGGAAAGAGCTGGCTTCCCAGGCAGCTTGAGAAACTTAACCGGGATCCCAGAGAGGAGACTAAGTGCGACTCAGGTCAAATGGAGCGGTATGAGGCGACACCCTCTTTACCTTCAAAGTTGCAGTCTTCTGGCTGCAGGGGGATCAGTCCAAGAGCGGGCGCCGGGGAAATTCTGATGGAATTCCTGCGTCTCTGCGGAGTTTCAAAGCATTCCAAAGGAAGACGCAGGAAGCTGGAGCCCACGCAGCTGGCACAGAACTGGGCGGAGAGAGAACGCTCCCAGAGCGAAGCCTTGGGAGGTGGGGGAGGGGCGGCCCTGAGCCGTAGGTGAGCACCAGGGAAGCAGAAATCGCCCACCCCGCCCCCACCGGTCCCTGGGACAGAGTCCGTGTTCCCACGAATGACAGCTGGTGAGCTCAGAGGAAGGACCCGCCTGCGGAGCCTGGGGCTCGGACTCCGCGTCCACACAGACTGTCTTGGAAGGGACAGTCCCTGACGATGCGCGTCCCACGCACGGCACTGCGTGTCCGCGGAGGACCCCAGCGCACTGGCAAACGCTGACGCCGGTTCCCAGCTCCACGGCCCCGGAACTGTCTCAGCGGGGCCTCGAGGCAGCCGGTGGGGCCGCGAGCTCACCACAGGCCAGCCTTCATCCAGGCAAGTTGGTGGCCGGAATCCAGCCAGTGGTTCTGAAAGCAAGCCACACCTTCAGGCTCAGGCGAGCTCTGCTGAGAGGTCCGACTTCAGTTCGTGCCCGGACTCTGCTTCAGAATCCCTGCTCCCACCCCAATAGACAAGCATCCAGGAGGCAGGAAAGAGTAACCTCACCCCCACTTGGCAACTCTCAAAGCTTCTCCCACTCTTGCTCCTCTGGGCTCCCGCACCCCCTCTCCAGTCCTCACGGTGTCAGACTTCCCCTGCCAGAGCAGGATTACAAGGTTTGCCACTAAAGTCAACAATGGAGACAGCCGCAATGAACAAATGATAAGCACAGCGTTTCTCCCACCCTCACTCAGCTTGGTCTTTCCAACAGGCATAGGAAATCAGTAAGTTTCCAAATATTAAATCATTAAATAAAACGCTCACCGGCTTAGGAATAGGAGGTTCTGTGTCAGTTGGTGTGTGTGTGTGTGTGTGTGTGTGTGTGTGTGTGTGTGTGTGTGTGTGAGAGAGAGAGAGAGAGAGAGAGAGAGAGAGAGAGAGAGAGAGAGAGAGAGAGAGATGCTCCCATAGCTACTGAAATTTCAGGATAAAAGTGATCTCCTGGCCAATCTCTGGTGTTCACATATGAAAATAAGATTAAAGTGCAGAGAGGTAAAGCTATATAATAGCAAAGTTGGCACTAACTTGCCGTAACTGCAACGCTGATTCCCAGCTTGTCACTCACAAAGGCTTGGTTGGTCTAGATCCTATGGCTTGCTAGACCATTGTAAAATCCAGAGTGGTGGCCATGTGCAATCTTAGTCAGTGATTATCCGATTCAAGAATCTTTGGTTTCTACTTGATTTTCTTTATTTTCCTAAAGCCTTGGAAAGCTGTTAGTTGCCAATGGCATCTGAGCAGATTCTTGCTCCAGCTTCCTGCTTGTGCAACAGAAGGGTGACAACCCTTTCTCCTGGTCTCAGGAAGGCATTGTTACACCTTCTGGAATCAGTTATGTGTTGGGGGGAATGGGTGTGTGTGAGGGGGACCAATTTCTTCCTAAAAATATTTCCCCAAGGGAGGTGGTAAGCCAGCACCCACACAGAGACTCCAAAGTGCAAAATTAATGAATTTTCTTCTTGGTTATCTTTTTTCTCCTTCTTTGTTCTAATGGGTTGAGGATGTGTGTGTGTGTGTGTGTGTGTGTGTGTGTGTGTGTGTGTGTGTGTGTTTTTTGGAGGGGAGTATTTACATGAATAAAGAAGATATCATTAGAAATTACTGGTGTGGTGTGCACGCTGCTTTTTTGTTCTATTAAATCTATTTTCTTACTACTTAAAATTAAATTTATTGGGGTGATATTGGTCAACATGAGCATACAGGTTTCAGCTGAGGGTTTCTATGTTACAAGATGTATATTGCACCTTGTGCCCACTACCCAGTCAAATCTTCTCCTGACACCATATATTAGGACTCCCTTCTCCCTCTGGCAACCACCACACTGCTGTTTGTGTTCATGAGTTTCAGTTTTATATTCCACATATGAGTGGAATCATATAGTTCTTAGCTTTTTCTGACTGACTTATTTCACTTAGTATAATGTTTTCAAGGTCCATCTATGTTGCTGCAAATGGCAATATTTCATCCTTCCCTATGGGTGAGTAGTATTCCATTGTGTATATGTTCCACATCTTCATTCTTGGAACACTTTGGTTATTTCTATGTCTTGACCACCATGAATAACGCTGCAATGAATATAGGGATGCATATATCTTTGAGAATAAATTATTTCAAGTTTTTTTAGGTATACACTCAGGAGACGGATTGCTGGGTTGTAAAGTAGTTCTGTTCTTAAATTTTTGAGGAATTGCTGGATTGCTTTCCATAGTGGTTGCACAAGTCTACATTCTCACCAACAGGGAATGAGGGTTCCCTTTTTTCCACAACCTCTCCACACTTGTTATTGCTTGTCTGGTTAATAATGGCCACGCTAATAGGTGTGAGGTGTTATGTCTTAGTTTTGATTTGTGCTTTCCTAATTGCCAGTGAGGCTGAACATCTTTTCATATATCTACTAGAGGCCCAGTGCACGAAATCCATGCATGGGTAGGGTCCCTAGGCCTGCCTGAAGATCAGGGCTGATCTGTGGGGCAACCAGTGGGGCGATCAGAGCACACCCACTGGCACCCGCCTTGGCTGGCCTGGGGCCTGCAGGCTGGGGGCAGCTCCTGCATTGAGCATCTGCCCCCTGTGGTCAGTGTGCATCAAACAGTGTGCACCAGTTGTTCTGCAGTTTGGTCAATTTGCATATTAGGATTTTATCATATAGGATTGGCTGTTTGTATGTCTTCTTGGGAGAGGTGTATTTTTAGGTCCTCTGCCCGCTTTTTAATTTGTTTGGTGTTGAGTTTTATAGTTCTTTATCTATTTTGGAATTAAACCTTTGTCAGAGCTACTGTTTGCAAATAGCATCTCCCATCTGGTTGGCTGCCTCTTTGTTTTGTTGTCAGTTTCATTTGCTGTGTAAAAGCTTTTTAGTTTGATATAATTATTTTTACCTTTACTTCCCTTGCCTTTGGGGTCAAGTTCATAAAATGTCCTCTATGACCAAGGTCCATAAGTTTGGTCCCCATATTTTCTTCTGTATAACTTATTGTTTCAGGTCTAATATTTAGATCTCTGATCCATTTAAAATTAATTTTTGTATATGGGAACAAACTGTAATCTAATTTCATTTGTTTGCATATGGCTTTCCAGTTTTACCAGCACCATTTTTTGAAGAGACAATGTTTACTCTACTGTATGTTTCTGGCTCCTTTGTAAAAAATTATCTGTCCATATACATGTGATTTTATAGCTAGGGTCCCTATTCTGTTCCATTGATCGGTGTGTCTGTTTTTCTGCCAATACTGTGCTGTTTTGACTATAATAGCTCCGTAGTAAAATTTGAAGTCAGTTCCTGTGACACCTCCAGGTCCTCCTTTTTTCCCAGGATTGCTTTGGCTCTTTGGGGTCTTTTGTGGATCCATAAAAACCTGATGATTTTTTGTTCTATGTTTTTTTAAAAAATGACATTGAGGGATTTTGATGAGGATTGTATTAAGTCTGTATATTGCTTTTGGTAATATGGTCATTTTAACTATGTTAATTCTTCCAATCCATAAACATGGAACATTTTTCCATTTTGTTGTGTCTTTTTCAATCCCTTTTAATAATGCTTTGTAATTTTCAGTACATAGGTCTTTCACATTCCTTAAGTTTATTTCTAGGTACTTTATTCTTTTGTTTGCAATTGCAAAATGAATTATTTTTTTCATATCTTTTTCTAATGTTTTGTTCTTAGTATACAGGAAGGCAATGAATTTTTGCACATTAATTTTGTATCTTGCAACTTGACTGTATTTGTTTATTGTTTCTAAAATTTTGTGGTAGAGTCTTTAGGGTTTTCTATATACACTAGAGGCACGGTGCATGAATTTGTCTCTGGGTGGGGTCTGGCTGGTACACCCCGATCAGGGCCAATTGGAGTGGCTGGCCAGGGGGAGATTGGCTGGCTGATCCCACCCCCCATTGAGCCAGTTGGCCAGGCACAGTGTGCATCATAGCAACTGGTCATTCTGGTCATTCCAGTCATTCCGGTCACTTGGCTTTTATATATATACTAGAGGCCCGGTGCATGAAATTCATGCATGGGGTGCGGGGGGGGGGGGTTCCTCAGCACTTCCCACACCCTCTCTAATCCAGGATCCCTCTCGCAATCCAGGACCACTGGCTCTTAACCACTCACCTGCCTGCCTGATGCCCTTACTGCTCCCCTGCCAGCCTGATGAACCTAACTGCTGTCCCCTCCTGGCCTGATCCCCCTAACTGCCTATCTGCTCTCTCCTCCTGGCCTGATCCCCTTAACTGCCTATCTTCTCTCCCTTCCTCTCCGTGTCCTTTGGACCCTAGTGCAGGCAAGCTCTCTGCCGTGGCCCCGCCCTCATCCTGATTGGTCGTTACATGATGGTGTCCTGACCAATTTGCATATTTTTCTATTATTAGTATAGACTAGAGGCCTGGTGCATGAAATTCATGCACTTGTGGGGTGTCCCTCAGCCCAGCCTGCACCCTCTCCAATCTGAGACCCCTCAGGGGATGTCCGACTGCCAGATAGGGCCTAAACCAGCAGTCAGACATCCCTTTCACAATCCGGGACTGCTGGCTCCTAACCACACACCTGCCTGCTTGCCTGATTGCCCCTAACCACTTCTGCCTGCCAGCTTGATCACCCCCTAACCACTCCCCTGCTGGCCTGATTGAAGCCTAACTGCTCCCTGACAGCCCGATTGCCCCCAACTGCCCTCCCTTGCCAGCCTGGTCGCCCCAAACTGCCTTCCCCTACTGGCCTGATCTTGCCCCCAATAGCCCTCCCCTGCCGGCCATCTTGTGAAGACATGGGGGCGGCAATCTTGTGATGACATGGGGATGGCAATCTTGTGATGATGTGGGGCTGGCCATCTTATGGTGGCCATCTTGTGGAGGCCATCTTTTGATGACGTGGGGATGGCCATCTTGTGACAACATGGGGGCAGCCATATTGTGATGACATGAGGGTGTCACACAAGGGCACAAGGGCCACCTAGGCTTTTATTAGTATAGATAATCATGTTGTCCGCAAAAAGTAACAGTTTGACCTCTTCCTTCCCTATTTGGATGCATTTTATTTCTTTCTCTTGCCTTATTACTCTGGCTAGGACTTCCAGCATTATGTTGAACAAGAGTGGTGAGAGTGGACATTCTTGTCTTGTTCTTGATCTTAGAGGAAAAGCTTTCAGTTTTTCACTATTGAGTATGATATTAGCTGAGGGTTTATCATATACTAGGGGCTCAGTGCACAAATTTGTGCACCTTGAAAGGAACTGTGGGCCACGAGGCTGCAGTGGGCAGAGTGGTGGGTCTCAGGACATCCTCCGTGACCCTGACTGGTCACTCCTGCCAAGGCCCCCTGGTTTTCTGTCTGCTGGCAGCCCCACTCCCGCCGCTCCTGCTCCCACACACTGACAACGCCGGCCCTGCTTACACCCCCTGATGGCGCAGAGCGATTGGGGTTGGCGTCAACAGTGGGTGCAAGTGGGGCCAGCACCATCAGTGGGTGTGAGTGGCGGCTGCTGCCCTGATCACCCCTCAGGAGCAGGGGGAGGTGGAGAAGCCCTCAGGGGCGATCAGGGCCAGCAGCTGCCGCTTGCACTGGCTAACAGTGCCAAGTGGTGGCTCTGGTGCCAGCTTCAGGTGCAAGCAGGGCCATCGCTGGCAGCGGGTGCCAGAGGCAGCTGCCGGCCTTGATCATCCCTCAGGACCAGGGGGAGAAGGAGAAGCCCTGAGGAGCAATTGGGGCCAGCAGTCACCACTCGCACCTACTGACAGCACTGAGCAATCAGGGCCAGCACCAGGCACCAGCAGTGGGTGCAAGCAGGGCCGGCCCTAGCAGCAAGTGCAAGCGCTGGGTGGGATCGCGGCACGTGGGAACAAAGAATTTTCAGTAACCACCAAAGGCTAGCCCCAATGACAGCGACTGACACCCTGCCTTGGTCTGGCACCCCGCTCACCTGCTCCACCATCCCGCTGTGGCTGACACACACCATGTTCCACACTCTGCCACCTGCTGCTGAGGCCTGCCATGTTTCGTTTGCACCTTCTGGTGGTCAGCGCACGTCATAGTGGCCGGTATTTTTGTTGTACAGTCATTCAGTCTATTTGCATATTAGGGTTTTATATATATAGAATATATAGATGGCCTTTATTATGTTGAGGTACTTTTCTTCTCCTATTTTATTGAGTGTTTTAATCATAAATTGATGTTTATCTTACCAAATGCTTTTTCTGCATATATTGATAATATCATTTTATCATTTTTTTGTTAATGTGGCATATTACATTGATTGATTTGCATATGTTGAACCATCCTTGTGCCCCTGGAATGATGCCACTTGATTGTGTTGTATTTTTTGTATGTTGTATTTGGTTTGCTAGTATTTTGTTTAGGATTTTTGCATCTGTATTCATCAGAGATATTGGTCTGTAGTTTTCTTTTTTTTGTGCTATCTTTGCCAGGATTTGGTATCAGGGTTATATTGGCATCATAGAATGTGTTAGGAAGTATTGCCTCTTCTTCAATTTTTTTTTTTTTTTTGGAAGAGTTTGAGAAGGAAAGGTTTTAAATCTTCTTTGAATGTTTGATAGAAACACTGGTGAAGCCATCTGGTCCTGGACTTTTGTTTTTTGGAGTTTGTTTGTGTGTTTGTTTTTTGGAGGTTTTGATGGTTGTTTTAATTTCCTCACTGCTGATTATTCTATTTAGATTTTCCAATTCTTCATGATTTAGTCTAGGAAGATTATATATTTCTAAGGCTTATCCATTTCTTCTAGGTTATTGAATTTAGTGGCATATAGTCTTTTGTAATATTTCAGTATGATCCTTTGTTTATCTGTGATGTCTGTGGTGATTTCTCTTTTCTCATTTCTGATTTTGTTTATATTGGGTCTTTTCCCTTTCTTCTTTAATGAGGATAGCCAGGGGTTTGTCAATTTTATTAACCTTTTCAAAGAACCAGCTCTTTGTTTTATTAATTTTTGTATAGTCTTTTTGTCATCAATATTTCATTTAATTCTGATCTAATTTCTATTATTTCCTTTCTTCTGCTGATTTTGAGTTTCTTTTGTCCTTCTTCTCCTACTTCTTTAAGATGTGATGTTAGGTTGTTTACTTTGGATATCTCTTGTTTCTTGAGGTAGACCTATAATGATAGAAACTTCCCTCTTATTACTGCTTTCACTGTAAGTTCTGAAATGTTGTATTGTTATTCTCATTTGTCTCTATACTTTTTTTAATCTCAACTTTTATTTCCTTTTTGACCCAGTCACTTTTTAGTAATATGTAGTTAATCTCCATATATTTATGAGTTTCTTTACTTCCTTTTTTTAGTTTATTTCTAATTTCAAGGCAACATGGTTGGAGAAGATGCTTGGTATGATTTCAGTCCTTTTGTATTTGTTGACACTAGTTTTGTGATCCAATATCTGGTCTATTCTTGAGAATGTTCCATGTGCACTGGAGAAGAGTGTATAATCTGATGCTCTGGGATGAAAGATTCTATACATTTCAATTATGCTTACTTAATGTTGGTATTTCTTTATTGATTTTCTGTTTGGTTATCTGTCTAGAGCTGTCAATAGAGTATTAGTCTCCAACTATTATTGTGTTTAGATCTGTTTCTCCTGTTAGTGCTGTGAGTAGTTGTTTTATATATTTTGGTGCTCCCTGGTTGGATGCATATACAAGTGGCCAGATTATTATGATCTCTGAATGCATAATAATCTGGCCACTCAGTTTGTGAGTGTGTGTGTGTATATACATATACATATACATATATATATATATATATATATATACACACACACACACACACACACACACACATATATACATATATATGTATATATATGCATATATACATATACATATACATATATACATATACATATACATATATATATTAGAGGCCTGGTGCATGAATTTGTGCATGGGTGGGGTCCGGCCAGCCTGGCCAGGGGGAGGAAACATGGGCGGTTGGCCGGCCTGCCTGCTGGTCGAATTCCTGGTTGAGGGGACAATTTGCATATTAGCCTTTATTATAAAGGATATAGGATATACACTGAGTGGCCAGATTATTATGCATTCAAAGATCATAATAATCTGGCCACTCAGTGTTCATTAAGAAGTGTTATGGTTTCTTGATGTAGTGTTCCCATTATCATTATAAGTGTGCTTCTTTGTCTTTTGTTATCTTGAAATCTATTTTGTTAGATATAAGGATGGCTACATTTCTTTTCTGTGGATGTTATTTTCTTGGATAATCATTTTTCACCCTTTTACTTTTTATCCACCTTTGTCTTTGCAGCTTAGATGTGTCTCTTGCAGGTAGCATATGGTTGGGTTTTGCTTTTTGATCCACTCTGCTATTCTGTGTGTCTTTATTGTAAATTCAGACCATTTACATTTAGAGTAATTATTGATGTATGAGGCTTTCCTATAGCCATTTAATCTTTTGTTTTCTGGTAGCTTTGTGCTTCCATTAGTTCTTTTCTTTTGTGTTTCTGTCTCCTTTTTTTTGTTGGTATTCCATACTTCTTTTCATTTTTTTCCTCTCTTTTTAAGCTATGTTCCTGGTTTGGGAATTTTTGTGTGTGGTTACCATTAGGTTTATTAAAAAATATTTTTTCTTTTTTTTTTCTTTTGAGTGCATCTGATATTCATGCTTCTTTGCAAGTTCAGACTTTTAGCCCCTCCTTTTTATGTGTTTATTATCACAAATTATCCTTATTTATGATGTAAATGTTTTGGTGATTTTACTCATAGTGTTGTGGCTTTATATTCTTTGTTTCATGTAGAATAACTCCCCTGAGTATTTCCTGCAATGGAGGTGTTCTGGTGATAAAATCCTCAGCTTCTGTTTGCCTGGGAATGTCTTTATTTCTCATTCATATTTAAAGGATAATTTTTGCCAGGTTTGTTATTTATGGCTGGTTATATTTCTTTTTCAGACATTTGAATATTTGTTTCTACTCTCTTCTGGCTTGTAGACTTTCTGCTGAAAAAACGTCTGTTGAAATTCTGATGTGTTTTCCTTTGTAGATTACTTCCTTCTTTTTCCCTGGCTGCGTTGAGAAATTTTTCTTTGTCATTAATTTTTTTATAGTTTTATGTAATAATAAGTGCCTTGAAGAGAGCCTATTTGGATTTAGGTAACTAGATGTTCTCTTTGCTTCTTGGTTTCAAGGATCTAGTTCTTTCCATATGTTGGTTAAGTTCTCATCCACTATTTGTTTGAACAGACTCTCCTTTCCCTGCTCCCTCTCTTCCTGCTCTGCAATGCCTATAATTCTAATATTGCTTTTTCTGATGGAATCAGATAGTTCTCATAGAACTCTTATTTTTCTTTACATTCAGGGCTCTTCATTCTTCCCTCTGTGTCATTTCTTGATTCTTATCTTCACTATCACTAATTCTTTCCTCCATGTGATTGGCTCTGTTTTCTATGTTCAGTAGTTCATTCTTAATCTTCTTAATTGCATACTTCATTTACAGGATTTCTGATTGGTTCTTTTTTAAGGTTTTAATCTCTTTGGTAAAGTACTCGTTTCATTCATTGATTTTTTTTCTGAGTACATTGAATTGACTGTCTGTATTTTCTCACATCTTGTTGAGTATTTTCAGAACTGCAATATTGAAATCTCTGTCATTTATATATCATATTTCCATGTGTTCCAGTTTGTTTCCTGGGAAGTTTTAATTTTCTTTCTGATCATCCTCATTACTGTGGTTACTTACGGTACTTGCTATTCTCCTTTGTCCAGACATGTAGCTTTCTCTGAAGAGGTCTTTCTATTATTTTCCAGTAGATGAAAAATCGCAAGGTTGTGGTGTTTTTTTCACCTATGTCATCTCCCAGACTTGACCTCCAAGGCTTCCTAAGAAAGTACAGCTGTGCTGCTTGGGTGCGGGGTTTGTTTGGCCTCACTGTAATGGCGAATCCTGACCTCTGTGGGGTGTCTCCCCAGGTACCCCTCCTGGGGATCACCAACAGATCTTGGTTTACAGATGCTATGTTCCTGAACCAGACTCCAAGGGCAAAGGAAGTGAGTTCTGGGAGGCAGCAGCAGCAGTGCTCTGTGGTTCCATTTCTTTGTCTGAAACATCACCGCCTGGCTCAACAGGGAAGAGCTGCATTGCAGAGCCCTGTGTTCTGCCAGGCGTCCGCTGACTCAGACCCTGTTTGTCCACTTACTGCTCCCTCTCCTGGGCTGCTCCTCCTCTTACTCCCCCCTAAGCAGCTCTCTGTTCCTCCTGGCCACAGGAAGCACCCGCTACCTCCAGCTTTCTCCCCTCCCAGCTGAGCTGTGAGCTCCCGGCTGCAGGACTGGGTCTGTGGGCCATCTGCACCCCCTCTCTTCTTGTGTCCCCTGTTTATTCCTGGTTGCCCATGTTTAGATGTTTTAATGGATGGGTCTCTCAGGCATGCATCTGTGGTGAGCAGTGATTTCTTTGTTGAATTATGGTTGGTTAATTTATTGAAATTTCAGGGAGAAAGGACAAGGCGCTCTCTCACACTGCCATTCCTCTGATGTACCCCCACTTTTCTTATTTCTAAATTTCTCTTTCTCTCTAGCCAACTGCTCTTCTCATGGATTTATCTCAAGCCCAGACTTGATCTGGGTTATAAACTTCTAGGATCACGACTTCTAGGTCATCTTCTCCAAAATGTTGAAGCAAACTGAAGTAAAGCTGGCTCCTATAATATCTCTCCAGAAAACAACCAAAAAGAGAACAAAAGATTTCCTTTCTTTCACTGAATCTCTTTTTATTCTTCACTACGAATTACATTAACATCTCTAAACTGTTTTCAGATTTTCTTAATGTTAAACGATGGCTTTTATATAATATGTGAGAACACACCTATCTGCAAACATAGTGATGAACTTTATAATACGTGTAAGTCCCCTTTTGATTTTTGTTCTGTTTTGTTCTGTTCTGTTTTGTTTTGTTAATCCTGACCCAAAGATATTTTTCCATTGATTCTTAGAGAAAGTGGAAGGGAGGGGGAGAGACACACAGAGAGAAAAATCAATGTCTCACATTGATTGGTTGCCTTGCACACACATCCTGACCAGTGCCAAGGATTGAGCCTGCAACCCAGGTTTGTGCCCCTGACCAGAATTGAACCAGAACAGTTCAGTCTGTGGGCCAATGCTCTATCCACTGAAACAAACTGGCTAAGGCTGTAAGTCCACTTTATAACAAGGGTAAGGGAGCAATATATATGAAAATCTATTGTATACAATCCTATCCAATAATAAAGTAATATGCAAATAACCATCACTCCGCTAAGCCCACGATTGGGCAGCAGGAGGCTGGGGGGCGGGACTCGGGGTGGCCTCTCAATGGCCAGATCTGTCGCCACTGAGGGGAGACCCCCTCAGCGTTCGTGGATCAGAGTGGTGGCAGAGGTGGTGGCGCCCCGGGACCCACGAATGTTGATGGGGGCAGGTCCAGGCGCCGCCGCCACCGCTGCCGCCCCCAGACCCGCGAACGCTGAGGGGTCCCCGGGGGGGGGCAACGGCGACAGCGGCGGCGGGGGTGGGGTCTCTCCGGGGGTGGCAGCGGCGGTGGTGGCAGCAGGGGTGGGGACTCTCCAGGGGTGGCGGCGGCGGCGGCGGCGGCGCCCAGACCCACACCCATCAGCATTCACGGGTCTGGGGCGGCCGCGGCAGAGGCAGCAGCACCTGGACCCGCCTCCATGCACCTGCACTGGGGGAGGGCCTGGTCAGCAGCTGCCGAGGCTGCTTCAAGGGCCAAAGAGGGAGGCAGGGCCAGACCCCAGTGGCCGCAGCTGCTGTGGGGCTGGGGGCCAGGCAGGGCTGGACAGGCAACCTCAGGGTGGGCCTAGGGGTGGGTCCAGTGGCGCAGCTTGACAGCAGACAGCAGGGCCTGCTTGGCAGTAGCTGCCGGCGACCCACAACAGGCAAGTGGGCCTGCAGGCAGCACCCAGCAGGGCTTGCTTGCCCATCACTATGGTGTGGAGCAGGCAAGCCCCGCAGAGAGCAGAGAACCACAGGGAGCGGGAATAAGCTGTCAGCAGGACATGCCCTGAGGGCTCTCAGATTGGAGAGGGTACAGGTCGGGCTGAGGGACCCCCCCATGCATGAATTTCATGCACCGGGCCTCTAGTACAAATATATTTTTGTATTTTTCATGAAATAACATATTCCAATTAGTGATCAGTAACTGAAATATTTTAACACCTATGAAACAAATGTAAAGCTAACATTTACTGATGTAATGTTTTGTCTCACTCTAATAAACAATATTCTACATATTCTGTTGGAGTGTACCTTTAAAAGTAAACCCCTAAGAGAATTCCACATACTGAGATGCATATATGTCTTTATAATACATTTTACAATGCATTCAAAAGGAAATACAACAATGACAATACACACCCATTAGAGAAAAAACAAAACAAAACACAGCTTTACTTTTTACAACCTTAGAATCTGACCAAATTATATATGCCCTCCTGCTTCTTTAAGGATATGTTCTTTATAACAAACACCATCTCTGTCATGATGTGGGTGAGAGGCATTTTTGTCTATTTCCATAAATTATTATTTTCACCGTAAGAAACATGCCTGTGAATCTACAATAAATACACAAGAGGAAGGAACAGAGAGGGGAACCTCTGAGTAGGCTGTGTTTCCATGAGAAGAAGAAAGTTCTATTGAACAGTGAGACACATTTTCACCAGTTTCATCTAATCATTGATTGCTAACCTCATGCCAACTATGAAAATGCTCCCCTGCCAGCCCAATCGCCACGAACTGCCCTCCCCTGCCAACCTGGTTGCCTCTAACTGCCCTCCTCTGCTGGCCTGATCGCCCCTAACCACCTCAGCCTCGGCCCTGGCCACCTTGGCTTTGTCCAGAATGACATCCGGAAGATGTCCAGTCTATTTACCATATTACCCTTTTATTAGTATAGATTTCTGGATTGTCAGTTATGTTCTACTAGAGGCCCGGTGCACAAAACTCATGCATAGGGGGGGGGGGGGCGTCTGTTGTATCCCTCAGCCCAAACTGCACCCACTCCAATCTGGGACCCCTCAGTGGGATTGGGCCTAAACGGGCAGTCGGACATCCCGCTCACAATCCAGGACTGCTGACTCCCAACTGCTCGCCTGCCTGCCTGCCTGCCTAATTGCCCCTAACTGCTTCTGCCTGCCAGCCTGATCACCCGCTAACCACTCCCCTGCCAGCCTGATTGACGCCTAACTGCTCCCCTGCTGGCCTGATTGCCCCTAACTTCCCTTCCCTGCCAGCCTGGTCATCACCCCTAACTGCCCTCCTCTGCCAACCTGGTTGCCCCTAACTGTCCTCCCCTGCAGGCCTGGTCACCCACAACTGCCCTCCCTCGCCAGTCTGGTCATCCCTAACTGCCCTCCCCTGTAGGCCTGGTTGCCCCCAACTGCCCTCCCTGCTGGCCAGGTCACCCCTATCTGCACTCCCCTGCAGGCCTGGTTCCCCCCAACTGCCCTCCCCTACAGGCCTGGTTGCTCCCTACAGCCCTCCCCTGCAGGCCTGGTTTCCCCCAGCTGCCCTCCCCTGCAGGCCTAGTCCCCACAACTGTCCTCCCCTGCAGGCCTGGTCACCCCCAACTGCCCTCCCTTGCAGGCTTGGTCCCTCCCAACTGCCCTCCCCGGCTGGCCTGATCAGCCACAACTGCCATCCACTGCCAGCCATCTTGTGGTGGCCATCTTGTGTCCATATGAGGACGGCCATCTTTGACCACATGGGGGCAGCCATCTTGTGTGTTGGAGTAATGGTAAATTTGCATATTACCTCTTTATTATATAAGACTAGAGGCCCGGTGCACAAGATCCGTGCATGGAGGGGGGTTGTCCCTCAGCCCAGCCTGTACCCTCTCCAATCTGGGACCCCTCCAGGGATGTGGCAGTCGGACATCCCTCTCACAATCCAGGACTGCTGGCTCCCAACTGCTTGCCTGCCTGCCTTCCGATTGCCCCTAACCGCTTCTGCCTGCCAGCCTGATCACCCCCTAACCACTCTGCTGCCAGCCTGTTTGCCCCCAACTTCCCTTCTCTGCCGGCCTGGTCACCCCTAACTGCCCTCTCCTGCAGGGTTGATCACCTCCAACTGCCCTCCCTTGCAGGCTGGGTGCCTCCCAACTGCCCTCCCTTGCAGGCTGGGTGCCTCCCAACTGCCCTCCCCTGCTGGCCATCTTGTGGTGGCCATCTTGTGTCCACATGGGGGCAAGATCTTTGACCACATGGGGGCAGCTATATTGTGTGTTGCAGTGATGATCAATCTGCATATTACTCTTTTATTAGATAGGATAGAGGCCTGGTACAGGGGTGGGGGCCAGCTGGTTTGCTCTGAAGGGTGTCCCGGATCAGGGTGGGGGTTCCCTTGGGGCGTGGGGCAGCCTGTGCGAGGGGCCTGTGGTGGTTTGCAGGCTGGCCACGCCCCCTGGCAACCCAAGCAGAGGCCCTGGTATCTGGAATTTATTTTCCTTCTACAATTGAAACTTTGTAGCCTGGAGCAGAGCCAAGCCTGGAGCTCCCCCCGAGGCTGGTAGCCATCTGTGTTGGGGTTATAATTGAAACTTTGCTGCCTTAAGCGGGTGGGCCCGGCCAGGGTGTGCAGAAAGCTTTGCTTCCCCTGTTGCCAGCGGCAACCCTTGCCTGCTCTCTCAAGCTCCATTCTGCCATCATTTGTTTGAATTTGTTTACCTTCTGTAATTGAAACTTTGTAGCTTGAGTGGAGGCTTAGGCCTGGCAAGGGCAGGCGGAAAGCTGGGCTTCCTCTGTTACCTAGGAAACCTTGCTCTCTGTGGCTGTAGCCATCTTGGTTTGGGTTAATTTGTATACTCACTCTGATTGGATGGTGGGTGTGGCTTGTGGGCATGGCTTGCGGGTGTGTCGGAGGTATGGTCAATTTGCGTATTTGTCTATTATTAGATAGGATTAGTCTGTATGCCTGTTTTCCTGCCAACACCAGGCTGTTTTGATTATTGTAGCTTTGGAGTGTAATTTGAAGTCAGGGAGGGTGATATTTCCAGTTCCCCCTAACCCTCTTCAGGATTGCTTTGGCTATTTGGGGCTTTTTGTGGGTCCAAACAAATCTGATGATTTTATTTGGTTCTATTAATCAAAAAAAAAAATGCCACTGGTATTTTGGTGAAGATTGCCTTGAATCTGTATACTGCTTTGGGTAATATATCCATTTTAGCTATGTTGAATTTTGTAATATATGAATACATAATTCCTTCCTTCCCTTCCTTTCTTCTCTCTCTTTTTCTCTCCCTTTCTTTCTCCTTTCTTTCTTTCTCTTTTCTTTCTTTCTTTCTTCCTTCCTTCCTTCCTCCCTCCTTCCTCCCTCCCTCCCTCCCTTCCTCCCTCCCTCCCTTTCTTTCCTTTCTTTCTTTCTTTCTTTCCTTTTCTTTTCTTTTTTTTCTTTCTTTCTTTCTTTCTTTCTTTCTTTCTTTCTTTCTTTCTTTCTTTTCTCTTCTTTTCTCTTTTTTGTTAGGGCCCCAGATAGTCTCAGAAATCTTTTTTTTTTTTACTTTTATTTTAAAGACATAGGAAGGGGGTGAGGGGAGAGAGAGAGAGAGAGAGAGAGAGAGAGAGAGAGAGAAAACACTGATGTGAGAGGGAAACATTCTGTATGTGATCTAACTGGGGATTGAACCCACAACCTGGGCAGGTGCCTTGAGCAGGAATCAAACCCACAACCCACTGGGGCATGGGATGATGTTCCAACCAACCAAGTCACCCTCCCAGGGTTTCATTTTTGTTTAATAGTGTCCTGTAGTTTTTAGTGTATAGGTCATTCACATTCTTTGTTAAGTTTATTCCTACGTATTTTATCCTTTTTCTTACAATTACAAAAGAAGTTTTTTCACTACATTTTTTCTGAAATTTTATTGTTTGTATATAGGAATACAAAGGATCTTTGTGCATTGTTTTTACATCCTGCAACTTTACTGTATGCATTTATTTTTTCTAATAGATTTTTGCTGTGGTATTTAGCTTTTTTATGTAAAGAATCATGTCATCTGCAAAAAGTGACACTTTAATTTCTTCCTTCCCAATTTAGATGTATTTTATTTTTCTCTTGCTTTACTGCTCTAGCTAGGACTTCCAGTATTATGTTAAAATAGAGGCCTGGTGTTATGATCACATAATTTTTATTATTTATTTTGTTAATATGATATGTTACCAATATCTCAGATGAATAAAGTTGCAAAACTCCTAAACAAAATACTAACATATAGAATATAACAATACATTAAAAAAACAATATATCACAATCAAGTGGGGATCATCCCAGGGCCACAAGGATGCTTCAACGTAGGCAAATTGATTAATGTAATATACCATATTAACAAAATCCTACCTAATAAAATGGTAATATGTAAATTACCATCACTCCGCTACACCCACGATTGGGCCAGCGGGAGGCGCAGGGGGGCGGGACTCGGGGTGGCCGGGGTAGCCGATTGGGCCAGCATCTGCACTATGGCTGTGCTGCGGAACAAAATGGGCCTCTGGGGCAGCGAGCTCACGTCCTGCCGCGGACCATCAAAAGCGGGGGAGCTGGGTGCCTGTCCGCTCCGGCACCAGGTCTTTCAGAAGCCTCCGCTGCGCCAGAGGCTTCTGAAAGGCCTGGTGGACCAGCGGACAGGCACCCAGCTCCACCGCGATGGAAAGCGAAAGCGTGTAGGGGACCCTACACGTGCATGATTCAATCATGCACTGAGCCTCTAGTAAATAATAAAAATATGATCACAACAATAGATGCAGATAAGGCAGTCATTTATGATTTTAAAAATCAATAAAATTGGTATAAAAAGAAAGTACTTAAACATAATAAAGGCAATATGTAATATTCCCTCAGCTGATATCATACTCAATGGTGAGTATCCTATCTAATAAAGAGGGAATATGCAAATTGACTGTCAGTCCATCACAAAGATTGTGGCACCCATAGCCACAAGATGGCGGTGCCCAGTCCTCTCAGCCCCGCTGAAGTCCTCCAGTCCTTGTGTGGTGGCCATGAGCAGCCTGGTGGAATACTTACTTTGTTGCTGTGGCAATGAGGCAAGTGTTCCACCTCAGCCATGGAGGGCCTCTGGCCAGCAGGCACAGAGTAGCCAGAGCGGAAGGCTTGTGTCATTGCCCCAGCAACGAGGCAAGCATTCCGGCCCAGCTGCGGAGGGGCTCTGGGCAGGCCAGGCCTGGAGTGGCCGGTGGAATACTTGCTTTGTCATCGTTGCCGCAGAGACTCTGACAGGAGGGAGGAGGAAGACCCATCCCCTCAGAATCAGCCAGAATCAGCCATTGGTCAGACAGCTCTCAGCAGCCTGACAGCCAGGACTCTCATTCACCTGCATTTCAGACCGTGACAGCAGGGATGTGGGACTATGTCTAAAGAGCAACTATTGATACAATATAGCTCTGCAGCCAAAAGAAGCCGGCATCATCGACAGAAAATGTCTGAAGACCAACATGCGCCTGATGTTGAAAGAAGGCGACGCCTGCCACAGAATGTATCTGAAAAGCTACTATTGGCAAAACGTAGCTCTGAAGCTGAAAAAAGCCAGCGTCATCGACAGAAAATATCTAAAGACAAACGTGCCTTTGAAGTTGAAAGCAGGCGGTGGCAACAACAGAATATGTCTACAGAAGAGTCATCAACAAGTACTACCAATACTGTTAGGAACTGCCTTCTCAGTGAAAATGGAGTACATGAGGATGCAATTCTCAAACATAGTTGTGGTGGAATGACTGTCAGATAACAATTTTGCCTATCACTAAATTTCTCTGATGAAAAACCATCCGATGGGAAATTTACTCGATGTTACAGCAAAGGTAAAGTTTGTCTAAATGATATACATTTTCCAGAATACCCAGTATATTTAAAATTTTAATAACAAATGAAGATTCTGACAGTAAAAATTTCATGGAAAATATTCATTCCATAAATAGTTATTTTGCTTTTGCTTCCATGGGCACAAATATTGCATCACCATTCAGATATGGGCCATACTGTTTTAGAATACATGGACAATTTTATTGCCATATTGGAACTTTATATCCTTCGGATAGTGTTTCTCAGAAGCAGGGGAGGGCAGTTGGGGGTGACCGGGCCAGCAGGGGAGCAGTTAAGCATCAATCAGGCTGGCAGGGAATTGGATAGGGGGTGATTAGGTTGTCAGGCAGAAGTGGTTACGGGCATTCAGGCATGCAGGCAGGCGAGCGGTTGGGAGCCAGCACTCCTGGATTGTGAGAGGGATGTCTGACTGCCTGTTTGGGCCCAATCCCACAGGGCAGTCAGGCAGTCAGAAATCCCTCATGAGGTCCCAGATTGGAGAGAGTGCAGGCTGGACTGAGGGACAACCCCCCCACCCCAGTGCACAAATTTCGTGTACCGGGCTTCTAGTATATAATAAAAGGCTAATATGCAAATTGACTGAACAGCAAAACACCCAGTCACTACAACATGCACTGACCACCAGGGAGGAGTTGCTCAATGCAGGAGCTGTCCCCTGGTAGACAGTGTGCTCCCACAGGGGGAGTGTGCTGAGCCAGAAGCCAAGCTTATGTCTGGTTTGCTCAGCAGCGTTGGTGGGAGCCTCTCCCACCTACATGACAGCACTAAGGATGTACAACAACCCCTGAGGGCTCCCAGACTGTGAGAAGGTACAGTCCGGGCTGAGGGACCCCCCACTCCAAGTGCACAAATTTTGTGCACTGGGCCTCTAGTATAGGATAAGAGGGGTGAGAATGGACATCCTTTTCTTGTTCCTGATTTTAGAGGAAAAGCTTTCAGTTTTTTCACCATTGAGTATGATTAGTGACTTTGAGCATGTTTTCATAGGTCTATCAGTCTTCTGTATGTCCTCTTTTGAAAAGTGTCTATTTAGGTCCTTTGCCCATTTTTTGGTTGGGTTTTTTATCTTCCTTTTGTTATGTTGTATTTGTTTTCTGTAAATTTTGGAGATTTAACCCTTATCTGAAATAACATTGGCAATTATGTTCTCCCATGCAGTGAACTTTCCTTGTTATTTTGTTGATGGTTTCTTGTGCTGTGCAGAAGCTTTTTATTTTGATGTAGTCCCATTTGTTTATTTTCTCCTTAGTCTCAATTGTCCTAGGAGCTCTGTCAGTAAAGATATTGCTATATGTCTGATATTTTGCTGCCTATGGAGTCTTGTAGGATTTTTATTACATTTAAAGTCCTTTAGCCATTTTTAGTTTGTTTTCATGTATGGTATAAGGTGGTGATCTAGTTTCATTTTTTTTTTTTGCATGTATCTGACCAAATTGCCCAGCACCATTTATTGAAGAGACTCTCTTGATTCCAATGTATGCTCTTGCCTCCTTTGTCAAATATTAATTGAGCATAATAGCTTGGGTCAATTTCTGGGTTCTCTTTTCTGTTCCATTGGTCAATATGTCTGCTCTTGTGCCAGTATCAGGCAGTTTTGAGAACCATGGCTTGGTAATAAAGCTTGATATCTGGTATTGTGACCCCTCCAACTTTCTTCATCTTTTTCAGGATTGCTTTGGCTATTCGGATTCTTTTTTTATTCCAGATGAATTTTTGAAAAATTTGTTCTAGGTCTGTGAAATATGCCTTTTGTAATTTTTTTTTTCAGGCACAATTTTTTTTTTTGTTTGTTTTGTTTTAAATCAGTAAAAGAAACTGGGTCCTAGAAGCTGCAGTGATCTAAGCAGCAGCAAGTTTGTGCATTAAACGTTAAGTACGTTTAAATGATCACACTGTTGGCACACCTCATTTGCATGAAATTCTGCACCATACATACTAATTGTGGTAAATTTACCCCCCACCCCATCCCAGGAGAAAAAAAAAATACTTTGGAAGATAATTTTCATTGAAATCTACCCAAAATTCATTTACGTGGACTGTGGCAATATTATAAATTATATGAAAATAACATTTGAACATTTGTGATTGAGATCATGGAGGAAGGGGATATGAAAGGTGAGGTCTATCCTTTTGGCATAGTTGGAATGGCCAACAAAGGGGATTGCCTGCAGAAAGGGGAGAGTGTCAAATTCCAATTGTGTGTCCTGGGCCAAAATGCACAGACTATGGCTTACAACATCACACCTCTGTGTAGGGCCACTGTGACGTGTGTGAAAGATCAGTTTGGCTTCATTAACTATAAAGTAGGAGATAGCAAGAAGCTCTTTTTCCATGTGAAAGAAGTTCAGGATGGCATTGAGCTACAGGCTGGGGATGAGGTGGAATTCTCAGTGATTCTTAATCAGTGCCCTGGCAAGTACAGTGCTTGTAATGTTTGGTGAGTCTGCAAGGGCCCCAAGGCTGTTGCAGCTCCACGGCCTGACAGGTTGGTCAGTCGCTTGAAGAACATCACTCTGGATGATGCCAATGTTCCTCGCCTAATGGTTCTTTGCCAGCAAAAGGGACCAGATAACTCAATGGGATTTGGTGTAGAAAGAAAGATCTGTCAGGCTGTTGTCATTGACTAACCACATCCACAAAGCACATCATTGATCCGAGATGATCAAGTTGGGGGGATTCTGGTGAAGGGTTCTGAATATCTCCCTCTTCATCCCTCCCCCAAAGCTGGAATATTTATTCTATTGAGCTATTACACCAGTTTTAACACCTTCCTCATGTTATGTTTAAAAAAAAATAAATTTAAGAAAACCATTTTAAAATTATGCACAGTTGCAGCCTGGAAAACTTAAGATGGCGCCTTGTAGTATCAATTTTAGGAACTTTATTTGGTGCATTTAACGCAACTGGTAATTGCAAAATCCACTTCGCCTGTGTAAGTGAAAAATATAGACTGTTACATTGTTGGCTGTATGAAATTCTGCCCTTGATATTTAGCATATATTCTATCTTCATTACTTCTGGCAAGATGTCCTGCCTTAGCACTCAGTGGCATTCTTTTCCTTTTCTTTCCTGTTTTTTATGCTTTAATTCTGAGGACCATATGAGGGTAGACTATATTAAAAAATTTAAAAATTTGTATATGCCTTTGGTATTTTAATGGGGATTGCGCTGAATCTGTAGATTGCTTTGGGTAGTATGGACATTTTAATGATGTTGATTCCACCAATCCATGAACATGTTATGTTTTTATCTGTTTATGTCTTCCTCTATCTCTTTTTTCAAAGTCCTGTAGTTTTATGAGTAGAGGTCTTTTACCTCTTTAGCTAAGTTTATTCCTAAGTATCTTAATTTTTTATTGCAATGGTAAATGGGATTTTTTGTTTGTTTTTTTCTCCGTCTGTGAATTCATTATTGGTGTATAAAAAGGCCGTAGATTTCTGGGTGTTAATTTTGTATCCTGCTACATTGTCGAATTCATTCATTAGGGCTAGTAGTTTTTTTTATGGAGTCTTTGGGGTTTTCTATGTACAGTATTATGTCATCTGTGAATAAGGAGAGTTTTACTTCTTTTCCAATTTGGATGCCTTTTATTTCTTCTTATTGTCTGATCACTATGGCTAGCACTTACAGTGCTATATTGAACAGGAGTGGTGAAAGTGGGCATCCCTGTCTTGTTCCGGTTCTTATGGGAAATGGATTTAGTTTTTGCCCACTGAGTATGATGTTGGCTGCAGGTTTTCATATAAGGCTTTTATTATGTTGAGGTATGATCTCTCTATTCCCACTCTGATGAGTGTTTTTATCAAGAAAGGTGTTGGATTTTGTCAAATGTTTTTTTCTGCATCAATTGATATGATTATGTGATTTTTGTCTCTCAAGTAGTTTATGTGATGTATCATATTTATTAATTTGCGGATATTGTACCAACCTTGCATCCCCGGAATAAATCCCACTTGGTCATGGAATTCTGGATCTGATTTGATAAAATTTTGAGGATTTTTGCATCTATGTTCATCAAGGCTATTGGCCTGTAGTTCTTTTTTTTTTTTTTTTTTTTTTTGTGGTGTCTTTATCTGGTTTTGGAATTAGTGTAATGCTGACTACATAGAAAGAGCTTGGAAGTGTCCCTTCACTTGAATTTTTTGGGATAGTCTGAGGAGGATAGGTTTTACTTTTTATTTGCTTGGTGGAATTCCCCTGTAAAGTTAACCACACCAGGGCTTTTGTTTGCTGGATGATTTTTAAAATTTTTTTTCTTTATTGATTAAGTTATTACATATGTGTCCTTATTGTCTCATCCCACCCCCCTCCAATATCCCCCTCCAACTCATGCCCTCATCCCTTGTTGTCTGTGTCCATTGGTTAGGCTTATATGCATGCATACAAGTCCTTTGGTTGATCTCTCCCCCTTACCCCCACCCTCCCCTTCTTTCCCTCTGAGGTTTAATGGTCTGATTGATGCTTCTCTGTCTCTGCATCTGCTTTTGTTCAGCAGTTTATGTTGTTCATTATATTCCATAAATGAGTGAGATCATGTGATATTTATTTTTCTCTGATTAGCTTATTTCACTTAGCATAATGCTCTCCAGGAAGATTTTTATCACTGCTTCAATTTCTTCGGTATTTATTGGCCTTTTCAGGTTTTTTGATTCTTCCTTATTGAGTTTTGGGAACTTGTATTTTTCTAAGAATATGTCCATATCATCTAGGTTATCCATTTTGTTGGAATAGAATTGTTCACAGTATTTTTTCATAATCCTTTGTATTTCTGTGAGATTGGTTGTTATTTCACTTCTTTCATTTCTGATTTTGTTTATTTGGGTCCTCCCCCTTTGCTTCTTGGTGAGCCTGGCTAGAGATTCATCAATCTTGTTTATCCTTTCAAAGAACCAGTTCTTGGTTTTGTTGATTTTTTATTATCTTTTTGATCTCTATGTCATTTATTTCCACTCAGATCTTTATTATTTCCTTTCTTCTGCTTAAGCGAGACTTTCCTTGTTGCTCTCTCTCTAACTCTTTGAGTTGTAGGGTTAAATAATTTATTACCATTTTTCTTGGTTTTTTAGGTAGGCCTGTAAAGCTGTGATCCTCCCTCTCAAGACTGCTTTCACTGTGTATCATAGATTTTGGATTGTTGTGTTTTAATTGTTTTTTGTTGCCATGATGCTTTTTATATCTTCTTTGATTTCTTTGGTAAACCAATCATTGTTTAATAGCATGCTATTTAGCCTCCAAGTGCTTGATTTTTTTCATTGTTTTTATTGTAGTAGATATCTGTACCACAGTTTGTTTGTTTTTATCCACACATTTACTGTCGGGCACCTGGGCTGTTTCCAGATCTTAGTTATTGTAAGTAACATTGCTATGAACATAAAGATGCATATATTCTTTCTGGTTAGTGTTTCAGGATTCTTAGGATACAATCCTAGAAGCGGGATCACTGGTTCAAACAACAGCCCCATTTTAAATTTTTTGAAAGCCCTTCCCATTATTTAAAACAACCAAACAACAAAGACACATAAAAGAATTAAATACAACTCAAGGAATAAAAGCCTTGTAAAACTCAAATCATAAGCAACACACTTTAATCCACTGTATAGCATCCCTAAAAAATTCATTCGGACTCTACAAATATCTAAAAAAATAATAATATGATTAAAGGCTAATATCTCCCAAACCTCAGCCCTCCTTTATAATCTTAATAAAAGCCTTTAACTATAAATAATGTATAAAAATTAAAAAAATAATTTAAAATAATACCAAGTTCTTGTTTAGTTGATGGTTTCTTTTGCTGTGCAGAAGCTTTTTATTTTGATGTAGTCCTATTTGTTTATTTTCTTCTTAGTTTCCATTTCCCTAGGAGCTGTATTGATAAAGATATTGCTAAAACATATGTCTGATATTTTGCTGCCTATGGAGTCTTCTAAGATTTTTATGGTTTCCCGATCTTACATTTAAGCCTTTTAACCATTTTGAGTTTATTTTAGTGTATGGTATAAGTTGATTATCTAGTTTCACTTTTTTGCATGTATCTGACCCTGCACCATTTATTGAAGAGACTGTTTTGACTCCATTGTATGCTCTTGCCTCCTTTGTCAAATATTAATTGAGCATAATGGCTTGGGTCAATTTCTGGGTTCTCTGTTCTATTCCATTGGTCTATATATCTGTTCTTGTGCCAGTACCAGGCAGCCCACTGCATGGGAGAACATATTTGCCAATGCTATATCAGATCATCTCCAAAATTTATAGGGAACTCATACAATTTAACAAAAGGAAAATAAACAATCCAATAAAAAAATTTGCAATGGACCTAAATTGACACTTTTTGAAAGAGGACATACAGAAGGCCGAGAGACATAAGAAAACATGCTCAAAGTCACTAATCATCCAAGAGATGCAAATCAAAACGACAATGAGGTACCATCTCACACCTGTCCGAATGGCTATCATCAACAAATCAACAAATGACAAGTTCTGGGGAGGATGTGGAGAAAAAAGGAACCCTCATGCACTTCTTGTGGGAATGCAGATTGGTGCAGCCATTGCTGAAAAACAGTATAGAGTTTCCTCAAAAATTTAAAAATGGAACTCCCAAGTAATTCCACTTGTAGGACTATATCCCAAGAAATCAGAAACACCAATCAGAAAGGATGTATGCACCCCTATGTTCATAGCAGCACAATTTACAAAGCTAAGATTTGGAAACAGCTGAAGTGCCCATCAGCAGATGAGTGGATTAAAAAACTGGTAAATCTACACAATGGAATACTATAGCGCTATAAAAAAGAAGGAACTTTTACCATTTGCAACATCATGGATTGAATTGGAGAGCATTATGTTAAGTGAAATAAGCCAGTCAGAGAAAGATAAATATCACATGATCTCACTCATATGTGGGATATAATGAACAACATAAACTAAACAGAAATAGATCCAGATACAAGGTAACACAGAACAGACTGTCCAACATCAGAGAGAAGGCAGGGGAGAGGGGTTAGGCATCAACCAAAGGACTTGTATGCATGCATATTAGCATAACCAATGGACACAGACACTGGGGAAGTGGGGGCCTTTCCTGGGGGTTAGGAGTGGCCGGGGAGGTAAATCAGGGAAAGAGAAGACATATATAATACTTTAAACAATAAAAAAGTAATAATAATTATATAAACTTAAATAGCCAAATTGCAATTGTCTATTAATAAGTAAATTATTTTTTACATATAAATATTTTAAAAATACCAACTCTAAAATTAAACTAAATGAGTAAAAAAAAAATCATATCTTGATTTAAAATGAAAAACTTCTAGAAAAACAAATTCTTTTTTTTAAAAATTAATTTAAAAAATGTAAAGACTATTTCTAAACTCTTTTAAAACTAATAAATGCCTACACCCCATTCCTCTCCCCTTCTATAACTCCTCCACTATATCCTTTGCTCTGTAAGCTTCCTTGTCCAGACTTACCGTTCTCCTCCTTTCATTCTTCTGCTTTATCTCTTCCACTACTATTCCTTACTTACTTATAATAATTCTGATACTCCCTTTGAAAAAGAACTAATATAAAACATACATATACATACATATAAATAAAACCTAACAAGAATTCCCAGTTTTCTCTGGAAACCTAATAAATTCATCCACCAAAAAAATTAACTATTAAAACATATAATTCTGATTATTCTCGTCTAATCCAATTAATATAAGTACTAAGTTCTAAAAACAAAACAACAGAATTATTAAATAAAATTCACAGAAAGCTCCTATAAAAAAGACTTTACACTTTTAAAATTATATAAAACTAAAATAAAATTTAAAAACGAACAAGCAAACATAGGACTAAAGACTACAAAAAGATGTTTCCCCTTCTCCTTATTAATATTTTTAAATTAAAATTACCATTTAAAATCTTGTAATTCCATATACAAACCTCTGTAATTCTCCTATCCTTTCAATAAACAAATATAATAAAATAAAAATGGTAATTTATACAAAATCTCAAAACTATAGATAAAACTAATTATCCCAAAACATGGGATTTGGAATCCTATGATTCCAAATCTACATATCTTACTATCAACCATACCTATAACAATATTTTTCAAAAATAAATTAATGACTTTTTTCAACATTTCAAGAACAAAGAAATAATAATTCTTTACATTCACCTAAAATTTACAAATTTATTTAAACAATAATACCCTCAAAATATTCAAATAATCCACTTATATTAAATACTAAAAGTTAATTTAAATAGTAATAAATTTCCTAAATATTCCACTCTAATCATACATATAAGTAATTTAGTTTCATACTCTAAAAAGTTATTAGCCTCCACAAAGAAAACACAATATTCCTATTACAATAACTATAAATAGCCCACATTCTCAATGTGCAAAAAAATACAAGCATTTCCCTTAAAAACAGGAACAAGACTGGTTTGTCTGTTTTCCCCACTTATTCAACATATTACTAGAAGTACTTGTCACAGTGATCAGACAAAAATAAAAATAAAAGGCATCCAATTGGAAAGGAGCTAGTAAAACTGTCGTTATTCCTTGGTGACATAATATTGTACACAGAAAACCCTAAGCAGTCCATCAAAATACTACTAGATTTAACAAATGACTTTGGCAACATTGCAGGATACAAAATTAGCATCAGAAAATTGATGGCATTTTTATATACAAACTAGAGGCCCGGTGCACGAAATTCGTGCACTGGGGAGGGTGTCCCTCAGCCCAGCTTGCACCCTCTCTAATATGGGACCCCTCGGGGGATGTCCAACTGCAGGTTTAGGCCCGATCCCTGTGGAATAGGGCCTAAACCTGCAGTTGGACATCCCTCTCACAATCCGGGACCGCTGGCTCCTAACCGCTCACCTACCTGCCTTATTGTCCCCTAACTGCTCCCTTGCTGGCCTGATTGCCCCCTAACTGCTCCTCTGCGGGCCTGATTGCCCCCAAATACCCTCCCCTGCTGGCCTGATCACCCCCAAGGCTTTTATTAGTATAGATATGACCCTGCACAGAAAATTTTACTAACCCTGCTTTACAATAAGGGCTTGACGATTGAATCATTAGGACCAGACACCAAGATTTCCTTTCTTTGAATAGTGGAGGGAATACTTATTTTGTCTTTAAGTTGCCTGGAAATTAAAATGAGATAATGACTTAGAAAAGTATAAAAGCACCATATAAAGACAACTGTCTTTTTAATGAAGTGGCAAAATGAAAAACACTTTTTATTCTCCTCTTCCTTCCTTTACAGCTTTTATTTAAACTTTGAAATTTATAAAAATTTCACTCCAATGTTCATTTCTTTACATTCAACATTATTTTGTATTGGTTTCAGGTTTTATATTAGTTACAGAATAGTGGTTAGACAATCATATACTTTACAAAGTGTTCCCCCATATTTCTAGTACCCACCTGGCATCATACCATCATTACAACACTATTGACTATATTCCCTATTTAAGTGACAATGGGTTTACAGGTTCCTTTCAGTCTTTCTTTTGTGTTGCTTGTCCTTCCTTTTCTTTCTCACTTCTTCCCTCATTTTCTTTATATAGTATCTCAATTGGCCATCAAAGCTCAGTGAAGGCACTGGGACACGCTTAATCCATTTTACAGACCAGGAAACTGAGGCCAATTCCAGTTGGCTGTGGAACTTGACTCAGCACACAGGAAGCCCTCAGAGCCATGCTCTTTGCGCTTCCTAAGGGGCAGCGTCCCAGCAAACAGAACAAACCTTCCAGTCAGGCTTCCGAGCCTCTTTCTCAAGCACCTCTTCATTGCGGATGCTCCACATTCTTTCCTCTCCCCCCATTCTTTACTGCCCCCTCTTCTCCGAAGCAGGTGGAAGGCTTCGCACTCACTGCCTAGGCATGCTCTGCCATGGGGCAGGGCATCGTGGGCTTGCTTTTGGGTCAAGGCAGGAACAGGAGTCACTGCCTCTGAAGTGTGAAGGCCGCCTGAGCAAGGCCCATTAGCACTGGGAGCTTCTCTGAATCACATCAGTCAGTCCAGTACCCTGCAGTGCAGCACCCCTCCACTAAGGTGGCACCACCCCTCAACCCCCGCCTCAGGGGTGAGGGTCCTGGCCCTCTGCCAGGAGTCCTTCCATGCCCCTTGATCCCTGGCTGGGCCCACCCACGTCTTGGGGGCACTGCAGAACCTCTGTCTCTCTGCAGATGAGGCAGATCCCTGCCCTAGGTCTCCACAAAGCTATGAATCTGTGGCCAGAGGCCTGGTCTGGGTCTCAGCAACCACATGCCTGCAATGTTCCCAGGGACCCTGGGAGCGGCTGGGCGGGTCTGGCCACACACCCCCGGTTGCCAATCTCTGGGAGCTGGCTGAGCTGGCTGGCCAGGCCCCCGGGGTTGCTGATCTCCTGAGGGACCCCCAGGAGAGGCTGGGCGGGCCTGGCCACGCCCCCCCAGGTTGCTGATCTCCCCAGGGACCCCCGGGAGAGGCTGGGCGGGCCTGGCCACGCCCCACCAGGTTGCCGATCTCCCCAGGGACCCCGGGAGAGGCAGGGTGGGGTGGCCACACCCCCCAGGTTGAGATCACCCCAGGAACCCCCGGGAGAGGCTGGGCGGGGTGGCCACGCCCCTGGGGTTGCTGATCTCCCCAGGGACCACCGGGAGAGGCTGGGCGGGCTCCGCCCCCCCCCAGGTTGACGATCTCCCCAGGGACCCCCGGGAGAGGCTGGGCGGGCCTGGCCACGTCCCCCCAGGTTGACGATCACCCCAGGGACACATGGGAGAGGCTGGGCGGGCCTGGCCACGCCCCCCCAGATTGCCAATCTCCCCAGGGACCCTGGGAGAGGTTGGGTGGCCTGGCAACGACCCCGGGGTTGCTGATCTCCCCAGGGACATCCGGGAGAGGCTGGGCGGGCTCGGCCACGCCCCCCCCAGGTTGTCGATCTCCCCAGGGACCCCCGGGAGAGGCTGGGTGGCGTGGCTACGCCCCCCGGGGTTGCTGATCCCCCCAGGGACCCCCCGGGAGAGGCTGGGTAGGCCAGCCATGCCCCCCCAGGTTGCCGATCTCCCCAGGGACCCCTGGGAGTGGCTGGGTGGGGTGGCCACGCCCCCCCATTGCCGATCTCCCCAGGGACCCCTGGGAGTGGCTGGGTGGGGTGGCCACGCCCCCCATTGCCGATCTCCCCAGGGCCCCGGGGAGAGGCTGGGCAGCCAGGTCTTGCCTCCCCCGGGGCAGCAATCTCCCCAGGGACCCCCGGGAGCGCTGGGCAGCCCGGCCTCACCTCCCGGGGCGTAGATCTTCCCAGCGACCCCTGGAACTAAAAGGACTGGGCGCCGTCTCAACGGCTGGATAAGCCACCCAGAGTCCCGCCCCCAGCCTCCGGCGGCCCAATCGTGGGCGTAGCAGAGGTGCGGTCAATTTGCATGTTTCTCTATTATAAGGTAGGATAATGAACTCTCAGAAACAGAAAATGTAAAAACCATTTACCATTGCAAAAAATAAATAAGATGCCTAGTAATAAACTTAACCAAGGAAGTAAAAGACCTGAACTCAGAAAAATACAGGACACTGAAAAAAGAAAAAGATACAAACAAGTGGGATAATATGCCATGTTCATGGAAGACTTAAAATCATTAATATGTCCATATTACCCAAAGCAATCTATAGGTTTGTCATATATGGCCTTTATTATTTTGAGGTATGTCCTGTCTATTTTCACTTTACTGAGTTTTTCTCCACAATGGGTGCTTGATTTTACCTAATGTTTTTTCTGCATCTATTGATCTGATCATGTGATTTTTGTTCTTCATTTTGTTTATGTGATATATCACATGTATTGTTTTGCGAATATTGTGCCAGCCTTGCATCCCCAGAATAAATCCCACTAGATCATGGTGTATGGTCTTTTTAATATATTGCTGGATCTGATTTGCTAATATTTTGTTGAGGATTTTAGCACCTATGTTCATCAGGGATATTGCCTGTAATTCTCTTTCTTTGCAGCATCACCTCACACATGATGGAATGGCTATCATCAACAAATCAACAAATGACAAGTGTTGCTGGGGTTGTGGAAAAAAGGAATCCTTAGTACAGTACTGGTGGGAATGCAGATTGGTGCAGCTATTATGGAAAATAGTATGGAGATTCCTCAAAAAATTAAAAAAGGAACTGCCATTTGACCTTATGATCCCCCTTCTAGGAATATATTCTAAGAAACTCAAAACACCAATCAGAAAGAATATATGCACTCCTATGTTCATAGTAGCACAATTTACTATAGCTAAGACCTGGAAACAGCTCAAGTGCCCTTCAGTAGATGGGTGGATAAATAAGCTGCAGTACATTTATACCATGGAATTCTATGCAGCAGTAAAAAAGAAGGAGCTCTTACTATTTGAGACAGCATAGAGATGCCCAGAGAATATTATGCTAAGTGAAATAAGCCAGTCAGAGAAAGACAAATATCACATGATGTCACTTATATGTGTAATCTAAGGAAGAACATAAACTGAAAAACAAGATAGGACCACAGATATTGAAGTCTGAAACAGACTGACAGACCTAAGTGAAGGCAGGAAGGAGGGTGGGAAAAGATTAACCAAAGAACTTATCACCATATGTGCATAGCTTATGGATACAGACAATAGACAGATAAAGGCCAAGCATTTGGTGGGAGATGGGTGGAGGAGGGCAAGAAGGGTAAACAAGTGACCTCTGTAATTCTTGTAACAATACAATAAATTATTAAAAAACACAAAAGCTACAATAAGAGGAAAAAAGACCCTATATAATAATAAAGGGATCAATCCACCATGAGGACATAATACTTGTAAATATGTATACACCCAACATAGGAGCACCTAAATATATAAATAAATCTTGATAGATATAATGGGAGAGATGGACAGTCATAGTAGAGGATTTTAACACCCAGTTGACATCAATGGATATATCTTCAGAGCATTTTCCCGCAAGAAGCAGGATATGCATTCTATTCAAGTGCACATGAAATATTTTCTACAATATACCACAGGTTAGATCACAAAATAAGTCTCAATAAATTTAATAAGATTGCAATAATATCAAGCATCTTCTCTAACCATAATGGTATAAGACTTAAAATCAATTAAAATTTAAAAAATTATGAAGCATTCAAACATTTGAATTGCGAGTGTCCCACATCCCACCTGGTTCAGGGTTCAGGTTCAGGGTTTGGGTTTGGGCTCTGGAGGAGGCCACATGCAAATGAGAGACAAGACAAGATAATAGTTTGGAAATTGGGACCAGGTGGAAGCCCAAGGAAGGACTCCGCTTTGCACTGGCCTTGCCATCCCTTTTATTCAGGTTTGGGATACACCCACAGCCCTTAGGCAGGCAATTCCAGTAATAGCTCGGTGATAGCTTATCAGCAAGGATTTACATAAGACTAAAAGGTGGAAGTTGCTTCAGCTACCTTTGTCTCAACTAGACAGTGGGTGTATGGCTCTGACCTTTGCCAGAGCTCAAGGTCTCCAGCCTTCCAGGTTACTTGTCCACACCTCTCTGCTAGTGAAGACAATGGGCGGTTTCCCACATCTCTCCCTTTTCTTTTCCTTAAAAAATCTTGAAAAGTGAATGCCACCTAAATATTTTGAGTCCTTTTAAGACTCTTCATTCTGAATCTGCAGACTAGAAATAAACAGTTGAGAACAAAAATGAGATAAGCAATAGTGGTTATGCTGAGAGGCAAATGAATCAGTCTGTAGTAAGTTTCTTTCTGGGCCAACAGTGTTTTGAGTCCCCATTTCAATGTCCAACAGCTCCTTATGTGTACATGGCAGTAATGATATGCTAGTTCTGGATAGTGGGCAAACGGTGGCAATGCAGGTCCGATCTTCTCTGACTTGGTCCTGGGCAAGCTGCAGTGATGCACAGCTGCTGACTGTTAGTATGGCAAGGCGTCTTCACCATCTTCCATCTCTGGACTGTTTCTCCTCTTGTCTTCGTGGCTGGAGCAATCTGGTCAGTTTCCATAGTCAGGCATCCTCAAACTACGGCTTGCGGGCCCCATGCAGGTGTTTTTGCCGTTTTGTTTTTTTACTTCAAAATAAGATATGTGCAGTGTGCATAGGAATTTGTTCATAGTTTTTTTTAAACTATAGTCTGGCCCTCCACGGTCTGAGGGACAGTGAACTGGCGCCCTGTTTAAAAAGTTTGAGGACCCCTGCTCTATGGGATCCATTGTTGCAGGAATCCACACAGGCTTGGAGGAATTTTCTGGAAATATACAAACATATTCGCGATCAAAGGTTAATAAAGGAATATTTTCTATAAACTAGACTTGGGATCCTTTCTTTTCATTGTGCCCAAACCATTTTCCTTTGACTTATTTTGAAACCATGTGTGTTTTTATGGGTGTCTTGTCTTCAGCATTACAAGTGAAAAATTAATTTTAAAAGCAAAAAATTTTCTTGATGTGATTTACTCACAGGGAATTATTCCACTATCCCCCTGTTTGTTTTTTTATTTATTTAAATAATATTAAGAGGCTTTGGAAAATTTTGAAATGCAGTCTTGATAACATTTTAATTTTAGTTTTATGCACAGAAATATGACTGCTTTGGATTCATTTCATTTTAAGCAAGTTTTTGAACTATGAGATAAACCATTAATTTAAAAAAAATTAGTTAATGCTTCAGGAACAGTTTCCTGCCCAGTACAACAAAGTTTTTATGAATAATCATTTATTTTAATTAGCCAATTTAAATCAATCTGAAATAAGATTTATTTTTTAACTTTACTTGTCCTAAGTTATGGACAGTAAATGCTATTAATTAAATTTCTGCTATTAGTCTTTAAGTAACTTTACATAAACTTGGTCTAGGGAGGCAAAAATACAAATTATTTATTTTTCAAAGCCTAATACATTGACTTTTTAATTACTGTTCCCCAGACATTTGAAGGAAATCTCTTTAATTCCTTCCAGAATAATTTCCAGGCCTGCTTTTAGAGTTTCTCTTAAAAGTTTTTGTCTTTTTTTTTTTTCCCACCAAGCAGCCTACAGGGCTGCTGCTTGGATATTGAGTCATAGCTATATTACAATGACTCTCTTTACATTATGTTGACTATTTATGATCAGATCTAAGGCTTGAATAATAATTTTCCATTTACCTGTAAATATTAGTGGAAGAGATTTCAAAATTTTAAAATTTCTCCTTTTTATTAAGCTTAGAATTTTATTTTTAAAGAGTATCCCCTTTGGCTTATTTGCATATACAGAGGGATTATGGGAGATCTCAGTAGTTTTCCTAGACTTTAATTGGATTCAATTATAATTTCAACATATAAAGAATAAATAATATGTAAGATTTAAAAATGAGGCACATGGCTTATTGCAAGCAGTGTACTAAGCATTGGAAATAATTCATAAACTCCCAAACTGTGAAACGCAAATACCCAGCATATCACTGGAAGACCCCCCCACAGGTAATCATGACTTTTGGCTTGCCCGGTGTCCCTGACTGGACACATGCTACCCCCTGAAAGTTTCCTGTTTGAACTTGGCTCTGAATCTTTGCAAGTTCCTTTCTGAAGCAGAGTGCCTTAACAATGCACATGAACTGTCCCTTGCTCTTGATTGGAGCTCAGGTGCATGGTCTTTCCTGATTGGCTAATTCAAAGGGAGGGGTTGGCCTTTGCTGTCTCAAGATGGCAGCCCCCAGGGGAGCGGCAAGCCATGTAGCCAACATGGCAGCTACCAAGTAAGGCAGTCCAAAATGGCGGCTGTCTAAACTATTCTTTGACAGAAAAGATGATTTGTTTATTTTCACAATAAACAAGGGAAAAGCAAACCAAAATCCCTAAAAGATAGACAGTCAAAATTATATTGCAGACAAACAGAAATCTCACTAGCTGTTTCTGGTGGCTTTATTAGAATTTCATTGTTTATAAAAATATTGGTTTTTCATTTAGCTGAAATTATATGAAACCTTGATTATAATTTAAAAAGCTAAAAGTAATTAAAGTAGGTATCTTTATTAAAAAGGCAAAGCAAGTAAATTTTAGTAACCTTATACATTTGATTCAAAAGGCACAAACGTTGCCCCACCTGCAGCCTAATTACAATGCAGGCGACTATGGGCTTTTTGTCTTTAAAATTCCACCTTAAAATTCTGCTGTTGAAAAATTTGGGTGTTTAAGAAATATATTGCTATTTTATTTTGCCTTTCTTAGAGGCCAAAACCCTCATAACATTTAAAATATATGTATATAAGTAAAATATAGCTATCAATTTTCATTTGATAAAGCTTTCCATGCGATTTCAAGTATATTAGATTGGCCAAATTTAAAATATTTCCTTTAAGAAGAGAAAACAAATTCTTTGAATCATTTCAGAGCCCATGAAATGTTCCAAAATTATCCCTTGGTTATAGCTTTGAAATTTAATTTGTAAAGACCATCAAATATATATAAAATAAATTTCTATACTTTAGGCATTTAGTTACCACAACTACATAATTTCTCCCAATTTAATTTAAGCCTTGAACTTTTAGAGCTGGCAAGTCAAATATTTAGCATTTCTTAGATTAAGCTGCTAGAGTTCGGTAGCCATACAAATGCAAATTAGTTACATTCTTTTTGTGGGAAAGGTGACCAGCCCCAAGGAGGGGAAGCCGGGTAGCAAGCTTGTTAGAAGTTGCTACCAACAGGAAACTTACGTTTTTGGCTGGCGAGGGCCTAGCTGCTTGATTTTAAAATGACTTTTTTTTTTTTTTTTTTTCCTGCTGGGGAAAAGGCAACTAGCCCCTTCCTCCATTAGAGAGGCGAAGCTAGCCTTCCCCCTGGGCTATTGGACTTTTATAATTAATATATTATTTATCTATGTTTCAACAATTTTTTGAGATTTAAATCTAATTATAATTATCTTAAGGCATTTTTTTAGGTAAATTTTTGTAACAGAGATAACTTGTTGACCTTTAGTGGTTTCAATGCTAAAGTATTATTTTATTTTATAAAAACAGGAGTGCCTCCAAGATTTGGGAGGCAACCTTGTAATGCAATACATTATTATTCAAGAACTACCATTATTATGGAAGCATTAATCCTATTGCCTAAATACAGCCTGTATATTTTCCTTGTGTCCTTTTTGCCATCTTTTTAAAGAAGAAACAGTCTAGTTTATTCTGTAGCATCCATGAAAAGATTGGGGCTCAAGAAGTCACCCAAATTCAGGCTGAGCGCGAGCATTTTCTTAAGCTTGCTTTTCTATTCACGGTGTGTAAAAAAAACCATTGAAACCTGTAAAGAATTTTTGTGAGTTTATTTGAGCCAAACTGTCGACATATGCCGGGAAGCAGAACCTCAATGAATTGAGATAATGCTCTGGAGAATGCAGGGTTACATCTATTTTTATACATTGCAATCAAAGGAAAGGGACGTAGGTGAGTTACATGAAATCCATTGGTGATGGATTAGGGAGGTGGGACAAAGCAAAGCGGGAAACCTCTGGGATAGGGTGAAAAGTGAAATGATGGACATGTGCTTCTCTTACAGAGATGGATACAGGATACTTCAACGTAATTAACAGTTGACAATTAACTTGATAACAATAACAATGAGGGAATGTCTGGGTGCCATTTGTTGTGCCCTGAGGGGTCTGGGGTGAAAAGGAAGTTACAAATTACCCAGACATCTCACAGATATGTTATCTTAGAGGCAAAAAGGCAAATGGGCTCAGGAAAGAAGATCTAAGTTGATCTTTGTCAAGGAAGAAGATATCGGACTAGGACATGACTACCCACTATAACCTGTTTGTAGTTAAATATTTAATTTTCAAACCATCCTTTGTGGTTATTCCAGGTCTCTGAGTTTGCAAGACTGCCACACAGGCCTCCCCTGAGCTTGTCAGGTTAGCATGTGGCTCCTTTCATCCACAACGGGTACAGAAATCCCAGATGCATCCCTAAATTCTGGGAAATGTTTCATTTGTCTAAATTTTAAAAGACGGATTGTGAAATAAAAACATGGCAAAAATGAGACTTAATAACACTCTTGAGAGTGGGCACCTATTTTACAGGATTGCCAAAAGACCTAGTAATTTTTTTTAATATCCTGTTTTTCCACAATTATAACACCTTTTATTCCCCACTGTTATAGCAGCAGCGAGTAAATTTGCTTGAAAAGTGCCTGACCCCACATTCTGACATGCTCCAATCATTTCTCCAAAAATTCTCCCTTCCATAGTAAATGATCTCCTCCATTCAAAGTTGCACAAGCCAGAGAATACCAATCATAAGGAGCTAAGAAATATTATTCATAATTGCTCCTGTAATCCTTCTCGGATAGCTCTTTGCACAGGCGATACTATTAATGGTGAATTAAACATTTCAGGATTAGGACATGGAGGTGGAGGGGGCCATGAAGGCCATTCCTCCAATTTTTTTTTTTCTTCTCTAGGAGCGGAGGGTGCAAAGAGAGGAGATTTATCCTCCTTACCCTTTCTAAAAGGCTCTAGCAAATGAAATGCCAATACTGTGTTCCACAAGGAGAAACAGTTTGGAGGCAAGTTTTTTCCTCTGCTGCTGAGCTTTTTTCAAGTTTTGACCAACTTTTTGCCAAACATTCAAGATCTAATGTACCTTCTTCAGGAAACCAAGGGTTATGTTCTATAACATCAAACAAAAACTATAAGAGAATACCTTATGAAACTTTAATTCCTTAGGCATGCAAACCAAAAGTCTATAATAAAGTTTACTTTATAATCGAATTCTGCCCCATTAGCCTGGTTAAAGAAAATATATGTTCCCACCCTACTTACATATCAAGACTTCTGCAGCTGATCGTGGGCTTTGTGTGCAGTGAATTTTCCTCACCTATATGGTGAATTCTTCCCCACCTATTCGGTGAAATCTTCCTTTCTTTGCTCTAGGTAAAACCATCCCCTCCAGAGGTCCCACGTCAAAGGCACCAGTTGCGAGTGTCCCACGTCCCGCATGGTTCAGGGTTCAGGTTCAGGGTTTGGGTTCGGGCTCTGGAGGAGGCCACATGCAAATGAAAGAGACAAGATAAGATAATAATTTGGAAATTGGGACCAGGCAGAAGCCCAAGGAAGGACTCCCCTTTGCTCTGGCCTTGCCATCCCTTTTATTCAGGTTTGGGATACACCCACAGCCCTTAGGCAGGCAATTCCAGTAATAGCTCGGTGATAGCCTATCAGCAAGGATTTACTTAAGACTAAAAGGTGGAAGTTGCTTCAAGCTACCTTTGTCTCAACTAGACAGTGGGTGTATGGCTCTGACCTTTGCCAGAGCTCAAGGTCTCCAGCCTTCCGGGTTCACTTGTCCACACCTCCCACATTGAATGTTCAATAACATGTTACTAAACAATGAAGAGGTTAACAATGAGATCAAGGAATAAATCAAAAGATAACTTGAAACAAATAAAAATGAGAACACAAACACCCAAAATCTATGGAACAGAGCAAAATCAGTCCTAAAAGGCAAATTCATAGCATCATAGGCATACCTCAAGAAACAAGAAAAATATCAAATAAATTATTTAACTTTGTACTTAAATGTACTATTAAAAGAACACCAATCAAAGCTCAAAATAAGTAGAAGAAAGGAAATACTAAAGATAATAGCAGAAATAAATAAAATAGTGTAAACAAATACAAAATATCAATAAAACCAAGAGCTGGTTCTTTGAAAAGATAAACAATATTGACAAACCTTTAACCAGACTCATCAAGAATAAGAGAGAGAGAGGACCGAAATAAATAAAATCAGAAATGAAAGAGGAGAAGTAACAACTAATACCTCAGAAATACAAAGGATTATAAAAAATATAATTAACAACTATATGCCAAAATTTTTAGGAAATCTGGAAGAATAGGATAAATTCCAAGAGACATACAGTCTTACAAGATTTAATAAAAAAAACCAAAAAAATATATTAACAGATTAATTACAACTAATGAATTTGAAGAAAAACAAAAAATAATTCCAACAAACAAAAGCTCTGGACTGGATGGTTTCACAGGCAAATTTTACCAACCATTCAAAAAACTAACATCTATCCTTCTCAAACTATTCCAAAAAGTTCAAGAGGAGGGAAGAATTCTAAGCTTTTTCACAAGACTAGCATTATTCTAATTTTAAAATCAGACAAGGACATTACATAGATAGAAAATATAGGCTAATATTCCTGATGAATATAGATTCTAAAATCCTTAACAAAATATTAGCAAATTCGTTCCAGCAATAAATTGAAAAGATCATACACCATGATCCACTAGGATTTATTCTGGGGATTTAAGCTAGTACACTATTTGGAAATCTATTAATACAATACACCACCTAAAAATTGCAGAATAGAAATTAAGTTATCATATTAATAGGTACAAAAAAAATTTGATAAAATCCAGCACCCATTTATGATTTAACTCTCAGCAAAGTGGAATAGAGGGACCATACTTCAATGTAATAAAGGCCATATATGACAAACCTACAGCCAACATCATACTCAACAAGCAATACTAAAAGTGTCTCCCTTAAGATCAGGAATAAGATAGTGATGTCTGTTTTCACTGCTCTTAACATAGTAGTGGAATAAGAAGGAAAAAAAAGGTATCCAAATTGGCAAGGAAGAAGTAAAACTGCCATTATTTGCAGATGACATGATACTGTATGTAGAAAACAGAATGATTCCACCAGAAAACTACCAGAGTAATAAATGAACTCAGTAAACTTGCAGGTTACAAAATAAATATTCAGAAATAAGTTGCATTTTTATAGACCAAAAATTAACTATCAGAAAGAAAATATTAGAAAACAATCTTATTTATAATTTACTAGAGGCCTGGTGCACGAAATTCGTGCACGGAGGGGGATTGTCCCTCAGCCCAGCCTGTACCCTCTCCATTCTGGGAACCCTCAAGGGATGTCCGACTGCCCGTTTAGGCCTGATCCCTGGGATCGGGCCTAAACGGGCAGTCAGACATCCCTCTCACAATCCAGGACTGCTGGCTCCCAACTGCTTGCCTGCCTGCCTTCCTGATTGCCCCTAATCGCTTCTGCCTGCCAGCCTGATCACCCCCAACCACTCTGCTGCCAGCCTGTTTGCCCCCAACTTCCCTCCTCTGCAGGCCTGGTCCATCTCAACTGCCCTCCCTTGCAGGCTGGGTGCCTCCCAACTGCCCTCCCCTGCTGGCCATCTTGTGGTGGCCATCTTGTGTCCACATGGGGGCAGGATCTTTGACCACATGGGGGCAGCTATATTGTGTGTTGCAGTGATGATCAATCTGCATATTACTCTTTTATTAGATAGGATAGAGGCCTGGTACAGGGGTGGGGGCCAGCTGGTTTGCCCTGAAGGGTGCCCCGGATCAGGTGGGGGTTCCCTTGGGGCGTGGGGCAGCCTGTGCGAGGAGCCTGTGGTGGTTTGCAGGCCGGCCATGCCCCCTGGCAACCCAAGCGGAGGCCCTGGTATCTGGAATTTATTTTCCTTCTACAATTGAAACTTTGTAGCCTGGAGCGGAGCCAAGCCTGGGGCTCCCTCTGAGGCCAGTAGCCATTTGTGTTGGGGTTATAATTGAAACTTTGTTGCCTTAAGAGGGTGGGCCTGGCCAGGGTGTGCAGAAAACTTTGCTTTCCCTGTTGCTGGTGGCAACCCTGGCCTGCTCTCTCAAGCTCCATTCTGCCACCATTTGTTTGAATTTGTTTACCTTCTGTAATTGAAACTTTGTAGCTTGAGTGGAGGCTTAGGCCTGGCAAGGGCAGGCGGAAAGCTGGGCTTCCTCTGTTACCTAGGAAACCTTGCTCTCTGTGGCTGTAGCCATCTTGGTTTGGGTTAATTTGCATACTCGCTCTGATTGGATGGTGGGTGTGGCTTGTGGACATGGCTTGTGGTTGTGTCGGAGGTATGGTCAATTTGCATATTTGTCTATTATTAGATAAGATAAAAAATAACTATAAATGAACTTAATGAAGTATGTAAAAAATCTATACTTGGAGTATTATAAGACACTGAAGAAAGAAATTGAAGAAAATAAAATAAGTAGAAGCATATACCATGTTCATGGGTAGGAAAAATCAATATATTAAAAATGTCCATACTACCCAAATCTATAAATTCAACATAATTCCTATCAAAACACCAATGGTCTATTTCACAGAACTAGAACAAATAGTCTAAAAATTTATATGAAACCAAAAAATACTCCAAATAGCCACAACAAACCTGAGAAAGAAGAACAAAGTTGGAGGATTCATGCTACCTGATATCAGACTATACTACAAGGACATAGTAATCCAAACAGCATGGTAATGGCATAAAAATGACATATCAATCAATGGAACAGAATAGACAACCCAGAATTATACCCATGCTTTTATGGTCAATTAATATTTAACAATGCACACAGGAACATAACAATGGGGTAAAGAAAGTCTATTCAATAAATGGTGTTGGGAAAATTGGAAGATAATAGCCCCCCCAAAAAAAATTTGGACCACCTTCATACACCATACAAAAGAAGAAACTCAAATTAGACTAAAGACTTCAACATAAGACTTGAAAACATAAAAGTTCTAGAAGAAGCATTCTATGATAAATGTCTGAGACAATAAAATCTCAGACATTTATCATAGAAATGCATTCCTCAGGCAATGGAAACAAAAGAAAAAATAAATAAATGGGACTACATCAAACTAAAAAGATTTTGCACAGCAAAGGAAGCCATCAACAAAATGAAAAGACATCCCTCTGAATGAATGGAAGAACAAATTTACCAATGACACATCTGATAAGGGTTAATATCCAAAATTTTAAAGACTTTTACAACTCAACACCAAAAGCAAACAATCCAGTTAAAAAATGGACAACAGCCCTAGCCGGTTTTGCTCAGTGGATAGAGTGTCGGCCTGTGGACTGAAAAGTCCCGCTTTCAATTCTGGTTAAGGGCACATGCCCGGGTTGCAGGGTCAATCCCCAGTAGGGGGCATGCAGGAGGCAGCCAATCAATGGTTCTCTCTCATCATTGATGTTTCTATCTCTCTCTCCCTCTCTGAAATCAATAAAAATATATTTATAAATATATATTTTTAAAAAATTGACAACACACCTGACTACACATTTCTCCAAAGAGGACATATAGATGGCCAATAGACATATGAAAAGATGCTCAATGTCACTAATCAGCAGAGAAATGCAAGTTAAAACCACAATAAAATTTCTCCTAACAGCTGTCTCAATGGCTATCATCAATAAATCAACAAACACCAGAAGTAGGCCAGGATGTGTTTAAAAGGGAACCCTCATGTATTGTTGGTGGGAATGCAGATTGGTGCAGCCACTGTGCAAAACAGAATGGAAGGAAGTTCCTCAAAAAATTTAAAATAGAACTGTCTTATAACCCAATAATTCCACTTCTGGGTATATATTCAAAGAAACCTAGAATACTAATTTGAAAAGATATATGCACTTCTATGTTTATTGCTGCATTATTTGCAATAACCAAGATATAGAAACAAACCATGTGCCCATCAATAGATGAGTGGATAAAAATCTATAGTATATGTATACAGTGGAATATTACTGTTCCTTAAAAAGAATGAAATCTTGTCCAGCTGGTGTTGTTCAGTGGTTGAGCATTGACCTATACACCAGGTTGCTGGCTGGATCCCCAGCAGAGGGTTCTAGGAGGCAGCTATTCGATGATGTTTCTCTCAATATTTCTATCTCTCTCTACCCATCATAATGTACTGTTGAATTGTGTACTTGAAACATATAATTTTATTAACCAATGTCACACGAATACATTTAATAGAAAATTTAAAAATAGAATACATCAAATAACTTTTAAAAGTAGGTGAAATGGCCATTTGTATCTCCTTTTTGGAGAAGTGTCTATTCAGGTCATCTGCCCATTTTTTAATTTGATTTTTTGTCTTTCTTTGAGTTTAATGAGTATTTTGTATATTTTGGAAATTAACCCCTTATTAGATGTATCATTGGCAACGATGTTCTTACATACAATGGGTTCTATTTTCATTTTGATGATGGTTTCTTTTGCTGTGCAAAAACTTTTTAGTTTAATGCCCCATTTGTTTATTTTTCCTTTGTTTCTTTGCCCTAGGAGATGTACTGATAAAAATTCTGCTATATGAGATGTCTGAAATTTTACTGGCTACATTTTCTTCTAAGATTTTTTATGGGCAGAGGACTTGGATAGACAAATCTCCAAAGAGGACATACAATTGACGAAGAGACATGTGAAAAAAATGCTCAGTGTCACTAACCATCAATGAGATGCAAATTAAAATGACAATGAGGTACCACCTCACACCTGCCAGAATGGCTACCATTAATAAATCAACAAAAAACAAGTGCTGGTGGAAATGCAGATTGGTACAGCCACTATGGAAAGCAGTGTGGAGTTTCCTCAAAAAGTTAAAATGGAACTGCCTTTTGACCCAGAGATGCCACTTCCAGGAATAAATCTCAAGAATCCCAAAGCACCAACCAGAGAAAATATATGCACCCCAGTGTTCATAGCAGTGTTATTTACAACTAGAGGCCCAGTGCACTGATAGGGTTCCTAGCAGCTGCCAGCTGCTGGCCGGGGCCTCCCTCCCTTCCCCTGGTGGACCCCGCCTCCACCCTCTGGTGGAAGTCCCGGAAGAACTCAGGCTAAGGGCACAATTTGCATACTATGCTTTTATTATACAGTATACCTAAGATCTGGAAACAGCTTAAGTGCCCAACAGTAGATGAGTGAACAAGAAATCAGTGGTACATTTATACCATGTAATATTATGCAGCTGCAAAAAAGAAGGATCTCTTACCTTTTGAGACAGCATGGATGGTCTTGGAGAGGATTATGCTAAGTGAAATAAGCCAGTCAGAAAAAGACAAATATCATATGATCTCACCTATGTGTTGAATTTAATGAACAAAATAAACTGATGAATAAAATAGAACCAGAAGCATGGAAACATGGAACAGACTGAAGAATCTCAGAGGAAGGGGTCGGAAAGAACTTAACTAAAGAACTTATATGCATATATGAATTGCCCATGGGCATAGACAATAGGGTGGCAAAGGCCTGGGGAGTTATGGGAACCGGTGGAGAGAGTCAATGGGGGGAGAGAAGGTGGGATATCGGTAATAACCTCAACAATATAAATTTTTTAAATGTAGGTGAAATGGAGAATATAGCACAGTGGCAAGGATATATATTCTTCAACCAGACTGCCTAGGTTTGAGCACAAGCTCTGCCTCTTACTAGTCATATGATTTTGAGTATACCAACTAACTTCTTTAACTCAGTTAATTTATTTCTAAAACATATTAGCACTTCCTCCATAGATTTGTTTTAGAAACCCGGGGGTATAAATATAAATTAGTAATTGTAAATTGCTTATAGTATCTACCATTACAAGTGTTACATGTTGCTTTGTTTTTTACTTTGCATAGAAAGATGTTCACTTTCTGATTTTACGCAGAGGGTGAAGGTGTTTCCCAAATGATAACAGAAATATGGTGTATTCAAGAAAGTTAAGGCTTATTTTGATAAAATTCTTGCAATGTGTCAGTGCAGAAAAAAGTAGAAATGTTCAATTTGTCAGTGAATTAAGCAGAAAAAAGAACAAATTCAAGAAATTCAGAGCTGCAAGACAAATTTCATCTGGAATAAACTGGATTTGTCTATTTTTCTCTCCTCTCTCTCCCCCTCCCTCCGTCCCCTTTCTAAAATCAATTTTTAAAATGTGGTGGTATTTGGAAAGCAATAAAGTAAGGGTTCAATAAATGTATTAAATTGTATTCCTTCTTTTCGATGTAGGAAACTTGATTTAAGAGCTTCTAATAAGAACAATACACTAATATGTGAGTACTAAAACTATAGTTTTCATGTGAGCACAAATTATCTTTAAATGAAGAAAACCAGTGCAATTGCCATCAGTTCTAGATGTGAAAGGGACACTTAAATGTTTTCCTGTAACATGTGGTAAAGGTATGGAGTTTAATAGCTCACAGTGCTTACAAGCAAAGACCAACAATATGTCATGAAAGCCAACTTTGGTATCTGGCCTGGTAACATATGTGTATAAACCAGGGCCTCACCATTTATTTTATTTTATTTACTTTTTGATCCAAAAGCAATGTGATTCCTAATTGACAATTATATATAACATCAAAGAAGTAAAGCCTTTTCTTAGTATCCCAATCATTGTACAGACTTCTCTGTTGTTTCATCTTGAAAAAGCTCAATTTTTTTTGATATACTAATAACCCTATATGATTTTACATCTTTGTAATCAGTTCATTTAAATTATACTAAGATGTTCTTAGTTTTAGCAATGAAAGCCCTGTCCCCTTGAAATCTCCTCAGTACTAGGCAAATCAGAACAGATGGGTACCTTACTGTTTTAATTGACACCCCTACCAAAAGTGACTTCTTTTCTTCTGAATATCCAAGTAATATGCTTAGCATGTTACATTAATTTGGTGAATGTACAGTAGATATCTATTCTTCAGCCAGACTGCCCAGGTTTGAGCAGAAGTTATGTGTAAAGAATTTTATCACCTTAGTAGATTTTAACTTGTCAAGGAGACAATATAATATACATAAATTTTACATGTGCACTGAAACCAATAGATCTGAATTCAAATACTGCTACTTATATAGCTCAAAAATTCTAATTCATTGCCCTTATATGAAGATTTTTTTTACTCATGAAAGAATAATAATATCTGTTGGGGATGATTATCAATCTACAAACTCAACTGAGAAAAAAAAGTTTTAATAAATGTTATATGGCCAAAATAATATATAGATCCAAATATTTGGCAATTCTAAATACAATGTGAATCCTATTTTTCAACATAAGTTTAAAAAAAAGTTTTGATATAATTAGAATATAAAATGTAGATAAAGTTGAAAATGCATACTTATATTCAATTTATTAATTTACTTGGCAATACATTTAGAATTGTATTATACAGAGTACAATTATTTTAAAAATAGATTTTTAAATTTTGTTCTTATATTTCATAAAAATTTGACTCAATTGTCATCTGAAATTTCAAAATAAATTTTCTAGTTATCATTAGACCATTATTTAGGATATCTAGTTTTATAGAAAACCACTTTTCATTTTGCTATCACTCAAAATTTTATCTTATTGCCTCAATAATTCATTCACATAACAGGAGAAAAATTTATTTCACCTCATATATGCATGCTGCTGATCATCACAAAACAGACAAATAAGAACATAGCATGTTCTTTTTATTGTTTAAAGTATTACATATGTCTCCTTTTCCCCAGAATGAACCCCCACCCCTTCTACACCCCAGGACAAGCCCCAACTGTCCCAGTGATCATGTCCATTGGTTATGCCAATATGCACGCATACAAGTCCTTTGGTTGATCTCTTCCCCCCCAACCCACCCCTACCTTCTCTCTGAGGTTGGACGGTCTGTTCAGTGTTTCTTTGTCTCTGGATCTATTTTTGTTCATCAGTTATGTTGTTCATTATATCCCACATACGAGTGAGATCATATGATATATATCTTTCTCCAACTGGCTTATTTCACTTAACATAATGCTCTCCAATCCCATTCAGGGTGTTGCAAATGGTAAAATTTCCTTCTTTTTTACAGCAGAACTAGAGACCCGGTGCACAAAATTCAGGCACTGGGGGTGGGGTGTCCCTCAGCCCAGCCTGCTCCTTTTCCAATCTGAGACCCCTGTGGGATTGGGCCTAAATGGGCAGTCAGACATCCCTCTCACAATCCAGGACTGCTGGCTCCCAACCCCTCACCTGCCTGCATGCCTGAATTCCCCTAACTGCTTCTGCCTGCCAGCCTGATCACCCCCTAACCACTCCCCTGCCAGCCTGATCAATGCCTAACTGCTCCCCTGCCGGCCCGATCACCCCCAACTGCGCTCCCATGCCAGCCCGATCGGCCCCAACTGCCCTCCCTGCTGGCCCAGTCACCCCCAACTGCCCTCCCCTGCTTCCGAGAAACACCATCTGAAGGATATAAAGTTCCAGTATGGTGATAAACTTGTCCCTGTATTCTAAAACAGTATGGCCCATATCCTAATGGCGATGCAATATTTGTACCCATGGAAGCAAAAGCAAAAGAACTATTTATGGAACGAATATTTTCCATGAAATGTAAAATAGAATCTTCATTTGTTATTAATCTTTTTAAATATACTAGGTATTCTGGAAAATGTATATCATTTAGACAGACTTTACCTTTGCTAGAACAACAAGTAAATTTCCCATCGGATGGTTTTTCATCAGAGAAATTTAGTGATAGGCAAAATTAAATTCTGACAATCATTCCACCACAACTATGCTGGAGAATTGCATCCTCATGTACTCCATTTTCACTGAGAAGGCAGTTCCTACCAGTATTGATAGTACTTGTTGATGACTGTTCTGTAGACATATTCTGTTGTTGCCACTGCCTGCTTTCAACATCAAAGGCACGTTGGTCTTTAGACATTTTCTGTTGATAACGCCGGCTTTTGTTGGCTTCAGATCTACATTTTGCCAATAGTAGCTTTTCAGATACATTCTGTGGCAGGCTCTGCCTTCTTTCAACATCAGGCATACGTTGGTCTTCAGGCATTTTCTGTTGATAACACCCACTTCTTTGGGCTGCAGAGCTACATTGTATCAATAGTTGCTCTTAGACATAGACCCACCTCCCTGCTGTCACGGTCTGAGATGCAGGTGAATGAGAGTCCTGGCTGTCAGGCCGCTGAGAGCTGTCTGACCAATGGCTGATTCTGGCTGATTCTGTGGGGGTGGGCCTTCCTCCTCCCTGCTGTCATAGTCTCTTCGGCATCAATGACGAAACAAGCATTCTGCCTGGCCTGCCCAGATACCCTCTATGGCGGGCCCTAACACTTGCCTTGTCACTGGGGCAACAATGCAAGTGTCCCCTCCCTGCCCGCCCCTCCCCCCCCGCCCTGGCCTGCTGAGAGGCCCTCCACTGCTGGGGTGGAATGCTTGCCTCGTCACTGTGGTGATGAAGCAAGCATTCCACCCGGCTGCTGATGCTGCCTGCTCCCAGTGGCCGCCCCCCCGGGACTGGGGGACTCCGGCGGGCATGAGAGGACTGGGTGCAGCCATCTTGTGGCTTTGGGCACAGCCATCTTTGTGATGGAGTGATGGTTAATTTTCATATCCTGTCTTTATTAGATAGGATAGTATTCCATTGTGTAGATGTACCACAGTTTTTTAATCGGTTCATCTGCTGATGGGAATTTAGGCTGTTTCCAAATCTTAGCTAATATAAATTGTGCTGCTATGAACATAGAGGTTCACATGTCCTTTCTGATTGTTGTTTCTGGTTTCTAGGGATATAGTCCCAGAAGCGGGATTACTGGGTTGAATGGGACTTCCATTTTTAATTTTTTGAGAAATCCCCATATTGTTTTCCAAGTGGCTGCACCAGTCTGCATTCCCACCAACAGTGAAGGAGGGTTCCTTTTTCTCCACATCTTCACCAGCACTTGTTGTTTGTTGATTTGTTGATGATAGCCATTCGGACAGCTGTGAGATGGTACCTTATTGTTGTTTTAATTTGCATCTCTCAAATGATTAGTGACCTTGAGCATGTTTTCATATGTCTCTTTGCCTTCTGTATGTCCTCTTTTGAAAAGTGTCTATTTAGGACCTTTGCCCATTTTTGGATTGGATTATTTATCTTCCTTTTGTTAATCTTAATGAGTACTTTGTAAATTTTGAAGATTAAACCCTTATCTGGAAAAAGATGGCAACCGGCAAGAAGGCAGGGAGAAACAGTGTGTGAGTGAGGAACCCATAGAGGAGAGTGTAGACGTGTAGATGTGTGTGGTGTGTGTGTGTGTATGAGTTAGGGTCAGTTAGATTCTGCAGGTCTTCCAAGGGGCTGCCTAACCGGGCAGTCCTAGACGGCGGAGCCCCGCGCACAAAGCGGACACTTCTCGGCGGCTGGTGCGGACGCGGAGACCACACCATCTTGAGAAACAGAGCTGCCTGAGACTCGGATCCTGGCTTCTGACACAAACCAGGACCCTGCAGCCACTGGGGACAGAGAACTGCTATCACAGCTTCAGAGGAAGAAACAACAAGAATCCAGACTTCCCTGCAGATTCCCGTGAGTCAAAGAGCCTATCCCCCTCCCCGCAGGCGCGCGCGGATAGCGCCAGAGTAACTGATAGACACGCCCCTCGCTCAAGCTGCAGAGCTTTGCGCAGGGACGAGCGCTCCGCCTTAGGGAATTTGGCGCGCAGGACAGAAGCAGCTCACCTTCGGGGAAATCTGTCAGTGCGCACAGAGGGCTCCCCTTTGAGGAATTGGGGGGAATTTGGCTTGTGGGTCACAGCTCCCCTTCGGGGAATCTTAGAGCGTGCACAAAGGGGCTTCCCTTTGGGGAATTCGGCACGCAGGACGGACTCCGCCCCTCTTCGGGGATTCTGGGAGAGTGCACAAAGGCAGCTCACCTTCAGGGATTTGAGAGTGTGCGCCCTAGCCGGTTTGGCTCAGTAGTGAGAGCACACACAGGACGCAGCTCCACTTCAGGGAATTTGGCACGCCGGACACAGCTGCCTGGGATCCCTGACTCACAGCACATTCACACTAAGAGCCAACGACCCCAATTGTTGGTGCATGCACACACAGAGACCCTGATTCTCAACGAGAAACTGCACAAGGCAACAGAGACTCTGACACTCGATTCTTGGTGCAGACACAGGGAAACTCTGACTCCTGGCACATGCTAAGGATCTCATTTTCAGCACATACCAACAGTGTGGTGCTGACAGGGCCCCTGATTCTAAGTGTGCACAAGAGACCACACGGAACACTGGGACACTGACCCTGGGCAAGTCTGGTTCCCACCAACCAAAGGCAGCCACACGTCCTAGTGTCAGAGCACTTCAGTGAAACTCGGGTGGAGCGAAGTCCCCACAGCGCGCACGGCCGAGGTGCACACAAACAGAAGCTTGAGCTTTCTGGTGATAGCCAGAATGGGGAAACGAAATAACTCACAGAGGAAAGAAAATGTGGAGTCACCAAGAAAGGAAATTAGTGAAACTGAAGCTTGCAACATGACCGAAAAGGAGTTCAGAGTAATGGTCGTGGAATTTATACATCGGATGGATGAGAAAATAAACAACTTATGCAAGAATCAGGAAGAAATGAAAAGTGATATAGCTACAATCAAAAACACCATGGAAAGTTTCAACAGTAGACTACAAGAAGCAGAGGACCGAATTAGTGAGTTAGAAGATCAGGTACAGAAACAAGCTCAATCTGAACAGCAATTGGAGAAAAAAATTAAAAAGCAGGAGGAAAGCCTAAGGGAGCTTCGGGACAACATGAAGCGAAGTAACATGCGTATAATAGGGCTGCCAGAAGGACAAGAAGAGCAGCAGGGATTAGAAAATCTATTTGAAGAAATAATGACAGAAAACTTCCCGGATATGGGAAAGATAAAAGTTACGCAAGTACAGAGAGTCCCAAGCAGGATCAACCCCAAAAGACCCACACCAAGACATGTCATAATCTCAACGGCAAATATAAATGATAAAGAGAGAATCTTAAAGGCAGCAAGAGAGAGACAGAGAGTTACCTACAAAGGAACACCCATCAGATTGTCAAATGATTACTCAACAGAAACACAACAAGCTAGAAGTGAATGGAAGGAGGTATACAAAGTGTTGCAAAGCAAAGGACTGAATCCAAGAATACTATATACAGCAAGACTATCAATCAAAATTGAAGGGGAAATCAGGAGCTTCGCAGACAAAAAAAGACTCAGGGAGTTTATCACCACCAAACCAGCGATGCAAGAATTGCTAAAGGGAATACTGTAAAAAGAAGAAATAAACAGGTAAGAAGGAATACAGACACAAAAATAGATATGACTACAAACAAATACCTTTCAGTAATAACTTTAAATGTAAACGGACTAAATGCTCCAATCAAAAGACATCGAGTGGCTGAATGGATAAAAAAGCATGACCTATATATATGTTGTCTACAAGAGACCCACCTCAGAACAAGAGACTCACACAGGTTGAAAGTGAAGGGATGGAAAAATATCTTCCAGGCAAATGGAAATGAAAAAAAAGCTGGGGTAGCAATACTTGTATCTGAAAAATTAGACCTCAAAGTAAATGCCATAACAAGAGATAAGGAAGGCCACTTCATAATACTAAAGGGAGAAATCCAACAAGTAGAAATAATTCTGGTAAACATATACGCTCCCAATATAGGAGCACCCAAATACATAAAAAAACTCCTGGAGGATATCAAGGGAGAGATTAATAGCAATACAATCATAGTAGGAGACTTTAATACCCCACTATCACCATTGGACAAATCCTCTAAACAAAAAATCAGCAAAGAAACAGCAATCCTAAATGACTCACTAGACCAGATGGAATTAATTGACATCTTCAGAACATTTCACCCCAGAGCCACAGAATATACATTCTTCTCAAGTGCACATGGGTCATTTTCAAAGATAGACCATATGCTGGGTCACAGGCAAAGTCTCTTCAAATTCAAGAAGATAGAAATTATATCAAGCATCTTCTCAGATCACAGTGGCATAAAACTGGAAATCAACTACAATAAATACAATCCAAAGAAATCAAACACATGGAGACTAAACAGCATGCTATTAAACAAGGACTGGGTCACCAGAGAGATCAAGGAAGGAATAAAACACATCATGGCAACAAATTACAATGAAAACACAACAATCCAAAATCTATGGGACACAGCAAAAGCAGTCTTGAGAGGGAAGTTCATAGCTCTACAAGCCTATTGCAAAAAACAAGAAACAATGGTAATAAATTACCTAACCCTACAACTCAAAGAGCTAGAAAAAGAGCAGCAAGAAAAGCCCAGTGTAACCAGAAGGAAGGAAATAACAAAGATCAGAGCGGAGATAAATGACATAGAGACCAAAGAAACAATACAAAAGATCAACAAAACCAAGAGCTGGTTCTTTGAAAAGATAAACAAGATTGATGGACCTCTAGCCAGGCTCACCAAGAAGCAAAGAGAGAGGACCCAAATAAACAAAATCAGAAATGAAAGAGGTGAAATAACAACAGACCCCGCTGAGATACAAAGGATTGTTACAAAATACTACGAACAGCTCTATTCCAACAAACTGGACAACCTGGAGGAAATGGACATATTCCTAGAAAAATACAACCTTCCAAAAATCAATCAAGAAGAATCTCAACAGCTCAATAGGCCAATAACTATGGACGAAATTGAAGAAGTCATCAAAAAGCTTCCGGCAAACAAAAGCCCGGGGCCTGACGGCTTCACAGGAGAGTTCTACCAAACATTCAAGGAAGAACTAAAACCTATCCTCCTCAGACTATTCCAAAAAATTCAAGAGGAAGGAACACTTCCAAGCTCCTTCTATGAAGCCAGCATCACCCTAATACCAAAACCAGATAAAGACAACACAATGAAAGAGAATTACAGACCAATATCCCTCATGAACATAGATGCCAAAATCCTCAACAAAATTCTAGCAAATCGGCTCCAGCAGTACATCAGAAAGATCATACACCATGACCAAGTAGGATTTATCCCAGGAATGCAAGGATGGTACAATATCTGCAAATCAATAAACGTGATACATCACATAAACAAATTGAGAGATAAAAATCACATAGTCATATCAATTGATGCAGAAAAAGCATTTGACAAAATCCAACACCCTTTCTTGATAAAAAACTCTCAACAAGGTGGGAATAGAAGGCTCATACCTCAACATAATAAAAGCTATATATGATAAACCCACAGCAAACATCATACTCAATGGACAAAAGCTAAAAACATTTCCCCTAAGAACAGGAACAAGACAGGGATGCCCACTCTCACCACTCCTGTTTGACATAGTACTGGAAGTATTAGCTATTGCAATTAGACAAGAAGAAGAAATAAAAGGCATCCAAATTGGAAAAGAACAAGTAAAGCTGTCTTTATTTGCAGACGACATGATATTGTACATAAAAAACCCGAAAGACTCTGTCAAAAAACTAATAGACTTAATAAATGAATTCGGCAATGTAGCAGGATACAAAATTAACGCAAAGAAATCTATGGCCTTTCTATACACCAATAGTGAACTTACAGACAGAGAGACTAAAAAGGCAATCCCATTTACCATCACACCAAAAAAATTAAGATACCTAGGAATAAACTTAACTAAGGAGGTAAAAGACCTATACACGGAAAACTACAGGACACTGAAAAAAGAGATAGAGGAAGACGTAAACAGATGGAAGAACATACCATGTTCATGGATTGGTAGAATCAACATCATTAAAATGTCCATACTACCCAAAGCAATCTATAGATTCAATGCACTCCCCATTAAAATACCAACGGCATACTTCACAGACCTTGAAAGAACTCTCCAAAAATTCATCTGGAATAAAAAAAGACCCCGAATAGCCACAGCAATCCTGAGAAAGAAGAATAAAGTAGGAGGGATCTCAATACCAGATTTCAAGCTGTATTACAAAGCCACTATTCTCAAAACAGCCTGGTACTGGCACAAGAACAGACATATAGATCAATGGAACAGAATAGAGAATCCAGATATTGATCCAAACCACTATGCTCAATTAATATTTGACAAAGGAGGCATGAACATACAATGGAATAAAGACAGTCTCTTCAATAAATGGTGTTGGGAAAATTGGACAGACACATGCAAAAAAATGAAGCTAGATCACCAACTTACGCCATACACAAAAATAAACTCAAAATGGATACAGGACTTAAACATAAGACGGGAAACCATAAAAATACTAGAGGAATCCACAGGCAGCAAAATCTCAGACATATGTCAAAAGAACCTCTTCACCGATACTGCCCCTAGGGCAATGGAAGCTAAAGAGAAAATAAAAAAAATGGGACTACATCAAAATAAAAAGCTTTTTTACAGCAAAAGAAAACTATCAACAAAACAACAAGAAAGCCACCGCATGGGAGAACATATTTGCAAATGGCATCACTGATAAAGGTTTAATCTCCAACATCTACAGGCAGCTTATACAACTTAATAAAAGGAAGATAAATGATCCAATAAAAAAATGGGCAACGGACCTAAATAGAATCTTTTCCAAAGAAGACAGAAGGATGGCCAAGAGACACATGAAAACATGCTCAAGGTCACTAATTATCCGAGAGATGCAAATCAAAACAACAATGCGCTATCATCTCACACCTGTCAGAATGGCTATCATCAACAAATCAACAAACGACAAGTGTTGGCGAGGATGCGGAGAAAAAGGAACCCTCGTGCACTGCTGGTGGGAATGCAGACTGGTGCAGCCACTGTGGAGAACAGTATGGAGTTTCCTCAAAAAAACTGAAAATGGAACTCCCATTTGATCCAGTAATCCCACTCCTAGGAATATATCCTAAGAAACTGGGAACACCAATAAGAAAGGAAATATGCACCCCTATGTTCATAGCAGCACAATTTACAATAGCTAAGATCTGGAAACAGCCTAGGTGCCCATCAGCAGATGACTGGATCAGAAAACTATGGTACATCTACACAATGGAATATTATGCTGCCATAAAAAAGAAGGAATTCTTACCATTTGCAGCAACCTGGATGGAATTGGAGAACATTATGTTAAGTGAAATAAGCCAGTCAATGAAAGAAAAATACCACATGATCTCACTCATTTATGGATAATAAAGAACATTAAAAACTTGAACAAAAAGATCGATACAGAGGCAGTAAAGCATCAAACAGTCTGTCAAGTTACAGCAGGAAGGTTAGGGAGAGGTGGGGAAGATAAGAGATCAATCAAAGGACTTGTATGCATGCATATAAGCATAACCAATGGACGCAAAACTCTGGGGGGTGAGGGCATATATGGGAGTGGGGTGGGGGGGGCAATGGTAAGATATGTACACATATAATACCTTAATAAAAAAATTGGGAAAAAAAAAAAAAAAAACCCTTATCTGAGATAGCCCAGGCAAATATGTTCTCCCATGCAGTGGGCTTTATTGTTGTTTTGTTGATGATTTCTTTGGCTGTGCAGGAGCTTTTTATTTTGATGTAGTCCCATTTGTTTATTTTCTCCTTAGTTTTCATTGCCATAGGAACTCTATAGGTAAAGATATTGCTGCAACATATGTCTGATATTTTGCCGCCTATAGTGTCTTCTAAGATTCTTATGGTTTCCCATTACATTTAAGTCCTTTAACCATTTTGAGTTTATTTTTTGTGAATGGTGTAAGTTGGTGATCTAGTTTTATTTTTTTGCATGTATCAGACCAATTTTCCCAGATCCATTTATTGAAGAGACTGTCTTGACTCCAATGTATGCTCTAGCCTGGGTTGTCAAATATTAATAGAGCATAAAGGCTCGGGTCAATTTCTGGGTTCTCTGTTCTGTTCCATTGGTCGATATGTCTGTTCTCTGCCAGTACCAGGCAGTTTTGAGAATGGTGGCTTTATAGTATAGCTGAGTGGTCGGCAAACTGTGGCTCGCGAGCCACATGCGGCTCTTTGGCCCCTTGAGTGTGGCTCTTCCACAAAATACCACGGCCTGGGCAAGTCTATTTTTTTTTTTTTTTTTTTTTTTCATAGAGATTAAGGTGTTCTTTCTTTCTTTATTTTTTTTAAATTTCTTTATCGATTAAGGTATCACATATTTGTCCTCATCGCCCCATTCCCATCCCACACCCCTCCCCACACATGCCCCCAACCCCCCTGTTGCTCACTCTCTACCATATTGACCAAAATGCACAAAATACAACTCAACAAGGCACAATACAGAGGGACCAAAACACCAATGTATTCACAACACCAATAACCCCAATAAAGGTGACCACTAGAGAAAAGATAATTAAGGGAGAGAAAAGAGGGCAAAAATGCTATTGAAAAATGGAAAAAAAGGTAGTAGAGAAAGAAAAAGAACAAAAAAGAAGGGAAAAAATATATGTGTTTGGGGAGAAAACTCCACAAAACAAACAAATAAACCAAAAAATGAAAACAACAAACACCCAGAAGAAAAGGGGAGGGGGGAGCTGAAGAGGCAGGGATTATTTCCAGAAAGTAAGTTAAAGTATTTGAAGGAAAGGGGGAATGGTCACAGTTCAGTATAGAGGAGATAGAAAGAGAATGAATTGATAAGAAGAACAGTAAAAAACAAAATAATCAATAAAAAAATCTCCCCTTTAGCTGAAGCCGGTTTGGCTCCGTGGATGGAGCGTTGGCCTGCAGACTGAAAGGTCCCGGGTTTGATTCCAGTCAAGGGCATGTACCTTGGTTGCGGGCACATCCCAAGTGGGGGGTGTGGAGGAGGCAGCTGATCGATGTTTCTAACTCTCTATCCCTCTCCCTTCCTCTCTGTGGAAAATCAATAAAATATATTTTTAAAAAAATCTCCCCTTTCTTTATTCTATCTACTAGTCCTACCTAATAAAATGGTAATATGTAAATTACCATCACTCTGCTACGCCCACAATTGGGCCAGCGGGAGGCGCAGGGGGCGGGACTCAGGGTGGCTGGGGTAGCCGATTGGGCCAGCATCTGCGCCATGGCTGTGCTGCGGAACAGAAGGGGCCTCTGGGGCAGCGAGCTCACATCCCGCCGCGGACCATCAAAAGCAGGGGAGCTGGGTGCCTGTCTGCTCCGGCACCAGGCCTTTCAGAACCCTCCGCCGAGCCGGAGGCTTCTGAAAGGCCTGGTGCACCAGCGGACAAGCACCCAGCTCTTCTGCGATCGAAAGTGAAAGCATGTAGGGGACCCTACACGTGCATGATTCAATCATGCACTGGGCCTCTAGTATCTATATATTCATCTATTTTTGGAAAAGGAGAATAGAGAGCAAAAAGGCTTAAATTTGGTGAGTGAAACTAATTAAGAAATTAGGAGAAGAAGAGAGCAAGCAAGGAGAGGAAAATCAAAAGCATTTTTAAAAAGGAAAAAAAAATTGGCTAGCAAAGAAAGAGACAAGAGAGGGGTGCATGGACTTGGAGCAGGGGAGAGGAAATTAGATATATGAGTAAGACAACAGAGACTACTATAATAGTAACATGTCAATAAAGCAGATAAAGAAAATCAATTTTTAACATGGAATAAAAAGAAAGGAGAGAAAAAAAACTAAAGCAGAAACAGGAGAAGAAAAACAAGATGAAAAAGGGAGAAGTGAGGAAGAAAAGATTGGCAAAAAGGAAAAAAGTAAAATAATGTAACAAAAATAAAAATAAAATGTAGAACACTAATTCAAAAAAATAAAAGTTTAAAAATAATAAATAAAAAAATAAAAATAAAATAAATAAAATAAAATTTCCTTTTCTTTCTTAAGTAAAAGATAAAAAATAAAAAAGTAAAGTAGTGGTCATTCACTTCAGTTGTGTTTTAATGTCCCACGGGGGCTGGTTTAAGACCCCTCTCTACTGTTCTGTCTGCCACTTCTCAGTTTCCTATTATGTAGTCAGCACCGTGTTGAAGTTCCCAGCGATCCACCACTCCTCTATGTCGGTAGCCAAAGCCTCAGTACAGGCAGGAGGGATCAATCTTCCAGCTTTGTTTGCCTGCCTGCTTTCAGTCGTATTTACACAAGCGTCTATTTCTGACATGGGCTCTAGGTGAGGGTGTTGCTGTTTTAGTTTCCAGGACCAAATGGCCCCTCAGCCAAGTCCCTGAGGGCTCCATGGGGGTATTCAGAATCCTTGTTTCCCTGCAGAGCTTGAGGCTGGGTGTGGTTGTGCTGCGAGGAGGGGCTGGCTCTTCAGGAGAAAAATGGCTGCTTAGGGTTGGAGGGACCGAACTGTCCCTGAGCTGGATTCCTTGTCGCCTCTCCCTGTTTTGCTCCCCAGACTCCACAAAACCACCTCCACCTGTACTGCAGCCTCAGCGAATGTTTGTATAATTGAAAGATACTATATACTGGGTTTAGTGAGGAAAACCAAGGAAAATACAAAGACAGGGAAACCATGCCACTCCTCCTTTCTCTCCCCCTGGCACGAGCGGCCAGTGCAGAACTTCAGGCTGCCTTTCTGGGCTCAGCCTCCCTCATCTGTGGACTTAGATCTAGAGTCCCTGGCTGCCAGCAGCCCCGTGGACACCCGTCCACAGGCAAGTGTTACGCCTGTCTCCAAGGGACGCGGACTTGGTGCAGCGCAGTTTCCTTCTGACCCTCTCGTCCCAGGGTCGTGCATCTCTCTTTCCAGCCCAGTTCCCCAATCCTACCATTCTCCAGGTGTCCTCTGTCCTCTCCAGCCATGGATTGTCTCACCAGCCGTGTTTAATTCGCCAAATCCAAGTGGATGCTATTCCATTTAGTTGTTTCTTCTATCTGCTCCATGAGAAGGCACAGGACACATCCACCTATTCGGCCGCTATTTTGTCTCCCCCTGGACAAACTTTTCAGAAGCCCATGGCCAAGGAGGCTGGAGTCTCGGTGTTTGTGGATTCACAGCCGAGGCAGCAGGTCCCTGGCCTGTGTGGCTGTAGGGTCCCAGCTGGTGTCCGAGGGCTCCCAGGTGGAGGTGAGGCTGGGCTCCCTGTCACAGCCACTCTCCCTTCAAGATGCCGTGGCCTCTGCAGCAGAGCCAGCCACCTGGGGAGAGATTTCAGCGGTAGCAGAGGCTGCCTGGCTAGGGGAGCCTGGTCTGCCAGTCCCCAACAGTCCTACGGAATGTAACTTCCCTCCCTCACACACACACAAACATGCTCCACACGTCCACACATTCCCTTTTCACTCCCTCACTCACATTCTCTTCCACACTGCTGTCCCGTCCGCCACCATCTTGGGTTCCAACATATCATGTTTTTAATAATATAAGACTAATTTACAATGTTATTTGTACACAAATTGTAAGCACATATTCCTAATGACATTTGTATTGTATTTCTTTGTCTTTTTTTTTTTTTACTGATGACTCTAACTGGTGAACTCTATAGCACCCATGTCCTGCATTGATTGAGGTTAAGATTAATTTGCTAGGCACTATATTTTATTTTATTAATCAAAATTAATAAATTGGGATTAAGAAAACTCTCAACATCAATGTTGTATAATATTAAAGATACGTAAGGACTGTGAGATATTTATTTCTTTTCTAAGTTACAAATTGAGAGATACAAATGAAAATGAAACAAAGATTCAATTGAAATACATGCTATTGTAGTTGTGCGGAAAGCTATATTAAATGCCAAAGTAGCTCTTTCTAGTGTTAGTTCAGTTATTTTGATAGTACTAGTCTTTCATTTGGAAGAAAATATAGTAGTTATTAGTTGCCTCTAAGGAAAAGGAGAGAAGAAAACAGGCGAGAGGAAAGAAGGTAGAGAGGGAAGTGGGGGGGGCGTGGAGGGAAAGACTTGGTCTTTAGGTCCTAGACATAGTTTACCCCTGTATAATGAGTCTAACTCCCTGAACTCTTTAAGAACATAATAGATAAAACTATTCTCCGTTTTCACTGAATTGATCTATTTTATTATTCCTCAACCATGTAATGGTGGTTTCATATCAATGGGACCTTTGTTCCAGAGATCCCTTGAGTCAAATTCAAGTTAGTTTTTGTAAACATGACCTCTGTCATGTCTTATCACAGCCTGGTGTCATCAGTGAAATGCTTGTTGTTGAGAAATAAATCTTTGCTAGAGTGGACTGCAAAAAAAAAGCATCTCAGCTCCTCTAGGAAGAGAAATGTTATATTGTTTTTTGCTTGTTTCTTCTTATTATGAAGAAAAAGCATCTTTTTCTTTCATAAGAAAATATAACCTTGGTTGAATATATTAAAATACAAACTTTTGCTGTTTTTTTTTTTTTTTTTGAAGGAGATGAAGTATATGCATGAATAACCAAAAGAGTTGTTCTTCAAAAGGGATAGTGTCCTTCACAATATAGATTTAATACTATCCACAAATTCTGCATTGGCATGTTTTTAATATTTTTATTGTAAACATATTGCTACAAGAGATGTCTGAGATTTTGCTGTCTATGGTTTCTTCTAAGCTTTTTATGGTTTCATGTCTTACATTTAAGGCTTTTATTCATTTTGAGTTTATTTTTTTGTATGGTGTAAGTTGGTGGTCTAGTTTCATTTTTGTTTGCATGCATCTGTCCCATTTTCCCACACCATTTATTGAAGAGACTTTCTTGACTCCATTGTGTGATTTTGCCTCTTTACCAAATATTAATTGAGCATAATGGCTTGTGTCAATTTCTGGGTTTTATGTTCTGTTCCTTTGGTCTATATGCCTGTTTTGTGCCAGTATCAGGCTGTTTTGAGAACAGTGGCTTTGTAGTATAATTTGTATCTGGTATTGTGACCCCCCCAACTTTATTCTTCTTTCTCAAGATTACTGCAGCTATTAAAGGCCTTTTTTTGATTCCATGTAACTTTTTGGAGAGTTTGTTCTAGGTATGTGATATACGCCATTGGTATACTAATGGGGATAGCATTGAATCTATAGATTTCTTTGGGTAGTATGGACATTTTAATGATGTTGATTCTACCAATCCATGAACACAGTATATTCTTCCAATTGTTTATGTCTTCCTCTATCTCTTTTATCAACACCCTGTGGTTTTCTGAATATAGGTCTTTTACTTCCTTGGTTAAGGTTATTCCTAAGTATCTTGTTTTTTTGTTGTTGTTGTTTATTTTGATTTTATTTTTTGGGGGGTGTTGTTGTTGTTGCAATGGTAAATGGGATTGCTTTTTTAGTGTTTTTTTTTTTCTGAGAGTTCATTATTGGTGTATAAAAATGCCATAGATTTCTGGGTATTAATTTTGTATCCTGGTAGCTTGCTGAATTCATTTATTAAATCTAATAGTTGTTTTTTTTAATGAAGACTAGGTTTTTCTATGTACAATATCATGTTGTCTGCAAATAATGACAGTTTTACTTCCTCTTTTTCAATGTGGGTGCATTGTATTTCTTCTTCTTGTCTGATCACTATTGCTAGCACTTCCAGTACTATATCAAACAGGAGTGGTGAAAGTGGGCATCCCTATCTTGTTCCTATTCTTAGGGGAAATGGTTTTAGTTTTTACTATTGAGTATGATGTTGGCCATATGTTTGTCATATAAGGCTTTTATTATGTTGCAGTATGATCCCTGTATTCCCACTTTACTGAGAGTTTTGATCAAAAAAGGGTATTGAATTTTGTCAAGTGCGTTTTTTACATTAATTGATATGATCATGTGATTTTTGTCTTGTAATCTGTTAATGTGCTGTATCACAGTTATTGATATGCAGATATTGTATCAGCCTTTCATCCATGGACTAAATCACAGTTGGTCATGATGGATGATCTTTTTAATGTATTGCTGGATCCAATTTGCTATAATTTTGTTGAGGATTTTATCATCATTTTAATTGTTTATGCCTTTGTTTCTCTCTATATATTTATTCTTCTCAATACAGCCGTCCCTTTAGCATTTCTCAGTGCTGATTTAGGGGTGATAAACTCCTTTAGACTTTTTTTTTTTTGGTCTGAGTAGCTCTTTATTTCACCGTATATGTATTTTTTAATGCTAGCCTTGCTGGATACAGTAATCTTTGTTTCAGATCCTTGCTTTTTATTACTTTGAGTATTTCTTGCCATTTCCTTCTGGCCTGTAGAGTTTCTGATGAGAAATAAGATGACAGCCTTGTGTGAGCACCTTTATAGGTAACAAATTGTTTTTCTCTTGCTGCCTATAAAACTATCTCTTTACCTTTAATTTTGTCATTTTACTTATTATGTGTCAGGTTGTGAACCTATTTGGTTCTTCTTACTTGGGCCTCTCTGTGCTCCCTGAACTTGTGTGACTTTTTCCTTAACCAATTAGGGAACTTTTATGCCATTATTTTTTCATACACATTCTCTATACTTTGCTCACTTTCTTCCTCTCCTGGCACTCCTATTTTGCAAATATTATTACATTTCTTATTGTCACACAGCCCCCTTAAGCTGTCCTCCTGTTTTTTTCTTGTTGGTTCTCTGATTGAGTGCTTTTTTCTACTCTATCTTCTATTTCACTGATCAGATTCTTTGCTTCCCCTAATCTGTTGTATATTCCTTCCACTGCATTATTTTTTAATTTTATTGCTTTCAGAGAGGAAGGGAGAGGGAAAGGGAGAGAGGAGAGAGGAGAGAAAGACAGACAGAGAGAGAGAGAGAGAGAGAGAGAGAGAGAGAGAGAGAGAGAGAAAACCTCAATGATAAGAATCATTGATCAGCTGTCTCCTGCATGCCTGACATTGGGGATGAAGCCCGCAACCCAGGCATATGCCTTGACCAGGATTAAAATCATGACCTCATGTTTCATAGGTCGACGTTCAACCACTTAGCTATGCTGGCTAAGCTCCACTGTGCTCTTTATTAGTGCTATGTTATTCTGCATAGTTTCTATATCTTTTCTCATGCAGTTGAGCATCTTTATCATCATCATTCTGCACTCTATGTCTGATAAATTTCTTATCTCCATTTCATTTAGCTCATCTCCTGGAGAATTCTCTTGCTCTTTCATTTGTTTACCCATTTTGGCTGCCTGTTTGGGGTTGTGTCTTTGTATTAGATAGATCTGCTATGCCTCTCAATCTCTAGTGTTGGGCAATTTCAGATTTTTTGTGTGACTGGTCCTGAGTACCATGTTTGGATCTATCAGTAAACCTCAGCTTGTGACTCCCTCTACTCAGCTGGGTTCCTTTGGAAAGGGCCAATATGTGCATCAGGGTCTGCTTTTCCTAGCCCCAGGCCCTGAATTAGTTCAGGCAAAGACTAAAATCACAAAATGATTATTGATGTTTGTAATTCCATTGTTTTGTATCATCAGCAGTGCCTGTTTCAGAATGATCATCAGTTTGAAAATGTGTTGACAAAAAATAATTACTAATTTCTGTAGATCTTTTAAATTTTGAAAATGAACTACATGTTAATAACAATGACTTTATAATCATTTAACATGTGTATACATTTTTTGGATACCATATATATTTGTATGCATATATACATATTTATGTATATGTAAGAGTCAATCAAAATAATTTTTAATTGAAATTTAATGAGTCAAATTATTGAATATAGGTATGAAAATCTTTCTATTTTCACACTGAATGTTACAATGTTATTTCAAATAGAAACTAGTAAAGAACAATGCTATATGTTGAAAGTAATACCAGGAAAAGAGAAATACATTTGAGGTATACACATGTTTGTATACCTGGCTTTCCTGTGAGATAGACAAGTTCAATTCATGCCATTATTGTTTGGCCAATACTTATATTAATTTTCAAGATTGGAAATTAAAAATGTTAATGGCAAACAAAAATTATTTCTTCTAGTTAACTAACACTGTAAAAAAGGAGTGGAATAGCATGGCATAAGGATAGGCTCAATAGGCCTATAAATGGTGCTGTGAAAAAAATTTGTAAGATTTAGTCCTTTATGTCCTGACACCACACTTCCATACACACTCCCAAAAGTAATAGAAATCATTGAATTAAAAAATATATCAGCTATAAAATGTCCTAAGATAAATTCTGAAATGGAGAAAACTCATCTGGCAAATTATGAATGGATAGACATATGTGAGCAAAAGTAGCAACAAATAAGTTAAGCTGGTGTGAAATACTTAATCACAAAATATCTTAGCTAATAAAGAGGGAATATGCTAATTGACCCTCATGCCGTCGCAAAGATGGCGGCACCCACAGCCACAAGATAGCAGCACCCAGTCGCCTCAGCCCCACCAGAAGGCCTGGCCTTGCCGCGCTCCTTGCTCTGGAGCCCCCTACCCGGCCCGAGGTGCAGGCAAGCCTCAGGTAACCAGGGCCGGCCGATGCTTGTGCTGCCAGCAGTGGCAGCAGCAGAGGTGTGATGGGGTGTTGCCTTCCCCTGATTGCTGGGTCGCCTCCCACCCCTGAGGGCTCCTGGACTGTGAGAGGGGGCAGGTGGGGCTGAGGGACCCCCCCTCCAGTGTATGAATTTTCATGCACCATGCCTCTAGTAACTAATAAAAGAGCAATGTGGAAATTGTTGAGACGAACAGAACCATTCTATATAGCACAGGTGGATTCCCTTGACCATATCAACAATAATTTATTTTAAGAACAAGTAAAATGGAAGAAATATAATATGCTCATTGTTTTAAGTTGCTATCTCCATTCCTGCTTTCCATACCACTATCAAATTACTTTTACCCAAGTTTTAGGAGAGACATGTTAGCATTATAGAATTTATGATGTATCTGATTTTTCTATCAGCATGGTGATTCCACAGGTTGAGAATTGCTAGCCGGGTCACCTAAGACCATCGGAAAACACAGATATTTACATTACTATTCATTAACAGTAGCAAAATTACAGTTATGAAGTAGCAACAAAAATAATTTTATGGTTGGGGGTCAGCACAACATGAGGAACTGTATTAAAGGGTCGCGGCATTAGGAAGGTTGAGAACCACTGCTCTATACTGAACTGAGGTCCTCCTCATATTCATCTAATTCTTAACCTTACTTTCTGATTCTGCCCCCACCCTCTTTACTGGGAATTTGGTATGTATGTATGTTTTGGTTTACCTCTTTGTTCTCTGGTAATATATATATATTACAGGCACGGTGCATAAAATCCATGCACTGGGGGGGTGTCCTTCAGCCCAGCCTGCACGCTCTCCAATCTGAGAACCCTAGGGGGATGTCCGACTGCCAGTTTAGGTCCGATCCTGCAGGGCCTAAACTAGCAGTCAGACATCCCTCTCACAATCCGGGACTGCTGGCTCCTAACCACTCCCCTGCCACCTTGATTGCTGCCTAACTGCTCCCCTGTGGGCCCGATTGCCCCCAACAGACCTCCTCTGCTGGCCTGATCACCCCAAAAAGCCTTACCCTGCTGGCCCGATTGCCCCCAACTGCCCTCCTCTGCTGGCCTGATGGCCCCCAACCACTCTCCCCTGCAGGCCTGGTTGCTCCCAACTGCCCCCTCCTGCTGGCCAACTTGTGGAGGCCATCTTGTGGTGGCCATCTTGTGGTGGTCATCTTTTGATGGCCATTTGTGGTGGCCATCTTGTGACAACATGTGGTGGCCATCTTGTATTGACATGGGGGCAGCCATCTTGTGGTGGCCATCTTGTGATGATGTGGGGCAGCCATCTTGTGACAACATGGGGGCGGCCATTTTGTGATGATGTGAAATCAAGAGGGTCACTAGCCTTTGATTAGTATAGATATTTTTCCCTTTTTCTTTCTTTTTCTTTTCTCTCATACCATTTTTTTCTCTCTTTGATATCATTTGTGCTCTTTTCTCTCCCCTAGTTCTCTTTTTTCTGATAGTCACTTATATTGGGGTTATTGGAGTGGTGAGTACATTCATATTTTGTTCCCTTTATGTTGTGTCTTGTCGAGGTGAATTTTATCCTGTTTGGCCAATGTTCCAAGAGCAAGTCACATAACTAGACACCCAGAGAGGAGACTCCATCCACGAACGGGTCAATAACACTCCTGACACAACTACAGAGGCAGGAATATGGCAGAGCGAGGGAGAGAGCATGAGTGAGTGAAGGAGCAAAAGATGAGTGTGTGGTCCTGTGGGGTGTGTGTGTGAGTGAGGTACAGTTAAATCCTGCAGGACCTTCGGGGGCAGGCTCACTGAGCTCGCCTTACTAGGCAGTCTCTGCTACCAATGCAAACAATCCCAGAGTGGCCGGCTTTTCCTCAGAGGCCTTGCCTCTTTGAAGGGGAGAGCTGCTGTGACTGGGAGCCCAGCCTCACCTCCACCCAGGGTGCCCTCATATAACACCTGAGATAACGCCTCCATCTAAGGAGCAGCAGCCACGCACAGCCCGCCCCCTTCTAAGGAGCAACAGCCTCATGAGCAGCCTACCCCCATGAGAAGAGCAGTGGCCGCATGAGCAGCAGCTTTGTGAGCAGCCCAGCCCCATCTGAGGAGCAGCACTGTATGAGCAGTCTCCCTGCACCAGCCAGGGGAACCACCACTGCTGCGAACAGCACCCAACAGAGGAGCTGCTGCCAACTGAACAGCCACCACCTGAGGAGCCACTGCCACTGAAGGAGCAGCCCCTGCACAACTTGACAATTCGATCCTCTGGTGAGAACAAAAATGGGTAGACAAAGAAAACCCTGAAAGAAAGAAAAGGTGGAATCATCAGAAAAGCAGCTAAGTAAAATGAAGGAATGCAACATATCAAAAAGGATTCAGAATAAGGGTCATACAGTTCATAAACTGATGGATGAAAAAATGAACAACCTATGTAAGAATCAAGAAGAAATAAAGAGTGATATAGCTACAATAAAAAACATCATGGAAAGTTTCAACAGTAGACTAGGAGAAGTGGAGGACCAAATTAGCGAATTAGAAGACAGGGAAGGAAAACACACCCAAACTGAATGACAATTGGAGAAAAAAATTAAAAGACAGGAGGAGAGCCTAAGGGAGTTTTGGGACAACATGAAATGAAGCAACATACGAATAATAGGGGTGCCAGAATAATAGGAAGAACAAGGGTTAGAAAACATATTTGAAGAAATAATATCAGAAAAATTCCTTGATGTGGGGAGGAAAAAAGTCACACAAGCACAGAGAGTACCAAACAAAATGAACCCGAAAAGACCTACACCAAGAAACATCATAATTAAGATGGCAAATGTTCAGGACAAAGAGAGAATCTTAAAGGCTGCAAGATACAGTCAGAAATTTACATACAAAGGATCCCCCATTAGATTATCAAATGATTTCTCAACAGAGACACAACAGGCCAGAAAGGAATGGAAGGACATTTACAAAGTGATGCAAAGCAAGGGACTGAATTAATGAATACTCTATCTAGCAAGGCTATCATTAAAAATTAAAGGGGAAATAAGGAGCTTCACAGAAAAAAAAAAGGCTAAAGGAGTTTATCACTACCAAGCCAGCAATGCAAAAAATGCTAAAAGGACTGGTGTAAAAAGAAGAAATAAAAAAGGAAGAAGAAACACAGGCACAAAAGATAAAAATGGCTACAAACAAGTGCCTATCAATAATAACATTAAATGTAAATGGACTAAATACTTGAATCAAAAGACATTGAGTGGATGAATGAATTTTAAAATATTGACTGATATATATGCTGTCTACAAGAGACTCACCTCAGAACAAGGGACTCACACAGACTGAAAGTGAAGGGATGGAAAATATATTTCAGGTGAAAAGAAATGAAAAAAAAAAGCTGGGATAGCAATACTTATATCTGACAAAATAGACTTTAAAGTGAAGGCCATAAAAAAAGATAAGGAAGGCCACTTTATAGTACTAAAGGGATCAGTACAACAGGAGGCTATAACCCTGATAAACATAGATGTACCCAATGAAGGAGCACACAAATACATAAAAAACGAACAAACAAACAAACAAAAAACCAAAAAAACCCTCCTGGAAGATATCAAAGGTGAGATCGACAACAATACAATCATAGTTATGGACTTTAATATCCCACTGGTAACACTGGATAAATCCTCTAGACAAAAAAATCAGAAAAGAAACAGCAATCCTAAATGACTCACTAGATCAGATAGACTTAATTGACATCCTCAGAACATTTCACCCCAAAGCCATGGAATATACATTATTCTCAAGTGCACATTGGACATTTTCAACGATAGACCACATATTGGGTCACAAGCAAAGTCTCTCCAAATTCAAGAAGATTAAAATCATATCAAGCATTTTCTCAGACCACAATGGCATAAAATTAGAAATAAACTACAATAAAAACAATAAAAAAATTTAAACACTTGGAAGCTGAATAGCATGTTATTAAACAATTAATGGGTTACCAATGAGATCAAAGAAGAAATTAAAAACCTCCTGGAAATGAATGACAATGAAAACACAACAATCCAAAATCTATGGGACACAATGAAAGCAGTCCTGAGAAGGAAATTTTTAGCTCTACAGGCCTACCGTAAAAAAACAAGAAAAAATGGTAGTAAATCATGTAACTCAACAACTTAATGAATTAGAAGAGTGCAACAAGAAAAGCCCATGATGAGCAGAAGGAAGGAGATAATAAAGATCAGAGCAGAAATAAATGACATAGAGACAAAAAAAAAATACAAAAGATCAATGAAACCAAGAGTTGGTTCTTTGAAAGGATAAATAAGATTGATGAACCTCTAGACAGGCTCACCAGGAAAGCAAAGAGAGGGGACCCAAATAAACAAAATCAGAAATGAAAGAAGTGAAATAACAAGAGAACCCACAGAAATACAAAGGATTGTTTAAAAATACTATGAACAACTCTATTAAAACAAACTAGACAATCTGGAGGAAATGGAGATATTCCTAGAAAAATACAACCTTCCAAAACTCAATCAGGAAGAATCTAAAAATCTCAATAGGCTAATAACTATGGGAGAAATTGAAGCAGTCATCAAAAAGCTTCCAGCAAACCAAAGTCTGGGGCCAGACGGCTTCACAGGGAAGTTTTACTAAACATTCAAGGAATAACTAAAACCTATCCTCCTCACACTATTACAAAAATTCAAGAGGAAGGCACGCTTCCAAGCTGATCCTATAAAGCCAGCATTACCCTAATACCAAAACCAGATAAAGACAACACAATGAAAGAATTACAGGCCAATATCCCTCATGAACATAGATGCCAAAATCCTCAACAAAATTCCAGCAAATCAGGTCTAGCATTACATCAGAAAGATCACACACAATGATGAAGTGAGATTTATTCCAGGGATGCAAGGATGGTACAATATCTGCAAATCAATAAACGTGATATATCACATAAAAATTGATAGATAAAAATCACATAGTCATATCAATTGATGCAGAAAAAACATTTAACAAAATCCAACATCCTTTCTTGATAAAAGCTTTAGGCAAGGTGGGAATAGAAGGATCATACCTCAACATCATAAAAGCCATGTATGACAAACCCACAGCCAACATTGTACTCAATGGGCAAAAACTAAAACCATTTCCTCTAAGAACAGGAACAAGACAGGGATGCCCACTCTCACCTCTCCTATTCAACATAGTACTGGAAGTGCAAGCCATACCGATCTGACAAGGAGAAGAAATAAAAGGTATCTAAATTGCAAAAAAATAAGTAAAACTGTCCTTATTTGCAGATGACATGATACTGTACATAGAAAACCCTAAAGACTCCCTCAAAAAATTATTAGAATTAGTAAATGAGTTTGGCAATGTAGCAGGATACAAAGTTAATTCCAAGAAATGTATGGCATTTCTATACACCAATAGTGAACTTACAGAAAGAGAGACTAAAAAAACAATCCCATTTACCATAGCACCAAAAAAATTAAGATACCTAGGAATAAACTTAACTACGGAGGTAAAAGTCCTATATGCGGAAAACTACAGGACACTGAAAAAAAATAGATAGAGGAAGACATACACAGATGGAAGAACATACCGTGTTCATGGTTTTGTAGAATCAACATCATCAAAATGTCCATACTACCCAAGGCAATCTATAGATTCAGTGTGCCCCCCATTAAGATAACAACAGCATCTTTCACAAATCTAGAAAGAACCTTCTAAAAATTCATCTGAAATAAAAAAAAGACCCTGAATAGCTGCAGCAATCCTGAGAAGAACAAAGTAGGTGAGATTTCAATACCAGATATCAAGCTGTATTACAAAGCCACTGTTCTCAAAACTGCCTGATACTGGCACAAGAACAGACATATCAACCAATGGAATAGAATAGAGAACCCAGAAATCGACCCAAACCACTATGCTCAATTAATATTTGACAGAGGAGGCAAGAACATTCAAGGGAGTCAAGACATTTTCTTCAATAATCGGTGTTGGGAAAATTGGACAGATACATGCAAAAAAATGAAACTAGACCACCAACTTACACCATACACAAAAATAAACTCAAAATGGATAAAGGACTTAAACATAAGAAGGGAAACCATAAAAATACTAGAGGAATCCACAGGCAGCAAAGTCTCAGACATATGCCGAAGCAATGTCTTCAACAATACAGCTCCTAGGGCAATGGAAACTAAAGTGAAAATAAACAAGTGGGACTACATCAAAATAAAAAGCTTTTGCACAGCAAAAGAAACCATCAACAAAATCACATTAATCCCACTGCAATGGAGAAAATATTTGCCAATGTTATCACTGATAAGGGTTTAATCTCCAACATTTACAAGGAACTCATACAACTTAACAAAAGGAAATAAACAACCCAATAAAAAAATGGACAACGGACCTAAATAGATACTTTTTGAAAGAAGACATAAGGAAGGCCAAGAGACATATGAAAACATGTTCAAAATCACTAATCATCAGAGAGATGCAAATCAAAACAACAATGCAGTACCATCTCACACCTGTCAGAATGGCTATCATCAACAAATCACCAAATTACAAGTGCTGTCAAGGATGCGGAGAAAAAGGAACCCTAGTGCACTGCTGGTGGGAATGCAGACTGGTGCATCCCCTGTGGAGAACAGTACGGAATTTCCTCAAAAAACTAACAATGAAACTCCCATTTGACTCAGTGATCCCACATCTAGGAATATATCCCAAGAAACTAGAAATACCAAACAGAAAGGATATATGCACCCCTATGTTCATAGCAGCACAACTTACCATAGCTAAAATTTGGAAACAGCCTAAGTGCCCATCAGCAGATGAGTGGATTAAAAAGCTGTGGCACATCTACACAATGGAATACTACACTGCAGTAAAAAAGAAGGAATTCTTACCATTTACAACAGCATGGATGGAACTGGAGAGCATTATGCTATATGAAATAAGCCAGTCAGAGAAAGATAAATATCAAATGATCTCACTCATTTATGGACTATAATGAGAAACATAAACTGATGAACAAAAACAGATCTAGAGAGCAGAGAAGCGCAGTAACCACCAGGGGGCAGCTCCTGTATTGAGCGTTTGCCCCTGATGGTCAGTGCACATCATAGCGACTGGTCATTTAGCCATGGGTGGAAACTGGCTCTCCGACATTCCCCGAGGGGTCCCAAATTGCGAGAGGACTCAGGCTAGGCCGTGGGACCCCAGTAGTACATGTATGGGGTTTGGGGAGGGTTGTGGGAGCTTGGCTAGCTGGGGAGGGACCACGGGAGTGCTCCAGGGTGTGTACAGCCTGTCTCTCTCAGTCCTGATAGGCCAGACCCCAGCAGCAAGGTAACATATTCTTTGAAGCATCTGCCCCCTGGTGGTCAGTGCATGTCATAGTGACTGGTTGATCGGTCAACTGTCTTCCCCCTGGTGGTCAATGCACATTATAGAACATTTGAGAGGCCTTAGCATATCATTAACATGTTACGCTTTGATTGGTTGAGCAGCAGACCAGACGACCGGACACTTAGCATATTAGGCTTTTATTATATAGAACATTAGACTAATGCACCCAAAGCTACGCATCAGGCTTTTTATTATAGTTTGCATAGAAATATTGACATTTCTCAAAAACAACCCAGCCAGATCCATCTCTGAAGATTGGTCTCACAATGCAATTATCCTGGTACCTGGGGGAAACATTGGGTGTTAGGGGATCTTCAGGGCATGGATTATGAGTTACAATGTGGACATGCAAACTTAAAGAAGAGCAGGAAGAATGGTAGCAAGTTGAACATAATAGTTGAAATCATGGACCCTGGAGTCAAACAGGTTGGGTTCAAATTTCTGCTTTATCACCTACCAGGTATGTCATCTGGAGAAAACTGTTAAATTTCTCTATGTCTCTGTTTCCTCATCTACAATATGAGGGTTATAATCAGGTCTTTTTTCATAGTTTTTTGTGAATATTAAATGAGTCCTTTAATTAAGAAATTATTTCTGTCTCAAATAATCATATTGCTACCTGGCAAATCTCAGACATAACATAGAAAAGATATTAGAGTGACGTAATTTAGCATAGAATATTTGAGAGATAGTCAAGCACAAGGGCTTTAATTGAGGTGTTCTTGCATTTAAATCTGGGTTACTGTGCTCACTAGATGAATGTTTTTTTGGCAATTTACTTAACATTTGTGTGACTGTGTTTTCTCATTTGCAAAATGCATCTGCAGTAGCTACCTCATTGTGTTCTTGAGAGAATTAAATGTATTAATCAATGAATGAACACATGAATGCTTACAAAATCTCTGGTACACAGAAAAACTGACATAAAAATAAACACTAAAACAACAAGCAATTTATTAAAATGGATTGAATAGGCAGAACACTGGATTTCTAATACAGTTTTGCCATGTATTTACTTTATAATTCTAGGCCAGTGGGTGGCTGGGTGCGGGGATGGAGGGATCCAGAAAAAAAGAAAAATATCATGGACACTGACAACAATGTGGCAATTGCCAGGGAATGGAGAGTATAGGGGGGTTATAGTAATGGAAAGAATCTTTACTTGGGGTGGTAAATACAGAGTATAGATGATGTGCTGTGGAATTATGCACCTGAAATGTGCATAATTGTGTTAACTAGTGTCACCCAATAAATTCAATAAAAAGGCAGAAAAGAAAGAAAAGAATAAAACATATCAGAATAAAAAGAAAATAAAAGAAACACAGAATAAAAAGAAAAGAAAAAGAAATACATATCAGAATCATATAATTTGACTTTTGAATTGCTTGATCCAAGTATGGATAATTTTATATGAAAGTATGTTTAACTCCTTACTATTATTGTGTAAATGAGAAGTGTGTAAGAAGTTAACATGGATGACAATAATTTGATTGATTGGTTACATGAAAATTATGTCCAAGAAATATACACAGGCATTCCTCACTTTCAGTGGTTATGTGAAACAATAAGATGAATTTGGATTCTGACACCTAGCAAAGCAGTCTTTAAAATCAATAGAAATTTTTGAAAATGTCCAATGACCTGTAAAAAATTTGGTTAACATTTTAAAAACTCCCTTAACTTGGATAAATAGATGAGGATAAGTAAATAGATTAGTGGTGACTTTAGTTTTTGAAGCCTAGAGAATAAAACTCTTTTTATAGATGCAATAATGAATAGTTTGTTCCCTTTTTCTCAACAGTTCAATTCTATTACAAACCAGCAGATCTGGTCTCAGTTGCTGAACCTGATAAATTTTCATTAGGCTGCACATTGTTCTTTCTCAAACTCCTAAAGAAAAATTAATAATATAGCTAAAACCAAATAATCTATTAGAAATTTATTGCGGGGCATCTGTTTCACACAAACTTAGTTAGAATCCTGCCTCTTAATTCAGGAGACACTAACAGTTATATCTCCAGGCACAGTACTCCCAGCAAAAATACCCAAACCTTAGTTAAATTGCATTTTAAGCTTCAGCTGTAATAATTAAGTTAATGCCATATACCTGGTGTTCACACAATGCGCTCAAACAAAAAGGAAGTCACAGTTTGACATTATTGGTATTCAAGCAAGCAAATAATCTATTCCTTTAGATTCTAAAGTTTAGAAAAATAAATAAATTAAATAGTGAGGCCTTGAAATACTGGAGTCAGATTAAACAGCATCATGGAATGAAATTTGCCCATTTCTGGGAAGAAACAGTGATAAAGAAAATAAACCAAAATGAAAGAAATATATGGGCAATAGACATGGAAATCGAGTACTTCTTTGCTGGAGAAATAATGAAGAACATTTGTATTATTTTTACATTAGCAAGAAAGGAAATTAATGGCATTTTAAAAGTTATATGAGCCCTGACTAGGTGGCTCAGGTAGCTGGAGTGTCATCCTTTACACCAAAAAGTTGCTGGGTTCAGTCCCTGTCAGGGCTCGCACAAGAGGCAACCAATCAATGTTTCTCTCTCACATCAATCTCTCTCTCTTTCTCTCCTCTCAACCCCTGTTCATCTCTCTAAAATCAATAAACATATCACATAGTCTCCAGTGAGGATTAAAAAAAAATTATATGAAAGACTCTCTGTGTGGGGAGGTGGCTATAAATTTATTTTACAAATATGTATTAAATATTTAATTGTGTACCAGGCACTATTCTAGCAACCAGAGTTATGTTGAATAAGACAGATAAGACACTTGCTTTCCCATGAGGTGAACAAAAATATTCAAGTAAACAAAAACTTAAAATTATTTTTAAAAATTATAAATGTTATCGAGGTCACAAGGTGCCATGAAATTGGGAGTTACTGGGGTAAATAGAAAACTATTTTAGATCTGATGGTCTGAGGAAGACCTCTCTAAGAAAGTTAAGTTGAGGCTGTTTGTTACTACTTAGAGTTCAGATTTAAAATGTAAAACAATAGTTTATACCAGTGCTAATTTATAAAAGGGGAAGATGGTGAGGTCAGTTTTCAGGAAATTTCTGTAGTTGACAGATGCTTTGTGTATCAGGGGTTGGCATCAAAAGAAAGTGTCAGACCAACCAAAGAAATTGTATGCATAACCCATGGTCACTGACAATAGTGTGTTGAATGCCTAGGGAGGGGAATGGGGGCAGGCTAGAAGAGCTCAATGGGGGGAAAGAGGGGACATATGTAATACTTTCAACAATAAAGATTTTATAAAGAAAAAGCAGGTGTCAGAAACAAGCAATTAGGATGAACGAGAGAGAAAGATTTTAATAGGATAACCTACTCTTCTTTATCTTTTTTTTAAGCAAGAAAACAAAATTGCTCATCAGTTGAAAATATAATTTCAGCCCTATCCAGTTTGGCTCAGTGGATAGAGTGTCGGCCTGCAGATTGAAGGGTTCCAGGTTCGACTTGGGTCAAGGGCACATGCCAGGGTTGCCTGCTCGATCCCCAGTAGGGGGTGTGCAGGAAGCAGCCAATCAATGGTTCTCTCTCATCAATGATGTTTCTATCCCTCTCTCCCTCTCCCCTCTTCTATGAAATTAATTTTAAAAATATATTTTAAAAATGTAATTTCACTAAAAGGAGAACATTTCATTAATTGTGAGCTTGGCTTGATGATAATTTTTCTCAGATGAGTGAAAAGAAACAAACACAGTAAACTTTTTTAGGTTTGTGATTGTCAAGTGGAGTGATGTGTTATCTTATTAGAGAAAGGAAGGAAGTTGTCTGCCATAGAGGCTGAACCTCATTTAAAATAAAAGCTTTAAAATGTGGTATTATTAAAAACAAAAAAACAAAACACAAGGCAAAAACAAAACAAAACAACACACACACACACACACACACACACAAACAAACAGAAAACAACAACAAGACAATGGCCAGACTATGATATCACTCAAAAAGAATGAGAAAAATTGTTTAAATCATACAACTTAAGAGAGGCATATTGTTTTCAATCAATCAATCCAATATAGTAGGGGAGCTCTAATGGACACAGAGTTCAAAAATAATTTTCTGAAATAAAGAAAAATAATTTTATGATTTTTGGCTCAGTGAGATTGATTTCAGATTTCTGACCTCCCAAGTTTAGGCCACTAAATTGGTGGGTTTTTATAGTAGCAGTAGGGAATAAATACAGTCAATATTTATAAAGTTCTACAATGAACTTGTATAGTCTTAGGAATTAGAATAAATTCAATATTTTATTAAACAGTGGGCGTATACCACCTTTTCTTTATCCATTCATTTATCAATGAACACAAGTTGTTTCCAAATCTTGACTATTGTAAATGATGCTGCAATGAAGATAGAGGTGCATATATCTCTTTGAATTAGTATTTTTTGTTTACTCCAGATAAATACCATTAATGAAATTGCTGGATCTTATGGTAGTTTTATTTTTGAGGACTCTCTATATGTTTTCATAGTGGTTCGTTGCACCAATTTATATTTCCACCAACAGTGTATGAGTGTTAGCTTTTCTACACATTCTCACAAATATTAAATAATTTTATCTTTTTGATAACAGTCATTCTGACAAGTGTAAGTTTGATTTGCATTTCCTTGATGATTAGTGATGTTGAACATCTTTTCATGTGCCTGTTAGCAATCTGTATGCCTTCTTTGGAAAAGTATTTATTCAAATCCTCTGTCCATTTTTAATTAGGTTGTTTTTTATATTAAACTAGTGGCCCAGTGCACAAAATTTGTGCACATTAAAATGGGATTAATTAACGGAAATATTTTAATATTGTTATTTGCCCTTTCTCTATAACAGAAGTGTCAGAGATGAAAGAAAATTAGTAAAATGCATATGAAAAACTCCCTCCTGTCAGAGTCTGGGGCATGCCATGGGACCCAGAGTCAAGTCCCCACCCACCTGCGGTGCCTGAAAATCATGCGTGACCCAGACCCCGCTGGCCCCATTCACATCAAGCCCCACCAGGGGGGGGGAGCATGCAGCCTCAGGTTTCCTATCAAGCCCTGCCGGGTGGGGGGCACAGTCTCAGGTCCCCTGTCAAGCCCTGCTGGGTGGGGGGTGCAGCCTCAGGTCCCCCAGCACACCCTCACATCCCCCAGCCCAGTACTGGGGCAGGGGACATGGCCTGAGGTCTCTTGGCACAGCACCAAGGTGGGCGGCGTGGCCTAAGGTCCCCCAACCTGGCACTGGGGTCGGAGACATGGCCTGAGGTCCCCTGTCAAGCTCCGCTGGGTGGGCGGCATGGCCTGAGGTCCCCTTGCCCAGTGTCAGGGTGAGGAGTGTGGCTTGAGGTCCCCCAGCCCAGGCCAGGGTGGGGGGTGTGCCTTGAGGTCTGCCATCAAGCCCTGCTGGGTGGGGGACACAGCCAGAGATCCCCCATCAAGCTCCACTGAGCAGGGGGATGCGGTCTGAGATCCCCCGTCAAACCCTGCCAGGATAGGGGTGCAGCCTCAGGTCCCCCGGCCCGGTGGTGGGAGGGGGGCGCAGCCTCAGGTCCCCCATCAAGCCCCACTGGGTGGAGGCCACAGCCTCAGGGTCCCTGTCAAGTCCCACTTGGTGGGGGGCATAGCCTCAGGTCCCCTGTCAAGCCCCGCTAGGTAGAGGGCATGGCCTGAGGTCCCCCAGCCCAGCACTTGGGGCGGGGAGTGCAACTTGAGGTCCCCTGTCAAGCCCCAACAGGCAGAGGGCATGACCTCAGGTCCATGGCCCAGTGCCGGGGCTGGGGGCGCGGTCTGAGGTCTCCCAGCCTGGCGCTGGGGTGGGGGGTGCAGCCTTAGGTCCCTCAGCCTGGTGCCAGGGCGGGGGACATGGCCTGAGATCCCCTGTCAAGCCCCATGGGGGCAGGGACAGGGGGAGCGCAGCTTCAGGTCCCTGCTGATTGCTTGTTAAGGCTCATTATGGGAATTGGGCCTTCGCTGTGGGTGCAGCCATCTTTGTGGCGGAGTGACGGTCAATTTGCATATTCCCTCTTTATTATATAGGATTGTGTAAGTTTTTAATATATTTTGGATATTAACCCTTATTGGATGTAAAATTTGCAAATATTTTCTCCCATTTAGATGGTGGCCATTTGCTGGTGTTGATGGCTTCTTTAGCCCTATAAAAACTTTTTGATTTTATGTAATCCCATTTGTTTATTTTTATTTTTATTGCCTTGCCTGAGAAGAGTGGTTAAAAAAATTCACTAAAACCTGTTTCAAAAAGGGTACTGCCTATGTTTTATTCTAGGAGTTCTATGTTTTCAGAAGGCACACTGAAGTTTTTAATTCATTTTGAATTTACTTTTGTATATGGTGTACGATTGTAGTTCAATTTTACTCTTTTGCATGCAACTGTCCAGTTTTCCCAACACTATTTATTAATTTCTGTGGTTACTTTTCTCTTCCATTGATCTATATGCCAGTCTTTTGCCAGAACCAGGCTGTTTTGATTACAATGGCTTCATAGTATACTTTGGTATCCAATATTATGATCCCTTCAACTATGTTCTTCTTTCTCAAGATAGGTGAGGCTATTCTTGTTTTTTTTTTTGCTTTGTTTTTTTTGGTTCCACACAAATTTTTGGAATGTTTGTTATATATCTGTGAAATATTTTAATGTGGATTGCTTTGAATATATGGATTGCTTTGAGTAATATAGACATTTTAATGATGTTAATTCTTCTAATCCATGAATATGTTATACATTTCTACTTGTTTACATCTTCCTCCATTTTTGTTTTTCAATGTCCTATAGTTTTCCAGTTATATATAGATTTTACCTCCTTTGGTAAGTATATTCCAAGGTGCCTTGTATTTTTATTGCTGGGACTCCAGTAGCTGCTGTCAGGGGACCGTACATTTTGAGGATCTGACTGTAAAACCCAGACCTTAGTTTGAACTCCACATGAGGGACGTGGAATGTTCACGACCAGCCTCCCACCCTGAGGTCCAGGAGGCGGGTCATTCATGGCTGGCTGCCCTAATCCCTCCACACACGCCCCCCTTCCCCCCCCACCCCCGCAAGCTCTCTTCAGTGATGACAAGTACTTATTGGAAACAAGCAAATGGTTTTATTTTTGGTACAAAATACAACAAAACAGAATGTATAGTATTATGGAAAGCAAACGTTGAAAACTAGGAAAATGAAGCCCTCTTGTGGACACATAGATCAGCTGTACCCGGAACCGGGTCATGGGTGACACAAAAGGTCTCAGGGTCCAATGCAAAGGGGCTTGCCCAGGTGGTCCAACTCTAAACCCCGACTCCAGTTTCCAGGACAGAGAGGATCCCATACCACAGAACAGAACTGCAGAGGCCAGCCCCAAGTCCCGCAGCCTAAGGCAATGCTTGAAGTGCTTCTGGAGAAACACTCATAAGATGCTGGGACAGAGCAATCACTGCCTCTAACTCCCACTCGAGGTCTGTGGTGCTCCCAGATCTGCCCCTCCCACGGCCCTCCCAGGTGAACCACAGATGGCCCTTCCCATCCTCCAGTCTCCTCAGCTCTGATGGCAGGTAGGGAGGGTGGGGGGTGATGCGATGAATCTGAGGGCCTCAAGGAAGCACCACTCGAAGAGCCAGAGACAGTGTCTCATGAGTGCATGTTTAGAACCGGTCCTCCTCCCTCCCCCAGACTCTGTCACTGCAAAACTTGGCTGTTTTGGGCAAGTCATCCTCTGGAGTGTTAATTATATCTCCTTTAAAATAAGAACAAGAGCCCGGCAGGCGTGGCTAAGTGGTTGAAAGTAAACCTATGACTCAGGAGGTCAAGGTTTGACTCCCTGTCAGGGCACATGCCCAGGTTGTGGTCTTGATCCCCAGTGTGGGGTGTGCAGGAGGCAGCCAATCCATGATTCTCTCATCATTGATGTTTCTCTCTCTCTCGCCCTCTCCCTTCCTCTCTGAAATCAATGGAAGATATCCTATATAATAAAAGCCTAATATGCATATTGTACCCTCGACCAGGAGTTTGACCGGGAGTTCAACCGCTCGCAATGATGTGCGCTGACCATCAGGGGGCAGCGCAGAACATGGTGGGCGTCGGCGATGAGGCACTGGCAGTGGACGGCAGTGGAGGTGCTGCCGGCTCCAATGGGCTTCTGAGATCACAGCGGCTGGTTAGGCTCACCATGGGTTCGTGCAGGAGCCTGTCAGCCAAGGCTGGCTGGGAGAGAGCACGCTGTCTGCCTGGTTTCCATGCAGCATTGCTGGGCAACACAGAGGCCCATGCTGCACCCCGGCCCATGTTGTCTAGCCATGCTTACCACATTTCCGCATGGGGACTCGGGCACTGTGACTCAGGCAGAGGGAGGTAAGTGGGAGCCCGAGGGCCCAGATGCTGCCCAGGGCCCAGAGGTCAGCTGGGACCTGCCTTTCCATGCCAGACACTCACACTTCAATTGCCAGCCAGGCCTAGGGACCATACCCATGCACAAATTTCGTACACCAGGCCTCTAGTTGGTATATAAAAATGCTATTGATTTTTGAATGTTAATTTTGTATCCCTGACTTGTTTCTGTTTTTAGGATAAATGCTTTTAGTTTTTGACCCTTGAATATGATGTTGGTTTTAGGTTTGCATGTTTGGCATTTATTATTGTCAAGTATGATCCATCTTTTCCCTCTTAGAGTTTTTATCATAAATGGGTGCTGAAATTTTTCAAACTCATTCTCTGTGTATATTGATATGATCATGAGATTTTATCCTTCAATTTGTTTATGTGATGTATTACATTTATTGATTTGAGGATATTTTACCAACTTTGCATCCCCAAAATAAATCCCACTTGGTCATAGTGTATGATTTTTAAATTTACTGCTGGATCTGATCTGCTAATATTTTGTTGAGGATTTTTGCACCTATGTTCATCAGAGATATTGGCCTATAATTTTATTTCTGTGTAGTGTCTTTATATGGATTTAGAATTAGGTTAATGCTGAGCTCATAAAATAAGCTAGGGCATCTTTCTTTCTCTTGATTTTTTTTTTTATAGTTTGAGCAGAAGATGGGTTAGTTCTTCCTTGAATGTGTCATAAAACTTTCCTGCAAAGCTATCCAGTCCAGGGCTTTAGTTTTCTGAGAGTACTTTTTTTATTACTGCTTTGATTATATTAGTTTTTATTGGTCTATTCAGGTTTTCTGATTCTTTCTGATTGAATTTTGGAAGATTGTATGTTTCTAGGAATTTGTCATTTTTACCCAGGGTGTCCAATATGTTGGAATATAGTTGTTCATAGTATTTTCTTACACTCCTTTGTATTTCTGTGATGTCAATTCTTCCCTCACATATTTCATTTCTGATTTATTTTTTTTGGGGGGGGTCCTCACTCTTTGTTTCTTGATCAGTCTGGCTAAAGGTTAATCAATCTTGTTTATCTTTTCAAAGAACCAGCTATTGGTTCATTGATCTTTTGTATTTTTTTTTTTTTAGGATCTATGTCATTTATTTCTTTTCTGATCTTTTTTTCTTTATTGATTAAGGTATTACATATGTGTCCTTATCCCTAAATTTCCCCCCACCTCCCTACTCATGTGCTCACCCCCCTGGTGTCTATGTCCATTGGTTAGGCTTATATACATGCATACAAGTCCTTTGGTTGATCTCTCCACCTGATCAGCACCCTCCCCTACCTTTCCTCTGAAGTTTGATGGTCTGATCAATGCTTCTCTGTCTCTGGATCTGTTTTGGTTCATCAGTTTATCTTGTTCATTATATTTCACAAAAGAGTGAGATTATGTGATACTTATTTTTCTCTGACTGGCTTATTTCGCTTATCATAATGCTCTCCAGTTCTATCCATGCTGTTGCAAATGGTAAGAACTCCTTCTTTTTTACTGCAGCAGAGTATTCCATTGTGTAGATGTATCACAGTTTTTTAATCCACTCATTTGCTGATGGGCACTTAGGCTGTTTCCAAATCTTAGCTATTGTAAATTGTGCCGCTATGAACATAGGGGTGCATATATCCTTTCTGATTGGTGTTTCTAGGTTCTTGGGATATATTCCTAGAAGTGGGATCACTGGGTCAAATGGGAGTTCTATTTTTAGTTTTTTGTGGAAACACCATACTGTTCTCCACAGTGGCTGCACCAATCTGCATTCCCACCAGCAGTGCACAAGGGTTCCTTTTTCACCACATCCTCACCAGCACTTGTTGTTTGTTGATGATAGCCATTCTGACAGGTGTGAGGTGGTACTTCATTGTTGTTTTGATTTGCTTCGCTCAGATGATTAGTGAGTTTGACGATATTTTCATATGTTTCTTGGCCTTCCTTATATGCCCTTTTGAAAAATATCTATTTAGGTCCTTTGGCCATTTTTTGATTGTGTTGATTATCTTCCTTTATTTAAGTTGTGTGAGTTCCCTGTAAATGTTAGAGATTAAACCCTTACCAGAGATAACATTGGCAAATATTTTCTCCCATGCAGTGGGCTTTCTTGTTGTTTTGTTGATGGTTTCTTTTGCTTACAGAAGCTTTTTATTTTGATGTAGTACCATTTGTTTATTTTGTCTTTAGTTTCCATTGCCCTAGAAGCTGTATCGGTAAAGATATTGTTTCAGACTATGTCTGAGATTTTGCTGCCTGTGGATTGCTCTAACATTTTTATGGTTTCCCTTCTTATGTTTAAGTCCTTTATCCATTTTGAGTTTATTTTTGTGTATGGTGTAAGTTGGTGGTCTAGTTTCATTTTTTTTTTGCATGTATCTGTCCAATTTTTCCAACACCAATTATTGAAGAGAATGTCTTGACTCCATTGTATATTCTTGCCTCCTCTGTCAAATATTAATTGAATATAGTGGTTTGGGTCGATTTCTGGGTTCTGTATTCTATTCCATTGGTTGATAATGTCTGTTCTTGTGACAGTATCAGGCAGTTTGAGAACAGTGGCTTTGTAATACAGCTTGCTACATGGTATTGAGATCCCACCTACTTTTTTCTCCTTTCTCAGGCTTGCTGCAGCTAATCCTGGTCTTTTTTTATTCCAGATGAATTTTTGGAGAGTTTGTACTAAGTATGTGAAATATTCCATAGGTATTTTAATTGGGAGTGCATTGAATCTATAGATTTTTTTGAGTAGTATGGACATTTTAATGATGTTGATTCTACCAATGAACACACTATGTTCTTCCATCTGTTTATGTATTTCTCTATCTGTTATTTCAGTGTCCTGTACGTATTCAAGTACAGGTCTTTTGCCTCCTTAGTTAAGTTTATTCCTAAGTATTTTAATTTTTTTTTGCATTGATAAATGGGATTGTTTATTTTAAAATTTTATTGATTTTTTACAGAGAGAAAGGGAGAGGGAGCAAGAGTTAGAATCATCGATGAGAGAGAAACATTGATCAGCTGCCTCCTGCACACCTCCTACTGGGGATGTGCCCACAACCAAGGTACATTCCCTTGACCGGAATCAAACCTGGGACTTTTCAGTCCACAGATCAATGCTCTATCCACTGAGCCAAACCAGTTAGGCTGGGATTGTTTTTTAAATCTCTCTTTCTGTAATTTCACTATTGGTGTAGAAAAATAGCATGGATTTCTTGGCATTAACTCCATATCCTGCTACATTGCCAAATTCATTTATTAATCTAATCATTTTTTTCATGGAGTCTTTAGGGTTTTCTATGTAAAGTGTCATGTAATCTGTGAATCATGACAGTTTTACTTCTTTTCCAATTTGGGTATCTTTTATTTCTTCTTCTTGTCTAATTGCTATGGTTAGCACTTCCAGTACTATGTCGAACAAGAGTGGTGAAAATGGGCATCACTGTCTCGTTCCTGTTCTTAGGTGAAATGGTTTATTTTTTAGCCCATTGAGTATGATGTTAGCTGTAGGTTGTCATACATTTATTATGGCATTTATTATGTTCAGGTATGATCCCTCTATTCTCATTTTGCTAAGAGTTTTATGAAGAATGGGTTTTGGATTTTGTCAAATGCTTTTTCTGCATCAATTGATATGACTATGTGATTTTTATCTCTCAATTTGTTTATGTGATATATCACATTTATTGATTTGCAGATATACCACCCTTGCATCCCGGGATAAATCCTACTTAGTCATGTTGTATGATCTTTCTGATGTTATGCTGGATCCAATTTACTAGAATTTTGTTGAGGATTTTGGCATCTATGTTCATGAGGAACATTGCCTTGTAATTCTCCTTCATTGTGTTGTCTTTATCTGATTTTTGGTATTAGATAATTCTGGCTTCATAGAATGAGCTTGGAAATGTTCCTTTATGTTGAATTTTTTAGAATAGTTTGAGGAAGATAGGCTTTAGTTCTTTTGGAATATTTGGTAAAACTCCCACGTGAAGCCATCTGGCCCAGCGCTTACGTTTACTGGAAGCTTTTTGATTACTGCTTCAATTTCCTCCATAGTTATCAGCCTATTGAGATTTTTTTATTCTTCCTGATTAAGTTTTGGAAGGTTGTATTTTTCTAGGAATATGTCCATATACTCTAGATTGTTTAGTTTGTTAGAATAGAGTTGTTCATAGTATTTTTTAACAATCCTTTGTATTTCTGTGGGGTCTGCTGTTATTTCACCTCTTTCATTTCTGATTTTGTCTATTTGGGTCCTCTTTCTTTGCTTATTGGTGAGCCTGGCTAGAGGTTCATCAATCTTGTTTATCCTTTCAAAAAACCAGATCTTGGTTTCATTGATCTTTTGTATTGTTTGTTTTTTGTTTGTCTGTTTTTGGTCTCTATGTCATTTATTTCATCTCTGATCTGATCTTTATTATCTTCTTTCTTCTGCTGACTCTGGGCTTTTCTTGTTGCTCTCTTTATAATTCCCTAAGTTGTTCAGTTAGATGATTTATTAACATCTTTTCTTGTTTTTTTTGTAGAGCTATAAACTTCCCTCTCAGGACTGCTTTCATTGTGTCCCATAGATTTGGGGTTGTTGTGTTTTTATTTTCATTTGTTTCCATGATATTTTAAATTTCTTCTTTGATATCTTTGGTAACACAATCATTGTTTAATAGCATGCTATTCAGCTTCCAAGTGTTTGAATTTTTGTGATTTTTTTACTGAAATTTATTTCTAATATTATGCCATTGTGGTCAGAGAAGATTCTTGATATGATTTCAATCTTCTTGAATTTGGAGAGACTTTCCCTGTGACTTAATATGTGGTCTATCTTTGAAATGTCCCAGGTGCACTTGAGAAGAATGTATATTCTGTAGCTTTGGGGTGAAATGTTCTGAAGATGTCAATTAAATCCCTCTGATCTAGTGAGTCCTTTAGGATTGCTGCTTCTTTGCTGATTTTTTTGTCTAGAGAATTTATCCAGTGATGTCAGTGGGGTATTAATGTCCCCTACTATGATTGTATTGCTGTCAATATCTCCCTTGATGTCTTCCAGGAGTTTTTTTTTTTTTATGTATTTGGGTGCTCCTGAATTGGGTACATATATATTTACCAGAGTTATATCCTCTTGTTATATCAATCCCTTTTGTATTATGAAGTGGCCTTTCTTGTTATGGGTTTTACTTTGAAGTCTATTTTGTCAGATATAAGTATTGCTACCTCAGCTTTTTTTAAATTTCCATTTGCCTGAAAGATATTTTTCCTTCCCTTCAGTTTCAGTCTGTGTGAGTCCCTTCTTCTGAGGTGGATCTCTTGTGGACAACATATATATATTTATCTGTCATGTTTTTTTTAATCCATTCTGCCACTCGATGTCTATTGATTGTAGCATTTAGTCCATTTACATTTAAATTTATTATTGATAGGTACTTTTTTATAGCCATTTTTATTTTTTTGTGCCTGTGTTCCTTCTTCCCCTTTTGTTTCTTCTTTTCACACCAGTCCCTTTCGCATTTATTGCATTGCTGTCTTGGTAGTGATAAACTCTCTTAGCCTTCTTTTGTCTGTGAAGCTCCTTATTTCCCCTTCTTTTTTGAGTGATAGCCTTGCTAGATAGGGTATTCTTGGATTCAGTCCCTTGCTTTGCATCACTTTGTAAATTTTCTTCCATTGCTTTCTGGCCTGATGTGTCTCTGTTAAGAAATCATTTGATATCTAATGGGAGATTCCTTGTATGTATCTTTCTGTCTCTCTCTCTTGCAACCTTTAAGATTCTCTCTTTGTCATGTACATTTGCCATTGTAATTACAATGTGTCTTGATCTGGGTCTTTTCAGTTTCATCTTTTTTGGGACTTTCTGTGCTTGTGTGATTTTTCTTCTGCAAATCAAGAGATTTTTTCTGACCTTATTTCTTCAAATAGGTTTTCTAAACCTTGTTCTTCTTCTTGTCGTTCTGGTACCCCTAATGTTTGTATATTACTTCATTTCATGTTGTCCCAAAGCTCTCTTAGGCTCTCCTCCTGTCTTTTATTTATTTTTTCCAATTGTAGTTCAGTTTGGGTGTGTTTTGCTCCCCTGTCTTCTAATTCGCTAATTCGGCCCTCCACTTCTCCTGGTCTACTGTTGAAACTTTCCATGGTGTTTTTTATTGTATCTATATCACTCTTTATTTCTTCTTGATTCTTACATAAATTGTTGATTTTTTCCTCCATCTGGTTTATGAACTGTGACCCTTATTCTGAATTCTTTTTCTGACATATTGCATGCCTCCATTTCACCATGCTGCTTTTCTGGTGAGTCCTCCTTTTCTTTCCTTTTTGGGGTTTCTTTGCCTCCCCATTTATGCTTTCACCAAAGGATCTAAGTCTAGAGTTGTGCAGGGGCTGGTTCTCTGGCAGCAGTGGCTCCTCTGAGGGTGGCTTGTCTTTGAGCAGTTGAGGCAGTGGCTGATCCTCATTTGGCTCTGGCTCCTCTGGTGGGCACTGCTTATAGCAGTGGTTGCTCCTCTGGCTGTCAGGGGCAGGCTGCTTGCACAGCTGCTGCTCCTTGGACAGGGGTGGGCTGCTCACAAGGCTGTTGCTCCTCAGATGGTGGTGGGCTGTGTGCAGCTGCTTCTCCTTCGACAGAGGTGGGCTGCTCATGCTACTGCTGCTCCTCGGACAAGAGCAGGCTGCTCACATGGCGGCTGCTCACATGGCTGCTGCTCACGTGGTTGCCATGACCTTTGCTAAAGTGTTGAGCTAGCCAGAGGGGAGCATGCTTTGGAACTCATAGGGGCCTGAGTCAGGGTGGCTGGAGTCTTGGTGACCATGGGACCACAACTGGGGCAGCAGGTCCCTGGTGCAGGTAGCTGTAGAGTTCTGGGTTTTGTCTGAGCGTACCCTGGATGGAGGTGAGGCTGGGTTCAAAGTCACAGCAGCTCTCCTCTTCAAAACGTATGGCCTCTGTTGAAGATCCAGCCACTCCAGAACTTTGCCATGGTAGCAGAGACGGCCTGGTTGGGTGAGCCCAGTCAGCCTGCCCCTGAATGTCCTGTGAGATCTAACTGTGCCTCACTCACACAAATCCCCACAAACCCCACAGATCCACACACTCCTCTTTCACTCCCTCCCTCACTCACATGCTCTCCCTCACTGCTGCCATCTTCCTGCCTCTGTAGTTGGTCTGGAGTGTTATTGACCTGTTCATGGATGGAGTCTCTCTCTGCGTGTCTGGTTATGTGGCTCGCTCTCTGCCACATTGACCAAATTGGACAAAATGCAACTCTATAAGACACAACACAAAGGGAACAAAACACAAATATACTCTCGACACCAACAACCCCAATATAAGTGACCACCAGAGAAAAGAGAATTAGCAGAGAGAAAATACAGCACAAATGATATTGAAGAGAGAAAAATGGTATGAGAGAAAAGAAAAAGGAAAATAAGGAAGAAAAGAGTCAGTTGTTACACCTCCATTTTGCCATGAGGTGTAACAACAGACCGCATAACGACTGGATCACAGATCTGTAGGAGGGTGGGCCAGCGAACTACAAGCAGGTGATGGAGAACTATAGGAGGGGGCAGGGCAGCAAGCAAGTGGGAGGCAGAGAGCTACAGGATGGGGCAGGGCAGCAAGCTATGGAGGACAGGGGGAGCTACAGGAGGGTGGGGCAGCAGGCAGAGAGCTACAGGAGGGGAGCAGTGACCTAGTGGCACACAGATTCATGAGCAGGGCTACTAGAGAAAACACCAGAGAACAAACAGATAAACCAAATCATACAAACACCAAATACCCAGTAAAAAGAGTGGGGGCAGAATCTGTAGAGGCTGAGCTTATATACAGAAAATACTAGTAAGATTAAGGAATTAGGTAAATATGGGGAGGACCTCAGTTCTGTATAGAGGAAGAAGAAAGAGGATGAGTGGATAAGAAGAAAGAGAAAGAGAAGAAAAAATAAAATTTTAAAAATAGGATAAAAAAATAGAATGATGAAAAAATATTGTGAAAATAAATAGGAAATAAAGAAACAAATAAAAATTAAAATAAAGAAAAAAGAAAAGAAGAGATAATAAAATAATAATAAAATAAAATAAAAATAAAAACAAAAAAGTGAAGTGTAGTTCCTTTTCACAGTGTTTTAATTCTCCATGAGGGCTGGTTGAAGATCCCACTCTTCTCTACTGTCTGCCACTTCTCAGTTTCCTTTTGCTGGGACTGAATGGCCTCTCTTTAGGCCAGTCCCTGAGGACGCTCAGTGAGTATTCAGCTTTTTTTTTTGTATCCTTTGTACCATTCAGGGTGTCATGTGGGTGTGGCTGTATTGGTTGCCTGTAGACTGCAGGGAGGGGCTATCTCTTCTGGATAAAATGGCTGCCTAGGTCTGGCATGTCAGGTATGACTCAACACCAGACTTGCAGCCACCTCTCCCCGACCTTCTCCTCTCCCCAGCCTGTCCCCAGACTCCACAGGTCTGCACCTCCACCTGCAACTCAGCCATGGGTGAGTGTTTGTATTTGAAAGGTCCTATGAACTAGGTTTAGCAAATAAAAGCAAAGACCAAAAAGAGGGGACAGAGCTGCACCACTGCGAGCCCATGTCACCTCAGCAAGGTGTGGCTTGGACATGCATTCATGCTGCTCCTTCTTATCTCAGTCTCTCATGGCTATTGACGTAGATCTAGAATCCCCTGCTGCCAGTAGTCCAGTGGACCTCCTTTCCACAATCAGATGCAATGTCTGTCCCCAGGGTGCGGCTTCCTTCTGACCCCATACAGATTGGAAGTGAAGGGATCGAAAAATATTTTTCAGGCAAGTGGAAATGAAAAACAAGCTGGGGTAGCAATATTTATTTCTGACAAAATAGACCTCAAAGTGAAGGCCATAACAAGAGATAATGAAGGCCACATTGGAATAATAAAGAGATTGATAAAATAAGAAGATATAACTCTGACAAACATTCACCCAATAGAGGGGCATTCAAATACATAAAAAATCTTCTGGGAGATATCAAAGGAGGGATTGAAAGCAATACAATCATAGTAGGGGTCTTAAATACCCTATTGACATCATTAGTTAAATCTTCTAGACAAAAAATAAACAGCAATTCTAAATGACTTACTAGATTAGATGGAACTCAATATCTTCAGAACATTTCACCCCAAAGCTATGGAATATAAATTCTTCTAATGTGCTCTTGGGACATTTTCAAAAATAGACCACATGTTAGGAAATAGGCTATGTCTTTACAAATTCAAGATTAAAATCATATCAAGCATCTTCTCAAATCACAGTGTCATAAAATTAGAAATCAGCTACAATAAAAACACCCCAAAATAATCAAACACATGGACACTAAAAAACGTGCTATTAAACAATGAATGGGCTACCAAAGAGATAAAAAAAAAAAAGCAATATAAAACATCCTGGAAACAAATTACAATTAAAACACAACAATCCAAAATCTATGGAACACAGTGAAAGCAATCCTAAGAGAGAAGTCCATAGCACTACAGGCCTACCTCAAAAAATAAGAAAAACTGGTAATAAGCCAACTAACTCCTCAACTTAAAGAATTATAAAGAGAACCCCAGAGTAAGTAGATGGAAGGAAATAATAAAGATCAGAGTAGAAATAAATGACATAGAAACACACAAATAAACAAACAAAAAATAATACAAAAGATCAATATAACCAAGAGCTGGTTCTTTAAATGAATACACAAGATTGATGAACCTCTAGCCAGGCTCACCAAGAAACAGAGAGAAACAGAAAAGGTGACATAACAACAACCCCCACAGATATATAAAGGATTTTTAAAAATAATACAAACAACCCTATTCCAGCAAATTGGACAACCTAGATGAAATGGACATATTCCTAGAAAAATACAATCTACCAAAACTCAACCAGATAGAATCAGAAAACCTAATAGACCAATATCTACTGATGAAATTGAAACAGTAATAATAAAACTCCCATCCAACAAAAGCCCTGGACCAGATAGCTTCACAGGGGAGTTTTACCAAACATTCAAAGAACTAACACCTATCCTTCTCAAACAATTCCAAAAAAATTCAAGAGAAAGGAACACTGCCAAGCTCTTTCAATGAGGCCAGTATTACTCTAATCCCAAAAGCAAATAAACACACTACAAAGAAAGAGAATTTCAGGCCAATATCACCGGTGAACATAGATGCTAACATCCTCAACAAGTATTAGCAAATTGGATCCAGCAATACATTAGAAAGATCATACACCATGACCAAGTGGGATGCAAGGCTTGCACAATATCTGCAAATCAATAAATGTAATGCAGCACATTACAGACTGTAAGAAAAAAAATCACATAATCATATCAAATGATGTAGAAAACGCATTTGACAAAATCCAACACACTTTTTTGATAAAAACTCTTAGCAAAGTGGGAATAGAGGGATCATACCTCAACATAATAAAAGCCTTATATGACAAACCTATAGCCAACATCATACTCAATGGTCAAAAACTAAAACCATTTTCCCCAAGAACAGGAACAAGACAGTGATTCCCACTGTCACCACTTTTCCTTGACATAGTACTGGAACTGCTAGCCATAGGGATCAGACATGAAGAAGAAATAAAAGGCATCCAAATTGAAAAAGAGAAAATAAAACTGTCATTATTTGCAGATGACATGATATTTTGCATTGAAAACCCTGAATACACCATCAAGAAACTACTAGAATTAATAAATGAATTGCACAATGTAGCAGGATAAAAAGTTAACACCCGGAAATCTATGGCTTTTCTATACACCAATAATGAACTCACAGAAAGAGAAACTGAAAAAACTGTCCCACTGTAACAACAACAACAAAAATATTCTTAGGATTAAAATTAACCACAGAATTAAAATACCTGTACTCAGAAAGCTACAGGACATTGAAAAAAGAGAAAGGAAGATATAAAAAAGTGGAAGAATATACCGTGTTCATGGATTGTATAATTAACATCATTAAAATGTCTATACTACCCAAAGTAATCTACAGACTCAATGTAATCCCTATTAAAATAGCAACAGCATATTTCCCGGACCTAGAACAAACTCTCCAAAACTTTATATGGAATACAAAAAGACATGGAATAGCTGTAACAATCTTGAGGAAGAAGAAGAACAAAATTTTAGGAATCACAATACCAGATATCAAGTGATACTACAAAGCCACTGTTCTCATGGTAATAGCACAAGAACAGACATATAGGCCAATGGAACAAAACAGAGAACCCAGAAATTGACCCACGCCATAATGCTTGGCAAAGGAGGCAAGAACATATAATGGAAACAAGACAGTCTCTTCAATAAATGGTGTTGGGAAAATTGGACAGATACATGCAAAAGAAATACAACATATATAAGAGTAAACTCAAAATGGATAAAAGACTTAAATGTAATAAATGAAACTATAAAAATCTTAGTAGAATGCATAGGCAGCAAAATACTAGACATCCCTATTAGTATGTTTACCGATACATCTCCTAGGACAATGGAAACTAATTAGAAACTAAACAAATGAGGCTATATCAAAATAAAAAGCTTCTGCATAGCAAAAGAAGCCATCAACAAAACAACAAGAAGCCCACTGCATGCGAGAACATATTTGTCAATGGTACATCCAACAACGAGTTCCAAAATTTATAGGGAAATCATAAAACTTAAAAGGAAGATAAACAATCTAATTAAGAAATGGGCAAAGGATCTAAATAGACACTTCTCCAAAGTGGATATACAGAAAGCTAAGTGGCATATGACAAAATGCTCAAAGTCACTAATAATGCGAGAGATGCAAATCAAAATGACAATGTGGTACCATCTCACACTTGTCAGAATGTCTATCATCAACAAATCAGCAAATGACAAGTGCTGGTGAGCCTTTGGTTAAAATGGAACCCTCATACATTACTGATGGGAATGCAGACTGGTGTAGCCTCTGTGGAAAACAGCATGGAGTTTCCTCAAAAAATTAAAAATGTGGAGAAACCAAGATGGCGGCATAGATAAACACCTGAACTTGCTGCCTGTACAACCCCTTCAAAACTACAACTAAAAGACAAAACGGACATCATCCAGATCAACAGAAAGGCTGGCTAAGTGAAAATTCTACAACTAGAAGGAAAGAGAAAAGCACAATGAGACTCAGAGGAGCTGAGGAAGTAAAGTGCAGAGGTACGGAGGCACGCACCTGGAGGGCTGGCAACTGAGTACTCGGCTGGTTTTTTCAATCTGGAGGGAGAAACAAGCTCCTGACTGCTCTGAACTCCAGTTCCAGGAGAGACTCTGGGGACCCAGACTCATATGGGGAGAAACTGGACTGTCTGGCAGCAGTGGGAACTCGAGGGCGGCTTTCTCTCAGAGGTGCTTGCAGCAATTACCAAGGGACACTGTGACCCAGGGGCCTCTTAGGGTAGGGCTAACGGGAAGCCATTGCTGTTTGCTCCGCCCTTAGACTCCGCCCCATTCAAGCTGTGTGCAGAGGCTTTTGCATATGAATGGCCTTGTCCTTTGAAATCTAAACTTGCCTAACAAACTGCAGCTGAGTCAGAGAGACCCAGAACATCCAAAAGAAGGACCAAGGCCCACAGCAGCTTTCATTGCTTCACAGCTGGGCCTCAACTGGGCACCTCCAAAACCCAAAGAATGGAGAATCTGCAGATCTCTCTGTAGCTCCTGCTGGGTGGCCTCAGGCAGAGGCTAAATTACCACCTCCTGGAGATCCAAGAGCCAGTGTACCCAGGGGTCAGAGTGGGACCATCCAGATTACAACTCCTCAGCTCCATAAGGGACACACTCAGGGGGTAGACTCAGTGAGCACCAAAGCCCCACTGAAGCAAGTCTTGCCCCATAAGGGTGTCTCCAGCACAGAAGTTCTCCCATCATAGACACAGCTGATCCTCACAACCAATTGGCCTGGAGGTCAATTCCTCCCACTGATACCAACAACAATCAAGGCTTAAATACAACAAGACTGTGCACACAGCCCACAAAGGGGTGCACCAAGAGTGTCCACCTCAGGTAACTGGGGAGGCTGAGCCACTGAGCCCTATAGGACACCTAGCACACAAAGCCACTCTATCAACACAGGGAAGCAGTTAAAATGCAGAGACAAAGAAACAGGTCACAAATGACAGAAATGGAGGAAAGCAAATGACTGGATATAGAGTTCAAAACCATGGTTATAAGGTTTTTCAAGAATTTTCTAGAAAAGGCCAATAAATTTAGTGAGACCCTCAAGGATCTGAAAAGGACCAACTAGAAATTAAGCATACGCTGACTGAAATAAAAAATAATATACAGAGATCCAACATCACACTGGAGGATCACAAGAATCAAGTCAAATATTTGAAATACAAAGAAGCAAAAAACACCCAACTGGAAAAGCAAAAGGAAAAAAGAATCCAAAAATATGAAGATAGTGTAAGGAGCCTCTGGGACAACTTCAAGCATACCAACATCCAAATTATGGGAGTGCCAGAAGAAGAGAGAGAGCAAGATACTGAAAACCTATTTGAAGAAATAATGACAGAAAACTTTCCCCACCTGGTGAAAGAAATAAACTTACAAGTCAAGGAAGCACAGAGAACCCCGGACAAAAGGAATCCATAGAGGACCACACCAAGACACATCATAATTAAAATGCCAAAAGCAAAAGACAAAGAGAGAATATTAAAAGCAGCAAGAGAAAAACAGTTACCTACAAGGGAGCACCCATATGATTGTCAGCTGATTTCTCAACAGAAACTATGCAGGCCAGAAGGGAGTGGCAAGAAATATTCAAAGTGATGAATAGCAAGAACCTACAACCAAGATTACTCTACCCAGCAAAGCTATCATTCAGAATTGAATGTCAGATAAAGAGCTTCACAGATAAGAAAAAGCTAAAGGAGTTCATCACTGCCAAACCAGTATTATATGAAATGCTGAAAGGTATTCTTTAAGAAAAGGAAGAAGAAGAAAAAGGTAAAGATAAAAATTATGAACAACAAATACGTATCTATCAAGTGAATCTAAAAATCAAGTGAATAAAAAATCTGATGAACAGAATAATCTGGTGAATATAATTGAATCAGGGGTATAGAAAGGGAGTGGACTGACAATCTTTGAGGGGAAAGGGGTATGGGCCGTGTGGGAAGAGATGGACAAAAATCATACACCTATGGATGAGGACAGTGGGGGGGTGGGTAAGGGCATGGGGGGGGTGGGAACTGGGTGGAGGGGAGCTATGCGGGGGGGGAAAGAGGAACAACTGAAATAATATTAACAATAAAGATTTAAAAAATTAAAAAAATTAAAAATGTAATCCCCTTTTGACCCAGTAATCTCATTTCTATAAATATATCCCAAGAAATCAGAAACACTAATCATAAATAATATATGTATCCCTATGTTCATAGTAGGACAATTTACAATAGCTAATATTTGGAAACCTCCTAAGTGCCCATCACCAGATGAGTGGATTAAAATCTGTGGTAAAGCGATACAATGGAATACTATGCTGCTGTAAAACAAGAAAAAACTCTTACCATTTGTAACAGCGTGGATGGACCTGGAGAACATTACGCTAAGTGAAATAATCCAGTCAGAGAAAGATAAGTATCACATGATCTCACTCATATCCTATCTAATAAAAGAGTAATATGCAAATTGACCATCACCCCAACACACAAGATGGCCAACCCCATATGGTCAAAGATGGTTGCCCCCATGTGGACACAAGATGGCTGTCTCAAGATGGCCGGCAGGGGAGGGCAGTTGTGGGTGATCAGGCCAGCAGGGGAGGGAAGTTGGGAGGGATCATGCCTGCAGGGGAGGGCAGTTGGGGGGAACAAGGTCAGCAGGGGAGGGCAGTTTGGGGGGAGCCAGGCTGGCAGGGGAGGACAGTTAGGGGTGATCGGACCAGCAGGGGAGGGCAGTTGGGGGCAACCAGGCCAGCAGGGGAGGGCAGTTGGGGGGGGACCAGGCTGGCGGGAGAGGGCAATTGGAGGAGTCTAGGCCTGCAGGAAAGGGTAGTTTGGGGCAACCAGGCCTGCAGGGGAGGACAGTTGGGGACAACCAGGCCTGCAGGGGAGGGCAGTTATGGGTGACCGGGCCAGCAGGGAATGGCAGTTGGGGGTGACCAGGCATGCAGAGGAGGGCAGTTAGGAGTGACCACGCCTGAAGGGGAGGGCTGTTGGCGGGGGGGGACCAGGACTGCAGGGGAGAGCAGTTGGGGGGAACCAGGCTGGCAGGGGAGGGCAGTTTTGGGGGGCCAGGCTGGCAGGGAAGGGCAGTTGGGGGGGCCAGGTTGGCAAGGGAGGACAGTTGCGGGGGACCAGGCCTGCAGGGGAGAAGAGTTAAGGGCGACCAGGTCAGCAGGGGAGGGCAGTTAGGGGTGACCAGGCCGGCAGTGGAGAGCAGTTAGGGGCAATCAGACCAGCAGGGGAGCAGTTATGTGTTGATCAGGTTGGCAGGGGAGTGGTTAGGGGGTGATCAGGCTGGCAGGCAGAAGCAGTTAAGGGCAATCAGGCAGGCAGGCAGGCGAATGGTTGGGAGCCTGCAGTCCTGGATTGTGAGAGGGATGTCTGACTGCCCGGGCAGTCAAATATCCTTTGAGGGATCCCAGATTGAAGAGGGTACAGGCTGGTCTGAGGAACACAAAACCCACGTGTAAGAATTTCGTGCTCTGGGCCTCTAATCTATATATATACATAAAACCCTAATATGCAAATAGACTGAACGGCAGTCAGAACAACCAAACAACTGGTCACTATGATGTGCGCTGACCACCAGGGGATGCACGTGGAACATGGCAGGCCTCAGCAGCAGGTGGCAGAGCATGGAACATGGAGGACATCTGCAGTGGCGGAATGGTGGAGCAGGTGAGTGGGGGTGCCAGACCAAGGCGGGGCGCTGGTCGCTGTCATCTGGGCGAGCCTCTGGTGGTTACTGAAAAATTCTTTGCTCCTGCACGCCACGGTCCCAAAGGGCACTCACACCTGCTGCTGGCTCTGGTCCCACTTGCACCCACTGCCAGTGCCCATTGCCAGCCCCACTTGCACACAGCCGGCGCCCAGCACCGGTCTTGATCACTCAGACCATCAGGTCAGTGGGTGCAAGTGGTGGTTGCCAGCCCCTATCACCCCTGAGGGCTTTTTCATCTCCCCCTGCTTCTGAGAGGTGATCTGGGCTGCAGCTGCCCCTCGCACCCACTGATGGCACTGGCCCCAATTGCTCTCCACTGTCAGCTGGAGGGAGTAGCGGTGGCAGGAATGGGGCTGCTGGCAGACAGGGAACCAGGGGCCACAGCGGGAGCGGCCGGATGGGGGCACAGAGGATGGGCTGAAACCCGTCCCTGTGCTCACCACAACCTTGAGGACCACAGCTCCTGTTAAGGTGCACAGATTCGTGCACTGGGCCCCTGGTGCGGAATATAATGCATAAACTGATGAACAAAAATAGATACAGAGTTATAGAAGCCTCAAACAGACTGTCAAACCTAGAGGGATGGCTGGATAGGGTGGGTGGGAGGAAAGAGATCAATCAATGAACTTGTATGCATATAAGCAAAACCAAAGGACAGAGACAAAAGGGGGGTGATGGCCTGGGCTGGGCTGTGGGGGCAGGATGGGAGAAGTCAATGGAGGAAAAAGGGGACATATGTAATACTCTAAACAATAAAGGATTAAAAATAAATAAATAAATATCTGAGAAAGTAAGAAAAAAATTTTAAAACTTTTTCAGAAACAAAGAGACAAAAACAATTTGAAGGGAAAAAAATAACAGTAAAAAATAATTAGGCTAAGAAGTTCAACATCTCTCTATTAGTCTTTTCTGAAAAAGAGAAGAAAGAACTTTTAGGGAGATTGATTATAGAAAAAAAATTCCAAATCTAATAAAAACATCTCTTTAGATTAAATGGAATACCAAGGCAAAACAGCAAAAACACTCAGTTCATTCATGATGTTATTGGTGAAATTTCAAAATATTTTACATCAAACATTGCCATTTATTCACTTGATAGTCTACTCCTTTTCACTCACTGGAATTTGAATACATTCAGATATTTCTTGGGAGGCAATATCATAAGAGAAGGCTGAAATCTCCCAACCACATAAGATCAGCCACATATTGCCCACTTGATCACTGATTGAGTGTAGATGTTTGCCAGTTATGACCAATAAAATAAAAGAAGGAGTTGGCTAAGGGAAGCTTTGAGGGAAAATTTCTTTCTGATTAAAAGAGAGAGGTGGTGCAGAGGAGGATAAAGGAAGATGATATGAAAAAGGAAGAAGATGAGGAAGAAAAAGAAGGAAAAGGAAGAGAAAAGAAGGATGAAGAAGAGAAGTCTTTCATGCTTTCAAGCATGCTCAGGAGGCCATGATGCTTATGGTTGCTGCAGTTGACTTGTAACCATAGGATACAGCCTAGAGGCTCTCAGAAAAACTTACTTAAAACCCTCAAATCAAGTGCAGAAGCACCTATCTTTATATTTTCTTTTACATTACAAATATAAACACCTTATTATGTTATTTTTTAGCTGCAGTCAAAAATAACCGGACAAGCACAGATAAGACTTAGAAGCTCCAAAAGTTTTGAAAGGGTAGTATCCCCAAAAGAATGAGAATGAAACTTCTAAATACTTGATGACCATAGAATACTATTTTTATAAATTTTATTAAAGTTTAAAAATAGATTATTATAAATTTTTATTTATTTAAACCTGGGATTTTATAGCTTCTAAACTGTCAATTATAAAGGTATTCAAACATTTCTAGTTCTAAGATATAAGATGTCAAACCTAAGAAAGATTGAGTAGGCATGTGGAAGAAAGAGAGAAAATAAAATCCCTGAATGACAGTTATGCATTAGTCATAAAATTTAATTTGTCCAAAACTGACCTTTTATCAAGAAGCTAGATAATCATAAGTGCAACGATAAAGAAGCATATATGTCTTATTGTTATGAGATTAAAGTAAGTAAGCAGTTAAAAATTCCATAAATTACAAAAGTGTATAAAAATATGATCCAAGTAGGAAGCAATGAGGTATGATTTCTAATGAGTGATGAATTTTAAGAAAATAGATGTTTTTCAACTTTGGTACCTTCAAGATTCTCCTTTAAACAGCACAGAACTTTTAATTAGTTCTACTGCATGATACTTTAAAAATTGTTCAGAATAAACCTAGAGTGTCCATGGTTTCTCAAATGTAGCACTATTTACATTTGTGTTAGGTAATTCTTTGCTATTCTGTTCATTGCAGGATGTTTAGCAGCATCTCTGGCTTTCCCCCAGTATATGTCTTTAGCACTCCAGTTATTACCATCTCAAATGTCTCCAGTCATCACTACAGTGTCTTTTCATAGGAAGGTGGTAAAGTTGCTCCTGGCTGAGAATCTCTTTTCTATACAAAGCATGGATGTATTTTTTTAATCCAAAGAAATTATATAAATTTTGAATATGTTACAGTAGGGGTACAAGTGAGAGAAATTGGGTGATGGGCTCATAAGAGGTAGATGAAAGTAGAAATATAATATTTCTTCTTACACAGAGGGAAATTGAGATACTATCTAAAGGTCCTGAACCAGTAAATAAGTATTAAGGTTATTTTAAAAATTTAGATAATAATCAACAAACTAAAACAATATGTGTACTTTAAAAGACATTGGGAGGAGAAATGACTACAAGAGATAGTGTATTTTTTATAATTGATAATAATTAAATATTGCTAAACAGTTATGAATAAAAATTAATGACTTAAATACATTATTTAGAGTTACTGAATTTACAACTAGGACTATTAAAATAAAAATAGTCAAGGAAGTTTTTATTCTAAGGAAGAAAAGTTTGACTTTTTATTTTATAGTTCTCTATCTGTTTGTATTTACACATACATACTTTACATTCATTAAAAGCTGAAATAGTTTTTTAAATAATAGATTTTATTTAACTGTAAATATCTCTTGGTATCTTTGTTACTCAAATGATCTTTGGGATCATTAGATTACATGGTGAAAGTAGTTATAATAGCATTAAAAATTGGGATTTTAGTCAATCTCTACTAATTTTTCCTTTTCAAATCTACTTGGCCAAATTTTTCTTATATCTGGAATTTAAAAATATTTATAGAATATTGTAGTTCAATTCCTCATCTGTTTGATTCATCTTGTTTTTCTGGCATCTATTCTTCATGTGTCAATGAGATAACTAAAGCTTAGTACATTTAAGATCTTTTAGTAAACCACTAATGCTCATTTAACCTCAAATTAGGGATCAGCAATTGAGCTCATAATGAACAGCATCTGAGAGCTCACTGCAATGGATATAGGAATAATCCTTTGTTGGCAGAGGTTTTAAAGACGCACAGAGAGTTCATTATGTAAATGCAATTGTCTAGATCTATTAAAAGTGAGGCTAAACTGCATGGACTCTAGGCATAAATATCTGCCTGGTATACTCCCCAACATGCAAAGAGACATCAGGATAGACTTTCTCGGATTTGGATATATGTATTTATTCTGGAACTTATGAAGGACAAGAAAACTTATCTTGAAGATGAATCATAGATAGCTTAGAAAACTGGACAGAATAAAAAAGCAGTGAATTTTGTTTATCATATCTAGTCTTTAATGAATGCTTGAATATCCTGAAGCTCTGAAGTACTATTTTTTTAAGAAATACACACGTATAATACACAAACACATACACATTTGAATTCATTAAACACTTAAGTCAAATATATATGTACTAGAGGCCTGGTACATGAAATTCGTGCATGGGAGGGAGGGGGTTTCTCAGCCGTCCTGCCCCCTCTCACAGTCCAGGAGCCCTCAGGGGATTTCCTCCTCTGCAGGAGGCAACTGGGCTGATCAGGGAAGGCACTGCCCCCATCACCCCACTGCTGCTGCCACAGCTGGCCACTGCAGCTGCAGGCCCTCAGCCCTTACTTCTTAGTGCTGGCCCCGCCCCCCACCCACTTGTGGGTGGGGTCAATCTGGGACCAGGCCGGTTGGGGAGTGGCTGTGGGAGGTTGAGGCACAGCAGGTTGCATCCTGTCCAGCCTCTGTGGAGGCGTGGCGCCTGGACCAGTCCCATACTGCTGCCTCTGTGGCTGCCTCTGCGAAACTGTCAGCATTGGAACCAGGCCACAGTGCAGCCTGTCCCACACCACCATTGCGGAAGGGGGCGTGGTGCTGCCTTCTCGCTGCCTTTGCAAAAGGGGCCGTGGCACTGGACCCGTGGCACAGGCCCAGCCCACTCCTCCCTTGCGAGTGCCAGACATGCCCGCCTCTCCCACGTGGCACTGGCTCTAGGCCCTTGCAGCTCCTGTGGCTTTGTCTGGATGGACATCCAGAAGACATCTGCCCTAATTAGCATATTACCCTTTTATTAGTATAGACTAGAGGCCCGGTGCACGGAATTCGTGCATGGGGGAGGGTGTCCCTCAGCCAAGCCTGCACCCTCTCCAATCTGGGACCCCTTGAGGGCAGTCGGACATCCCTCTCACAATCCAGGACTGCTGGCTCCCAACCGCTCACCTGCCTGCCTGCCTGCTTTCCTGATTTCCCCTAACCGCTTCTGCCTGCCTGCCTGATCACCCCCTAACCACTCCCCTGCCAGCCTGATTGCCCCTAACTGCTGTCCCTTGCCAGCCTGGTCACCCCTAACTACCCTCCCCTGCTTGCCTGGTCACCCCTAACTGTCCTCCCCTGCAGGCCTGGTCGCTGCCAACTGCCCTCCCCTGTTGGCCCAGTCACCCCTAACTTCCCTCCCTTGCCAGCCTGGTCACCCCTAACTGCCCTCTCCTGCTGGCCTGATTGCCCTAACTGCCCTCCCCTGCCAGCCTGGTCACCTCCCCTGCCGGCCTTTTCCCTCCCAACTGCCCTCCCCTGCAGGCCTGGTCACCTCTAACTGCCATCCCCTGCAGGCCTAATCATCCCCAACTGCCCTCCCTTGCAGGCTTGGTCCCTCCCAACTGCCCTCCCCTGCCATCCTGGTCACCCCTAACTGCCTCCCCTGCTGGCCTGATCGCCCACAACTGCCCTCCCCTGCAGGCCTGATGCCCCCTAACTGTCCTCCCCTGCAGGCCTGGTCACCCCTAACTGCCCTCCCCTGCTGGCCATCTTGTGGTGGCCATTTTGTGTCCACATGGGGACAGCCATCTTTGACCACATGGGGGCGGCCATCTTGTGTGTTGGAGTGGTCAATTTGCATATTAGTCTTTTATTAGATAGGATGTTTGTATACATAATTGAGTTAATATATGTGTATATGTGCTGCATATGTGTGTCTGATTGTGTGTGTGTGTTTGTGTGTATGAGAGAGAAACACAGTACCCAGTAGCTGTGTGATGTGGGGCAAGTTACTTATAGATGATAAATTTCCCAATCATTTTATCATTCCTTATCATTCCTTATCACAAGCCTCAGTTTACTCATTATGCAATGAAAATAATAGAAATATCATTCTAAAATGGTTGCTCATAATATTTTTGTAAGGCTAATACTAGATTACTTATGTGTAACATTATTATTTCTTAGATTTTCTGAAAAATTTTAAAAGCTTTATTCCTAAGTTTATTTACTTTAGGCATTACTTTGAGAGACTTAAAATGTAACGTGCTTAAAAAATATTCAGTCACTGTACAAGTTCTCAGAATGTAATTCTTGTGTGAATGAAAGTACATTCAGTTGAGCTATATCATCCTCAAAGCCATGAAATGTCACCACTGTATGTCAAATGCACCTTAGATAGAGCAGTTTTATGTCATGGACACTAGTGGTTACTAAGATTTTACATGAACCAAGAAAGACTCCATGTTACTCACCAGATTGCCAGTGATAGCTCCAGAGTTCATAGTACCTAAGCTTGAGAAATAAAGATTAGGATATAAATCAAGTACCAATTAAGATAAGATGATACTGGTTTTTGTTCATTCAAAATGGAAAATAAATATTTCCTATATAAAATACATGTTTTTAATAATAATTGGCCTATATGGTGAAAATTGTGGCATACATTGTTGGTGCTAGTAGAAATTGATCAATATCTGGAAAGTGGTATCAAGTTATTGAGACTTATACATGCTCAATCACTTTAATGTATCTTAGAGAAATAAATTATGTACAGTTGTGTATCAATATTTATTATAATACTATTTTAATGTATATGCTAATAATTGCAGGATAAGCTAAATAAAAAATCTTAGTATGTCCATAAATATAATAGATAATGAAATATATATGTGTATGTATAATATACAGTATATATTGTGATGATGTTTTATGGTATAATTTAAGTAAATTTTTTTTTAAATGTAGAAATATTAGCTCTCATATCCCCCCAATGCATACATACAGCATGCACACACAAAAATTAAGGGGGGAGTATCTGCTTTAAATATCAAAAATTAAGTGGGGAGTATCTGCTTTAAATATCACTAGTACACTAATAGTTCTTTTTATTTCATAATGATTATACTTTTTTATGTATCATACAATGTATATACCACTTAGTAATCAGAAAAGTATTTTATAAAATGACAATTTAAAAGTAATATTTTTCTGTATTTGTTTTTTTTTTTCCCTGTTGGCTTATTTCCAACATGAAATATTCTTTTAAATGGGATGAAATGGGAAATGTTTGTTTTGAGCCCAGAATGTACATATTAAAGTAACTGAAAGCATGCAGTTTTCAAAAGTTAGTGACATTATTTCAGCAATTCATGTATCTTATTCTTTCAACCAGTTTTTATAGAAGATTCAAATTAAATGACCTTTTCTAACTAAACATATGTGGCTGTAGTCACAGGTAATGATGGCATTATGTAAGCCCATTATCTGCAATAAGTCTAAAAAAGTGCATTCTTCTAACTAGCAATTTTCCCAATCAGCTTCTTATTTTACTGTGCCCCATTCTTTAAAGTCCTAATAATGGAGGTGGTTCTGTAGAAAGAACTGCGTTCCATTTGAACTCAGTGGGTAATGAATGTACAAGAACTGAATGTGCTATTTGCTTTCTGTAGCACAGTGTGTTTTCCCTATTTTATAGTCATTTTCTCCAATTGAATGCAAATTCTTGTAATTTCCCCACAGAAATAAATGCTATTAAATGCCCTATTTCTCTCTCTTTTGTCAGAAACTTTATACCCCACCATTGGCTGTATTTTTTTCAAAATTAAAAATCTACGTGTAAGCCAGAAACAACAACCCCAAATAGCCAAAGTTGTCAGCTAGGAATAAGTGAGACTTCCAGTATGCAGCAAATAATTAGTACTGGCAAGCAACTATTTCTCTGTGATTGGCATTGTCATCCTTCATCTCTCCTGCTGAATCTGGTTGTTTTAATAGCTTACAAGTTACCACAAAAAAAAAACACACACAAAAAAAACACAAAACACAAAACAAATAAACAAAAACTAATGAAAACTAGCATTATGATCACTTCCTAAATTTTAATCATTTCTGATTTATGATGGCTTTCTTCAGATTTTATTTAAAGAAATAGGTAAACAGCTTCATTGGTAAAGGACTATTGCTTGGCCATATTCTACTTCAGACTAAACGAAAATTCTACAATAATTTTGGAGCCATTAAAAATGTCTTGGGATTTTTTTTGAGAGATTATGAAGTTATTTTAGTTTAGATGTTAGTTAAATTAATATATAAAGAAAATCAAAGAAGAGCAGATAGAGGAAGCTGATCCTAAATTAAAAATAATTATTTTTATCATTATTTTGAAAATTTCATTAACCCTCAGAAATAAATGTAATGTGGCATGTCCCACCTGGAGAAAGATCAAATAGGAATACATAAAACATGAGTGCAAGCATTTATTTGCACTACAGATAGCTGACATGGCTGTAGTCATTGATCTCTCCAGGATAGCACCAACTAAGGAATAGTAGATTGAGGAGTAATAATCTGGTTAGAAAGTACAATATCCTAGGCAATGAAACTTTTCCCTATAAAACCACATTGCTTATACTGTTCATTAAAAAAAATTAAAATGAATGAATTAAGGAAGACTTAAAAATCACACTTGTATATGACTACTCTAAATGCTTTACAAATGTTAACTTATTTAATTCTCATAACTCTATTTACAGTTGAGAAAACCAAGACAGAGAATTCAAATGTTAAATGGCCTCACACGGTTAGAAAATGGTGGAGCTTGGGTTCAAAACCAGACAACCTAATTCCAGAGATTATTCTCCTAATTTCTGCACCATATCACCTAGTTTGCGCTATTTTTGCATAGTTTTAGGGAGCCCAGCAGTTCCTTCGAGGTGTTCAAAAGCCAACATCTGTGATTCTGCCATGGAATATCTACTTTTGTTTGTTTTATACAATTGAGTTATGTGTGAAATTGTATTTTTAAACTATATTTTTATTAATTTCGAGAGGAAAAGGAGAGGGAGAGATAGAAACATCAATGATGAGAGAGAATCATTGATTGGCTGCCTCCTGCACGCCCCACACTGGGAATGGAGCCAGCAACCCAGGCATACACCCTGACCTGGAATGGAACCATAACTTGTGGTCCACAGGTTGAAGCTCAATCACTGAGCCTTGCTGACTGAGATGTGTGAAATTGTATTTAAAAGGAGAGGCGCATACAGTGTATTTTACAAAAATTCCTACAGGTTATGTCCCCAAATCCTTCAGGATCTTACAGTACCTCAGAATCAACCTTGCAAACATTTATTTGCACCACAGATAGCTGTTTAGACATACTATTAAATCAAAACCTTTGACTGATGCTAGGGAAGCAGTGGAAATGGAGAATAATGGATGTGTTCTTTGTCTTTATAATTGTTTTTGTAACTTTATAGTGGGATGGTTAAGATCTTTAAGGCCAGACACACTGAGGGAAGTTGGAAAACAGTTGTATTTACTGGCTCCGATGTCAAAGGTCAAGCACAAGCTATGATGCCTGTACTTTTTCTCCCAGTTGAAGCTGACATGAATTTCTATTCAGATAAAACTAGGCATGACACAATATAATACTACCTATTAGATATGCTCTGTAATTTCATTTTCACACCTTGATTTCTTTTAGGTTTTGGCATACTTCTCAGGGTTTATGTTTCGACTATATGTAGAGCCTTCTTAATCTATAGCGTATGTGATTTCAAATAAAATATATTTAATATTTATGATGTACATTGAAATATTTAGATACAATGTAGCTGCAGACACTATTCAGATCTCCAAATAAGATTTTAGCTTAATTTATGACTTTATCTAATGGCCAAAAAGTGTCTCATTTATTTGTCACTATAAATGCAGAGTTGCTCACACTACAGATCTGTCTAATTGATCATACTGAAAATGACTTAACTTGGCTCAGGAAAAAATTGCCTATTTTAAAACAGCGTATTTTGTAATTGCATATAAACATAACTGTAGACTTATATTTTCAAAAATGTAATATTTTTTCCTGACATGTAATATTTTTTCTTAAATAAAGCACTGTTTTAATATATACCACAAGAATAAATTATTTATTTCATTTCATTAATGTTTCTCTTATACTGCCTAATTTATTTCTAAAAGATGAATTGTCAGTTAATTTTTCTCCTATCAAATACAATGCACAAGAATGTTTATAATTTTGAATTAGTGCTATTTTGTCCATATTTATATTTCTTAATGGATGCTAGTAAAGGAGATCAGACCAATTCTTGAGAGTATTCTTCCATGTAGATGATAAAATTATATTTTTGTATAATTACAGGTAATGACCACTCGATAAATCACAAATATGTGAAGAATCAAAATAATATGCAGTCAAAATATGGTTTATAGACAAAGAAAGGGTTATCACAGAAAAATTTGAATTCAATGTTGAGCTTGAAAAATTTGTATTAGCAATAAGTTATGAAATAGCATGTCAGGGCATGCTTATGAAATGTTGAAAGAAAAGTAAGACATCCTATTTAACTCAGAGTATCAGTATTTCCACCAAGTACAGAGGGGAAGAATAGTGTGAAGCAGCAGCATAAATATGTAAGCTTTAAACAAAGCACAACTGTAGCAAAAGAAGATGTGTAGCTCTTCTTTTCATGTTATTTATTGTCCTTCAGAGAGTACACTGGCAAAAAAAAAATCATGACAGCCACATGTCTATTAACCTGCAGAATAGCTGTTAAAAATCTTGAAACACAGTGGTTACTATAATCATCTGATTAGCATCTTTGTTGAGAATATTCTAGCCTACATAGATTATGATGACAAATGCTACAATTAGAATTGCATTAAAATAATAGCTATTTATGTGTGGAACCTGTGTAATAATATCCAAAGTACTGGAAGATAACAACATCCCTATTGGATCGACCAAAATAGATCACAATAAAAGATGATAACCGAATACTACATTTTCTTTTTTTTTCTGCATTGTGCATTTAAGTAATTAGACAGAGAGCCAGTTTTCTGGCTCCAAAGGCAGATGAAGGTTTAATCCCCAGAAAAGTTTCCAGATAACCAATGTAAATGATTCTTTAAGTCCTGATATTTGTCTGTTTTAAAATTATATTTATTAAGAGTGCCTCAGTGCACAGATTCATGCACATGGAAAGTAAATTAATTAGAGGGTGGCCAGCAGGTTGGGACTGGGCAAGATGGGCCGGACATGCCCTGAAGCCAACCTCCGGTGATCCCTCCAAGCCACCTCACCTGGGGTGGCACCACGGTTCAATGAGCGTCTGCAGAGTGAGGGGGTCCCTCTCTCCAGCAGGTGGGGTCCCTCGGCCTGGCCTGCAGGGATCGGACTGAAACCATCTCTCCAACATCCCCCAAGGGGTCCTGGATTGCAAGAGGGCGGTTCTCAGGTGATGCACCCTGGAATTGGTCTCTCTCCCCTCTGGTTCCGAGATGCATCACCCAAGAAAAGCTGCTGCAAAGTCACTGCAGCTCAGCAGCACCTGAGTTGAGCATCTGCCCTCTAGTGGTCAGTTCGCGTCATAGCTACCAGTCCGAGTGTCTGCCCCCTGGTGGTCATTGCATGCCATAGCTACTGTTTGGACGGTAGGATGGTTGCTTATCCTTTTATACATATAGATAATTAAAATATTTCTAAAATATATCCCATTTTTCTATGACTTTTGTTTATTGCTATACTCTCACAGTGCATGACTCCTTTGGAAGATAGTTAATTGTGGTCATGTAAAACTTTCAGCAAGATTCTGAGGTCTTTAGTGTATTATAACAATTAAAATGATAACTGTGAATCATCAAGATAATATTAAGTTACATTATATGCAACCATATAAATTATGTCATAAAATATGTAATGCATGTTAGAAAGGCAAAAATGTTTTTATTAGCATTTCAGATTTTTTGTCTTTCTTCCATCATCCTCTGCTGATATTTAGTAATCACTGTTCAGGTATCTTTTGTTGTTGTTGCAATGGTAAATGGGATGGTTTTTTTCAGTGTCTTTTTTTGAGAGTTCATTGCTGGTGTTTCAAAATGCCATCAATATATGGATGTTGATTTGTGTATCCTGCTACTTTGCCAAATTCATTTATTATATCAGGTAGATTTTTGGTGGAATCTGTGAATGATAACAGTTTTACTTTCTCATTTCCAATTTGGATGCCTTCTATTTTTTATTTTTCTTGTATGATTACTGTGGCTATGACTTCCAGTATTATATTGAATAAGAGTGATGAAAGTGGATAACTCTGTCTTGTTCCTATTGTGGGAACCATGACAGAGTACGCTGGATGGCCAAAGCCAGTTGAGTATAGAGGCCTTGTTCAGAATATGCCTGATGTTCAAGGCCACTCTGAGTGTGGGACTCCTAATCAAAGTGTTCAAAGTTGAGATGCTATATGCAGGTGCAAAGATGCAGCAATTTAGACTGCCCAATGGTGCCCTTCCAAAACCCAAATGATTGATGTCACTATTTGATGGAAAGCCTTTTATTTTGTCTAAGTAGTATTAAAGTATGTAACTATGGATACAGAGAGAGGGCTACAATTACTGTGTTAGTCTGTAGGTCTAGAGGCAGCACACGGCTGCTCAGATAGCAGCTGTAGAGACAGAGGCTGCTGCTACTTTGTGGGAAAAATGTATTGTTAATTAGCCAGTGTGCAGCTACCTACTGCATGGGACTATACTTTGGAGAACTGCTTTGTCTAATGGCACCTTGTTAGCAATGGCTACAGGGCCACTGGCTTCTATAATAAAGACTCTTTGATACACCTACAACTTCTCATGGCTTCTCCATCTACCATCCAGCATCCAAGAAGGTCCAGCCCCTGGCAGAGGGGCTCAGACCTGACAGTTGGTGTAGTAGGGCAGGATGAAGGGCCTGTGCTTCCAACAGTGGTACAGCGAGCAGGGTTCAAGGAGGAACTTGCTCTCACAATTAGCACTGTGAGCAGGATTTAAGAGTAAGTACTCCAAGAATTAGACCTTGCTTTGAGAACTGGCGGACAGGATCAAGGAACTGTGTTCCTGACACCTGTTCTTAAGGAAACTCTTGTAGTTTTTGCCCATTGTGTATGATGTTTGCTGAGGTATGTTATATATGGCCTTCATTATCTTAAGGTGTGATCTCTCTATTCCCGCTTTGCTGAACGTTTTTATCAAAAATGGATGCTGGATTTTGTCCAATGCTTTTTCTGCATCACTGATATGATCATGTGATTTTTAATCTTTCACATGATATTTATATACCACATTTATTGATTTTCAAATATTGTACCAGCCTTGCAACCCCAGAATAAATTCCACTTGGTCATGGTGTATAATCTGTTCAATATATTACTCAATCTAATTTGCTAGTATTTTGTTGAAGATTTTAGCATCTATATTTGTCAAAGACATTGGCCTGTAATTTACATTTTTGTGTAGTGTCTTTATCTGGTTTTGGAATCAGGATAATGCTGGTCTCATAAAAAAAGCTTGGAAGTATCCCTTCCTCTTGAATCTCTTGAATTTTTTGTAATATTTTGAGGAAGGTAGGTGTTCTTCTTTGAATGTTTGGTAATAACTGCCTGTGAAGTCATCTGGCTCAAGAATTTTGTTTGATGGGAGTTTTTTTTTATTACTGTTTTAATTTCATTCGTTTTTATTAACTGAGCTAAGCATTCTTTTGAGAAATTAAATAGAAGCCCCAACTTGCAAAACAAATTGTACTGTGATTTTCCAAAGAGATAACCTGTACTAAAGCATAAATGCAAAGAAAACTATCTAAGCTCAGAAGTTTGAACAGCAGCTCTTTGAGATACATGTTTTCCAAGACCAGACCAGAGATGAACTCTGAAAGTACTCCTATGATCCAAAGATATGACCACTATCTTTCTCCTACCCCTGGATCCTCAACTCATCCAGATCTGACTTTCATATCTACACCACACTTAACCAATTTCTACTTTATGAAGACCCTGCATTTAACTTCAAACCCCAAGCCCTAGGAGTACCCATTTCTAACTTCCCCTTTTGAATCATACTAATACCTCATCAAGATTATGTTCCTTTTGCTTATAAAGTTTTGTGAACCCTGGTATCTTAGTAGCCTCCAGGGCTTCTGACTCTTCATTCATTTATCAATTTATTCCACTCTGTTGAGATAAATACTGGAAAGTAACCAATGGATTTGGCTCTATAGAGTTCATAAATGACATCAACAAACATTTTCATTGGAGCAGTGGGAAAATAGTCTATCATGGGCTCAAGAGGCAATGGAAGATGAGGAATTGGGGAAAGTGACTATATTTTTTTAATTGTTCCATAAAATAAAGCAGAAACTGGATGGGGATATAATTTGTAGCATGTTAATATGACAATAAGAACAACTCAAAAAAAGAGAAAACAATAGTGCAGGGGAGTAAGGGTAGAATTTCAGGATTAAAGAACTTAAGTGGTTCAGAGAAAACAGCATCAAATGTCTAAGAAGCTGACCTTACATAGGGGATGAATTGTTAATAGAATGAATGATTTCAAATATAAACAGGTTGGTTACTTTGGTGGCAAGATGAGAAAATTCTCTTTGAATTTCTTTTCTGACTAATCAGCTAAAAATTTATAAGTGAAAAAGGAGAAATAAAGGGGGGGGCGGGAAATTAGAGAGTATGATATAGTGGAAACATTGGGGTCCAAAGTTAGAAGTTTAGATTCAAGTTTCTTCTATAATACTCAGTAAATGCATGACTACTTCATCCTTCTAAGTTTTTATTTCTCTTTCCAGAAAATCAGAATAATATTACTCTATTATACATAGTACACTACACTGCCTCCTTGGGACTTTTTTTACATCTTTTTCTATTGTACTTATGACCTGGCATTCTAGTTGTGTATTAGCATATCTAACTTTTTTCATAACTAAAAGACTTTAAATTATTTGAGAGTAAAATTTATGTATAAATTATAACCTTTTTAAAATCCTAAGCATCAGCATATTAGGTCATAGATGATATCAAATAAAGATTGATTGATTGATTGATTGATTGATACTAGTAAAACTTATAAAACACTAAGTGTGAGGCAGGCACTTTTCAAATTACTTTCTATATATTTATGCATTCAAGACTCAAAGCAAACCTACCAAGGATTATGAGTGTCTTCATTTTAGAAATGAGAAAACAGGTATAGAGAATGACAAGACTTGGATTAAACTGGGGAATCTGATTCCAAAAGCTGAGCTCTTGACCTCTACATCTTACCATCATTTTGTAAACTCAATCAATTTATATGTTGGAGATGAAAAAAATCATGCTGTATGACTTTGGACTTTTGAGTTAAATATCTAACATAGGCTTCAGTATGAATAACATTTGAAATACTGATTTAACCTTTAACCAATAGCTTAAATAGTACATGGAGGATAGCACAAAGTTTGTTGTAATTACATAGTAGTAGTTTACTATAGCAGCAATCAGCATAGTTCATCATAGCCTCAATATTCTTAATAGCTGAGAAGTAAGAATTTATAATTGATGCAATTTATTGAGAATTTTCTGTTTGGCAGACACTGAGCTAAGTGCTTAATACATATCATACTAGAGGCCCAGTGCATAAAATAAGTGCATGGGCGGGGGGAGAGCCCTCAGTCCAGCCTGCACCTTCTCGCAATCCAGGACCCCTCGGACATCCCTCTCACAATCTGGGACTGCTTGCTCCTAACTGCTCCCTGCCTGCCTGCCTGATCACCCCTAACCACTCTGCCTGCCTACCTGATCGCCCCTAACCATTTGCCTGCCTGCCTGATCGCCCCTAACTACTCTGTCTGCCTGCCTGATCACCCCTAATCACTGCCTGTCTGCCTGATTGCCCCTAACAGCCTCTGCCTCTGCCCCCCTGCTGCAGTGACTTCATCTGGAAGGATGTCCAGAATGACGTCCGAAAGGTCGTTCAGCTGTCTGGTCTAATTAGCATATTATGCTTTTATTATTGTAGATTATTCAATTATCACAAAGGCCCAATTGTATTGATTTTTTTCCTCATTTTAGAATGAGGATAGCTAGTACCTGTTAGAGCATGAATTACAGTGCTGGTGTGCTGAGTCCAAATCCTACATACTTCATTTTTTTGTTCTATTGAGTGGGGACAGATGATCTGGAGCTGACATAGCAAGTGCAGGAGAAAGGCTAAAAGACAGAGCAAGTCTATGGTAAATCATTCAGAAGGCTCTTTGTGACTCAGTTTCTAATCATTATAAATAAAAAAGAATTATAAACAAAATCCAGCATCCATTTTTGATAAAAATTTTCAGCTACCTCATCAGGTTGTCATGGGATATAAATGAGTTAATAAAACTAAAGTGCAAAATAAATGAGATATTACTGTTGTTAATATTGTATAGTAGGATGTGTATTATTGTTTTTATTATTATAGTTAATAATTACTGGATATTAGAATTCTTGGGAATTTAGTTTAAGAAAAAGAGAAAAAAATAACAAAGAAGTGACCAGATCCATTTGTTTCAAGTCAGCTGCAAATGATGTAAAAAAAAACAAAAAACACCACCAACAAAAAAAATCTAACCTAAAATTTTTCTCAGTGCTGTATAAAACATACAATTAAACCAATATTTAATAATTGAATTATTCATGCTGAAGAACAAGTTCTTAAATTATTCTTTTATTATTATATACATTTTAAAATGTCTTATTAGTGCCAATACATATTTATACTAACATCTGTATCTCATCTTTGCAAAATACCCTAAGAATAAATAATAAGAGCATTAAATTTTATATCTTTTCTTATAAGAATATCTTATGTTGTTATGTTTCATGCATTTTTATTCTCATAATGTTTCATATACAAAGTATTTCTTATGTTTATTAACTAAAGTATTTCCTAGAAACTTCTCATACACTGAAGTATTGCTGTTCTGGTTGAAACTATTTCTAATGATTTATGATTTGTCTGTGGAGAAAAAAATTAGATTTGGGGATTATCTAGTTTATTTTATGTGAATATTCAATGGAGTTCTTTTGAGTCTTAGGACAAAAATACATTTGACCTGCATTTTCCAACTTTATTTTTTGTACTAAACAAATAAGGCAACCAAGAAATATCTTCAATATGTGCTGAATTTCCATACAGTCAGTACTTCATTTAATTCACCAGTTACTGCAGTCAAAGAACATATTTCCATAAAAAGAGATAAAGCAAGCACTCTAAAGCATTTCTTAGTCATTGCCTGGCTGATTTGCCTTCTCAGTTAATGTACTATTTATAGAGAGATGAAATTATTCAGTGTTAGTGGTCTGCATTTTCAAATCAGCTTTCTTTTATGGGTTAGAAAGTATTTAGTCTTGTATCTTGTTTGTTTGCTCTTTCCTCCCATGCCATCCACATGTGGTATATGGTGTAAAGTCCTAAGAATGTTAATGTTTTATTTTAAAAAGCAAAATAGGCTTTGCCCAACATTTTAAAAAGGCAAAAGGACAGGAGGCATTGCAAAGGCTTCACATTCTGATTAGGCAACAGTTAGCAAGTCCCAAACTCTCTTGGGTTTATCATATCTAGGCTCCTCCTCCTTGCTTTAGTGACTTCTCAGGTCACATTCAGTGTCTAATATGCCTCTGCACTTTTCCACATCTGCTTAGCCCTTGTCTTTACTTATCAGAGGAAAAAAATTTAAAAACATAACATAAAAATCTTTGAAAAACAGATTGTCACAGGCACAAAAGGCATTGAATAAAAGTCTAAAAAATAGCACCTTTATCATGCTCATTTCATATAGTATGTTTATAAAACAGACCTTGACAACCTTCTCAGCAACATCAACACTGAATGTTTCTGAGTGACTGTATCACAATGTCATATTTATGTTATTTTAAATAATATTTAAATGATTATAGAGGTGAGGAATTAGGAAGAGTAGAGTAGTGGTAGTGAAGAAAACCTGAGAACGTTTTCCATGGTCATTGGATCACTCAAAGGACCTGTAAAATAAAGCTTGCACAAATATTCTAGCTACCACTTAATTAACAAAATTAAAGCAGGATAGAAAGAAGCTAGAGAGAGTTCCAACTGGAAAAAAGATGGCGACCGGCAGGAAGGTAGGGAGAGAGAGAGTGTGAGTGAGGAACCCATAAAGGAGAGTGTAGACGTGTGTGGTGTGTGTGTGTGTATGAGCTAGGGTCAGTTAGATTCTGCAGGTCTTCCAAGGGGATGCGTAACCAGGCAGTCCTAGATGGCAGAGCCCCACGCACAAAGCGGACACTTCTCGGCGGCTGGTGCAGACTCGGAGACCATGCCATCTTGAGAAACAGAGCTGCCTGAGACTCGGATCCTGGCTTCTGACACAAACCAGGACCCTGCAGCCACTGGGGACAGAGAACTGCTATCACAGCTTCAGACCAACAAACAACAAGAATCCAGACTTCCAGGAAGATTTCCGTGAGTCAAAGAGCCTATCCCCCTCCCCGCAGGTGCGCAGATAGCGCCAAAGTAACTGATAGACCTGCCCCTCGCCCAAGCTGCAGAGCTTTGCACAGGGACGCTCTCCCCCTTAGGGAATTTGGCGCGCGGGACAGAAGCAGCTCCCCTTTCGGGGAAATCTGTCAGTGCGCACAGAGGGGCTTCCCTTTGAGGAATTTGGTGTGCAGGGCGGACTCCGCCCCCCTTTGGGGAATCTGGAAGAGTGCATGGAGGCTGCTCACCTTCAGGAATTTGAGAGTGTGCACCCTAGCCGGTTTGGCTCAGTAGAGAGAGCACACATAGGATGCAGCTCCACTTCAGGGAATTTGGCATGCCAGACACAGCTGCCTGGGATCCCTGACTCACAGCGCATTCACACTAAGAGCCAGCGACCCCAATTGTTGGTGCATGCACACACAGGGTTCCTGATTCTCAACGAGAAACCACACAAGGCAACAGAAACTCTGACACTCGATTCTTGGTGCAGACACAGGGAAACTCTGACTCTGGGCACATGCTAAGGATCTCATTTTCGGCACATACCAACAGTGTGGTGCAGACAGGGCCCCTGATTCTAAGTGTGCACATGAGACCACACGGAACACTGGGGACACTGACCCTGGGCAAGTCTGGTTCCCACCAACCAAAGGCAGCCACACGTCCTAGTGTCAGAGCACTTCAGTGAAACCCGGGTGGAGCGAAGTCCCCACAGCACATGGCCCAGGTCCACGCAAATGGAAGCTTGAGCTTTCTGGTGATAGCCAGAATGGGGAAACGAAATAACTCACAGAGGAAAGAAAATGTGGAGTCACCAAGAAAGGAAATTAATGAAACTGAAGCTTGCAACATGACCGAAAAGGAGTTCAGAGTAATGGTCATGGAATTTATACATAGGATGGATGAGAAAATCAACAACTTATGCAAGAATCAGGAAGAAATGAAAAGTGATATAGCTACAATCAAAAACACCATGGAAAGTTTCAACAGTAGACTACAAGAAGCAGAGGACCGAATTAGTGAGTTAGAAGATCAGGTACAGAAACAAGCTCATTCTGAACAGCAATTGGAGAAAAAAATTAAAAAGCAGGAGGAAAGCCTAAGGGAGCTTCAGGACAACATGAAATGAAGTAACATGCGTATAATAGGGCTGCCAGAAGGACAAGAAGAGCAGCAGGGATTAGAAAATCTATTTGAAGAAATAATGACAGAAAACTTCCCGGATATGGGAAAGATAAAAGTTACGCAAGTACAGAGAGTCCCAAGCAGGATCAACCCCAAAAGACCCACACCAAGACATGTCATAATCTCAATGGCAAATATAAATGATAAAGAGAGAATCTTAAAGGCAGCAAGAGAGAGACAGAGAGTTACCTACAAGTAACACCCATCAGATTGTCAAATGATTACTCAACAGAAACACAACAAGCTAGAAGTGAATGGAAGGAGGTATACAAAGTGTTGCAAAGCAAAGGACTGAATCCAAGAATACTATATCCAGCAAGACTATCAATCAAAATTGAAGGGGAAATCAGGAGCTTCGCAGACAAAAAAAGACTCAAGGAGTTTATTACCACCAAACCAGCGATGCAAGAATTGCTAAAGGGAATACTGTAAAAAGAAGAAATAAACAGGTAAGAAGGAATACAGACACAAAAATAGATATGACTACAAACAAATACCTTTCAGTAATAACTTTAAATGTAAACGGACTAAATGCTTCAATCAAAAGACATCAAATGGCTGAATGGATAAAAAAACATGACCCATATATATGCTGTCTATAAGAGACCCACCTCAGAAAAAGAGACTCACACAGATTGAAAGTGAAGGGATGGAAAAATATCTTTCAGGCAAATGGAAATGAAAAAAAAAAGCTGGGGTAGCAATACTTATATCTGACAAAATAGACCTCAAAGTAAATGCCATAACAAGAGATAAGGAAGGCCACTTCACAATACTAAAGGGAGAAATACAACAAGAAGAAATAATTCTGGTAAACATATACGCTCCCAATATAGGAGCACCCAAATACATAAAAAAACTCCTGGAGGATATCAAGGGAGAGATTAATAGCAATACAATCATAGTAGGAGACTTTAATACCCCACTATCACCATTGGACAAATCCTCTAAACAAAAAATCAGCAAAGAAACAGCAATCCTAAATGACCCACTAGACCAGATGGAATTAATTGACATCTTCAGAACATTTCACCCCAGAGCCACAGAATATACATTCTTCTCAAGTGCACATGGGTCATTTTCAAAGATAGACCATATGCTGGGTCACAGGCAAAGTCTCTTCAAATTCAAGAAGATAGAAATTATATCAAGCATCTTCTCAGATCACAGTGGCATAAAACTGGAAATCAACTACAATAAATACAATCCAAAGAAATCAAACACATGGAGACTAAACAGCATGCTATTAAACAAGGACTGGGTCACCAGAGAGATCAAGGAAGAAATAAAAAACATCATGGCAACAAATGACAATGAAAACACAACAATCCAAAATCTATGGGACACGGCGAAAGCAGTCTTGAGAGGGAAGTTCATAGCTCTACAAGCCTATTGCAAAAAACAAGAAACAATGGTAATAAAGTACCTAACCTACAACTCAAAGAGCTAGAAAAAGAGCAGCAAGAAAAGCCCAGTGTAACCAGAAGGAAGGAAATAACAAAGATCAGAGCGGAGAAAAATGACATAGACACCAAAGAAACAATACAAAAGATCAACAAAACCAAGAGCTGGTTCTTTGAAAGGATAAAACAAGATTGATGGACCTCTAGCCAGGCTCACCAAGAAGCAAAGAGAGAGGACCCGAATAAACAAAATCAGAAATGAAAGAGGTGAAATAACAACAGACCCCGCTGAGATACAAAGGATTGTTACAAAATACTACGAACAACTCTATTCCAACAAACTAGACAATCTGGAGGAAATGGACATATTCCTAGAAAAATACAACCTTCCAAAAATCAATTAAGAAGAATCTCAACAGCTCAATAGGCCAATAACTATGGATGAAATTGAAGGAGTCATCAAAAAGCTTCTGGCAAACAAAAGCCCGGGGCCTGACGGCTTCACAGGAGAGTTCTACCAAACATTCAAGGAAGAACTAAAACCTATCCTCCTCAGACTATTCCAAAAAATTCAAGAGGAAGGAACACTTCCAAGCTCCTTCTATGAAGCCAGCATCACCGTAATACCAAAACCAGATAAAGACAACACAATGAAAGAGAATTACAGGCCAATATCCCTCATGAGCATAGATGCCAAAATCCTCAACAAAATTCTAGCATATCAGCTCCAGCAGTACATCAGAAAGATCATACACCATGACCAAGTAGGATTTATCCCAGGAATGCAAGGATGGTAAATATCTGCAAATCAATAAACGTGATACATCACATAAACAAATTGAGAGATAAAAATCACATAGTCATATCAATTGATGCAGAAAAAGCATTTGACAAAATCCAACACCCTTTCTTGATAAAAACTCTCAACAAGGGGGGAATAGAAGGATCATACCTCAACATAATAAAAGCTATATATGATAAAACCACAGCAAACATCATACTCAATGGACAAAAACAAAAAACATTTCCCCTAAGAACAGGAACAAGACAGGGATGCCCACTCTCACCACTCCTGTTTGACATAGTACTGGAAGTATTAGCCATTGCAATTAGACAAGAAGAAGAAATAAAAAGCATCCAAACTGGAAAAGAACAAGTAAAGCTATCTTTATTTGCAGACGACATGATATTGTACATAAAAAATCCGAAAGACTCTGTCAAAAAACTAATAGACTTAATAAATGAATTTGGCAATGTAGCAGGATACAAAATTAATGCCAAGAAATCTATGGCCTTCCTATACACCAATAGTGAACTTACAGACAGAGAGACTAAAAAGGAAATCCCATTTACCATCGCACCAAAAAAATTAAGATACCTAGGAATAAACTTAACTAAGGAGGTAAAAGACCTATATGCGGAAAACTACACAACACTGAAAAAAGAGATAGAAGAAGACGTAAACAGATGGAAGAACATACCATGTTCATGGATTGGTAGAATCAACATCATTAAAATGTCCATACTACTCAAAGCAATCTATAGATTTAATTCACTCCCCATTAAAATACCAATGGCATATTTCACAGACCTTGAAAGAACTCTCCAAAAATTCATCTGGAATAAAAAAAGACCCCGAATAGCCACAGCAATCCTGAGAAAGAAGAATAAAGTAGGAGGGATCTCAATACCAGATTTCAAGCTGTATTACAAAGCCACTATTCTCAAAACAGCCTGGTACTGGCACAAGAACAGACAGATAGATCAATGGAACAGAATAGAGAATCCAGATATTGACCCAAACCACTATGCTCAATTAATATTTGACAAAGGAGGCATGAACATACAATGGAGTCAAGACAGTCTCTTCAATAAATGGTGTTGGGAAAACTGGACAGATACATGCAAAAAAATGAAGCTAGATCACCAACTTACGCCATACACAAAAATAAACTCAAAATGGATACAGGACTTAAACATAAGACGGGAAACCATAAAAATACTAGAGGAATCCACAGGCAGTGAAATCTCAGACATATGCCAAAAGAACTTCTTCACCGATACTGCCCCTAGGGCAATGGAAGCTAAAGAGAAAATAAACAAATGGGACTACATCAAAATAAAAAGCTTTTTTACAGCAAAAGAAACTATCAACAAAACAACAAGAAAGCCCACTGCATGGGAGAACATATTTGCAAATGCCATCACTTATAAAGGTTTAATCTCCAACATCTACAGGCAGCTTATGCAACTTAATAAAAGGAAGATAAATGATCCAATAAAAAAATGGGCAACGGACCTAAATAGAATCTTTTCCAAAGAAGACAGAAGGAAGGCCAAGAGACATATGAAAACATGCTCAACGTCACTAATTATCCGAGAGATGCAAATCAAAACAACAATGCGGTACCATCTCACACCTGTCAGAATGGCTATCATGAACAAATCAACAAATGACAAGTGTTGGCGAGGATGCGGAGAAAAAGGAACCCTCGTGCACTGCTGGTGGGAATGCAGACTGGTGCAGCCACTGTGGAGAACAGTGTGGAGTTTCCTCAAAAAACTGAAAATGGAACTCCCATTTGACCCAGTAATCCCACTCCTAGGAATATATCCTAAGAAACTGGGAACACCAATAAGAAAGGATATATGCACCCCTATGTTCATAGCAGCACAATTTACAATAGCTAAGATCTGGAAACAGCCTAGGTGCCCATCAGCAGATGACTGGATCAGAAAACTGTGGTACATCTACACAATGGAATATTATGCTGCCATAAAAAAGAAGGAATTCTTACCATTTGCAGCAACCTGGATGGAATTGGAGAACATTATGTTAAGTGAAATAAGCCAGTCAATGAAAGAAAAATACCACATGATCTCACTCATTTATGGATAATAAAGAAAATTATAAACTGTTGAACAAAAAGATAGATACAGAGGTAGTAAAGCATCAAACAGTCTGTCAAATTACAGCAGGAAGGTTAGGGAGAGGTGGGGAAGATAAGAGATCAGTCAAAGGACTTGTATGCATGCATATAAGCATAACCAATGGATGCAAAACTCTGGGGGGTGAGGGCATATATGGGAGTGGGGTGGGGGTGGCAATGGTAAGATATGTACACATATAATACCTTAATAAAAAAAAATAATTAAAAAATAAATAAAAAAGAAAAAAAAAAAAAAAAAAAAGAAGCTAGAGAAAAAGTCCTGACAAGTGGAATGAAGAAATAGCAATGGACATCACAGGCTAATAAGCTGTTAGGTCTTCTCACCAGAGGCCCCACCTCCACACATGATCAAAAGGAAACAGTTTATGGCAAGAAACACCTGTCGTGGTCACAGAAGTAAAAAACAAGGACTGGTTAAAACTAGATCAATCAGAGATAAAGAAAAAGTTAATGACAGAATGACCCCAAAGGTGATTATATCATCATTATAATGAAAAGTAACACCACAAGTAGAAGGAGGGTCAAAGGGGGATGAATGCCATGACACTGTGTGCCCTCTTTCCCCAAACAGAAGGTGGAGTCAGAATTTGGCACCACAAAGTTCAGAAACAACCTACACTTGAAAAAAATCATAAAATCCCAAGAACTGACTGACCCAGAGCCAACTCACTAATCAGTTGCCTGCATTCACTAGGACATGTACCTTCTCTTCTTTCTCAGTAGCAGTCCTAGTGTCTTTGCCTCTACCTGAATGCAATTTACTTTTGCTCTTACTCGGACCATCACTTGGATTTGTCCTTTTTTGTTTTTGTTTTGTTATATTTTTAAATTTATTTTTATATATTATTATTTAATATTTTTATTTATTATTATTTAATTTCATTATTGATTAAGGTATTACATACGTGTCCTTATCATCCCATTAACCCCCCAACACTCCCCACTCATGCCCTCACCCCCCTGTTGTCTGTGTCCATTGGTTAAGCTTATATGCATGCATACAAGTCCTTTGGTTGATCTCTCCCTTTTACCCCCACCCTCCCCTACCTTCCCTCTGAGGTTTGACAGTCTGATCGATGCTTCTCTGTCTCTGGATCTGTTTTTGTTCATCAGTTTATGTTGTTCATTATATTCCATAAATAAGTGAGATCATGTGGTATTTATCTTTCTCTGACTGGCTTATTTCAATTAGCATAATGCTCTTCAATTCCATCCATGCTGTTGCAAAGGGTAAGAATTCCTTTTTTTCACCTCAGCATAGTACTCCATTGTGTAGATGTACCAAAGTTTTTAATCCACTCATCTGCTGATGGGCATTCAGGCTGTTTCCAAATCTTAGCTATGGTGAATTGTGCTGCTATGAGCATAGGGGTGCATATATTCTTTCTGATTGGTGTTTCTAGCTTCTTAGTGGGATCGCGGGGTCAAATGGGAGTTCCATTTTTAGTTTTTTGAGGAGACTCCATACTGTCCTCCACAGTGAATGCACCAGTCTGCATTCCCAACAGCAGGGCACGAGGGTTCCTTTTTCTCCACATCCTCCCCAACACTTGTTTGTTGATTGGTAGATGATAGCCATTCTGACAGGTGTGAGATGATACCGCATTGTTGTTTTGATTTACATCTCTCATATAATTAGTGACTTTAAGCATATTTTCATATGCCTCTTGGCCTTCCTTCTGTCTTCTTTCAAAAAGTATGTATTTAGGTCAGTTGCCCATTTTTTTATTGGGTTGTTTATCTTCCTTTTGTTAAGTTGTATGAGTTCCCTGTAAATGTTGGAGACTAAACCATTATCGGTGATAACATTGGCAAATATATTCTCTCATGCAGTGGGATTATGTGTTGTTTTGTTGATAGTTTCTTTTGCTATGCAAAAGCTTTTTATTTTGATGTAGTCCCATTTGTTTATTTTCTCCTTAGTTTCCATTGCCCTAGGAGCTGCATTGGTGAAGATATTGCTTTGGCATATGTCTGAGATTTCGCTGCCTGTGGATTCCTCTAGTATTTTTATGGTTTCCCTTCTTAGTTTAAGTCCTTTATCCATTTTGAGTTTATTTTTGTGTATGGTGTAAGTTGGTGGTCTAGTTTCATTTTTTTGCATGTATCTGTCCAATTTTCCCAACAACATTTATTAAAGAGACTGTCTTGACTCCATTGTATATTCATGCCCCCTTTGTCAAATATTAATTAGGCATACTGGTTTGGGTCGATTTCTGGGTTCTCTACTCTATTCAATTGATACATATGTCTGTTCTTGTGCCAGCACCAGGATGTTTTAAGAATAGTGGCTTTGTAATACAGCTTGATATCTGGTAATGAAATCCCACCTACTTTGTTCTTCTTTCTCAGGATTGCTAGAGCTATTCGGGGTCTTTTTTTATTCCAGATGAATTTTTGTAAAGTTTGCTCTAGGTCTATGAAATATGCCATTGGTATTTTAATGGGGATTGCATTGAATCTATAGATTGCTTTGGGTACTATGGAAATTTTGATGATGTTGATTCTACAAAACCATGAACATGGTATGTTCTTCCATCTGTTTATGTTTTCCTCTATCTCTTTTTTCAGTGTACTGTAGTTTTTCGCATATAGGTCTTTTACCTCCTTAGTTAAGTTTATTCCTAGGTATCTTAATTTTTTTGGTTCGATGGTAAATGGGATTATTTTTTTAGTCTCTCTTTCTGTAAGTTCACTATTGGTGTATAGAAATGCCATAGAGTTCTTGGCATTAATTTTGTTTCCTGCTACATTGCCAAATTCATTTATTAAGTCTAATAATTTTTTGATGGAGTCTTTAGGGTTTTCTATGTACAGTATCATGTCATCTGTGGATAAGGACAGTTTACTTATTCTTTTCCAATTTAGATGCCTTTTATTTCTTCTTCTTGTCTAATCGCAATGGCTAATACTTCCAGTATTATGTCAAACAGGAGTGGTGAGAGTGGGCATCACTGTCTTGTTCTTGTTCTTAGAGGAAATGGTTTTATTTTTTGTCCATTGAGTATGATGTTATCTGTGGGTTTGTCATATATGGCTTTTATTATGTTGAGGTATGATCCTTCTATTCCCACCTTGCTGAGAGTTTTTATCAAGAAAGGGTGTTGGATTTTGTCAAATGTTTTTCTGTGTCTATTGATATGACTATGTGATTTTTATCTCTCAATTTGTTTATGTGTTGTATCACGTTTATTGATTTATCCTTGCATCCCTGGGATAAATCCTACTTGGTCATGGTATATTATCTATCTGATGTATTGCTGCATCCTATTTGCTAGAATTTTGTTGAGGATTTTGGCATCTATGTTCATGAGGGATATTGGCCTGTAATTCTCTTTCATTGTGTTGTCTTCATCTGGTTTTGGTATTAGGGTAATGCTGACTTCATAGAATGAGCTTGGAAGTGTTCCTTCGTCTTGAATCTTTTGGAATAGTCTGAGGAGGATAGGTTTTAGTTCTTCCTTGAGTGTTTGGTATAACTCCCCTGTTAAGCTGTCTGGCCCTGGGCTTTTTTTTTGCTGGGAGCTTTTTGATGACTGCTTCAATTTCTTCCATAGTTATCAGCCTATTGAGATTTTCAGAATCTTCCTTATTGAGTTTTGGAAGGTTGTATTTTTCTAGGAATATGTCAGTTTCATCCAGGTTATCTAGTTTGTTGGAATAGAGTTGTTCATAGTATTTTTTTTAACAATCTTTTGTATTTCTGTGGGGTCTGTTGTTATTTCGCTTCTTTCATTTTGGATTTCATTTATTTGGGTCCTCTCTCTTTGCTTCTTAGTGAGCCTGGCTAGAAGTCCATCAATCTTGTTTATCCTTTCAAAGAACCAGCTCTTGGTTTCATTGATCTTTTGTATTGTTTTTTTGGTGTATGTCATTTATTTCTGCTCTGATCTTTATTATCTCCTTCCTTCTGCTGACTCTAGGGTTTTCTTGTTGCTCTCTTTCTAATTCTTCAAGTTGCAGAGTTAGATGATTTACTACCATTTTTCTTGTTTTTTGAGGCAGGCCTGTAGAGCTATAAACTTCCCTCTCAGGACTGCTTTCATTGTGTCCCATAGATTTTGGATTGTTTTATTTTTATTGTCATTCATTTCCAGGATGTTTTTAATTTCTTCTTTGATCTCATTGGTAACCCAGTCATTATTTAATAGCATGCTATTCAGCTTCCAAGTGTTTGAGGGTTTTTTGGGATTGTTTTTATTGTAGTTTATTTCTAATATTATGTCATTGTGGTCTGAGAAGATGCTTGGTATGATTTTAATCTTCTTGAATTTGGGAAGACTTTGTTTGTGACCCAATATGTAGTCTATTTTTCAAAATGTCCCATGTGAACTTGAGAAGAATGTATATTCCATGGCTTTGGGGTGAAATGTTCTGAAGATGTCGACTAAGGCCATCTGATCTAGTGAATCATTTAGGATTGCTGTTTCTTTGCTGGTTTTTTGTCTATATGATTTATCCAGTGTTATCGGTTGTGTATCAAAGTCCCCTACTCTGATTGTATTGTGGTCGATCTCTTCCTTGATATCTTCCAGGAGGTTTTTTTTATGTATTTGAGTGCTCCTGCATTGGGTGCATATATGTTTATCAGGGTTATATCCGCTTGTTGTATCAACCCCTTTAGTATTATGAAGTGGCCTTCCTTATCTCTTGTTAGGGCCTTCATTTTGATGTCTATTTTGTCAGATATAAGTATTGCTACCCCATCTTTTTTTTATTTCCATTTGCCTGAAAGATATTTTTCCATCCCTTCACTTTCAGTCTGCCTGAGTCCTTTGTTCTGAGGTGGGTCTCTTGTAGACAGCATATATATGGGTCGTGTTTTTTTATCCATTCAGCCACTCCATGTCTTTTGATTGGAGCATTTAGTCCGTTTATGTTTAAAGTTATTATTGATAGGTACTTGTTTGTAGTCATTTCTATTTTTGTTCCTGTGTTCCTTCTTACCTTTATATTTCTTTTTTTACGGCATTACCTTTAGCATTTATTGCATTGCTGTCTTCGTAGTGATAAACTCCCTTAGCCTTTTTTTGTCTGCAAAGCTCCTGATTTACCCTTCAATTTTGATTGATAGTTTTTCTGGTTAGAGTATTCTTGGATTCAGTCCTTTGCTTTGCAATACTTTGTATACCTCCTTCCATTCCCTTTTAGCTTGATGTGTTTCTGTTGAGAAATCATTTGATAATCTGATGGGGGATCCTTTGTAGGTAACTCTCTGTCTCTCTCTTGCAGCCTTTAAGATTCTCTCTTTGTCGTTAACATTTGCCATTGTAATTATGACGTGTCTTGGTGTGGATCTTTTGGGATTCATCTTGCTTGGGTCTCTCTGTACTTGTGTTACTTTTTTCTTCCCCAGTTCAGGGAAGTTTTCTGTCATTTCTTCAAATAGATTTTCAAATCCTTGCTGCTCTTCTTGTCCTTCTGGCATTTCTATTATACATATGTTACTTCGTTTCATGTTGTCCCAAAGCTCCGTTATGCTCTCTCCTGCTTTTTAATTTTTTCTCCAGTTTTTGTTCAGATTGAGCTTGTTTTTCTACCTTATCTTCTAACTCACTGATTCGGTCCTCTCCTTCTTCTTGTCTACTGCTGAAATCTTCCATGGTGTTTTTGATTGTAGCTATATAACTTTTCATTTCTTCCTGATTCCTGCAGAGATTGTTGATTTTCTCATCCATCTGGTGTATGAATTGTATGACCATTACTCTGAATTCTTTTTCTGTCATGTTGCATGCTTCAATTTCACTAATTTCTCTTGGCAACTCGTCATTTTCTTTCCTCTGGGGATTGTGTCATCTCCCCATTTTGACTATCACCATAAGGTTCAAACATCGAGTTGCGTGGGCCTGGGCCATGTGCAGTGGGAGCTTCACACCACCTGAGTGTCAATGAAAATCTCCGACACTAAGACGTGTGGCTGCTGTGGGTTTGTGGGAACCAGGCTCACCCAGGGTCAGCATTACCAGCACTCAGTGTGGCCTTCTGTGCGCCCCTAGAATCAGGGACCCCCGCCTGCACCGCGCTGAAACAAAGACCCCACTGGCATGTGCCAAAAGTCAGAGTCCCCTAGCACATGCCCGGAATCAGAGTTCCCCTGTGCCTGCACCAAGAATCGAGTATCAGAGTCTCTGTTGCTTCGTGTGCCCTCACACTGAGAGTCAGGATCCCTGTGTGCACATGCACCAAGAATTGGAGTCACTGGCTCTTAATGTGAATACATTAAGATCCCTGGAGTCAGGGATCCCAGGCACACGCGATAAGAAACAGAGTCAAGTCACTGGTGCTCAGAGCTGCCTCCTGCCCAGAGAATTGGGGTCCCGATCAGCTTGGGGGACTGGGTTGCACAGTAGCTCTGTGTTGGAAGGAGGTCAGTTCCTGTGTTGCAAAAAACAGACTTCTGTGTGTGCTTGCCCAGAATCAAAGTCAGATGGCACTGCCACCCTGCATGGGCTTTGGGTTTGGTCACCCGATTGATTGCAATGTGGGGAACAGATTCCCAGTATCCACGCATTCCCAGGCTCAAATTCCTGTAGTGGCGCTGCAGCCTGTGTGAGGGGCGGGTCTATCGGTTACTATGGCGCTGCCCACAAATCTGTGGGGAGGGGGAATAGGCTCTGTGACTCACAGAAATCTGCGGCGGGGATGTACGGATTCTTGTTGTCTGTGTGTCTGCAGCTGTGGTCACAGGTCTCTGTCCCCAGTGGCTGCAAAGTCCTGGTTTGTGTCTGAGACCAGACTGAGTGGTGCTGAGGCCAGGATCCTAGTCTCAAGCAGCTCTGTTTCTCAAGATGGCATGGTCTCTGTGCCTGCGCTGGCTGCCACGGAGTGTCCATGGTGGGAGTGGGGCTCCGCCGTCTAAGACTGCCCAGTTTGGCAGCCCCTTGGAAGACCTGCAGAATCTAACTTTCCCTAGCTCATACACACACACACCACACATGTTCACACACTCCTCTATCGCTCCCTCACTCTCTCACACTCTCTCCCTCCCTACCTTCCTGCTGGTCGCCATCTTCCTCTTCGGTATTTGTTGGATTTGTTCTTGAATTCTTTCCTGTGTGAGTCAAGAGCCTGGAGATCCTGGCTGGAGCTGGGGCAGAGCCAGCCCCCAGCATGAAACTAGTCTGGTTACAAAATAAATATTTTGCAAAACATAATGTTAAAAAAAGATGTTATCATCATACATTCTTTCTTTTAAGGATGCAATTAGGTTAATTTCAACTACAGAATTTTATTGAAAGCAAGGAGTCATAGTCAGGCCTCTAAGATTAAGATGCTTCAGTCAAGATGAAGTCCAGTGTTAGCCCTATACTGTCTCAGATTTACTCTATTTCTTTAGTTGCACATTTTATTATTCACTTTCAAAAAATAATGAAAATATTAAATATTGCAATTCAGTATATATACCTTAATCTTCTCCTTTAACCTATTATCAATAAGCTTTATCATACTGTAACCAAAAAATTCAGGTTCAGCTGTCTGCTGCAATTAAAGTGAAACTCATGAGGCAAGTGGTGGTACAAAAGGAAAGAGTATTTATTCAGGTGTCAGGCAACCTGGGAGGATGTCTCAGAGACCACCACCCACCTTCCTGCTCAAGCCCACTGCTTTTATAGGGATAAGGAGGGGAGGGCTTTTTTTTCTATCCAATTATCTTACTAGCTTTTGGCATGTTGTGGTCCTATGCATTCATCTCTCTTGCTTTTAAAGAGCTTGGATCCTGTCCACGTATCTGTCTAGCTTTCAGGGCATTTGGGTCCTGTCCATTCATCTTTCTTGCTTATAGCTCACTGGGTATAGACTCTCTGCACCATATTGGCCAATGGGGGACAATCCCCAGCGTTCCCTGATGGTCTAGAGTAGTGGGGCGGGGAGACCTGCAGGATTCCCCATCAGGAAACCTGAAGATACCCCAATCCCTATCCCACCTCCTGATGTTGGATACAGTGCCTGTACATCCAGGGGAGCCTGTTAGAGTCTGTGGGGCACTGATGGGTCCCAGAGCCCCTGCATCTCTGTGCACCCCCGACCCTGCCTGCCCCTCTGAAGTGGCCAGCCAGCCCTGTGCTCTGACTGATGGCTTCCTATGGTAACAATACTAACTCTATTTACACTACCCCCAAAAAAGTAACTTGCTTTTTGCAATATATTCATGCAGAAAGTGGAACAATACCTTCTTTCTCTGCTGAGATTCCAGAAGAGGAAAATTAGTTTGCTTGCCTATTTAAATCTTTCTTAGAAAGAGAAAAATAAACTGAATAATTATTCTGCATAACTACTTGTATTGTGTAAACAAAAAACATATATTAGAACAAACAAGTTCAGTGGAGGCCTTCATGGCAGGTCTTGCAAACTCAGAGACTGAAAGTGTATAGAGAAACAGCAGAGCAGATGTTTTAGACACCTTAATCCAGTGGTTTTCAACTAAGGTACTGCAAGAATTTTTAAGATATGCAGTACCTGTCTATTTAGTAAGGGTCACTGACCTCTTTTCCAGTAGATTGTCAAATTTAAAAAAATGACAACAGCCAACACAACAACAGCTGTCTGCATGAATTAATCAAAATTATACTTTTTTTTCATCAAGTTAACAAAAATAATATATTTTCGGTGTGTCACAGAATTTTTAGTAATTAGTTTATGTGTGCCAGGAGATGAAAAAAGTTGAAAATCACTGCCTTAGGTAATCCAAAATGGAATTAATGTCAGCCATGACAGTTATGTCAAGTGTTATGACAAGACTAAAATAATGGGATGTAACAGGAATGCCCTTAGGAAGGGCCTGGAATATCCCAAACCACAAGTCTGAACATTTGGATAAGGACTCTATCTAAACATGACATGAGTAGGACCTCCACCCTTATAGGCTATAAACCTCAGAGCTCCAATCACCCAACACTCAAGCATGGCTGTATCACAAGTCACTTGTGGAGCCTTGCAGGACTTCCACTACACCAGACACATGTCACCACTGTAGCCACCTGCCTTGAGACCAATTCCTGCCTCTCTACCTGCAGATGCTGCCAGTGACCAGGACTTCACACTGGATGCTCATTCTGCTCATTTCTATTGTGCAACTCCTCCTCTCTGTGTATAACCTGTATATGACTCTATTGGCTTATTGAGGAAGTTTCCCCTAATAAAACTGGCATGGTGGAAAGATACAAATATGTGTGACTTCTTTCAGGGATGCTCCATTGCTCACAATAGAAAATAAGTACATAAGATAGTTTGAAATTGAAATTTCCTAACTAAAAGTAAGCCATGGTAGGTAATCATGTCCTAGGTTGGTATTTTCTGTGACAAAGATCAATGTTTACCTTAAATGAGCCTGTTGTCTTTTTGTATCTACAATGATATATCTTTGGAATATCAGTATAATCCCCCTTTTTTCCCCAAACCTTCCAGGGCACAATTTTCCACTATAGCCCCCAAAATCCCTTGTTGTCTTGTTGCTAAAATATGTGCTGTAAATGTTAATTGTTAACTATCCTATACTCACCAACCTAAAAAAAATGTATGTATCTCTCCATTTTACTTTTTATCCAATCTCAGCTGTTTTCTACCACTAACAGATTTCATGTAACTTTCCTTACATCTCATATTTTGACTGTAATGTATAAAATAATCTGCAAAACTGCCATTCTCGAGTTTTCTTAACCTGTTGAGATTTTGTTTCCTAACAACTGTCATCAGTTTGGCTTAAATAAAATCATAAAAGTTCTCTATAGGTTTGGACATTTCTTAAGTTGACAGTTGTTATTCTGTGATATTTTAAATAAACCTTCTATTTTGAGATAATTATGAATTCACATATAGTTGTAAGAAATAATGCATTGGTGATCAATTTATAGCAAGTCAGTGAGTCAGGAAAGTATGAGAAACTCCCCAGTAAAAATGAAGATTATTTTAAAAAACATCAATTTGAAGCTCTGGAAATGGTCCTAAGGGCAAACAAGAAAGTAAAATATCACCTGTAATTAAAATTTGATTAATCCATGGATGCAGGTATAAGAGTAGGTCATGCAGCACTCTGTCCTCCCAGCCATCTTAAAAGGTCAGAGAGAGAGAGAGAAAATGGCAGCAGAATAGGCAGATGTGTCCTGAGCCTTGTCCTGCAGCGGATAGAAGGAACAACTAAATCAAATAACATCCACCCCGAAATGGTGAAGTAGACACAGCTGGTGAGACAATTCTCAGCCAGGAAGGGCAGAGGACACCTGGAGAATGGTAAAATCAGGGATCTGGGTTGGAGAGAATTACAAGACCTCCAACCCCAGAGGGTCAGAAGGAAGCCACATGGCACCAAGGCAGCATCCCTTAGGACAGGCATAACATCTGACTGTGGAAAGGAAGTCCACATGGTGGCTGGTGGCAGGGGATTCTATATATAAGCCCACAGCCACTAGAGGCTGAGCCCAGAGGGGCAGCCTGAACAACTGCCCAAGCCATGCCGTGCTAGGGGAGAGATAAATTTGTAGTGGTGCAGCTCTTTCCCCTCTTTGTTCTTTGCTTTTATTCACTAAACCCAGTTATAGGACCTTTCAAATACAAACACTTACCTGAGGTGCAGGTATAGATGCAGACTTTTGGAGTCTGGGGAGAGGCTGGGGAGAGGAGCAGCTCAGGAAGAGGTGGCCGGGAGTCTGGCACTGAGACATACCTAACAAGCTGAACTTAGGCAACCATTTTCCCCTGAAGAGATAGCCCCTCTCTGCAGTCTCCAGGCAACCAATACAGCCACACCCAGACTACACCCTGACTGGTACAAAGGATACCAAAAGAAATCTGAATAGTCCCTGTTAGCTCTCAGGGACTGGGCTGAAGAGAGGTTGTTCTGCCCCAGAAACCTCCCCAACTATAGCCCTGTCAGAAACAACCACTTGAAATATTAAGATTAAAAGTGGGCAGATAGGCTAAGTGGGAAAATTGATCCCGCCTGCAGTCAGTCAAGGCTGCGGAGATAGACACAAACAGAGGAGTGGTGGACCGCTTGGAACTTCAACAATCTAACAGGAAACTGAGAAGTGGCAGACAGTACAGAAGAATGTGATCTTCAGTGAACCCCCATGGGGCATTAAACTTGGCAGAAACTTCACTTTTTCATTTATATTTTTATTTTATTATTATTTTGTTATCTCTCTTTTTTATTCTTTTTTTTCTGAATTTCCTTTTTTTGTTTGTTTCTGTATTTTTACTTCTTCTTGCATTAATTTTTCATCATTCTATTTCTATTTTTTATATTTTATTTTTAATTTTATCTTATTTTAAAATTAATTTTTAAATTTTTTTCTTCCTTCTCTTTCTCTTTCTGCTTATCCACTCATCCTCTTTCTACTTCCTTTATATTGAACTGAGGTCCTCTCCTTATTCATCCAATTCCTTAACCTTACTTTCTGCATATAAGCTTGGCCTCTACAGATTCTGCCCTCACCCTCTTTTCTCGGTGTTTGCATTTTTTTATTTATCTGTTTGTTCTGTGGTGTTTTCTCTCCATACATATATATTATTTTCCTCTTTCATCTTTTATTTTCTTTTTCCTTTCTCTCTGACCATTTTTTCTCTCCTTGATATCATCTGTGCTCTCTTTTCTCTCCCCTAATTCTCTTTACTCTGGGGGTCGCTTATATTGGGGTTACTGGTGTCATGAGTACATTTGTGTTTTGTTCCCTTTGTGTCATGTCTTGTCAAATTGCATTTTGTCCTATTTGATCAATGTGGTAAAGAGCAAGGCACAAAACCAGACACCCAGAGAGGAGACTCCATCCACAAATGGGTCAATAGCACTCCAGACCCAACTACAGAGGCAGGAAGATGGTGGCAGTGAGGGAGAGTGCATAAGTGAGTGAGTGGGGGAGGTGAAAGGAGTGTGTGGACCTGTGGGATGTTTGTGTGTGTGTCCATGAGTGAAGGACAGTTAGATCCTGCAAGATATTTGGGGGCAGGAAGACTGGGCTCGCCTAGCTGGGCAGCCTCTGCTACCATTGCAAACAGTTCCAGGGCAGCTGGCTCTACCACAGAGGCCACACCTTCTTGAAGTGGTGATCTGCTATGACTGGGAGCCCAGACTCACCTCCACCCAGGGTGCCCTCAGAAATGACCCAGGACTCTATAGCTACCCCAGAAGGAACCTGCTGTCTTGGATGCAGTCCCATGGTCACCGAGAATTCAGCCTCCCAGGCCACAGGCTCCTGTGAGTTCTGAAACATACTCCCTCTGGCCAGCCCAATGCTTTATCCCAGAGCTCCACAACCACCCAAGCAGCAGCAGCATGAGGAGCAGCAGCCCAGGGAGCAGCGTGCACCAATCTGAGGAGCAGCAGCCCCACACAGCCAGCCCACATCTGAGGAGCAACAGCTCCATACAGCCAGAGAAGCCACCAATGAAGCGAGTAGCTGTGTGAGCAGCACCCACTAGAGGAGCTGATGCCCACTGAGGAGCAGCCACTGCCATGACCACCCGAGGAGCAGCCACCACCCAAGGAGCCACTGCCACCTAAGGAGCAGCCCCGGAATTACTCAAGACCTATTTCCCTCAGTGAGAGCAAAAATGGGGAGACAAAGAAACCCCCAAAGGAAAGAAAAGGGTGAATCACCAGAAAAGGATCTAAGTGAAACAGAGGCATGCAATATGTCAGAAAAGGAATTCAGACTAAGGATCATACAGTTCATAAACCATATGGATGAAAAAATCAATAGCATATGTAAGAATCAAAAACAATAAAGAGTGATATAGCTGCAATAAAAAACACTATGGAAAGTTTCAAAAGTAGAATAGGAGAAGCAGAGGACCAAATTAGCAAATTAGAAGACAGGAAAGAAAAACACACCCAAACTGAACTGAAATTGGAGGAAAAAATTAAAAGACAGGAGTGAGAGCCTAAGGGAGCTTTAGGACAACATAAAATGTAGCAACATACAAGGACTATGGGGTGTCAGAATGACAGGAAAAGGAACCAGGGTTAGAAAACCTATTTGAAGTAATAATGTCAGAAAACTTCATGAATGTGGGGAAGAAAAAAGTCACACAAACACAGAGAGTCCCAGACAAGATGAACCTCAAAAGACACACAACAAGACATTTCATAATTATGATGGCAAACATTCAGGACAAAGAGAGAATCTAAAAGGCTACAAGACAGAGACAGAAAGTTATGTCCAAGGGATCTCCCATTAGATTATCAAATGATTTCTCAACAGAAACACATCAGGCTAGAAAGGAATGGAAGGAAGTATACAAAGTGATGCAAAGCAAGGGACAGAATCCAATAATACTCTCTCCAGCAAGGCTATCATTCAAAATTGAAGGGGAAATAAGGAGCTTCACAGACAAAAAAAGGCTAAGGGACTTTATCACTACCAAGCCAGGAATGCAAAAAATGCTAAAAAGAAGGTGTAAAAAGAAGAAATAAAAAGGGAAGAAGAAACACAGGCACAAAAAATAAAAATGGCTACAAACAAGTACCTATCAATAATAACTTTAAACATAAATGGATTAAATATTCAAATCAAAAGACATTGAGTGGATGAATGGATAAAAAAAATGACTGATATATATGCTGTCTACAAGAAACCCACCTCAGAAAAAGGAACTCACAACAGACTGAAAATGAAGGGATGGAAAATATATTTCAGGCAAAAGGAAATGAAAAAAACGCTGAGATAGGCAATACTTATATCTGACAAAATAGACTTCAAAGTGAAGGCCATTAACTAGAGATAAGGAAGGCCACTTCATAGTACTAAAGGGATTGACACAACAAGAGGATATAACCCTGATAAACATAGATGTACCCAATGTAGGAGCACCCAAGTACATAGAAAAAAACAAACAAACAAAACTCCTGAAAGATATCAAGGGTGAGATCAACAACAATACAATCATAGTAGGGGACTTTAAATTCCACTGATATCACCGGATAAATCCTCTAGACAAAAAATCAGCAAAGAAACAGCAATCCTAAATGACTCACTAGAACAAATGGACTTAATCGATATCCTCAGAACATTTCACCCCAAAGCCATGGAATATACATTCTTCTCAAGTGTACATTGGACATTTTCAAAGATAGACCACATATTGGGTCACAAACAAAGTCTTTCCAAATTCAAGAAGATTGAAATCATATCAAGCATTTTCTCAGACCACAATGGCATAATATTAGAAATAAACTACAATAAAAACAATCAAAAAATTTAAACACTTGGAAGCTGAATAGCATGTTATTAAATAATTATTGGGTTACCAAATAGATCAAAGAAGAAATTAAAAACCTCCTGGAAATGAATGACAAAGAAAACACAACAATCCAAAATCTATGGGACACAATGAAAGCAGTCCTGAGAGGGAAGTTTATAGCTCTATAGGCCTACCATAAAAAAAAAAACAACAACAACAAAAAACAAAACAAAACAAAAACAACAACAACAAGAAAAAATGGTAGTAAATCATGTAACTCTACAACTTAAAGAATTAGAAGAGTGCAACAAGAAAAGCCCATGATGAGCAGAAGGAAGGAGATAATAAAGATCAGAGCAGAAATAAATGACATAGAGAACAAAAAACAAAAAACAGAAGATCAATGAAAACAAGAGCTGGTTCTTTGAAAGGATAAACAAGACTGATGAACCTCTAGCCAGCTTAACCAAGAAAGCAAAGAGAGGGGACCCAAATAAACAAAATCAGAAATGAAAAAAGGGAAATAACAAGAGAACCCACAGAAATACAAAGGATTATTAAAAAATGCTATGAACAGCTCTATTTAAAAAAAAAAAACAACTAGACAATCTGGAGGAAATGGAGATATTCCTAGAAAAATACAGCCTTCCAAAACTCAATAAAGAAGAATCTAAAAATCTCAATAGGCCAATAAATATGGGAGTAATTGAAGCAGTCATCAAAAAGTTTCCAGCAAACCAAAGCCTGGGGCCAGACGGCTTCACAGGGAAGTTTTACCAAACATTCAAGGAAGAACTAAAACATATCCTCCTCAGACTATTCCAAAAGATTCAAGAGGAAGGAACACTTCCAAGCTGATTCTATGAAGCCAGCATTACCCTAATGCCAAAACCAAATAAAGACAACACAATGAAAGAGAATTACAGGCCAATATCCCTCTTGAACATAGATGCCAAAATCCTCAACAAAATTCTAGCAAATCAGATCTAGCATTACATCAGAAAGATCACACAACATGACGAAGTGGGATTTATTCCAGGGATGCAAGGATGGTACAATATCTGCAAATCAATAAACATGATACATCACATAAAAAACGGAGAGATAAAAATCACATAGTCATATCAATTGATGCACTAAAAGCATTTGACAAAATCCAACATCCTTTCTTGATAAAATCTCTCAGCAAGATGGGAATAGAAGGATCATACCTCAACATCATAAAAGCCATGTATGACAAACCCACAGCCAACATCGTATTCAATGGGCAAAAATTAAAACCATTTCCCATAAGAACAGGAACAAGACAGGGATGCCCACTCTCACCTCTCCTATTCGACATAGTACTGGAAATGCAAGCCATACCCATCTGACAAGAAGCAGAAATAAAAGGCATCTGAATTGCAAAAAAAATAAGTAAAACTATCCTTATTTGCAGATGACATGATACTGTACATAGAAAACCCTAAACACTCCACCAAAAAATTATTAGAATTAATAAATGAGTTTGGCAATGTAGCAGGATACAAAGTTAATGCCAAGAAATGTGAGGCATTTCTATACACCAATAGTGAACTTACAGAAAAAGAGACTAAAAAAAAAAAAAACTATCCCATTTACCACAGCACCAAAAAAATTAAGATACCTAAGAATAAACTTAACTATGGAGGTAAAAGACCTATACTCGGAAAACTGCAGGACACTGAAAAAAAATAGATAGAGGAAGACATACACAGATGGAAGAACATACCGTGTTCATGGATTGGTAGAATCAACATCATCAAAATGTCCATTATACCCAAGGCAAGCTATAGATTCAGTGTGCCCCCCATTAAAATACCAACAGCATCTTTCACAGATCTAGAAAGAACTCTCCAAAAATTCATCTGGAATTAAAAAAGACCCTGAATAGCTGTAGCAATCTTGAGAAGAACAAAGTAGGTGGGATTTCAATACCAGATATAAAGCTGTATTACAAAGCCACTGTTCTCAAAACTGCCTGATACTGGCACAAGAACAGACATATCAACCAATGGAATAGAATAGAGAACTCAGAAATCGACCCAAACCACTATGCTTAATTAATATTTGACAGAGGAGGCAAGAACATATAATGGAGTCAAGACATTTTCTTCAATAATTGGTGTTGGGAAAATTGGACAGATACACGCAAAAAAATGAAACTAGACCACCAACTTACACCATACACAAAAATAAACTCAAAAAGGATAAAGGACTTAAACATAAGAAGGGAAACCATAAAAATACTAGAGGAATCCACAGGCAGCAAAGTCTCAGACATATGCTGAAGCAATATCTTCACCAATGCAGCTCCTAGGGCAATGGAAACTAAAGAGAAAATAAACAAATGGGACTACATCAAAATAAAAAGCTTTTGCATAGCAAAAGAAATGATCAACAAAACAACACATAATCCCACTGCATGGGAGAATATATTTGCCAATGTTATCACCAATAAAGTTTTAATCTCCAACATTTACAAGGAACTCATACAACTTAACAAAAGATAAACAACCCAATCAAAAATGGACAATGGACCTGAATAGATACTTTTCGAAAGAAGGCAGAGGGAAGTTCCAATGGACATGTGAAAACATGCTCAAAGTCACTAATCATCCAAGAGATGCAAATCAAAACGACAATGTGGTACCATCTCACACCTGTCAGAATGGCTATCATCAACAAATGACAAGTGCTGGCAAGGATGCAGAGGAAAAGGAACCCTCGTGCACTGCTGGTGGGAATGCAGACTGGTGCATCCACTGTTGAGAACAGTATGGAATTTCCTCAAAAAACTAACAATGGAACACCCATTTGACTCAGTGTTCCCACTTCTAGGAATATATCCCAAGAAACTAGAAACACCAACCAGAAAGGATATATGCACCCCTATGTTCATAGCAGCACAATTCACAATAGCTAAGATTTGGAAACAGCCTAAGTGCCCATCAGCAGATGAGTGGATTAAAAAACTGTGGCACATCTACACAATGGAATACTATACTGGGGTGAAAAAGAAGGAATTCTTACCATTTGCAACAGCATGGATGGAACTGGAGAGCATTATGCTAAATGAAATAAGCCAGTCAGAGAAAGATAAATATCACATGATCTCACTCATTTGTGAAATACAATGAACAACCTAAACTGATGAACGAAAACAGATCCATAGACAGAAACACTGATCAGATGCTCAAACCTCAGAGGGAAGGTTGGGGAGGGAGGGGGTAAAGGGGAAAGATCAACCAAAGGACTTGTATGCATTCATATAAGCTTAACCAATGGACACAAACACCAGGGGGTTGAGGGAATAAGTGGGGGGTGGGTGACTTGGGGGGCAAAGGACACATATGTAATACCTTAATCAATAAAGAATGAAAAAAAATGCCAGAGAGAAACAGATGTATATGAAAGGGATTGCAATGGCATGGGAGGTAATGGCCCCTGGAGGCCCGTCCCACAAGCAGCACACTCTGACCCATGACTGAGGGACTTTGCTCAGACTCAATAAATGTATCATTCAATCATGCCTCCACCCAGATGACCAGCTTCTTCTATACATTCTCTTTCAGAAGTCCCCCATGTGGACACAAGATGGCCACTACAAGATGGCTGTCACAAGATAGCCTGCAGAGGAGGTCAGTGGGGGGTGACCAGGCTGGCAGAGGAGGGTAGTTGGAGGAGACAAGGCCAGCAAGGGAGGTCAGTTGGGGAGGACCAAGTCCTACAGGGGAGGGCAGTTGGGGGGGACCAGGCCTGCAGAGGAGGGCAGTTGGGGGGGACCAGGCTGGCAGAGGAGGATAGTTGGGGTACACCAGGCAAGAAAGGGAGGGCAGTTGCGGGGGGGCAGGCCTGCAGGGGAGAGCAGTTGCCGGGGACCAGGAATGCAGGGGAGGGCAGTTTGAGGGGGCCAGGCCTGCAGAGGAGGGCAGTTGGGGGGACCAGGCTGGCAGAGGAGGGCAGTTAGGGTGATTGGGCCAGCAGAGGAGGGCAGTTGGGGGAGACCAGGCTGGCAGAGGAGGATAGTTGGGGGAGACCAGGCAAGCAAGGGAGGGCAGTTGGGGGGGACCAGGCCTGCAGTGGAGGGCAGTTAGGGGTGATTGGGCCAGCAGAGGAGGGCAGTTGGGGAGGACCAGGCCTGCAGGGGAGAGCAGTTGGGGGGCACCCAGGCCTGCAGGGGAGGTCAGTTGGGGGGGACCAGGCCTGCAGGGGAGGGCAGTTGGGAGCCAGCAGTCCTGGATTATGAGAGGGATGTCCGACCACCCATTGAGGCCCAATCTCAACGGGTGGTCAGACATCCCTCAAGGGTCCCAGATTGGAGAGGGTGCAGGCTGGGCTGAAGGACACCACCACCCCATGCACGAATTTCATCCACCGGGCCTCTAGTAAATTATATGAACAATCAACTAATTTTAAAGAATCACGTCCTGACTCTGGCGGCCCCAGATTACAAAAAGTAGCTTTAGTCCAGGAACACCAATGACTGAGATCCTAAGGGTAGCATCCTCAGTTTACTATAATAGAGAAGTAGAGGGTGAACAGAGAAAGAAAGGTGCAAAGACGAAAGGCAGGCTTAAGTGCTTGCTGCACTGCAGGCACAGCTTTTTCAAAAAGGAAAGAACCCAAAGCCCACTGTCACACTGTGGGAAGCCTGGCCATTAGGAAGGGGACTCTAAGGTGAAGCTAAAAACACCTTGTCTCAAATGTAAGGAGCATGGTCATTGGGCCTGTAACTCTCCTGGGTCCCAAGGGACATGAGCCATAACCATTCATGATCCTTGATTGAGGAGGCCCTTCTCTCTGGCCAGCTCCCAACAGGACCATCCATTAGAATGGGGCAGAGCCAAGGGTCACCCTAGATATGAAAAATAGGAATGTAATTTTTTTCTTAGATAGAGGAGCTGCCTACTCTGTACTAAATAATTTCTCTGAACCTCTAACTTCCAACTCCTGCCAAGTAATTGGGGTTAGTGGACAATCCACCATTAGGAGATTTACTCCTCCCATTTGCCGCCTTTGGAACCATCCAGTCTCTTCCCATCAGTTCCAGGTAATATTAGAATGCCCTATCCTCTTTTAGGGAGGGGCATCCTCAGTAAAGTAGGAACATAAATATCAATACCAAGCAAAGCCAATATTTTTTTTTTCTCTGAATGGATCCCTGAAACTGAGGAATTGTAGATTACTCCATAAATGTGGCCATTAACCCAGAAGTCTGGGCCAAGGGAATATCAGGGGAGGCTAGGACAGCAATACCTATAAATATAAAACTAAAATACCCTACAAACTTTCCTCATAGGAAACAATATCTTATTAAATAGGAAAATGACTTCAAATAATAATTAATAAATGCCTAGAGCATGGACTATTAATTCCTACTAATTTGCTCTGCAACACCCCTATTCTCTCTGTTAAAATGTCAAATGAAGAATATAGATTAGTCCAAGATTTACAAATTGTAAATGAGGCTGTTGTTCCTATTCATCCTATAGTTTTTTTAACCCCTATCCTACCCTAGGAGAAATACCTTCTCAGAACCAAGGATTTTCAGTATTAGACCTGAAGGATGCTTTCTTTTGCATTCCTCTGAGCCTTTGCTCTCAATATTTATTTGCTTTTGAATGGACCAAGGAGGACAATACAAGTCAACAACTAACCTGGACTATACTACCCCAGGGCTTTAAGGGTAGCTATCACTTATTTGGACAGGCACTAGCCAAAGGTCTCAGGGATCTGACTCTTGAGGAGGGTGGAAAGCTCCTACAATATGTAGACTATTTACTCATTTACTTCCCCTCCAAGGAAAAATGAATACAACTGGCTGTTAGGACTTTGAAGTTTCTGGCAGACATGGGATACAAAATATCTAAGACCAAGGCTCAATTACTTAAACAAAAGTAAACTATCTAGGACTCACTTTGACACTGAGAAGACATAGCTACTCCTTGAGAGAAAATCAAAGCAATTACCCAAATACCTACCCTGACAACCCGAAAAAACAACAGGCCTTTCTAGGGTTAACCAGGTATTGCAGACCTGGATTTTAGAATATGGAGAAATTGCAAATCCCCTATACTCGGCCCTAAGGGAAGAGGCATATACTGACCCCCTGCCCTGGGAACAAGAGCAAAGACAGACTTTAGGCAACTAAAACAGGCCCTATCCCAATACTAGATAAGCCATTCCAACAATATGTAACAGAGAAAAAAGGAATAGCCTTGGGACTCCTAACACAGGTCCTCAGCCCAACCAAAAGACCAGTAGGCTATTATCAAAAGATTTAAGTTCAGTAGCAGAGGGATGACTGTATTGTCTTAGAATAATTGCAGTCACAGCATTACTGGTAGAAGAAGCCTCTAAACTGCCTTAGGCCAACAGATTTTCCTTTATACTACTCATCAAATAGGTCCCGTTCTAGACCTCAAAGGACCTAATTGACTCACAGATAGTTGAATACTCAAGTACCAGGTACTGTTATTAGAAAATCACCAGATTAAAATAGAAAAATGTAACACCCTAAATCCCACTACTTTGATGCCACTCTCTAATAAGGATCAACCTATACATTCCTGTTGTGAAACTCTTGAACAAATTTATGCAAGTAGACAAGATCTTAAGGAACAGCCTTTAGGTAATCCAGAGAAAAATTGGCTCACAGATGGAAGCAATTTTTGTACTATATGGGATCTATCACGTGGGGTACACTACAGTTTCTGTACATAAAATTACAGAGGCCAAAACTCTTCCTTCAGGAACTTCTGCACAACTAGCTGAATTAATAAGATTCACCAGGGCCCTAGAATTAAGAAAAGATAAAAGATTAAATATATATAGAGACTCTACATATGTTTTTCTAATACTTCATGGTCATGTGCCTATCTGGAAGGAAAGGGGATATTAATATCAAAGGATAACTATTAATTATGGGTCTCAAATTTAAAATTATTACAGGCAGTTCATTTACTTAAAGAAATAGCAGTTATACACATCAAGAGACATCAAAAAAGACCGAGACAAAGTAGCTCAAGAAAACAAATACAAAGGCAGCCGCCACCTCTGAGGATATATTCTAGGGAGCACTAATTTCATTCTTACCTATAAAACTACCAACCCTTTGGGTATACTAAATATACCCAAGAAGAAATACAATGGACATCCCAACATGGGTATACCAAGGGACCAACAGGAAGATCCCAATCAGAGGAACCTCTTTATGTCACCTCAGTCTTACAAAGGAAAATCATAAAAGACCTCCAAGATTCTTGTCACTTAGGAAGAGATAATCCTCTGTAATAAAATGGTAATATGCAAATTAACCATCACTCTGCTACACAAGCCACGCCCACCAGCCAAGCCACGCCCACCAGCCAATCAGGGCGAGTATGCAAATTAACCCCAGCCAAGATGGCTACAGCCACAGAGAGCAAGGTTTCCCAGGTAACAGAGCAAGCCAAGCTTTCCATAGCCGTTGCAGGCCTAAGCCTCCACTCAAGCTACAAAGTTTCAATTATAGAAGGTAAACAAATTCAAACAAATGGCGGCAGAATGGAGCTTGAGAGAGCAGGCCAGGGTTGCCAGTGGCAACAGGGGAAGCAAAGCTTTCCGCACACCCTGGCCGGGCTCACCTGCTTAAGGCTACAAAGTTTCAATTGTAGAAGGTGAATTAACTGCCTCAGAAATGGCTGCCGGCCTTGGAGGGAGCAGCAGGCTTGGCTCCGCTCCAGGCTACAAAGTTCCAATTGTAGAAGGAAAATAAATTCCAGATACCAAGGCCTCCGCTTGGGTTGCCAGGGGGCGTGGCCAGCCTGCACACCACCACAGGCCCCTCGCTCAGGCTGCCTGCCCCACGCCCCAAGGGAACCCCCACCCTGATCCGGGACACCCTTCAGGGCAAACCAGCTGGCCCCCACCCATGCACCAGGCCTCTATCCTATCTAATAAAAGAGTAATATGCATATTGACCATCACTCCAACACACAATATGTCTGCCCCCATGTGGTCAAAGATTCTGCCCCCATGTGGACACAAGATGGCCACCACAAGATGGCCAGCAGGAGAGGGCAGTTGGGAGGCACCTGGCCTGCAAGGGAGGGCAGTTGTGAGGGACCAGGCCTGCAAGGGAAGGCAGTTGAGAGGGACCAGGTTTGCAAGGGAGGGCAGTTGGAGGTGATCAACCCTGCAGGAGAGGGCAGTTAGGGGTGACCAGGCTGGCAGAGGAGGGAAGTTGGGGGGCAAACAGGCTGGCAGCGGAGTGGTTAGGGGGTGATCAGGCTGGCAGGCAGAAGCGGTTAGGGGCAATCAGGAAGGCAGGCAGGCAAGCAGTTGGGAGCCAGCAGTCCTGGATTGTGAGAGGGATGTCCGACTGCCCGTTTAGGGGATCGGGCCTAAATGGGCAGTCGGACATCCCTCCAGGAGTCCCAGATTGGAGAGGGTACAGGCTGGGCTGAGGGACAACCCCCCTCCGTGCACGAATTTCGTGCACCAGGCTTCTAGTATGATACTAATATGCAAGAAACTCTTTACTGTGAAAGGGTTAAATAAGAAAATTGGACTGGTCTTTTAGACTTTTTCACTATGCACCCTAAATAAGCCTCAAATATCTAAATCTCCACTAGCACTAACCCAACCTGTACAAAGAAGGGGCACCTATCTAGGAAAGATTAGCAAATTGATTTTATTCAACTGCCTCCATGCAAAAGCTCTAAATACTTACTAGGCTTTGTAGATACCTTCACTGAGTAGACTGAGGCTTACCTCACCAGGACTGAAAGGGCACAGAGGTAGCAAAAACATTCTTGAATAATTCCCCAATTTGGACTCCCCCGATCCCTACAAAGCAATAACGAATCTGCATTTACTTCACAGGTCACAAATCATATTAACAAAATCCTGGGAATAAAATGTCACCTTCACTCTGCCCACTCCACAGTCTTCTGGAAAGGTTGAAAGGACAAATCAAACCATAAAGAAAACCCTTAGCAATCTTTGCCAAGAAAATGCCCTTAAGTGGTTAGATCTATAGTCCTCCTCCGAATCCAAACTACCCCACAACTGAACTATAACTAAGCCCTTTTGAGTTATTATACTGGTGGTCATTTCTATACTCTGATCTCATAACAGACCCTAAATCTACCAAACTCCTATCATATGTCACTTACCTAGATAAATTCCAGAAAGAACAAAACTTTGTATATAAAAGAACTCCAGGGATTGAACTAACTACCTTCCATTTCTGTATCTGCCAGGATCACAAATATAAATTAAAACCTAGAAAGAAGAAACCACAGGATCCCAATTAACAACCCCATAGAAAGGGCCATATACTATCCTATTCTCCACTCTCACAGCAGTCGAAGTTGCTGGCATCTCTAGCTGGATACATCACACAGGAGTAAAACCTTTCTGTAACTCTACCAACCCATTTGAACCTGAGGGATTGAGCAACAAATGGGACTGCAAGCCAATAGAATTTTCTCTCAAGAAAACAACAACAAAACAGAAGTGTATGTCTCAATTTCTGTTGTTGTTTATAAATTTCTTAATATTCTTTTGGATTGCCTTTCCTCTGCTATCTTAAAATTCCTCCCTACTCCCTGTGGAAGTCTTTCTCAGAATTACTCTTTATCAGAAAAGTATAACTCTTCTTCATGCTTACTTATTTACCTGTGCACCAGCTGGCACTGCATATGAGGCTTGCTTAAAAGTTTTCTATAATCATACAGAATTAATAATTTTCTTCTATTCCTACTCCTGGCTTCACAAATCCCTTCAGGATTAGGCATAATAGATATCATTCTAAAACCACAACCAGGGAATCAAAATTAATTAATTAAGTTTAACCAGGCTACAGCATCGGGAATGGTTACTAATTGCTAGGTCTGTCATAAAGACCCACAAGCTGTAGGCCCCACACCATATTTAACTGGTCCAGAAAGTAGATTCAATAATGAAACCTGGTGCTCAGAGCTAGCATATATTTCTAAACCTAGCACATATGTGACCCTTTTCACTCTAGTTAATATAACTACATCTCCATCCACCTACCTATACACCGCTACATCTAAACATAAACCTGCTCACAAGGGAAAGTAATTTCTTGTTTGTGACAAAACTATGACTACTCTATGTAAACTTATATCCTTATATGATTCTGTATGGTGGCCAGAAAACATTTCCTTGTGTAATTCCATTGTTCATATGGATTTAACTAGTATCTCTAACATACCGGTGCATCTGAGAGAATGTTTTACATATGTGGGTACTCCATGAATAAAACAATAGGCCCAGTACACTCTAACCCCCACCAGATATAAAGCTACCTCATGCCTGAATCCCTTTTGTATTTATGGAACATGTACTTAAGCTACTTAATTCCTAGTCTGGCCATCTACAATGATACTTCGATACTTCCGTGGAATAAATTAGGACTGAGATAACATCTTAATTTGGGGAAGAAAAGCCTTTACTTCCCTCATTCCTTGTGAAGGATACATAGAACATGAATTTATCCTTTCTAATCTCACATCTGAATTAGAAAAAAAAAACAAAAAACCTCTCAAATGAAACAGGGGAACCTTGTATAAATACAATAGTCCCTCAACTTATTAGCCAATATAGTCTTAGACAATCATGTTTCCAGAGACTGTCTCTTAGTTGCAGAAGGAGGAGTCTGTGCTATCCAAAACTGTACATCCTGTACCTACAATAATAACTCTGCTAAGGTAGAAATAAGAATACATGAAATTCTAAACCATGCAACCTGGTTCAAGAACCTAAGAGAAACCTAACCTTCATCTAGCATGGAAACCTTGCTTTCTTGGAATTGGAAAAACCACCTATGGTCTCTCCTTGGACCCCATGCAATCACCCTCCTCATCATATTAGAAATAATGCTATTTGGTCCCTGCTTATTTAACATACTTTTAAATTTATTTCTTCTAGAGTACAGCGATTCCACCTCCAGATGATGTTCACCAAGGTTTTCAACCCATTCTCCTTACATAAATAAACAGATCCTGTGATCAAACAGGCCCAGGCAGATAACAAGATAACGAAACTCAATCCCCAACTTTGCCCACTTGTCAGGAGGTGATTGTCCTTAATCTCCAAAGCATTGGGTCTCAAACTCTTGAAGGGGGATATTGGAACAGGTAGTTAGATAGGTATAAGCTGGGAAGAGACAGGGTATATGGACCATTCTTGAATAAAATAGAGGCCCAGACAGTGAGGCTCAGTGGTTGCACAGCAATATATGAACCAGGAGGTCATGGTCCAATGCCTAGGTTCCTGGCTCGATCCCCAGAAGGGGGTGTGCAGGAAGGCAGCCAATCCATGATTCCCTCTCATCATTGATGTTTCTATCTCCCTCCCCTTATTTATAAGTGTGTGTGTGTGTGTGTGTGTGTGTGTGTGTGTGTGTGTATACACACACTAGAGGACTAAGGCCCGGTGCATGAAATTTGTGCATGGGGGGGGGTGGCCCTCAGCCCAGCCTGACCCTCTCCAATCTGGGACATCCTTCTAACAATCCAGGACTGCTGGCTCCCAACCGCTTGCCTGCCTGCCTGCCTGATTGCCCATAACCGCTCCCCTGCCAATCTGATCAATGCCTAACTGCTCCCCTGCTGGCCCAATTGTCCCCAACTGCCCTCTTCTGCAGGCCTGGTCTCCCCCAACTACCCTCCCCTGCAGGCCTTGTCCCTCCCAACTGCCCTCCCCTGCAGGCCTTGTCCCTCCCAACTGCCCTCCCTTGCTGGCCTGATTGCCCACAACTGCCCTCCCCTGCTGGCCATCTTGTGGTGGCCACCTTATGTCCACATGGGGCGGCCATCTTTGACCACATGGGGGCAGCCATCTTGTGTGTTAGAGTGATGGTCAATTTGTATATTACTTCTTTATTATATAGGACATACACTGAGTGGACAGATTATTATGATCTCTGAAAGCATAATAATCTGACCACTGAGTGTATATAGTGTGTGTGTGTGTGTGTGTGTGTGTGTGTGTGTATTCATGCACTGGGCCTCATATATATATATATATGAGGCCCAGTGCATGAATTCGTACATGGGTGGGGTCCGGCCAGCCTGGCCAGGAGGAGAGGACATGGGCAGTTGGCTGGCCTCCCTGCTGGTCAAATTCCTGGTCGAGGGGACAATTTGCATATTAGCCTTTTATTATATAGGATAGACAGTGAACGGCCAGATTATTATGCATTCAGAGATCATAATAATCTGGCCACTCAGTGTATATACTAGTGACCTGGTGCACGGAATTCATGCACAGGGGGATCCCTCAGCCCGGCCTGCACCCTCTCCAATCTGGGACCCCTTGGGGAAAGTCCAACTGCTAGTTTAGGCCTGATCCCTGTACTGGCAGATGGACATCCCTCTTGAAATCCGGGACTGCTGACTCCTAATCACTCACTTGCCTGCCTGCCTGATCGCTCCTAACCACTCTGCCTGCTGGCCTGATTGCCCCCAACTGCCCCCATTCTGGCCTTATCGCCCCCAACTGCCCCCCCTGCTGGCCTAATCACCTCCAACTGCCCTCCCTGCAGGCCTGCTCGCCCCCAACTGCCCTGCCCTGCAGGCTCAGTTGCCCCCAACTCAGTTGCCCTCCCCCCCTGTTCACCTCATCTTGCCCGCAACTGCTCTCCCCATGCCAGCCTGATGGCCCCCAACAGCTCCCCCTGCCAGGTTGCTTGTCCCCAACTGCCCCCCCCCCTTGCTGGCCTACTTGCCCCCAACTGCCACCCCCGCTAGCCTACTCACCCCCAACTGCAACCCACTGACCTGCTAGCCTCCAACTGCCCCCCCACTGACCAGGTTGCTTGTCCCCAACTGCCCCCCCTCTGCTGGCCTACTCGCCCCCAACTGCCACCCCCGCTAGCCTACTCACCCCCAACTGCAACCCACCAACCTGCTAGCCTCCAACTGCCCCCCCACTGACCTGCTTGCCCTCAACTGTCCCCTCACCGGCCTGCTTGCCCCCAACTGCCCCCCGCCTGCCTGCTCACCCCCAACTGCCCCCCTAACCATTTCTGCCTCAATCCTGCCACCATGGCTTTTTCTGGAAGGACATCCGAAAGGTCTCCCAGGCTAATTAGCATATTACCCTTGTATTAGTATAGATATATCTCAACAGGTTCCTGGAGACTCCAACATGGTGCCCAGCAGGACTGGAGTGAGGGTGAGAGTGCGAGTGAGGGAGTGAGTAAGAGGGTGAGTGTGTGAACATGTTTGTGTGTGAGTGTGTATGAGTGTGTGGGTGAAGGTCATATCATGCATGGGAGTCCCAGGGTTGGGTGGTTCAGCTTCTCCTGGCCCAGGAACTCCTGTTACCATCACAGCCACTTCCCAGACACAGTTCCAGCTTGGAAAATCACCATCTTGAAATTTTTATAAGGTCTTCCTCAAGAGTAGACTATGGGGAGTGGCAGTACATAGGACCCCAGCCTTGCCACCACCTTGACTTGCCAGTTTGGGGCTGTACCCATGCATAACCCTAACTAAACAACCACATGCCAGCTCAGGACAATGCCCCATGCCCTGAGTACTGGCCATGGATGTGGCCTGGACCTGCATGACCACCACCGAGCCTGCAGAACTTTCCCCCATGCTGTGGATTTACCCACCACCACCACTACTGTGCTGCCAACACTGCCCTAGAGGTCACCTGTTCTGCTCCACTGACAGGGCTCAGGGGCAGGAACTGTGCCGAAGGCTGAGAATGAGAGAGAATCGTTGATTGGCTGCCCCTGCCCTGGACCTACTAGAAACAAGAACCTGAAGATACTGAAGAGGCTGCAGATCTGTAGGAACTTATGATGCTGAGAAGAAACTAAACTGGACTGGAAGGAGGATCAGCCCTGCACACCTGAATGCAGGGGAGGTGCCTTCTTTCCCATCTGCAAAACAGCTGCTTCTGACCTGACGTGCAGTGACCTGAAGTAAGGGGAAACAGAGTGGGGCTGGAAATCTGCCCTTGCAGGTGGCAGTAAGGAGGAGCCAGCATGCCAGGAAGGGCTGAGGCATTGGAAGGAGAGGAAGTACCTGGCCCCCTCTCCTACTGGCAGCACTCCCAACACTAGTCTGATCAAACAATCCTGACCAAGACCAGGATACCCCCACGGAACCCAGATCCATTGAGAAAGCAAGAACAGATCAGAACAGGGAAACTCAAGGGGTGAGACTGGAGCAGACCCAGCCTCTAGGCTAAGGACACCACATCCATTGGATTACTAGAGCTTCAAGCTATAAGGCCTCAATTAGGTAGCTCAGGGCTAGAAAGGGACAGTGACTCACATTGTCCTGCACTAGAGAAGCCCCTGGAAGCCCAGGACAGACACACCTAGGGACCAGATTCAACATCAGAGGAAAATTCATTGAGATCCACAAAAAGCAGACCCAAAGGTTTTTGAGTATGCTAGTGTGTGCGGTTGTGAGTATTTATTTGTGTGTGAAAGTGGTTTTTGTTTTTGTTATTGGTGGTCTGTTTGTTTTCCCCATTTTTTATTTCTTCTCTTTTTCCTTGTATATCTCAAATTTCTCTCTTTCTTTTGATTCTATTCTTTTTTTGTTTTTTTTATGGTTATTACTAATTTTTCTTGTTTTATTTTTTCCCTTCTTAATCTCTTTTTTTATTTTACTTTTCCTATTTGTATCTTGATATATCCATTGTCACTACTTTTTAAGTTTATTTTTTTATTTTTAATGTATTTTCCTCTTTCCATTCCTTTTTCATTCCTATACTAGTTATTTTAGATTCCTTCTAGCTCTCATATTGCCATCTAACTAGAAGATCAAAGAGATCAAGACTGAACCCCTCAAGAAACTTTTGATATAAAGTCATCTCACAAAGACTGGGAGACATAACAGTTCTATCTAATACATAGAAACAAGTACAAAGAGACAGCCAAAATGGGGAGACAAAGACATAAACCACAAATGAAAGAAAAGGCAAGGTCTCCAGAAAAAGAATTAAATGAAATGGAGGCAAGCAACTTATCAGACATAGAGTTCGAAGCAATGGTTATAAATATGCTTAAGAAACATAGTGCAATTTACAGCACCATGAAAAAGAAAATATAAACCATGAATAAGAACCAGACAGAAATGAAGAATAATATATCGAACATCAAAAACACAATGGAAGGAATTACTAGTAAGAGTAGATTGGAGAGAGCAGAGGATAGAATCAGTGACTTGGAAGACAAGATAGAAATAAATACCCAATTAGAGCAGCAAACAGATAAAAGGATTAAAAAGCAGGAAGATAGCTAAAGGGAGCTCTGGGACAACATGAAATATAACAACATCTACATCATAGGAATATAGGAAGGGAAAGAATGTGAGCAATAAACAGAGAACCTGTTTGAAGAAATAATGATAGGAAATTTCCCCAAACTGGTGAAGGAAAAAGTCACACTAGTTCAGGAGGCACAGAGAATCACAGTCAAGATGAACCCAAAGAAATACACACCTAGAGACATCATAATTAAAAGGAAAAATGATAAAGACAAAAAAATAATCATAAAGGCAGCAAGACAGAGACATAAAGTTACCTACAAAAGAGTTCCCATTAGAGTGTCATCTGACCTCTCAATAGAAACATTTCAAGCCAGAAAGGAATGGCATGAAATAATCAAAGTAATGAAAAGCAAAAGCCTGAACCCAAGACCACCATATCCAGCAAGGCTATCATTTAAAATTGAAGTTGAAATGAAAAGCTTTTCAGACCACCACCGAAAAAATGGCTAAAGGAGAACATTACTACCAAACTAGAAATACAAAAAAAAAAAAAAAAAAAAAAAAATTAAGGGACAGCTTTAAGAAGAAGAAAAAGACAGAGAGAATCATAGGCATAGAGAAAATAATAATGGTAATAAATAAATACCTATCAATAGTAACATTAAATTTAAATGGATTAAATGCTTCAATCAAAAGACATAGGGTGACTGAATGGATAATAAAACATGACCCATATATATGCTGCCTACAAGAAAACTACCTCAGAACAAAAGATACACACAGAATAAAAGTAAAGAGATGGAAAAACATTTTCCAGGAAAATGGGAAGAAAGAAAAAAAAGCTGGGGAGACATTACTCATATCTGACAAAATAGACTTCAAAACAAAGGACATAACAAGACACAAAGAAAGCCAGTACATATTACTAAATGGAATGATTCAACAAGAAAATATAATCCTTGCAAACATATATGCACCTAATAAAGGAGTTCACAAATATGTAAAAAGCTCTTTATAGACCTTAAGAGAGAGATCGACAGCAATACAGTCATAACAGGGGACTTGAACACCCCACTGACATCACTGGATAGATCTTCCAGAAAAAAAACTAACAAGGAAACAGAGGCCTCAAATGACACACTAGATCAGATGGATCTAACTGATATTTATAGAACATTTTACCCCAAAGCAACAGAATATACCTTTTTCTCAAGCATACGTGAACATTCTCAAAGATAGACCATATGTTAAGACACAAATCAAATATATACAAATTCAACAAAATTGATATAATACCAAGCATATTTTCAGATCACAATGGCATGAAGTTAGGAATCAACTACAGTAAAAAACAACAACAACAACAAAAAACCAACCAAACAAAAAAAAACACACAAAAAACTCAAATGCATGGAGGCAAATTATCATGTTATTTTAAAAAATCAGTGAATTACCAATAGATTAAGCAAGAAATTAAAACTTCCTGGAAACAAATGAAAATGATCACACAAACACCCAAAACAAATGGGACACAGTGAAGGCAGTCTTGAAAGGGAAGTTCATGGCATTACAGGCCTACCTCATGAAACAAGAAAAAGCATTAATAAACTAACTAAACTTACAACTAAATGAATTAGAAATATAATAGGACAAAAAGCTCAGAGGAAATAGAAGGAAGAAAATTATAAAGATCACAGCAGAAATAAATTACATAGAGACTATAAAATAAAAACAAAACAAAACAAAAGATCAATAAATCCAAGAAATGGTTATTTGAAAAGATAAATAAGATTGAAGAACCCTAAGCTAGAATCATCAATAAGCAAAGAGAGGGGACCCAAATACACAAAATCAGAAACAAAAGAAGGGAAGTAACAATTGAACCACAGAAATACAAAGGATAGTAAAAAATACTATGCCAACAATCTGGACAACATGGGCAAAATGAAAAAATACCCATAAACATACAATATTCCAAAACTTAATCAGGAAGAATCAGAAAACTTGAATAGGCCAATAACAATGGTGGAATTGAAGCAATAATTTAAAAACTCCTAGCAAGCAAACGTCCTGGACCAGATAGATTTATAGGACAATTCTACCAAGCATTCAAAGAAAAACTAACACCTATCCTCCACAAACTATTCCAAAAAAATTTCAAGAGGAACACATCCAAGCTCTTTCTAAGAAGCCTGCATTATCCTAATTCCAAAATCAGAAAAGACACTATGAAAGAGAGAGAGAGAGAGAGAACCAAAGGTCAATATCCCAAATGAACACAGATACTAAAATCCTCAGCAAAGTATTAGTAAATATGATCCAGCAGTATATTAAAAAATCATATACCATGATCAAGTGGGTTTTATTCCAGGGATGCAAGGCTGGTATAATATTTGCAAATCAATAAATGTGATACATCACTCAAAGAAAATCAAAGTTAAAAATCACATGATCATATCAATAGATGTAGAAAAATCATTCAACAAAATCTAGAACCCCTATTGATAAAAACTCTCAGCAACGTGAGAATATAGGGACTGTACCTCAACATAGAAGGCCATATGTGACAAACCTACAGCCAACGTCACACTCAATGGGAAGAACTAAAAGCGTTTATCTTAAGGACAGGAACAGACAAGGATGTCCACTTTCACCACTCTTATTTAACATAGTACTGGAAATCCTTGCCATGGCAAGCCTATAAGAAGAAAAGAGGCATCCAAATTGGAAAGGAGGAAGGAAAACTGTCATTATTCACAGAGGACATGATATTGTACATAGAAAATCCTAAAATTTCCACCAGGAAACTGCTAGACTTAATAAATGAATTTGGCAAGGTAGCAGGATACAAAATCAACATCCAGAAATTGATGGCATTTTAATCTACCAATAATGAACACTCAGAAAGAGAAACTTAAAAAACAATCCCATTTACCATTGCAACAACAACAAAAATATAAGATACCTAGGGATAAATTTAACCAAGGAGGTAAAACACCTGTACATGGAAAACTATAGGACATTGAAAAAAAAATAGAAGAAGACACAAAAAAAAAAAAATGGAAGAGAATACCATGTTTATGGATCGGAAGAACTAGCATCATTAAAATGGCCATACTACCCAAAGCAATCTATAGATTCTATGCAATCCATTTTAAAATACCAATGATATAATTCACAGAACTAGAAAAAATGCTCCAAATATTTATATGGAACAAAAACAGACCCTGAATAGTGTCACCAATCCTGAGAAAGAAGAACAAAGTTGGAGGGATCACAATACCTGATATCAAAATATTCTACAAAACCACTGTAATCAAAACAGCCTGGTACTGGCACATGAACAGGCATATAGAACCTACAGAACAGACCAGAGACCCCAGAAGTTGACCTACACCATTATGGTCAATTTATATTTGACAAAAGTGGCAAGAACAGACAATGGAGTAAAGACAGTCTTTTCAGCAAATGGTGCTGGGGAAAGTGGGCAGGCACAGGCAAAAAACAAAAATGAAACTAGACCTCCAACTTTCACTATACACCCTAATAAACTCAAAATGGATAAAATACTTAAATGTAAGTCATGAAATCATAGGCAGCGATATCTCAGACATAGCTTGTAGCAGAATTTTTGCTGATACATCTCCTAGGCCCTAGGAGATGGGTAAGAGAAACAAACAAACAAGTAAATAAACAATTGAGACTGCATCAAAATAAAAGCTTCTGCACAGCAAAGAAAACCACCATCAAAGGGAAAAGTGAACCAACGTGTATGGGAGAACATAATTGCCAATTATGATACATCTGATAAGGGGTTGAACTCCAAAATATATAAATTACTCACAAAATCAACAAAAGGAAGACAACAATCCAATTTAAAAAATGGGCAATGGACCTGAATAGACCCTTCTCCAAAGAGGATATATAAAAAAATGCTCAAGGTCACTAAACATCAGAGAAATGCAAATTAAAACCACAATTAGGTATCACCTCACACCTGCCAGAATGGCTATCATCAATAAATTAACAAACAACAGTGGTGGAGAGCATGTGGAGAAAAGAGAACACTAGTTCCCTGCTGGTGCAACCACTATGAAAAACAGTGTGGCGTTTCCTAAAAATTTTTAACATGGATCTGCCATTTGACCCAGTGATCCCACTTCTGGGAAAATATCCTAAAACCCCCGAAACACCAATTAAAAAAAATATTTGCACCCCTATGTTCATAGCAGCAGTATTTACAATAGCTAAGATTTGTAAAGAGCCAAAGTACCCATCAGTGGATGAATGGATACAAAAGCTGTGGGCCATTTACACAATAAAACTGTGCAGCTGTAAGGGGTCTTCTTAACCTTTGGGACAGCATGGATGGACCTGGAGACTATTATGCTAAGTGAAATAAAGAAATCTGAGAAAGACAAAGATCACGTCATCTCACTTATTTGTGGATTCTAATAAACAAAATGAATTGACCAATAAGACAAGACCAGAAGCATTGAGGTATGGAACAGAGGACATACCTTCATGTGAGGGTGTGGGGGTGAGGAGAGATAAACCAAAGAACTTATATACTTACTAGTGGCCCAGTGCATGAAATTTGTGCATGGAGGGGGGGTTTCCTCTGCCCAGCCTGCACCCTCTCCAATTGGGGACCCCTTGGGGGATGTCCAACTGCCAGTTTAGGCCCGATCCTACAGGGTTCAGGTCTAAACCAGCAGTCGGACATCGCTCTTGCAATCTGGGATCGCTGGCTCCTAACTGCTCACCTGCCTGCCTGCCTGATCACCCCTAACTGCCCTCCCTTGCCAGCCTGATCTCGCCCCCAACTGCCCTCCCCTGCCGGCCTGGTCTCGCCCCCAAATGCCCTCCCCTGCCAGCCTGATTGCCCCTAATGGCCTCTGCCTCGACCCTCACCACCATGGCTTTTTCCAGAAGGAAGTCAGACATCCAGAAGATGGCCAGTCAACTCGGTCTAATTAGCATATTACCCTTTTAGTAGTATAGATAGATTATATAGGATAGGATTGCTTAAATGGGGAGGAAAAGTCTTTTTCATCAGGAGGAGATGCCCTTGGTAGACAAAAATACATAATCCTTATATCTGGACTGATAGCCAGTCATATGTACTATACTGCCAAACTGGTCATTAAAAAATTGAACCACTTTCTTACTCCTTACACCAAACAGCTGTTGCCCTTAAAATTCCTCCTCAGCCCCCACCTTAGGTTCTACCTTCGCAGTTCACCCAGATTAGGTTCTGATTGGTCGGTTTCTATGCCAGTCAGCGTCAAAAGCTGCGTTTCCTAAGCAGCTATTAGCTCCTTGCACTTCACCCAGATTTGGTTCTGATTGGTTGGTTTCTATGCCAGTCAGTATCTCCAGGCCTATCAATGGGCCTGATCAGAGAGGTGGGGCTGATCAGCAGAGAGAGAGAGAGGTGTGGCTGCTGGCCAGGCCCAGAGCAAAAGAGATAGACAAGTACTGATCAACAGCTGCCACAGAGGCTAGGGATCAGACCCTGCTTCTTTCTCCCCAGGTCTCTCTCCAGGCCTGATCTGCAGCCCCCTCGGCAGTCAGTGCTGGGTCCGGGCTCCTGCAGCCAAGGCAGTCAGTGCTGGGTTACCACAGCAACCCAGCACTGACTTCCAGTTAGTTGAGCCTCTGGTCATTGTGGATGTTACAGACCCTGGGTTTTTATATATTAGGATATGCATAGCCCATGGACATTGACAATAAGGTAGTGAAGACCTGGGGGTTAGGGACTTGGTGGAGGGGGGTAAAGGAGGAGAAAATGGAAAATGGGAGACACCTATAATTCTGTCAACAATAAAATAAAATAAAAATTTAAAAATCCAGAGGGCTGGGAAGTTAAAAACAATCATCATAATTGGATAAAAAATAAGAAAGAAATACAGTTAAAGAGACTCAGCACCAAAAAGGCAAATCTTACAAGCCCATCAGTTAAGCAGACAAACAGTGTTCTAGGAAGCCCACCAGTTAAAGGATGCATAGTACAAAAGGATTAAGACAGAATATTGGAGGGACAAAAATATTATAAAAACCAGGAGCTAGACTCATTTAGGGCCCTGGAACCCTGCTCAAGCTGCCCATCTGAGTGTCCCTTAGAAGTACTCTCACTTTTATTTATTTATTTTTTAATATTTTTATTGATTTCAGAGAGGAAGGGAGAGAGAGAGAGAGAGATAGAAACATCAATGATGAGAGAGAATCATTGATTGGCTGCCTCTTGCATGCTCCCTACTGGGGATCAAGCCCACAACCCAGGCATGTGCCCTTGACTGGAATTGAATCCGGGACCCTTCAGTCTGCAGGCCAATGCTCTATCCACTGAACCAAACCAGTTAGGGCTACTCTTGCTTTTAAATAAAACTTTGCTGCTTGCTGCAATTTTCTGTCTCTCATGTTGAAATCCTTTCCCCAAAAGGCAAGAACCTGATCTTGCTGATCCCCAGCACCACTGATACACCTGTGATGCACCAACATGCAAGACACCCTTGGTTTTCACAGAGCATAGTATTCCATTGTGTAAATTCACCACAGCATTTTTTTTTTTTTCATTCATCTACTGATGGACACTAGGGCTGTTTCCAGATCTTGGCTATTGTAAATAACACTAGTATGAACATAGGAGTGCACATATTCTTTTTGATGCTTTGAGATTTGTAGGATATATTTCCAGAAATGGGATCACTGCATCAAATGACAATTCCAATTTTAAGTTTTTGAGGAAGTTCCATACTATTTTTCATGTGGCTGCATCAGTTGCATTTACACCAAATTTTTGGAATATTGTTCTAGAACAATGTGAGATATGCCATTGGTATTTTAATAGGGATTGTGTTGAAGATATAGATTGCTTTGGGTAGTATGGACATTTTTCCTTCAAACTAAAAGAGAACGTTTATTTAGAAAATCAAAGAGGTGGGCCTGTAGAGCTATGACCTTCCCTCTCAAAATTGCTTTCACTGTGTCTTATTGATTTTGGATTGTTGTGTATTCATTTTAATTTGTTTCCAGGATGTTTTTTATTTCTTCTTTGATCTCTTTGGTATCCCAATAATTGTTTAATAGTGTGCTATTTAGCCTCCATGTGTTTGATTGTTTTTATTGTATTTGATTTCTAATTTTATGTCATTGTGATCTGTGAAGATGCTTGATATGATTTAAATCTGTTTGAATTTGTAGAGACTTAGACTGTGTCCTAATATGTGTTTTGTCTTTGAAAATGTCCCATGTGCACTTGTGAAGAATGTATATTCCATAGCATTGGGTTGAAATGTTCTGAAGATGTCAATTAGTTCCATCTGATCTAGTGAGTCATTTAGGATTGCTGTGTCTTTGCTGATTTTTTTTCTAGAGGAATTAGCCAGTGGTGTCAATGCAGTATTAAATTCTCCTACTATTATTTTATGCTGTTGATCTCTCCCTTGATATCTTCCAGAATTTTTTTTTTTAATGTATTTGGGTGCTCCTGTATTGGGTGCATATATGTTTACCAGACGTATATCCTCTTGTTGAATCTAGCCTATTAGTACTATGAAGTGACCTTCCTTCTCTCTTGTTATGGCCTTCACTTTGATGTCTGTTTTGTCAGTTATAAGTATTGCTACCCCAGCCTGTTTTTCATTTCTATTTGCCTGATTTTTTTTTCCATCCCTTCACTTTCATTCTATGTGAGTTCTTATTCTGAGGTGGTTCTCTTGTAGACAGCCTATATATGAGTCATGGTTACTTATCCATTCTACTACATTATGTCCTTTGATTGGAAAATTTAATCCATTTACATTTAAGGTTATTATTGATAGGTACTTGTTTGTTGGCATTTTTATTTTTATGCCCATGTTCCTTCTTCCCTTTCTATTTCTTCTTTTTACAGCAGTCTTTGGGTCATTTCTTGCTTTGCTATTTTGGTGTAATAAACTCCCTTAGTCTTTTTTCCTGCAAAGATTCTGGTTTCACCTTCCATTTTGAATGATAGCTTTGCTGGATAAAGTATTCTTGTATTTAGACCCTCACTTTGCATCACTTTGTATACTTCATTCCATTCCCTTCAGGCCTCATGTGTTTCTGTTGGGAAATCAGTTGATAGTCTAATGGGAAATCCCTTATAGGTAACTTTCTGTCTCTCTCTATCAGCCTTTAAGATTCTTACTTTGGGGAGGAAGATGGTGGACAACAGGACTGCAGGGAGGGAGAGAGTGTGACAGAGTAAAGAAGAGAGAGAAGCATGTGTGGATGTGTGTGGTGTGTGTGTGGCTGAGTGAGGGACAGATAGATATCTCAGGAGTCCCAGGTACTGGCAGATAAGGCTCACCTAGATGGGGAGCCCTTGCTACCACCGTGGGCACCCCCACGTTTGCTCGGCTTTGGCACCAAAACCGAGGGGAGAAAAGAAGGCCAGGAGTGTTGCCACACCAACATCCGAACTGACCTTGGACAGCACCTCCAGACCTGTGCAGGGAGCCGCTTGCCAACCATAACCTGCGTGGAACCACCACCATACTCTGGCAATGAGTAACACAGTACTGAGACTTGGGTCCCTGACGTCTTCAGTAAGAGTGCATCAGACAGACCTCCAGAGCTGAGCCTCCTAATCAAAGCCCAAACCCAGAATCCCAGGCTTCCATGCTCAGATCCCCGTGCTGTGAGTTGCAAGCCATATATTCCCCACTCCCTGCTCCATCCCTGATCCAAATACAGAACCTCAGCCAGGTGTTTCCTGCACTCCTGTCCAGACAGAGCCCTACCCAGGCGAGCTCCCCACCCCTGGCACAGACTTGCGCGCACTCTGAGGCCAGCTTAAGCAGAGCCCTTGCAGGGTGAGAATCCCGCCTCTGGCACAGACTGAGCAAGCTCCACCACTAGCTTAGGCAGAGCCTTTTCAGGGCAAGGGCCCTGCCCCTTGCACAGATTAAGTGTGCTCCGCAGGCAGACAGAGACCTCGCTGGGTGAGCACAATGCACCCCAACAAAAACAGAGCACACTCTGCCACCAGCACAGACGGACCCTTTGGCTGGGGCAAACCCTGCTCCTGCACAGACAGAGCTGCAGCCCAGTGTGAGAGAGACAGAGAAAATTACCTATGAAGGGTCTCCTATTAGATTATCAAATGATTTCTCAACAGAAACACATCAGGCCAGAAAGGAATGGAAGGAAGTATACAAAGGGATGCAAAGCAAGGGACTGAATCCAAGACTACTCTATCCAGCAAGGCTATCATTCAAAATTGAAGGGGAAATCAGGAGCTTCACAGACAAAAAAGGCTAAGGGAGTTTATCACTACCAAGACAGAAATTCAAGAAATGCTAAAGGGGCTGTTGTAAAAAGAAGGGGGGAAAGGAAAGAAAGAACACAGGAACATAAAATAAAAATGGCTACAAACAAATACCTATGAATAATAACTTTAACTGTAAACGGACTAAATGTTTCAATCAAAAGGCAATGAGTTGCTGAATGGATAAGAAAACAGGACCCATATATATGCTGTCTATAAGAGATCCACCTCAGAACAAGAGACTCACACAAACAGAAAGTGAAGGGATAGAAGATTATATTTCAGACAAAACAAAATGAAAAAAAAGCTGAGGTAACAATACTTATATCTGACAAAATAGACCTCAAAATGAAAGCCATAACAAGACATAAAGTTGGCTACTTCATAATACTAAAGGGATCAGTAAAAAAAAAAAAAAAAAAAAAAGAGGATATAACTCTGGTAAACATATATGCTATATGCACCCAATGCAGGAGCACCCAAATACACACAAAAAAAAAACTTCTGGATGATATCAAGGGTGAGATCAAGAACAATAAATTGATAGTAGGGAACTGTAATACTCCACTGACATCTCTGGATAAATCGTCTAGAAAAAAAATCAGTAAAGAAACAGAAATCCTAAATGACACACTAGATCAGATGGACTTAACTGACATCTTCAGAGTATTTCATCACAAAGCTACAGAATACACATTCTTCTCAAGTGCACATGGGACAGTTTCAAAGATAGACCACATATTGGGTCACAGCCAAAGTCTCTCCAAATTCAAGAAGATTGAAATCATATCAAGCATCCTCTCAGACCACAATGGCATAATATTAGAAATAAACTACAATAAAAAGAATAAAAAATGCAAATACTTGGAGGCTAAATAGCATGCTATAAAAAAAAGATTGGAATATAAAAGAGATCAAATAAGAAATTAAAAACATCCTGTAAACAAATGACAATGAAATGACAACAATTGACACAATCCAAAACCAGTGGGACACACTAAAAGCAGACCTAAGAGGGAAGTTCATAGCATTACAGGCCTAACTAAAAAAAAAAAAAAAGTAATAAGTTGTCTAACTATACAACTTAAAGTATTAGAAAAAGAGCAACAATAAAAGCTAAGAGTGAGCAAAAGGAAGGAGATAATAAACTTCAGATCAGAAATAAATGACAAAGAGACAAAAAAAAATACAAACATCAACAAAACCAAGAGCTGGTTCTTTGATAGGATAAACAAGATTGATGAACCTCTAGCCAGGCTCACCAAGAAACAAAGAGAGAGGACCCAAATAAACAATATCAGAAATGAAAGAGGTGAAATAACAACAGACTTCACAGAAATACAAAGGATTGTTTAAAAAAAAATACTATGAACAACGCTATCCCAAGAAACTAAACAACCTAGAGGAAATGGACATATTCCTAGAAAATATGACCTTCTAAACTCAATCAACAGGAATAAAAAATCTCAACTGGCCAATAACTAAGGAGGAAATTGAATCATTCATCAAAAAATTCCCAGCAAACAAACACCTGGGGCCAGATGGCTTCACAAGGTAGTTTTACCAAACATTCAAAGAAAAATAAAACCTATCATTATCAGACTATTCCAACATATTCAAGAGGAAAGCACACTTCCAAGCTCTTTCCATGAAGCCAGCATTACTTTAATCCAAAAACCAGATAAAGATACTGCAAAGAAAGAGAATTACAGGCCAATATCACTGATGAACATAGATGCCAAAATCCTCAACAAAATTCTAGCTAATCTGATCCAGCATTACATTAGCAAGATCATAATCCATGACGAAGTGGGATTTATTCCAGAGATGCAAGAAAGGTACAATATCCACAAATCAATAAACATGATACATCACATAAACAAACAGAGACAAAAAGAAATCACATAATCATATCAATTGATGCACAAAAGGCATTTGACAAAATTCAACACCCTTTCCAGATAAAAACGCTCAGCAAAGTGGGAAAAGGACTCATACCTCAACATAATAAAAGCCTAATATGACAAACCTACAGCCAACATCATACTCAATGTGCAAAAACTAAATTGATTTCCCCTAAGAACAGGAACAAGACAGGGATGCCCACTTTCACCACTCCTGTTCAACATAGTACTGGAAGTGCTAGCCATAGTGAGCAGACAAGAAGAAGACAGAAAAGGCATTCAAATTGGAAAAAAAGAGGTAAAGTTGTCATCATTTACAGATGACATTATATTGTACATAGAAAACCCTATAGACTCCATCAAAAAACTACCTGAACTAGTAAATGAATTCAGCAATATAGCAGGATACAAAATTAATACCCAGAAATCTATGGCTTTTTCATGTACCATTAGTGAACTCATAGAAAGAGAAACTGAAAAATCAAACCCATTTACCATTGCAACAAAAAATTAAGATAGCTAGGAATAAATTTAAGTGAAGAGGTACAGGTATTCAGAAAATTACTTGACACTGGAAAAATAGATAGAGGAAGACATAAACAAATGGAAGAATATACCATGTTCATTGATTGGTATAATCAACATCATTAAAATGTCCATACTTCCCAAAGCAATCTATAAATTCAATGCAATCCCCATTTAAATACCAACAGCATACTTCAAAGAGCTAGAAAAAACTCTCCAAAAATTCAATTGGAATAAAAACGGACCCTGAATAGCTGCAGCAATATTGAGAAAGAAGAACAAAGTTGGAGGGTTCACAATACCAGATATCAAGCTATACTACAAAACCACTGTTCTTAAAAATGTCTGGTACTAGCACAAGAATAGACATATAGACCAATGGAACAGAACAGAGAACCCATTTGACAAAGGAGGCAAAGCATACAATGGAGTCAAGACAGTCTCTTCAATAAATGGTGTTGGGAAAGTTGGACAGATACATGCAAAAAAAATTAAATTAGAACATCAACTTACACCATTCACAAAAAAATAAACTCCAAATGGATAAAGGTCTTAAGCCTAAAATGGGAAACCATAAAAATCTTAGAAGAATCCATGGACAGCAAAATAGCAGACATATGTCATAGCAATATCTTTACTGATACAGCTCTTAGGGCAATGGAAACTAAGGAGAAAATAAACAAATGGGACTACATAAAAGAAAAAGCTTTTGCGCAGCAAAAGAAACCATCCACAAAACAACAAGAAAGCCTATTGCGTGGGAGAACATATTTGCCAATGTTATCTCTGATAAGGGTTTAATCTCCAAAATTAACAGGGAACTCATACAAGTTAACAAAAGGAAGATAACCCAATTAAAAAAATGGGTAAAGAACTTAAATAGACACTTTTCAAAAGAGGACATAAGGAAGGCCAAGAGATATATGGAAACATGCTCAAAGTCACTAATCATCTGAGAGATGCAAATCAAAACAACAATGAGGTACCATCTCACACCTGTCAGAATGGTTATCATCAACAAATCAACAAACGACAAATGCTAGAGAGGATGTGGAGAAAATGGAACCCTCATGCACTGCTGGTGGGACTGCAGACTGGTGCAGCTACTGTGGAGAACAGTATGGCGTTTCCTCAAAGAACTAAAAGTGGAAATCCCATTTGACCCAGTAATCCCACTTCTAGGAATATATCCCAAGAAAACTGAAACACTAATCAGAAAGGATATATGCACCTGTATGTTCATAGCAGCACAATTTACAATAGCTAAGATTTGGAAACAGCCTAAGTACCCATCAGTAGATGAGTGGGTTAGAAAACACTGTTATATCTACACAATGGAATACTACGCTGCTGTAAAAAGAAGGAATTCTTACCATTTGTGACAGCATGGATGGAACCGAAGAACATTATGCTAAGCTAAATAAGTCAGTCAGAGAAAGATAAATATCACCCATTTGTGTAATATAATGAATAACATAAACTGATTTGCAAAAATAGAACCAGAGTCATTGAGGCATTGAACAGACTGTCTAATGTATGAGGGAAGGTGGGCGGTGAGGGGGTAAGAGATCAACCAAAGGAGTTGTATGCATGCATATGAGCATAACCAATGGACACAGATTGTGGGGGGAGGAGGGCATGTGCTGGGAGGTGGGGGTGGCTGGGGAAAGGTCAATGGGGAAAAAGGAGACTTATGTAACACTTTAAACCAGTGATCACCAACCAGTGGTCCACTGGTGGTCCGTGAGGTCCAAAAAGTTGGCGACTGCCATTTTAAGGAAACCTTTGGAGCAGTAGTCTCCAATCAGTGGTCCTTGGACCACTGGGGATCCTGTGGTCTGAAAGGTTGGTGACCACTGCTTTAAACAATAAAGAATTAAAATAAAAGGTTCTTACTTTGTCCTTGACGTTTGCCAATTTAATTAAGATGTGTCTTGCTGTCAGTCTTTTTGGGTTTGTGTTGTTTGGGACTCTCTGTGCTTCTTGGAGTTGTGTGCCTTTTTTCTTCCTAAACTCAGGGAAGTTTTGTCATTATCTCTTCAAACAGGTTTTCTATTCCTTGCTCAGTTTCCTCTCCTCTGGCACCCCTATTATTAGGATGTTGTTTTTTTCATGTTGTCCCAAAGCTCCCTTAGATTCTCCCCCTGCTTTTTTTTTTCAGTTGCTACTTTGCTTGTGTGTTTTTTTCTACCTGTCTTCTAATTTGCTGATTTGGTCCTCAGCTTCTTATAGTCTATTGTTGAAATATTCCATTGTGTTCTTTATTGCAGCTATGCCATTCTTCATTTCCCCTTGATTCTTACACTTTTTTGGTGAATTTCTCATCAAGACGTTTGAGCATCCTTATAACCATTACTCTGAATTCTTCCTCTGACAAATTGCTTGCCTCCATTTCATTTAGATTTTTTGTGTGATTCTTCCTTTTCTTTCATATGGGGTTGTTTTTTGTCTCCCCATTTTTGCTATTCCTTTGTGATTGTTTTTATGCATTGAACCTAACTGCTATGTCACCCAGATTTTTTGAATTTGTCTTATATAGTAAACGTTTTGTGGGACCCAATGGTGTATTCTCTCAGGTGTTTTGGGTTGGGTATTCTAGGGATGCCACCTACTTAAGATATTTTGGTTCTGTTGATGTAGTTTGGTCTTGAATATTATTGTGCCATTCGTGGATGTAGTCTCCTCTCAGGGTGTCTGGTTATGTGGCTTGTTCTCTACCATGTTGTGCCAACCATTGTGGAGGTGCTGACCAAACAAGAGAAAATACAACATGACAAGACACAATACAAAGGGAATAGCACTAGAATGTACATAAGACACCTATAACCCTAATAAAAATGACCAGCAGAGAAAAGGGAATTAGGAGAGAGAAAAGAGAGAGAAAATGACAGCAAGAAAAGAAAAAAATAATTTTTAAGAATATGAGGAGAAAAACAAATAAACCAAGAAGTGCAAATAAAAAACATCCAAAAAAAACAGGGGCAGAATCTATAGAGGCAGAGCTTAAATACAGAAAATAAGGTTAATAAATTGTATGAATTCAGAAGAACCATGGTTTAGAGTAGAGGAGGGAGAATGAGAATGAGTGGACATGAAGAAAAAATAAAAATTATTTATTTATTTACTTTTGAAAAGGACAATAGAGGAGAGAGCAGATAGTTCTGAATTTAGGAAGTGAAACTAATTTAAAAATTAGGAAAAACAAAGAGCAATAGAGGAAGGGAAAAAATTGAGTAACGAAGAAAGAGAAAAGAGAAGGGGAAATTGAGTAAGAGCAGGGAAGAGAAAATTAGATATATGAATAAGGCAACAGAGAGTACAATAATAATAGCATATAAATAAAGCCAATAAAGAAAATCAATTTTTAAAAAGGGGTAAAATGAAAGGAAACTTTAAAACATTCTCCAGGCATTCTCCTCCCTTCCTTTTTGTGAATTGTCTCTTCAGCTGTGTCTAATTTGTTAATTCTTGGTGGATGTTCTCTGATTTAGTTGCTTTTCCAGTCTGGCCCCAGGACAAGGTGCATGACACGTCTACCTTTTTGGCTGCCATTTTCTTATCCTTATCAAGTCTTTTCATTACTTCAAAACCTCAGTGACATTCTATGTCTTGGTACATCAAATTCAAGCACATGGGTGGTTTTTATTGCTACTAATAACATAAATCCATCTCCTTATACAACTTCATTTCTCAAACCTTTCATGCATTTATGCATGTATCTATTAATCATTTATGTAACTCACATATATTGAATATATATGCCCTTGTTGTGTTAGACATCAGATATTTATAAATTAATAAGATATACCTTTAATGATAGCAGTCAAGTTTAGAAAAATAATATGATTAAATATTATTATATACAGCATGATAAATTCTCTATAGAATTATGAATAAAGTGAAGCAGCAAGGAATTGCTCTTTATGGACCATTGCACTAGTCATGTAGTGTAAATAATGCCACATTACTAAGGGCTTTAGTAGTGTTTTATTATTTAAACTAGAGGCCCGATGCACAAAATCTGTGCAAGGAACTCAGCCCTCGAAGCCCCGGCTGCCTTGTGGCCCCAGCTACCTCACAGCCCCGCCCACTGATCGTTCTGGAAGGTTGTTCTGCCATCTGGTCTAATTAGCATATTAGCTCTTTATTATATAGGATTACAATGGACATCTGTGTACAAATCCTTGTGTGAACAAATGTTATGATTTGTTGATTTATTTTAAATACCAAGAGGTAACATTGCTGGGTCTATGGTAAGGGAATGTTTACCTTTCTAAGAAACTGTCAGTACATTTTCCAAAGTGGGCGCAACAGTTTATACTCCCACCCACATGAGAGTTGTAGTGGCTCCTCATACTTGCCAATACTTGTTATTGTCAGTCTTTTTATTTTAGCCTTTCTAGTGTGTTTTGTAGAAAACCACTGAGGCTTAATCCACATTTCCCTTATGACTACTGATATTAATCATCACATGATGGTATAGATGTTATTTTTGTGATGTGTCTGTTCAAATCTTTTGCACATTTTGAACATTGGGTTGTCTGTATTCTTACCATTGAATTGTAAGACTGCTTCATAGATATTCTCCATAAAAGTCTGTTTCAGACATATGTATTGTGAATAATTTCTCCCTATGACTTGCCTTTTTATTTTTATAATGGTGTCTTTTTTCAAGAGAAGATGTTAATTTTAACAACTCTAACAATTACTTTTTTATGGTTAGTGTTTCCTATGTCCTTCTAAGCTATCTAGCTACCTCCAAAGTAGCAAAGATTTTCTCCTATTTCTTTACCTGTAAGTTCCATCGTTTTAGTTTTTGAGTCCTTTCCTTAGTAGTGGTTTCTTTCTTGGCATCTTATAGTCTCTCCGTATGCACAGAGAGAGACACCCAGCTCCCCGCTTTCGATGGCAGGGGAGCTGGGTGTCCGCTCGTGCACCCGGCCAAAAGCCCCTGGCGCCTCTCAACGGCCGGATAGACCACCCTGAGTCCCGCCTCCCAGCCTCCCGCCGGCCCAATCGTGGGCATAGCAGAGTGATGGTTATTTGCATATTACCCTTTTATTAGGTAGGATATCTTTTATGTGTCTTAAATTGCCAGCCAGTGGAAGGGTTTTATTTCAGAAATACATCTGCTATAATAGGTTGTTTTCAGGAAAGATGTGGCGGGAAGTGCAATAGGCTCTGAAGAGGTGAACTTCAAGACGTGACTAGCTTCCTTTGTACCCATCAGTTTCTCCGTTGGGCTTCGATTGTCTCATCTATAAAATTAGGGTTTTGTAAAAGTAACGTCTAATGACCATTTCTGTGTTAGCAGTCTATGGTTGTGTATTTGGCCACTGTGGTATCTGCATTCCCAGATGTACAGATAAGAATATTAATACTAGTGTCAAAGAGATGGATTTGGGATATGAAATTCTTAGGTAAGGGCAGTTTATTACATTTTGGTTTTGTATTGGCTTCAGGTGTACATCTTAGTGGTTAGACATTCATTTACATAGAGTTTCCCGTGATATTTCTAATACCTTACTGAGCATCATACATAGTTATTGCAATATTATTGGCTATATTCCCTATGCTTTACTTACATCATGACTATTTTTTAACTACCAATTTGTACATAATCTTTTCACCACTTTCACCCAGGCCCTAACCCCCATCTCCTCTGGCAACTACCAGTTCACTTTCTATGAATTTTTTTGTTCTTGTTTTAGGCTAAGTACATTATTTTATTTTATTTTCACTACAATCCAAATCAGCAAACAAACCAAATACAAACAAACTCATAGATACAGAGAACAGACTGACAGCTGCTAGATGATAGGCATTTTGGGCTGCTAGTTGAAAAATGTGAAGGGATTAAACTAAAAAAGAAACTCATAGACACAGACAACAGTACATTGATTACCAAAGGGAAGACAGGGGAGGGATAAGGGGATAGGTAGAAGTATAGAAGAGGATAAAGGGGGGATAAATGACAATGAAAGGAGACTTGACTTTGAGTGATTAACACAAATTACAATATACAGATGATGTGTTATAGAATTGTATACTTGAAGCCTGTATAATTTTATTAACCAATGGCACCCCAATAAGTAGAATTAAAAACATCTGCTGCCTTAGTAATGAGAGTGCCTTCCCATGCACTGAAGAGTCACAAGTTTGATTCCCGGTTAAGGGCATGTATTTGAGTAACAGATTTGATCCCAGCTCTGGTATGTGTGGGAGACAAACAATCAATTTGACTGTCTCACATTGATGTTTCCTCCCCCACCCCTTTCTCCCATTCTCTAAAAATCAATGGAAAAAATATCCTGGGATGAGGATTAACAACAACAAAAAAGTACAATGCTCTCTATTCCCAATTACTAGGGGAAAAAACACACAAAGAACTCAAGTCAATTTTTAGTTTGCAGATGATAAAATGATTTTGTATTCCAGCAGGAGTTCCAACCTTCTGGGTATTTTCACCAGCAACATTTGATTTTCTCAGCAGCATTGGCTTTATAATTGTAAGAGGAAATTGTGTACATCTGAGTAATGGTGTACATTATAGTAAACATTGCATGACAGCATTCAAACTGAGTAAGTCCCACTTTTCTGTACATGAAAGGAATTATTTTTCTATGTTTTTTTTTTCAAGAGCCTTGCTTTGCTTTTATGATGGTTGCTATACCGCTTTGTCCATAGATGTACTGTTCACTTGGGAAGACACCATAGATTCTGATAAAAGTGGCTGAATTGGTATAGGGATTGGCTGCATAGATGAATATGTAGAGCCTAACATTGACTGAGCTTCTGGGACATTGCCATCTATGCATTGAACTGGTAATATTAAGACAGACAGCTGACAGAAGTTGCAGGCGGTTTTATTCTACCATTACTACTATTCTGTTATTGAAGACTAGAGGTCCAGTGCACGAAATTCGTGCACGGAGGGGGGTGTCCCTCAGCCCAGCCTGCACCCTCTCCAATCCTGGACCCCTCGAGGGATGTCCAACAGCCTGTTTAGGCCCGATCCTGGTGGGCAGTCGGACATCCCTCTCACAATCCAGGACTCCTGGCTCCCAACTGCTCGCCTGCCTGCCTTTTTGATTGCCCCTAACCATTTCTGCCTGCCAGCCTGATCACTCCCTAACCATTCCCCTGCCAGCCTGATTGATGCCTAACTGCTCCCCTGCCAGCCTGTTTGCCCTTAACTGCCCTCCCCTGCAGGCCTGGTCACCCCTAACTGCCCTCCCTTGCAGGCCTGGTCCCTCCCAACTATACTCCTCTGCTGACCATCTTGTGGTCACCATCTTGTGTACATGGGGGAAGAATCTTTGACCACATGGGGGCAGCCATCTTGTGTGTTGGAGTGATGGTCAATCTGCATATTACTCTTTTATTAGATAGGATAGAGGCCTGGTGCATGGGTGGGGACCAGGTGGTTTGCCCTGAAGGTTGTCCCAGATCAGGTTGGGGGTTCCCTTGGGATGTGGGGTGGCCTGGGCGAGGGGCCTGTGGTGGTTTGCAGGCCAGCCACGCCCCCCGGCGACCCAAGCGGAGGCTCTGGTATCTGGAATTTATTTATGTTCTACAATTGAAACTTTGTAGCCTGGAGCAGAGCCAAGCCTCCTACTCGCTCTGTGGCAGCAGCCATTTCTGTTGGGATTTATGTATCTTCTATAATTGAAACTTTGTAGCCTGCAGTGGAGGCCTAGGTTGGCCAGGGTGTGCGGAAAGCTTGGCTTCCTCCATTGTTGGGGGCAACCCTAGCCTCCTGCTCTTCCAGCTCCATGGGTGCCACCATTTTTGTTGGAATTTATTTACCTTCTACAATTGAAACTTTGTAGCCTTAAGCAGAGGCCAAGGCAGGCCAGGGATGCAGAAGCTTGGCTTCCTCCATCACCAAGGGCAACCCTAGCCTCCTGCTCTTCCAGCTCTGTGGGTGCCGCCATTTCTGTTGGAATTTATTTACCTTCTATAATTGAAATTTTGTACCCTTGAGTGGAGGCCTGGGCCCGCCAGGGTGTGTGGAATGCTTGGCTTCCTCCATTGCCAGTGAAACCCAAGCCTCCCACCTGCTCTCTGGGGCCGCAGCCATCTTGGTTGGGGTTAATTTACATACTTGCTCTGATTGGTTGGTGGGCGTGGCTAGTGGGCATGGCTTGTTGGTGTAGCAGAGTGATGGTTAATTTGCATATTACTCTTTTATTAGATAGGATTTTATTTTTAGCATACTGAACACATGCTATTTGTACAAGGCTTTCCATACATTTTTCAGCCAGTGTAACAAATCATAGGCATTTGGTTATGATTCGTTCCTCTGTTGTACATCTGGTGCCAGCCACCTCCCCTGAACCCTGCTTGCTCCACACTGGTAGATTCCTGTGTTTCTTAAAACCCAAAACACTCCCTTTCTTAAATGTCAATGAAACCCAAAATGACACCTATCCATTTTTATTAAAAATAGTTTATATCAGATTGTTATCCTATATAATTAAGAGGTAATATGCAAATTGACAATCACTCCAACACACAAGATGCCTTCCCCCAGGTAGTCAAAGATGGCCGACCTGAGAAACAAAGTGAGCAAAGAGATCCCAAATGCTTGAAAACAAGGTTGTAGGTTATGACACAGAGGAGCAGTGAATCCCAGGGAACTTCAACACTGTGCTGACTACCTGATAGGAAACAGATGTGCCAAGCAGAACAGTAGAGGAAGTGAATGACCTTTTTTACTTCACTTTTTTATTTTTTATCTTTATCTAAGAGACTAATTTTTTTCTCACTTAATTTTACTTTTTTATTATATTTTTATTTTCAATTATTATTATTACTACTATTATTTTATCTTTTTAAAAAGTTTTATTTTAGTCCTAACCGGTTTGGCTCAGTGGATAGAGCGTCAGCCTGCAAACTGAAGGGTCCCGGGTTTGATTCCAGTCAAGAGCATGTACCTTGGTTGCGGGCACATCCCCAGTAGGGAGTGTGCAGGAGGCAGCTGACCGGTGTTTCTCTCTCATCAATGTTTCTAACTCACTATCCCTCTCCCTTCCTCTCTGTAAAAAAACAATAAAAAATTTTTTTAAAAGTTTTATTTTATTCTTTATTTTATATTATTTTGGGATTAGTGTTCTACATTCTATTTTTATTTTTCTTTTAGCATTATTTTATTCTATCTCGATTTTTCCTTTATGCCAACACTCTCTTCCTCACTTGTCCTGCTTCTCTTACCTGTTCCTCCTTTAGTTTTTCTCTCTCCTTTCTTTTTACTCCCTGATAAAAATTGATTTACTCATATATCTAATTTTCTGTCCCCTGCTCCAAGTCCATGCACACTTCTCTCTTTCTTCACTATCCAAGCTTTTTCTTCCCTGTTTTTTCCTTTTTCTTTTTTTCTGTCTTGTTTTTTGTTTGATTGTTTGTTAGTTTTTTATTTCCTTATTTTTGCTTCTATTTTTTCTCTCCACGCTTGTTCTCTTCTTCTACTAATAGCTTAATTAATTCCAATCACCAACTCAGTCCTATCTACTCTCTATTCTCCTTTTCTAAAAATAGGCAAATACATGGATAGATAGATTAAAGAAAGGGGAAAATTTGTTATACATATATAAATTTATATATATATACACACTAGAGGCCCGGTGCATGAAATTCGTGCACGGAGGGGGGTTGCCCCTCAGCCCAGCCTGTACCCTCTCCAATATGGGACACCTCAAGGGATTTCCGACTGCCCGTTTAGGCCCGATCCCTAAAAGGGCAGTCGGACATCCCTCTCATAATCCAGGACTGCTGGCTCCCAACTGCTTGCCTGCCTGCCTTCCTGATTGCCCCTAACCACTTCTGCCTGCCAGCCTGATCACCCCCTAACCACTCTGCTGCCAGCCTGTTTGCCCCCAACTTCCCTCCTCTGCCGGCCTGGTCACCCCTAACTGCCCTCTCCTGCAGGGCTGATCACCTCCAACTGCCCTCCCTTGCAGGCCTGGTCGTTCTCAACTGCCCTCCCTTGCAGGCCGGGTGCCTCCCAACTGCCCTCTCCTGCTGGCCATCTTGTGTCCACATGGGTTCAGGATCTTTGACCACATGGGGGCAGCTATATTGTGTTTTGCAGTGATGATCAATCTGCATATTACTCTTTTATTAGATAGGATAGAGGCCTGGTACAGGGGTGGGGGCCAGCTGGTTTGCCCTGAAGGGTGCCCCGGATCAGGATGGGGGTTCCCTTGGGGTGTGGGGTGGCCTGAGCGAGGGGCCTGTGGTGGTTTGCAGGCCAGCCACGCCCGCTGGAAACCCAAGCGGAGGCCCTGGTATCTGGAATTTATTTTCCTTCTACAATTGAAACTTTGTAGCCTGGAGCAGAACCAAGCCTGGAGCTCTCTCCGAGGCCGGCAGCCATTTCTGTTGGGGTTATAATTGAAACTTTGCTGCCTTAAGTGGGTGGGCCCGGCCCGGTGTGTGGAAAGCTTTGCTTCCCCTGTTGCCGGCGGCAACCCTGGCCTGCTCTCTCAAGCTTCGTTCTGCTGCCATTTGTTTGAATTTGTTTACCTTCTATAATTGAAACTTTGTAGCTTGAGTGGAGGCTTAGGCCTGGCAATGGCAAGCGGAAAGCGTGGCTTCCTCTGTTACCTAGGAAACCTTGCTCTCTGTGGCTGTAGCCATCTTGGTTTGGGTTAATTTGCATGCTCGCTCTGATTGGATGGTGGGCATGGCTTGTCGGTGTGTCAGAGGTATGGTCAATTTGCGTATTTGTCTATTATTAGGTAGGATATATATACACTAGTGGCCTGGTGCACGAAATTTGTGCACGAGCAGGGGAGGGGTGTCCCTCAGCCCAGCCTGCACACTCTTCAATCTGGGACCCCTCGGGGGATGTCTGACAGCCATTATAGGGCTGATCCCTCTGGGATTGGACCTAAACCGTCAGTGAGACATCCCTCTCACAATCCAGAACCGCTGGCTCCTAACCGCTCACCTGCCTGCCAGCTTGATTGCACCCTAACCGCTCCCCTGCCAGCCCGATCACCTCCAAGTGCCCTCCCTTGCCGCAACCTGCCTCAACTACTGGGAGCATGTTTTCATGTGACTCTTGGCATTCCTTATGTCTTCTTTCAAAAAGTATCTATTTATGTCTGTTGCCCATTTATTGATTGGGTTGATTACCTTCCTTTAGTTAAGTTGTATGAGTTCCCTGTAAATGTTAGAAATTAAATCCTTATTGGTGATAACATTGCAAATATGTTCTCCCATGCAGTGGGCTTTCTTGTTGATTTGTGATGGTTTCCTTTGCTGTGAAAAAGCTTTTTATTTTGATGTAGTCCCATTTGTTTATTTTCTCTTTAGTTTTAATTGCCCTAGGAGCTGTATCATTGAAGAAATTGCTTCGGCATATGCCTAATATTTTGTTGCCTTTGGATTCCTCTAATATTTTTATGGTTTCCCATCTTACCTTTAAATCCTTTACCCATTTTGAGTTTATTTTTGTGTATGGTGTAAGTTGGTGGTCTAGTTTCATTTTTTTGCATGTATCTATCCAATTTTCCCAGCACCATTTGTTGAAGAGACTGTCTTAACTCCATTGTATGTCCTTGCCTCCTTTGTCAAATATTAATTGAGCATAGTGGTTTGGGTAGATTTCTGGGTTCTCTATTCTAGTCCATTGATCTATATGTCTGTTCTTGTGCCAGTACCAGGCTGTTATGAGAACAGTGGCTTTGTAACACAGCTTTATATCTGGTATTGAGATTCCACCTACTTTGTTCTTCTTTGTCAGGATTGCTGCAGGTATTTGGAGTCTATTTTTATTCCAGATGAATTTTTGGAGAGATTATTCTGGTCTGTGAAATATGCCATTGGTATTTTAATGGGGAGTGCTTTGGGTAGTATGCACATTTTAATGATGTTGATTCTACCAATCCATGAACATGGTATGTTCTATTATCAGTTTAAATCTTCCTCTATCTCTTTTTTCAGTGTCCTGTAGTTTTCCACATATAGGTCTTTTACCTCCTTAGTTAAGTTTATTCCTAGGTATCTTAATTTTGTGCAATGTAAATGGGATTGTTTTTTTAATCTCTCTTTCTGTAAGTTCACTATTGGTGTATAAAAATGTCATAGATTACTTGGCATTAATTTTTTGTCCTGCTAGATTGCTGAATTCATTTATTAAGTACTAGTGGCCCAGTGCACAAAATTCGTGCCCCCAGGGGGGGGGAGAGTCCCCTCAGCCCAGCCTGCACCCTCTCCAATCCAGGACACCTCAGGGGAAATCCAACTGCCAGTTTAGGCTGGGGATCATGCCTAACTGCCCCCCTGCCAGCCTGAACACCCCTAACTGCCTCTGCCAGCTGGCCTTATCACCCCCAACTGCCTACTTGGCCAGCCTGGTTGCCCCCAAATGCCCCCCTGCCGGCCTGGTTGCCCCATGCAGCCTGCTGTTTGGTCGTTTGGTCACCCCTCACTGCCCCCCCTTACCAGCCTGGTTGCCCCATGCAGCCGGCTGCTCAGTCATTTGGTCGGCCCTCACAAAACCCCGCTACTGGCCTTGTTGCCCCATGCAGTTTGTTCTGTGTCCGTTCGGTTGTAATGATCACTTAGGCTTTTATATAGATAGATAATAATTTTTGAAGGAGTGTTTAGGGTTTTCTACGAACAATATCATCTCATCTGTAAATGATGACAATTTTATCTTTTTTTTTTTTTTCCAATTTGGGTACCTTTTCTGTCTTCTTCTTGTCTGCTCGCTATGGCTAGCACTTCCAGTACTATGTTGAACAGGAGTGGTGAAAGTGGCCATCCCTGTCTTGTTCCTGTTCTTAGGGGAAATTGATTTAGTTTTTTCCCATTGAGTGTGATGTTGGCTGTAGGTTTGTCATATTAGGCTTTTATTATGTTGAGGTATGATCCTTCTATTCCCACTTTGCTGCAAATTTTTATCAGAAAAGGGGGTTGGAGTTTGTCAAATGCCTTTTCTGCATCAATTGATATGATTATGTGATTTTTATCTCTCAATTTGTTTATGTGATGTATCACATTTAATGATTTGTGGATATTGTACCAGCCTTGGATTCCTGGAATAAATCCCACTTGGTCATGGTGTATGATTGTAATGCTGGATCTGGTCTGCTAGAATTTTGTTGAAGATTGTAGCATCTATGTTCATCATGGATTTTGGCCAGTAATTCTCTTTCTTTGTGGTGTCTTTATCTGGTTTTGGAATTAGGGTAATGCTGGCTTCATAGAAAGAGCTTGCAAGTGTGCCTTTCTTTTGAATTTTTTGGAATACTCTGAGAAGGATTGATTTTAGTTCTTCTTTGAGTGTTCGGTAAAACTCCTCTGTGAAGCTATCTAGTCCAGGGCTTTTGTTTGCTGGAAGCTTTTTTACTACTGTTTCAATTTATTTTTTCTTTATTTTTTTATTAAGGTATTATATGTGTACATATCTTACCATTGCCCCCCCACCTCACTCCCATACATGTCCTCATCCCCCAGAGATTTGTGTCCATTGGTTATGCTTATATGCATGCATACAAGCCCTTCGGTTGATCTCTTATCTCCCGCACCTCTCCCTAACCTTCCCGCTGTAATTTGACAGACTGTTTGATGCTTTACTGTCTCTGTATCTATATTTTTGTTCAACAGTTTATAATTTTCTTTATTATCCATAAATGAGTGAGATCATGTGGTATTTTTCTTTCATTGACTGGCTTATTTCACTTAGCATAATGTTCTCCAATTCCATCCAAGTTGCTGCAAGTGGTAAGAATACCTTCTTTTTTATGGCAGCATAGTATTCCATTGTGTAGATGTACCATAGTTTTCTGATCCAGTCATCTGCTGATGGGCACCTAGGCTGGTTCCAAATCTTAGCTATTGTAAATTGTGTTGCTATGAACATAGGGCTGCATATATCCTTTCTTATTGGTGTTTCCAGTTTCTTAGGATATATTCCTAGGAGTGGGATTACTGGGTCATAGGAGTTCCATTTTCAGTTTTTTGAGGAAACTCCATACTGTTCTCCACAGTGGCTGCACCAGTCTACATTCCCACCAGCAGTGCACGAGGGTTCCTTTTTCTCCGCATCCTCACCAACACATGTCGTTTGTTGATTGTTGATGATAGCCATTCTGGCCGATGTGCGATGGTACCGCATTGTCATTTTGTTTTGCATCTCTCGGAAAATTAGTGACTCTGAGCATGTTTTCATGTGTCTCTTGGCCTTCCTTCTGTCTTCTTTTGAAAATATTTTATTTAGGTCCATTGCTCATTTTTTTATTGGATCATTTACCTTCCCTTTATTAAGTTGTATAAGCTGCCTGTAGATGTTGGAGATTAAACGTTTATCAGTGATAACATTTGCAAATATACTCTCCCATACAGTGGGATTTCTCGTTGTTTTGTTGGTACTTCCTTTACTGTAAAAAAGCTTTTTATTTTGATGTAGTTCCATTTGTTTATTTTCTCTTTAGCTTCCATTGCCCTAGGGGCAGTATCGGTGAAGAAGTTCTTTTGGCATATGACTGAGATTTTGCTGCCTGTGGATTCCTCTATTATTTTTATGGTTTCCCATCTTATTTTTAAGTCCTGTACCCATCTTGAGTTTATTTTTGTGTATGGTGTAAGTTGGTGAACTAGTTTCATTTTTTTACATGTATCTGTCCAATTTTCCCAACACCATTTACTGAAGAGACTGTCTTAACTCCATTGTATGTTCATGCCTCCTTTGTCAAATATTAATTGAGCATAGAGGTTTGGATTGATATCTGGATTCTCTATTCTATTCCATTGGTCTATATGTCTGTTCTTGTGACAGTACCATGCTGTTTTGAGAACAGTGCCTTTGTTTTACTGCTTGAAATCTGTTATTGAGATCCCTCCTACTTTATTCTTCTTTCTCAGGATTGCTGTGGCTATTTGGGATCTTTTTTTTTTTCCAGATGAATTTTTGGAGAGTTCTTTCAAGGCCTGTGAAATATGCCTTTGGTATTTTAATTGGGAGTACATTGAATCTATAGATTGCTTTGGGTAGTATGGACATTTTAATGATGTTGATTCTACCAATCCATGAACATGGTATGTTCTTCCATCTGTTTACGTCTTCCTCTATCTCTTTTTTCAGTTTCCTGTAGTTTTCCACATATAGGTCTTTTACCTCATTAGTTATTTTATTCCTAGGTATCTTAATTTTTTTGGCGTGATGGTAAATGGATTGCTTTTTTAGTCTCTGTTTCTGTAAGTTCACTATTGGTGTTTAGAAAGGCCTTAGATTTTTTGGCGTTAATTTTGTATCCTCCTACATTACCGAATTCATTTATTAAGTCTATTAGATTTTTTATGGAGTCTTTTGGGTTTTTTTATGCACAATATCATGTCATCTGTAAATAAGGACAGCTTTACTTCTTCTTTTCCAATTTGGATGCCTTCTATTTCTTCTTCTTGTCTAAATGCAATGGCTAATACTTCCAGTACTATGTCAAACAGGATGATGAGACTGGGCATCCCTGTCTTGTTCTTGTTCTTAGAGGAAATGGTTTTAGTTTTTGCCCATTAAGTATGATGTTTGCTGTGGGTTTAGCATACATAGCTTTTATTATGTTGAAGTATGATCCTTCTATACCCACCTTGTTGAGAGTTTTTATCAGAAAGGGTTTTGGATTTTGTCAAATGCTTTTTCTGCATCAATTGATATGACTATGTGATTTTTATCTCTCAGTTTGTTTATGTGATATATGACATTTATTGATTTGTGGATATTGTACCATCTTTACATTCCTGGGATAAATCCTATTTGGTCGTGGTGTATGACCTTTCTGATGTACTGCTGGAGCCTATTTGCTAGAATTTTGTTGAGGATTTTGACATCTCTGTTCATGAGGCATATTAGCCTGTAATTCTCTTTCATTGTGTTGTCTTTATCTGGTTTTGGTATTAGGGTGAAGATGGCTTCATAGAAGGAGCTTGGAAGTGTTCCTCTTGAATTTTTTGGAATAGTCTGAGGAGGATAGGTTTTAGTTCTTCCTTGAATGTTTGGTAAAACTCTCCTGTGAAGCCATCTGGCCCTGGGCTTTTGTTTGCCGGAAGCTTCTTGATGACTGCTTCAATTTCTCCCATAGTTACTGGCTTATTGAGCTCATTAGATTCTTTTAGATTGAGTTTTGGGATAATATATTTTTCTAGTAATATGTCCATTTCCTCCAGGTTGTCTAGTTTGTTGGAATAGAGTTGTTCGTAGTATTTTGAAACAATCCTTTGTATTTTGGTGGGGTCTGTTGTTATTTCACCTCTTTCATTTCTGATTTTGTTTATTTGGGTCCTCTCTCTTTGCTTCTTGGTGAGCCTGGCTAGAGGTTCATCAATCTTGTTTATCCTTTCAAAGAACCAGTTCTTGGTTTTGTTGATCTTTTGTATTGTTTCTTTGGTCTCTATGTCGTTTATCTCCGCTCTGATCTTTATTATTTCCTTCCTTCTGCTGACACTGGGCTTTTCTGGTTGCTCTCTTTCTAACTCTTTGAGTTGTAGGGTTAGGTAATTTATTACCATTGTTTTTTGTTTTTTGCAGTAGGCTTGTAGAGCTATGAACTTCCCTCTCAAGACTGCTTTTGCTGTGTCCCATAGATTTTGGATAGTTGTGTTTTCATTGTCATTTGTTGCCATGATGTTTTTTATTTCTTCCTTGATCTCTCTGGTTAGCCAGTCATTGTTTAATAGCTGCTGTTTAGTCTCCATGTGCTTGATTTCTTTTCTTTTTTTTTATTTATTTATTGATTAAGGTGTCACATATTTGTCCTCATCCCCCCATTCTCTTCCCACACCCCTCCCCACGGATGACCCCACCCTCTTGTTGTCCTTAACCATTGGCCAGGCTCGTATACATGCACACAGTCCTTTGGTTGATCTCTCCCCACTACCCTCACTCTCCCCTACCCTCTCTCTGAGGCCCTACAGTCTGATTGATGCCTCCTTGTTTCTGGGTCTGTTCTTGTTCATCAGTCTATGTTGTTCACCATTTCCCCTAGATGAGTGAGATCATGTGTTACTAGAAATATACTTATAAGTACCAAATGTGAGATGAGCAATAATAGTTATGCTGACAGGCAAATGAATCAGTCTGTAGTGGGCTTCTTTCTGGACCAACAGTTCTTTTGAGACCCAATTTCAATGTCCACCAGTTCCTTATGTGTACATGTTGGCACTGACTTTTCAGCTCTGGATGGTGGACAAATGGTGGTAATGCAGGTCCGACTCCCTCTGGTTTGGTCTCGCCTGGACCCAGGGGCACGGCTTCACCTGGACTCAAGGGCGCGTGGCCTCACCCAGACCCAGGGGCGCGTGGCGTTTCCTGGACCTAGGGGCGCGTGGCCTCACCCGGACCCGGGACCCAGCCTCACCTTGATCAAGGTGCGCACAGCCTCACCCGAGCACGGGACCCAGCCTCATCCGTACCAAGGGGTGAGTGGCCTCACCTGGACCCAGGGGCATGGTATCACACGGACCCATGACCCAGCCTCACCCGGATCCAGGGGCTCACAGCCTCACCCGGACCCAGGGGCGCATGGCCTCACCCGGACCCAGGGGCACGTGGCCTCTCCCAGACCCAGGGGGGCTGCCTCAACCGGACCCGGTTCCCAGCCTCACCTGGATTCAGGGGCGCACAGCCTCACCTGGACCCGGGATCCAGCTTCACCCGGACCCAGGGGCGCGTGGCCTCTCCTGGACCCGGGGGCGTGCGGCCTCGCCCAGACCAGGGACCCAGCCTCACCCAGATCCAGGGGCGCACGGACTCACCTGGACCCGGGATCCAGCTTCACCCGGACCAGTGGGCGCGCGGCCTCACCTGGACCCAGGACCCAGCCTCACCCAGATCCAGGGGCACACGGCCTCACACAGATCCAGGATCCAGCTACACCCGGACCCAGGGGCGCGTGGCCTCATCCAGACCCTGGTGCACATGGCCTCTCCCGGACCCAGTGGCACACGGCCTCACCCAGACCCGGGGGCGCACAGCCTTGCCCGGACCCGGGACCCAGCCTCACCCGGACCTAGGTGCGTGCGGCCTCACCCAGATCCAGGGGCGTGTGGCCTTGCCCAGACCCAGGGGCGCACAGCTTCACCCGGACCTGGGACTCAGCCTCACCCTGACACGGGTCCCAGCCTCGCCGGGACCCAGGGGCGCGTGGCCTCACCCGGACCTCGGACCCAGCGGGGCTTCGTCTTCTTGATCCCAATTCCTGTCGATCAATTCCCTCTCAGCAATTCCTTTGACCATTTTCTCAAAGCTCCAGGGCGGCTGCCATAGAATTCGTTGGGCGGCGGGCTCGGCGAAGCTCTGGTGCGCCCGGGGCGAGGCAGAGGGCTGGTCCGAGGTGGTTGCGGCGGCACTCGGGTCTGCAGCGGCGACCAGTCGCCAGGCGACCGCTCCTGGATCCAGGACCCAGCGGGGCCTTGTCTTCCCGATCCCAACTCTCATCAGTCAATTCCTTCTCAGCAATTCCTCCAGCCATTTTCTCAAAGCTCCAGGGCGGCTGCCGTGGAACTCGCTGGGCAGCGGGCTTGACGAAGCTCCAGTGCGCCTGGTGCACTGTGGCGGGCCGGTCCGGGGTCACTGCATCGGCGCTTGGGTCTGCAGCGGTGGCCGGTCGCCAGGCGTGCACTCCTGGCCGCTTCCGGGGTGCTGAGATTCTCGAAGGACTCGGAGGTCAGCAAGCGTGGGGTCTCCCACCCCATGTCTCACAGGGGCTCATCTGTTCGTGCTCGGCAGAGAGTGGAGCCATCCCCTCAGCCAGAGACCGCTGGGGGAACTGCGCCGAGCACGTTCCAGGCCGCCATTGTGTCGCCAGAGCCGTAGTTCTTAAAGTGTGATCTTTGGCTCACTGGCATCAGCATCATCTCGCGTACCCCTCTCTTTTATTCTAGTTGTAGAGCATCTGCTCAGCCAGCCCTCCGGTGGTTCTGGATGGTGTCTGCTCTGTTTTCCCGTTGTAGTTTCAAAATTGTTGTGGTAGGCAACAATCAGGCTTCCGCCCTATGCCTCCATCTTGGTCCCCTTTTGTCCAGAACCCTGTATTCTTGAGGTGCTTTCCGTTCCTGACCAGCAGTATCCCAGATGAGGAATTTGTGAAGTTCATTTCCACAAGGCACAGTTTTGGTCATAAAAGATGCCCCAATGGTTGGGCTGATGTTGTGGTCAAAGTGATCCTGGACAAATCGACACACAATGCTCGATTTCCCAACCCCGGTGTCCCCGAGAAGGCACACTTTGAGCTCCCGTATTACCATCATGTGCTCGGGAACGGTCCGGGCAGGGGCTCAGCATCCTCCAGGGCCCCAGCCGTGCCGCGCCCATGCCGAGCCAGTGTCCTCCAGTCTCCACTTTTCCCTCACGGCGCCGCTGGCGGACTCCATGTGCTTGATTTCTTTGGATTGTTTTTATTGTAGATTTCCAGTTTTATGCCACTGTGATCTGAGAAGATGCTTGATATGATTTCTATCTTCTTGAATTTGTAGAGACTTTGCCTATGTCCCAACATATGGTCTATCTTTGAAAATGACCCAAGTGCACTTGAGAAGAATGTATATTCTGTAGCTTTGGGGTGAAATGTTCTGAAGATGTCAATTTATTCCATCTGGTCTAATGAGTCATTTAGGATTGATGTTTCTTTGCTGATTTTTTATTTAGAGGATTTGTCCTATGATGATAGTGGGGTATTAAAGTCTCCTACTATGATTGTATTGCTATCAATCTCTCCCTTGATATCCTCCAGGAGTTTTTTTGTGTATTTGGGTGCTCCTGTATTTGGTGCATATATGTTTACCAGAGTTATTTCTCCTTGTGGGATTGCTCCCTTTAGTATTATGAAGTGGCCTTCATTATCTCTTGTTATGTACTTCACTTTGAGATCTAATTTGTCAGATTTAAGTATTGCTACCCCAGCTTTTTTTTAAATTTCCACTAGCTTGGAAAACTTCTTTCATCCCTTTACCCTCAGTCTGTGTGCATCTTTTTTCTGAGGTGGGTTTCTTGTAGACAGCAGATATTTGGGTCTTGTTTTCTTATCCAATCTGTTACCCTATGTCTTTGGATTGGGGCACCTAATCCATTTACATTTAAAGTTATTATTGATAGGTACTTATTTGTCGCCATTTTTATTCTATACCCCTATGTTCCTTCTTCGTTTCCTATTTATTTATTTATTTATTTATTTATTTATTTATTTATTTATTATTTTTTTACAGCAGACCCTTTAGCATTTCTTGCATTGCTGGTTTGGTTGTAATAAATTCCCTTATTCCTTTTTTGTCTGTGAAGCTCCTGATTTCACCTTCAATTTTGATTGATAGCCTTGCTGGGTACATTATTTTTGGATTGAGACCCTTCCTTTGCATGACTTTGTATATTTCATTCCATTCCCTTCTGGCTTGATGAGTTTCTGTTGAGAAATCAGTTGGTAGTCTGATGGGGGTTCCTTTGTATGTAACTTTCTGTCTCTCTTTGGTCGCTTTTAAGATTCTTACTTTGTCTTTGGTGTTTGCCAATTTAATTATAATGTGCCTTGGCGTCGGTCTTTTGGGGTTCATTTTGCTTGGGACTCTGTGAGCTTCTTGGATTTGTGTGGGGTTTTTTCTTCCCTATATCAGGAAAGTTTTCTGTCATTATTTCTTCAAACGGGTTTTCTATTCCTTGCTCTGTTTCCTTTCCTTCTGGAACCCCTATTATGCGAATGTTTTTTTTTGTGTGTGTGTTGTCCCAAAATTCCCTTAGGCTCTCCTCCTGCTTTTTATTTTTTTTTTTCTAGAAGCTGCTCTACTTGGGTATTTTTTCCCATCTTGTCTTCTAGATCACTGATGCAGTCCTCTGCCTCTTCTAGTCTACTCTTGATGCTTTCTATTGAGTTCTTTACATCAGCGATGTCATTTTTCATTTTTCCTGGTTATTCTTCATTTCCCCTTGGTTCTTACTCATAATGTCGAATTTATCTTCCATTCTTTTCAGCCACCTTATGACCATTTCTCTGTATTCTTTCTCTGATAGGTTGCTGGCCTGTAAATGGTTTACTTCCTTTTCTGGTGATGCCTGCTTTTCTTTCATATGCGGGCTGTTTCTTTGTCTCCCCATGGTCTCTCTTCTCTGGATGTCTGGTTATGTAGTTCTCTCTCCTGCGTTGATTTAAAGGCACAGAATACAACACAACCAGGTACAACACACAAGGCACTGAACAGCGATGTATTCACGATATTAATAACCTCCAATAAACGTGACCACCAGAGAAAGGCAAATTAGAGGATAGGAGAGAAAGAAGAGTAAAAAGAAAGAAAGAAAAAAGGAGGAGGGTCAAAATGAAATTGGAAAAAGGAGAAAAAAAATAAGAGAGACTAGAAGGAGACTAAGAGAGAAAAGAGGAACAAACTATATATATGGAGAGAAAACTCCAATAGAACAACCACTAATCACAGCAAATGCCAGCAACAAGTACCTGGAGATTAATACAACCTAAAACACCAACTAATATCAAGAGAGGCAAGGGAGCTGAAACCGGTTTGGCTCAGTGGATAGAGCATCGGCCTGTAGACTGAAAGGTTCCAGGTTCGATTCCGGTCAAGGGCATGTACCTTGGTTGCGGGCACATCCCCAGTAGGGGGTGTGCAGGAGGCAGCTGATAGATGTTTCTCTCTCATCGGTGTTTCCTAACTCTCTATCCCTCTCCCTTCCTCTCTGTAAAAAATCAATAAAATATATATTTTAAAAAAAAGAGAGGCAAGGGAAAATAGAAGTAAAAAACAAACAAAAACAAAACAAACAACAACAAAAAAAGAATAACCAAAACAATCTCACAAAAAAGCATAAAAATTAGATATAATCAACATTCAAGCAAACAACAACAAAAGGACAGAGAGAAAAACAAAATTGTTTTTTTGATAGTTAAGACAGCGAAGAGAAAGGTGTGTATGGACTGGGAGCAGGGGATTGGAAATTAGATATATAAGTAGGGTGAAATTTTAGCAGGGGGTAAACAGAAAGAATAGAGAAAATCTAGAGCAGAAACGGGTTAAGATAAACAAGACCAAAAAGGGAAAAGGTTAGGAAGAGAGTGATGGCATAAAGGGAGAGTTGAGATAGAATAAAACGATGGTGAAGGAAAGTTGAAAATAGACTGTAGAACACTAATCCCGAAGTAAAATAAAGAGAAAATAAAATGACACTTAAAAAAAAACTAATAAAAAAACAAGAATAAATAAAATAAAAAAGGTAAAATAGTAATAGTAATAATTCTGATTGCAAATAAAAATGTAATAATTAAAAAGCTAAAATCAAGAGAAGAAAAAAATAGTTCCTTAAGTAAATGATGCAAAAAATGAAAATAAAAAATTAAATTAAAATAAATAAATAAAAAGTAAAAAAAATAAAATGTGCTGCAGTGAAGGTCATTCACTTCCTCTATTGTTCTGTTTGGCAAGCCTGCTTCCCAGTCTGGACAGTATTGCAGTTCCCTGCGTTTCACTGCTGCTCAATGTTGTAATACAGACCTGATTTTTAAGTAGGGAGTGTTTTAATTTCTGGTAATCCTTGATTTTTGATTACACTAGGGTCAATTTGTGCTTCAGCCTCTGGGTAGCAGTGTTTCTGGGTTGACTTCCAGGACTCTAAGGCCTCTCTAGCCTTTTTTCTCTGTGGCACTCAATACTGGTTTGCAGAGGTTGGCGGGCAAGTTCAAGCAGACTGCACACCCCTGAAACTCCCAGGCTATCCCTCGCATCAGATCAAAACGGGTTGCTCTTTAGAGATCCCCCCTGTTCGCAGCTCTGAGGGCCCCCTTCCACAATCACGGATCACACCAGCCCCAACAGCCATGGATGTCTCCAGGGACAGACCTCCCTGGTCCTCCAGCTCCCACAGTGTGCGCGTGTTTTTCTCTCCCGCTGGGACTAGAGACCTTACCCTATCCCCGTGAAATCTGACCTTTCCGTGGTGGAGTGAAGAGTTCCTTTTAGTCTAAGAGTTCACACCACCTGCTATTGGTGTTCTGGGGCTCACAGATGTTCAGCGGTCGCCACAGTTGTTGATTTTCAGGCCTCCTACAAGATCCACTTTCCCTTGCAAGATGGCGAGGTTTCCCGTCAGTGCCCGTAGCTCCGGGAAGGGATCCAGCTGCAGTTGTAGTAGTGGCTGCCCAGTCAGGGGAACCCTGTCCAGCAGTCTTCCACCTTTTCCTGGAGTTCAGCTATCCCTTAGCTTGAGAACAAACACTCCCAGTGCAACCCTCAGGTGTTCTTTCTTTCTGTTCTGGGGCAAGGCTCAGAACGCGTCTGTCTCTTCTGCCGCCATTTTTCAGAAGGGGACATTTTTTAAGTCTACTGTTTCAATTTCATCAGTAGTTATTGGCCTATTCAAGTTTTTTTTATTCTTCCTGATTGAGTTTTGAAAGGTTATATATTTCTAGGAATATGTCCATTTCATCAAGATTGTCTAGTTTGTTGGAATAGAGTTGTTCATAGTATTTTTTTACAATCCATTGTACATCAGTGGGGTCTGTTGTTATTTCACCTCTTTCATTATTGATTTTGTTTATTTGGGTCCTCTCTCTTTGTTTCTTGGTGAGCCTGGCTAGAGGTTCATCAATTTTGTTTATCCTTTCAAAGAACCAGCTCTTGGTTTAATTGATCTTTTGAATTTATTTTTTTTCTAAGTCATTTATTTCTGCTCTGATCTTTATTATTTCCTTCCTTCTGGATACTGTGGGTTTTTATTGTTGCTCTCTTTCTAATTCTTTAGGTTGCAAGGTTAGATAATTTATTGCCAGTTTCTCTTGTTTTTTAGGTAGGTCTGTAGAGCTATGAACTTCCCTCTCAGGACTGCTTTCATTGTGTCCCATAGATTTTGGATTGTTTTGTTTTCATTGTCATTTGTTTCCAGGATGCTTTTTATTTCTTCTTTGATCTCTTTGGTAACCCAATCATTGTTTAACAGCATGCTATTTAGCCTCCAAGTGTTTGATATTTTAGTTGATTTGTAGTTTTATGCCATTGTGTTCTGAGATGCTTGTTATGATTTTTATCCTCTTGAATTTGAAGAGACTTCACCTGTGTCCTAATATTTGGTCTATCTTTGAAAATGTCCTGTGTGCACTGGAGAAGAATGTATATTCTGTAGCTTTGGGTTGAAATATTCTTAAGATGTCAATTAAGTCCATCTGATCTAGTGAGACATTTAGTATTACAGTTTCTTAGCTGATTTTTTTGTTTAGAGGGTTTATCCAGTGGTGTCAGTGAGTATTAAAGTCCCCTACTATGACTGTATTGTTATTGATCTCTCCCTTGATATCTTCCAGAAGTTGTTTTATCTATTTGGGTACTCCTGTATTGGGTGAATATATGTGAAGTTATGTCTTCTTGTTGAATTGCTCCCTTTAGTATTGTGTGGTGGCCTTCCTTATCTCTTGTTATAGCCTTTGCTTTTAGGTCTATTTTGTCAGATATAAGTATTGCAACCCCAGTTTTTTTCTCATTTCCATTTGCCTGAAAAAAAATTTTTTCCATCTCTTCACTATCAGTCTGTGTGGATCCTTTGTTCTGAGGTGTGTCTCTTGCAGACAGCAAATATATGGTACAGGCTTTCTTATCCATTCATTTACCCTATGTCTTTTGATTGGAGCATTTAATTCATTTATATTTAATGTGATTATGTACTTGTTTTTTGCCATTTTTTTTCTTAATGTTTGTGTTTCTGCTTGCTTTTCTGTGTGTGTGTTTTTTTTTTTTTTTTACAGTGGTTCCTTTAGCATTTCTTGCATTGCCAGCTCAGTAGTAATAAACTCTCTTAGCCCTTTTTTGTCTGTAAAGCTCCCGATTCCACTTTCAATTTTGAATGATAGCTTTGCTGAGTATAGTATTCTTGTATTCAGTCCCTTGCTTAGCATCACTTTGTATATTTCATTCCATTCCCTTCTGGCCTGGTATTTTTCTGTTGAGAAATCAGTTGATGTTCTAATAGGAGATCCCTTGTAGGTAACTCTGTCTCTCTCTGGCAGCCTTTAAGATTCTTGCTTTGTCGTTGGTGTTTGCCTATTTAATTATGATGTCTTGTTTTTGGTCTTTGGGGTTCGTCTTGTTTGGGACTCTTTGTGCTTCTTGGACTTGCATAGTTTTTTCTTGCCAATATCAGGGAAGTTTTCTGTCATTATTTCTTCAAACAGGTTTTCTATTCCTTGCTTTTCTTCCTCTCATTATGGTACCCCTATTATGCAAATGTTTCATTTTGTGTTGTCCCAAATCTCCCTTAGGCTCTCTTCTTGCTTTTTAATTTTTTTCCAGTTGCTGCTGTGTTTGTGTGTTTTTTCCTACCTTGTCTTCTAATTCGCTGATGTGGTCCTCAGCCTCTTCTAGTCTACTGTTTAAGCCTTCCATTGTGTCCTTTATTGCAGCTATGTCATTCTTCATTTCCTCTTGGTTTCTTTTCATGTTGGTGACATTCTCATTCAGCTCCTTATAATTCTCACTGAGGTGTGTGTATTTGTCATTGAGTTGTGTGTATTTGTCATCCAGCCGTTTGAGCATCCTTACAACCATAACTCTGAATTCTTTCTCTGATATGTTACTAGCCTCAATTTAATTTAACTCCCTTTCTGGTAACTCCTCTTTTCTTTCCTTTGGGGATTGTTTTTTTGTCTCCCCATGTTTTGCTGTAACATTTTAATTGTAGATCAGATTGCTTTGCTACCCAGGTTCTTTTGAGGATGGTGCTACTGGTGTGACCTCTCAAGTCTCCGGGGCTTGGTAATCTAGTGTAGCTCCATACTTGAGCTATTGGGTTCTCTTGATGTAGGCCTGTGAGCTGGAAAGGCTCAACTGCTGTGTATAGAAATCAATAGCCATGGAGTGGGGTGTCCCAATTTTTGATGTCTTGCACTCTTGGTTGAAATCACACGTACCCAGCAGGGATTCACAATGGCACCCAGGAACTGTCTGTTGGGGTGGTGGGGCTCAGGAGGCCGGCGCTCTGGAAATGCATGACTGTTGTGTCCAGGATTCTGTAGTTTTGGGGTGGGCAGACTCAGCTTTTGCTGCTCCTCCTATGGTTGAATACACACGCCTCCAGGGTGGCTCACAGGGGCACCCATAGTGCATTTGCCAGCAGGGTGTACTGACTCACTCTGAAGGGCCCTGGCACTGAAGCCACAGGATTGCAGTGTCTGTGGGCAGGTATCGCAGAAGGGGGAATTCAGCATTTCTACAGCCCAGCAGTGTGCTCCTGTTTGTATAAGTGCATGCCCAGTAAGGGCTCATAGCAGCACCCAAGGGCTGCCTGTGGAGTGGTGGGCTTGTGAGGCCTGCACGCTGGAAAAGTGTGTGACTGTAGTGTCCAGCGTTCTGCAGCTGTGGGGTAGGAAGTCTCAGTTTTTCCTGCTGCACCTGTGGTTGGATAGGCGCACATTCCCAGTGGCAGCTCGCAGGGGCACCTGTGGTGCGTTTGCCAGTGAGGCACACTGAAGCACTCTGAAGGGCCCTGGCACTGAAGCCATGTAATCGAGGCGTCTGTGGGCAGGTGTCCAGGATGAGTAAATTCAAATTTCTACTGTCGGGGGAGTGTATCCCTGTTTGTCCAAGATTGCACCCAGCCGGGGCTCACAATTGTTCCCCAGAGTGCCCTGTGGATAGATGGACTCAGGGTCCTGGTCATTGGAAATGCGCAACTGTGACAGTGCATTTGCTGGCGCAGAGCTCTGATGCACTCTGAGGGTCCCTGGTGCTGAAGTGCACAGCTGGGGTGTCTGTGGGAAGTTATTCAGGAAGAGGGAATTCAGAATTTCTACTGCGGGGCAGCATGCCCTTGTCTGTACAGAATCACACCCAGTGGGGGCTCACAGTGGCTCCCAAGAACAGCCTGTGGAGTGGTGTGCCCTGGGGACCTGCATGCTGGAAACGTGCATGTAACTCTGGTGTCCGGAGGTCTGCCACTGGGGAAGGGGAAGTAGCACTTACTGCCGCAGGAGTGATGGACCTTTGGAGGTGGAGGTCACAGGTCTGCAGGTCTGCAGGTGGGGCAACAGGATTTTGGCTGGAGTGGCTGCTGGGTCACGGACAGTGTTCAAGGCCTGTCTGGGTGGTGGTGCTGATGAGTTCCTAGAAGAGGCCACTGTCTCCTTTAAGATGGCATGGGCTCTGTGCCTGATTCCCACAGTCTAGGGAGTGCCCGCAGCAGTGGTAGTCTCTCCCTGTCCAAGAGAGCCTGGTCTGCCAGCCCCTGCTTCTCCTACGGGGATTTAACTGTCCTTCACTCGCTCACTCACACACACACCACACACTCTCCTTTCATACCCTCACTCACTCACATCCTCTTCCTCACCTCCGTCCTGTCAGCCACCATATTTTTTTTCCATTCCTTCACTATCAATTTGTGTCTATCTTTTGTTCTAAGGTGAGTTTCTTATATATATCATATATATGGGTCATGTTTTCTTATCCATTTGGCTACCCTATATCTTTTGATTAGAGCAATTAATTCACTTACATTTAAGGTTATTGTTGATAAATATTTATTTATTGCAATTTTTTCTTTTTCCCTATGTTTCTCTCTATATATATTTCTTCTTTGTCTTGAAGCAGTTCCTTTAGTATTTCTTGCAATACTGATTTGGTTGTACTGAACTCCTGTAGACTTTTTGTGTGTGTGTGTGTGTGTGTGTGTGTGTGTGTGTGTGTTTTCTGAGAACCTTTTTATTTTGCCTTCTATTTAAATGATAGAGCAGTCTTGGTTGCAGTTTCTTGCATTTTATTACTTTGAATCCTTCATGCCAAAACCATCTGGCCTGATGTGTTTCTGTTGAGAGATAATTGACAGCCTTATGGGGACTCCCTTGTAGGTAACTGACTGTTTCTTTATTGCTGACTTTTAAGATTTTTTTGTGTTTCTAAATCTTAGCTATGACTGTGGTAAAAAAGAAGGAGTTCTTACCATTTGCAACAGCATGGATGGAACTAGAGAGCATTATGCTAAGTGAAATAAGCCAGTCTGAGAAAGATAAATATCACATGATCTCACTCATTTATAAAATATAATGAACATAAACTGATGAACAAAATCAGATCTTTAGACAGAGAAGCATCGATCAGACCATCAAACCTCAGAGGAAAGGTAGGGGAGGGTGGGGGTAAGGGGTAGAGATCAACCAAAGGACTTGTATGCATGCATATAAGCCTAACCAGTGGACACAGACAACAGGGGCATGAGGGCATGAGTGGGAAGGTGGAGGAGGTAATGGGGGGATAAGGACACACATGTAATACCTTAATAAATAAATTTTAAAAATAAATAAAAATAAAATAAAATGCCACCTAAAATATATTTTCTTTGTGTTTAATTTTGGCCACTTTAATTATGATTTGTCTTGGTGTGGATCTTTTTGTATTTATCTAGTTTGGGACTCCATGTGCTTTCTGAACTGTGTGATATTTTCTTTCACTAGGCTATGGAAGTTTTCTCTCACTATTTCTTCAAACAGGTTCTGTATCTCTTGCTCACTTTCTTCTCCTTCTGTGGCCCTTATTATGTGGATGTTTATACATTGTATGTTGTCCCAAAGTTCCCTTAAATTATCCCCCTATTTATTAATTATTTTGTCATTTTATGTTTGGAATATGAGTAATATTTTTCTATTTTGTCTTATAATTTATTGATTTAATAATCTGCCTTGTCCAGTCATCTGGCAATTCCTTCCAGTGCATTTTGTTTTAGATATGGTATTATTCATTTACACCTGATTATTTTTCATGGTTTCTATATCCTTCTTCTTGGTGTTGTTGTTCTTACTAAGTTCCTTGACCATTCTTATAACCATTACTTTAAAATCTCTGATAGATTTCTTGCCTCCATTTCATTTAGCTCTTTTTCTGGTGTTTTATTATGTTCTTTCATTGTTGATTTGTATATCCTTTTGGCTGTCTCTTTGTGTTTTTGTCTATATATTAGATAGGACTGCTATCTTGGTGGAGTGACCTTCTGTCATAGGTGATCCCAGTAGCACAGTCTCCTTGATCTCATGAGCTGAATATTTTAGGAAGATCCCTTGTGTGCCTTATCTGGACCATCCTATTGTAATTGGGATTGACCCTCAGGCTGGTGTACTATGAGTCTTAACCCCAACCATGGTGTGCAAACTGTTGTGCAGGTGCATCCTTGAGGTGTCTTTAGAGGCTCAGAGGTACAACTGTTAACCATTCAGATGTGGTATCTATAGAGATAAACCTTTATCATGATGTATGAGGCATTGTGCGCAGAGGGTCCCCAGGGTGAGGTAGACCCAGAATAGTCTAGCTCAGACTAGTAGGCTCGGTTAATAGAGGTTACACAGTCAGGCACTCAATGAGGGGAAATTGGTCTCTGCTTCAAAGCCAAACTCCTCAGTCTTTACCAGAGACTCCAACTTTAGTTCCCCCTAAGGTGGCCTACTGCAAGTTCAGGTTGGGTACAGCCTGCAGTCTTCTCTGCAGGAACAGTTTCAGCCACACTAGGCTCAATGGGATTGGTAAAAAAAAATCTCCAGTTGAGAATGTGCTGGCCCAGCCCTCAGGAAGGGGCTAGGCACTTCCTCCTGGTCCCATAAAATAGCCTCTAAAAGTCTCACACTTGGAATGTCCTGCTCTGAACCATTCTCCATCTCCCCCAGAACTGTGCCTAGAAGGGGTATCTGGGACTTCACAGAGCTGTACCAAACAGTGTCCTGTTTACGATGCAGTTATCACCGTAAACAGGACACTGTTTGGTACAGTTATCAGCCTACAGAAAGGGCATCTGGGCTCTACCTCTCCTTCTATGGCTGCCTGGCTGAACTCACAGGGAACTCAGATCAGTCTCCCATAATTCAGTCACAAAACCTAACACTCATCTGTCTCTCTGATATAAACCTTCCCAGGGATACAGTCTAAACATCTCAGCTCTGTGCAGAACCAGCACCTTCAGGCCACAGGTCCTAGCAGGAGGGTATACAAAATCATCCCCACACCAGACTTAAATCTCTCTGTGTGGGTGGTACCAGCAAAGCAGGGGCCAAAATTTCCAGCTCTTCTCATGTTCTCAACTCCCTGTAGTTTGGGCCAAAAAGCCCCTACCTGCTCTGCTCCTCTGTGTTGCTATCCCCACAGGACAGAGCAATCCAGGAGGCTTCACAGGTCGGGGGAGGGGTTCCAACACCACACTGGGGGTAGAAGAATCATTTCCCCAAGCCAAACAGTTTAGTCACTAACTGGGACTCTGCAAAATACCTTTTGAAAAAATAGAGGGTCCCACAAAATCATTGCTGTGTGAAGTTCACAGACCCTCTGCTGGACCCAAACACTGTGGTCCCACCTTTCCAGTAGTCAGAGCCCAGAGCAAACTTCTCAGCCTGGGATAATAACTATTGGAGCAATCCTTCACTGGGAAGCTGTAGTCTCAGTCTCTCAGAGACAGAATTCCACTGGTTCCCTTTGCCTGATGTTATACAGGCTCTTCTTTCCGTCTCTGTTGTGGTGTATCATTGAGAGTGTTCCATGTTCACTTGAGAAGAATGTATATTATACTGCTTTGGATGAAATGTTCTGTAAATATCAATTAAATTCATCTGATCTGGAATATCATGACTACATACTTTATTGGGCTTCTTTTCTGTGCATTTCAAAATACAACCTTTCAATATCAATATCAAGGGCAAAACAAAGACCCCTCCTTGCACATTAAGGATACTGTGTGCTGAGAGTGTAAGTTCCATTTGTATTTCATATTTCCTGGAAACTTGAGCTTTTGTTTTTTTGTTTTGTTTCGTTTTATTTCTTTATTGATTAAGGTGTCACATATTTGTCCTCATCCCCCCATTCCCATCCCCCACCTCACCCCCCTGTTGTCCTTATCATTGGTTAGGCTTGTATGCATGCACACAAGTCCTTTGGTTGATCTCTCCCCTCTACCCCCACCCTCCCCTACCCTCCCTCTGAGGCCCGACAGTCTGATCGATGCCTCCTTGTTTCTGGGTCTGTTCTTGTTCATCAGTCTATGTTGTTCATCATTTCCCCTAGATGAGTGAGATCATGTGTTACTAGAAATATACTTATAAGAACCGAATGTGAGACGAGCAATAATAGTTATGCTGACAGGCAAATGAATCAGTCTGTAGTAAGTTTCTTTCTGGACCAACAGTTCTTTTGAGACCCAATTTCAATGTACACCAGTTCCTTATGTGTACATGTTGGCACTGACTTTTCAGCTCTGGGTGGTGGACAAATGGTGGTAATGCAGGTCCGACTCCCTCTGGTTTGGTCTCGCCTGGACCCAGGGGCGCGGCTTCACCTGGTCTCAGGGGCATGCGGCCTCACCCGGACCTGGGACCCAGCATTACCCGGACCTAGGGGCACGTGGCCTCACCCGGACCCAGGTGCGTGCGGCCTTACCCAGTCCCGGGATCCAGCCTCACCCAGACCCAGGGGCACGTGGCCTCACCCGGACCCAGGGGCGCAGCCTCACCCGGACCCGGGACTCAGCCTCACCCAGATCCAGGAGCGCACGGCCTCACCCAGACCCGGGACCCAGCCTCACCCGGATCCAGGGGCGCACGGCCTCACCAGCACCCAGGATTCAGCTACACCCAGACCCAGGGGCGTGTGGCCTCTCCCAGACCCAGGGGCACAGCCTCACTTGGACCCAGGACCCAACCTCACCCAGATCCAGGGGTGCATGGCCTCACCCGGACCCGGGATCCAGCTTCACCCAGACCCAGGGATGCGGCCTTACCCAGACCCGGGACCTAGCCTCACCTGGATCCAGGAGCGCATGGCCTCACCCGGAATCAGGGGCTCCTGGCCTCTCCTGGACCCAGGGCGCGGCCTCACTCAGACCCGGGACCCAGCCTCACCCAGATCCAGGGGCTCACGGCCTCACCTGGACCCGGGATCCAGCTTCACCCGGACCCAGGGGCGCGTGGCCTCACTCAGACCCGGGGGTGCGCGGCATCACCCAGACCCGGGGGCGCAGGGCCTCTCCTGGACCCAGGGGCGTGGCCTCACCCAGACCCGGGACCCAGCCTCACCCGGACCCAGGGGCGCGTGGCCTCACCCGGAACCAGGGGCACGCAGCCTCGCCCCAACCCGGGATGAAACTTGAGCTTTTGATTTGTACTTCCTTAATGATTAGTAATATTGAACATATTTTCCATATATCTACTGGGGATCTGTATGTCTTCTTTGGAGTAATGTCTTCTCATATTCTCCATCCATTTTCTATCAGATTACTTATTTATTTGTCATTAAATCTTATGAGTGTTTTAATATGTTTTGTATACCAACTGCTTATTAGATATATCATTTGCAAATATATTCTCTCATTCAGTAGGGTGTCTCTGTGCAGAAGGTTTATAGTTTGATGAAGTCCTATTTATTTGTTTTGCTTTTGTTTCCCTTGCTCAGGGGGTATATAAAAAAGAGTATCACTCAGGCTGATATCAAGTGGTTTACTACCTATGAAACTTATGATTTCTTCTAGGAGTTTTATGGTTTCAGGGCTTACAATTTAAGTCTTTAATTCATTTTGAATTTTTTTTTATATGCTATAAGACAGTAGTTGAGTTTCATTTTTGGTGTGTATCTGTCCAGTTTTCCCAACACCACTTATTGAGCAACTTTCATTACTCCATTGTATATTCTTACTTCCTTTGTTGTTGATTAGTTGACCATATCACTGAAGGTTTGTTTCTAGGCTTTATATTTTGTTCCATTGCCCTATGAGTTTGCTTTTATGCCGGTACCATGCTGTTTTGATTATTATAGCTTTGTAGTACAGTTTGAAATCAGGGAGCATGATACATTCAACTTTGTTCTTTCTCAAGTTTGCTTTGCCTAATTGTGGTCTTTTGTAGTTCAGGATAAACTTTAGGATTATTTGTTCTGGTTCTGCAAATAATGTCATAAGCATGTTTATAGGAATTGCATTAAATCTGTCAATTACTTTGGGTGATATGGTCATTTTAACGATATTAATCCTACCTATCCATAAGCATGATATAGCTTTTCATTTATTTGTGTCCTCTTCATTTTCTTTCTTCTATGCTTCATAGTTTTCAGAGTACAGTTATTTCACCTCCTAGGCTAAATTTATTCATAGTTATTTATTCTTTTTTATGCCATTAAGAATTGTTTTCTTAATTTATCCTTCTACTTGTTCATTATTTGTGTACAGGAAAATAATGGATAACTGTATATTTAATATTGCATCTTGCTACTTAGCTGAATACTTTTAACTATTAACTTTTTAGTGGATTAGCTAAAATTCTTCTATATACAGTATCATGTCATCTTTAAAGAGAGACAATTTTACTTCTTCCTTTCCAATAGGATACCTTTTGTTCCTTCCTTCCTTTCTTCCTTCCTTTTTTTTTTGGGGGGGGGTGATTATTTGTGCCTAGGACTCTTATAGTACTGTATTGAATAATAGTTGTGACAATGAATATCCTTATCTTATTCCTGACCTTAGAGTAAAAGCTTTCAGCTTTTAACCATTCAATATGTTAGCTGTGGGGTTGTTATATTTAGCCTTTCTCAAGTTGAGGTTTTTTTTTAACCCCAATTTTTCTTTCTGTAATTGGTTTCTAGTTTCATGCCATTGTGATCAGAAAATAGGCTTGATATGACTTCATTCTTCTTGAATTTATGGAGGCTCATTTGTGTCCTACTATGTGATCTATCCTGAAAGATGTTCCATGTGCAGTTTGGGGTAAAATACTCCTTAAATTTCTATTAAATTAAACCAGTCTAATGTGGCATTTAAGGCCATTATTTTCTTATTAACTTTCTATCTGTATGATCTATTTATGGAGGTAAGTGGATTACTAAAGCTCCCAACTCTTATAGAATTATTGCTCATTTCTGGCTTATGTTTATTATCCTTTGCTTTATGTACTTGGGTGGTCTTATTTTGGGTATGTAGATATTTACAATTGTTATATCCTCTTCTTGGATTTACACATTTAAAAATATGTAATATCTTTCTTTGTCTCTTTTCATATTCTTTGTTTTGAAGTCTATTATTTCTGCTATTAGTATTGCTTCCCCAGCTTTCTTTTGTTTCTATTAGCACATTAAGGTCTTTCAGTCTCTGTGTCTTTCTATCTAAAGTGAGTCTCTTATAAGCAGCATACAGATGGGTCATATTTTGTTGTTTTTATTGTTGCTTTTTAACCCACTTTTCCAACTTATGTCATTTGATTGGAGAATTTAGTCCATGTACATTTAGAGTAATTATTGATAAGTATGTGATTATTGTCATTTTGGTAATTTTTTTGGTTGTTTTTATTGTTTGTTTTTGTTTTGTGTTTTTTTTTTTTTTTGGTGGTTCTTCTTTTGCTCTCTCTCCTTTTGATTTGTTTATTTTCTTAGGTGCATTGATTTGATTCCTTACTCTTTATTTTTTTATAATTTTTTTTGTTTATGTTTACCATGAAGTTCATATACATCCATCTATATCTATAGTGGTCATTTTAAGCTGATAGACATTTAAGTTCAATTGCACACTAAAAGCTGAACATTTTCAGCCCTCCACCCCTCTTTATGTTTTTGACATCATGTTTTATATCATTTTGTTTTGTGCATCCCTGATTAATTATTATATTTATAATTAATTTTGCTGCTATTATCTTTTAACCTTCAAATTGGCTTTCTAAGTAGTTGATTCACTGCAATTATTGTATATTTGCCTTTACCACTAAGATTTCTTTTTCTTCCCTGCATTTTCTTATTTATAGGTATAGCTTTTATACTTATGCATAAAAAGCCCTTTAATATTTCCTATAAAACTGGTTTGGTGTTTGTAAACTCGTTTAGTTTTTGATTGTCTGGGAAACTCTTTATCTCTCCTTCACTTCTAAATTATAACCTTGCTGAACATAAAATTCTTGGTTATAGGCTTCTTTCTTTCATTGCTTTGAATATATCTGTATAATTCTGGTCTGTAAAATTCATAGCAATATGAATGTAATAGACTTCTGATAAATATAATTATTTTAAGTTAAATGACATTTAGATAAGACATCCTAATTCTGAAAAAGATTTTTAAAACTTAGTGAAATGAATACATATTAGTTTCATATACATATATCATCTCAAAAATAAAAGTACAGACGAAACCAGTTTGGCTCAGTGGATAGAGCGTCAGCCTGCGGACTCAAGGGTCCCAGGTTCGATTCCGGTCAAGGGCATGTACCTTGGTTGTGGGCACATCCCCAGTAGGGGGTATGCAAGAGGCAGCTGATCGATGTTTCTCTCTCATCTATGTTTCTAACTCTCTGTCCCTCTCTCTTCCTCTCTGTAAAAAAAAACCCAATAAAATATATTTAAAAAATAAAAATAAAAAATAAAAAATAAATAAAAGTACAATGTGGTGGATATTGGAGATCAATAGGCTGCCTTCTAAATTCCGACAGCATTAGAGTTGAAGTGTTTAAATCTAATCTAATCATGGCCTAGAACATTCTGACATTGATACTTACAATGTAAGTCAAACAGATTTCTTATCATTATTTTATTCTCTAAGTCAGTTTCAATTGTATTCTGAAAATCCTCATTGATACGGAAATTTACTGAGTTCTGACTAAAAGTGCATGAATGTGGCCTTAAGCAGAATACCATCATTAGAACAGATAGAATATTTGTTGTAAATTTTTTACAGTATGATTGAAATCCTTTCTTTATTTTTTTATTAAAATTCTTCATGTTAATAGTATTGCATACTCTCTCCCACCCCTCCCCATTTGCTGACCTCCACCTTCCCATGCCTCCCTCTTTTTTGGCCTTCACCATGCTATTGTCCCTGTCCATGGGATATGCATGTATGTTCTCAAAATACAAACACATGCAATTGTTATTTTTAATTGCTTAAAGTTTTACATATGTCTCCTTTTCCCCCAGTTGACCCTCCCCCAGCCATTCCCACCCTGGGCAAGCCCCAATCGCCCCAGTGTCTATGTCCATTGGTTGTGCTAATATGCAAGCACACAAGTCCTTTAGTTGCTCTCTATCCCCCCTACCCACCCATTTGTCTCTAGATCGATCTATTCTTGTTCATCAAATCATGTTGATTATTATATTCCACATATGAGTGAGATCATGTGATATTTATCTTTCTCTGATTGGCTTATTTCACTTAGCATAATGTTTTCCAGTTCCATCCATGTTGTTGCAAATGGTAAACGTTCCTTCTTTTTTATAGTGGCATAGTATTCCTTTGTGTAGATGAACCAAAGTTTTTTAATCTACTCATCTGCTGATGTACACTTAGGCTGTTCCCAAATCTTAGCTATTGTAAATTGTACTGCTATTAACATAAGGATGCATATATCCTTTCTGATTGGTGTTTCTGGTTTCTTGGGATATAGTCCTAGGAGTGGGATTACAGGGTCAAATGGGAGTTCCATTTTTAACTGTTTTTAAAAATATATATTTTTATTGATTTCAGATAGGAAGGGAGAGGGAGAGAGAGAGAAAAAAAAACATCCATGATGAGAGAGAATCATGAATCAGTTGCCTCTTGCACGCCCCCTACTGGTGATCAAGCCCACAACCCAGGCATGTGCCCTTGACCAGAATCGAACCCGGAACCCTTCAGTCCACAGGCCGACGCTCTATCTGCTGAGCCAAACAGGTTAGGGCCCATTTTAAACTTTTTGAGGAAACTCCATACTGTCTTCCACAGTGGATGCACCAGTCTGCATTTCCACCAGCAGTGCACAAGGGTTCCTTTTCTCCACATCCTCACCAGCCTGTCCTTTGTTGATTTGTTGATGATAGCGATTCTGACAGGTGTAAGATGGTATCTCATTGTCATTTTGATTTGCATCTCTCAGATGATTAGTGACTTTGAGCATGTTTTCATATGTCTCTGGGCCTTCCTTATGTCCTCTTTCGAAAAGTGTCTATTTAAATCCTTTGACCATTTTTTGATTGGATCATTTATCTTCCTTTTGTTAAGTTGTATGAGTTCTCTGTAAATTTTGGAGATTAAGCCCTTATCGGAAATATCATTGGCAAATATATTCTCCCATGCAGTGGGCTTTCTTGTTGTATTGTTAATGGTTTCTTTCATTGTGCAGAAGATTTTTATTTTGATGTAGTCCCATTTGTTTATTTTCAACTTAGTATCCATTGCCATAGGAGCTGTGTCTGTAAAGATATTGCTGCTACATATGTCTGCTATTTTGCTGCCTATGGAGTCTTGTAGGATTTTTATAGTTTCCCGTATTACATTCAAGTCCTTTAGCCACTTTGAGTTTGTTTTTGTTTATAGTGTAAGTTGGTGATCTAGCTTCATTTTTTTGAATGTATCTGTCCAAATTTCCCAACACTATTTATTAAAGAGACTGTTTTGATTCCATTGTATGCTCTTGCCTTCATTGTCATATATTAATTGAGCATAATGGTTTGGGTCGATTTCTGGGTTCTCTGTTCTGTTCCATTGGTCTATATGTCTGTTCTTGTGCCACTACTAGGCAGTTTTGAGAACCATGGCTTGGTAATATAGCTTGATATCTGTTAGTGTGATCCCTCCAACTATGTTCTTCTTTCTCAGGATTGCTGCAGCTATGTGGGGTCTTTTTCTATTCCAGATGAATTTTTGGAGAGTTTGTTCTAGGTCTTCGAAATATGCTGTTGGTATTTTATTTTTATTTTTATTTTTTATTTTTTATTTTTTAAATTTCTTTATTGATTAAGGTGTCACATATTTGTCCTCATCCTCCCATTCCCATCCCACAGCCCTCCCCATGGATGCCCCAACGCCCTGTTGAACTTAACCATTGGTTAGGCTCATATGCATGCACACAAGTCCTTTGGTTGATCTCTCCCCCCTCCCCCCACCCTCCCCTATCTTCCCTCTGAGGCCCAATAGTCCGATCAATGCCTCCTTGTTTCTGGTTCTGTTCTTGTTCATCAGTCTATGTTGTTCATCATTTCCCCTAGATGAGCAAGATCATGTGTCACTAGAGATATACTTATAAGAACTGAATGTGAGACGAGCAGTAATAGTTATGCTGACAGGCAAATGAATCATTCTTTAGTGAGTTTCTTTCTGGACCAACAGTTCTTTTGAGACCCAATATCAATGTCCACAAGTTCCTTATGTGTACATGTCAGTACTGACCCCTCAGCTCTGGATGGTGGACAAATGGTGGTAATGCAGGTCCGACACCCTCTGTTTTGGTCTTGGCCGGACCCAGGGGCATGGCTTCACCCGGACCCAGGGGCATGGCCTCACCCGGGCCCAGGGGGCGCGTGGCCTCACCTGGACCCGGGTGCGTGCGGCCTCACCCGGACCCGGGACCCAGCCTCACCCGGATCCAGGGGCACACGGCCTCACCCGGGATGCTCCAGCTTCACCCGGCCCCAGGGGCGCGTGGCTTCACCCGGACCCAGGGGTGCGTGGCCCCACCCAGACCCAGGGGCACGTGGCCTCTCCCAGACCCAGGGTTGCGCGGCCTCACCCGGACCCAGGGGCGCACAGCCTCACCCAGACCCGGGATCCAGCTTCACCCGGACCCAGGGGAGCGAGGCCTCACCCGGACCCAGGGGCACATGGCCTCACCTGGACCCAGGGGCGTGTGTCCTCTCCCGGACCCAGGGGCGCGTGGCCTCACCCGGACCCAGGTGCACGCGGTCTCACCTGGATCCGGGACCCAGCCTCACCCGGATCCAGGGGCACACGGCCTCACCTGGACCCGGGATCCAGCTTCACCCGGACCCAGGGGTGCATGGCCTCACCTGGCCCCAGGGGCGCACGGCCTCACCCGGACCCAGGGGTGTGAGGCCTCACCTAGATCCAGGGGTGTGTGACCACACCCGAGCCCAGGGGCACGCAGCCTCACCTGGACCCGGGACCCAGCCTCTCCCAGACCCAGGGGCGTATGGCCTCACCCGGACCTGGGATTCAGCCTCACCCGGACCCAGGGGCGTGTGGCCTCACCCGGACCCAGGGGCGTGTGGCCTGACCTGGACCCAGGGGCACGTGGCCTCTCCCAGACCCAGGTGCGCGAGGCCTCACCCAGACCCAGGACCCAGCCTCTCCCAGATCCAGGGGCACATGGCCTCACCCGGGCCCGGGATACAGCTTCACCCGGACCCAGGGGCGCGTGGCCTCTCCCAGACCCAGGGTCGCGTGACCTCACCCAGACCCAGGGGCACGCAGCCTCACCCGGACCCTGGACCCAGCGGGGTTTCGTCTTCTTGATCCCAATTGCTGTTGGTCAATTCCCTCTCAGCAATTCCTTCGGCCATTTTCTCAGAGCTCCAGGGCAGCTGCCGCAGAACTCGTTGGGCTGCGGGCTCGGCGAATCTCCGGTGTGCCCGGTGCGTGGTGGCGGGCTGGTCCGGGGTCGCTGCGTCAGCCCTTGGGTCTGCAGCGGTGGCCAGTCGCCGAGCGTGCTCACCTGGCCGCTTCCGGGGCGTTGAGATTCTTGAAGGACTCAGAGGTCAGCAAGCGCGGAGTCTCCCACCCCATGTCTCTCAGGGGCTCGTCTGTCCGTGCTCGGCAGTGAGTGGAGCCGTCCCCTCAGCCAGAGACCGCCGGGGGAACTGCGCCGAGCACGTTCCAGGCTGCCATTGTGTCGCCTGAGCCGTAGTTCTTAAAGTGTGATCTTTGGGTCACCTGCATCAGCATCATCCCGCGTACCCCTCTCTTTTATTCTAGTTGTAGAGCATCTGCTCAGCCAGCCCTCCGGTGGTTCTGGATGGTGTCTTCTCTGCTCTCCCGTCGTAGTCTCAAAATTGTTGTGGTAGGCAACAATCAGGCTTCTGCCCTATGCCTCCATCTTGGTCCTCCTTTGTATAGTTAAGTCTTGATTGTTGTTGGTGTCACTGGGAGGATTTGTCCTCCTGGCCAATTGTCCGTGAGGACCCTCTGTTTCTATAAAGAAAGAGTTGCTGTGCAGGAGACACGTTTATGGGCCGGATCTTGCTGCAGCAAGGCTTTGGCGCTCACTGAGTCTGCCTCTTGAACGTGTCCCTTATGCGAGTGGTTGAAATCTGGTGTCATCTCACACCGACCACTAGATGCCGTCGTTTCTGGGTCTCCAATGGGGTGCAGGTCAGCTACTGTCTGAGGCCACTCAGCAGGAGTTACAGTAAAAACTGCAGTTTCCTCCTCCTGTCTAAGCTGCCCTGGAGCAGTCCGACTAGAACCGCAGTTCATCTGGTCAAGCTGCCACAGGGCAGGCCTCCCACATGCAAAAGCCGCTGCTTGGAGCCCAGGTGGGCCTGCAAAACGTGCGGGGTGGGTCTGCAAAACGTGCGGGGCGGGTCCCAGGGCAGGGCAGGTCTCAGGGCGGGGCGGGGTCTCAGGGCGCCACCAGGCCATGGCGTGGTGAACCGCAATGGCTGCAAGTCTGCTTTTTCTGCTCTCCACGTTTCTAAGCCCCCTCGTCCCGCACTCCAGCGCAGCAAACACTGATTGCTGGGCGCACCTCCGCAAGGAAGTTACTCCCACTCTCCAACATGAAGGCCGAGAGTCCAGACTCTCCCCGCAGGCGTCTGGGTCTCCCGCGAGTCCCCAGAAGCTGGATTTCAGGGTGATGGGGAGCTAATCTCCCCTAGGTTTGGAAAAAAAGCCGCATGACCCTTTCCCCGCCACTAGTCTGACCCACGCACCTCCGCACCTATCCCTTCCGAGTTCGCTCTGTCCTCTTCCCTCTTAGCTGTAAATCCACCCTTCAGCCAGCTCTCCTGTGGTTCTGGGTGGCAGACGCTCTGTCCTCCAGTTGTATTTTTGAAATTGCTGTGCGCGGCGCAGTTCATTTGTTTAACTTTGCCGCCTTCTTGGTTCTCCTCTCTCAAAATGGCTAAAGGACTTGAAATCCTAAAAATCCTCCAAGTCGGTGTCGGCGGCCTCCGGGGCCCCGAGGATCTCACTGGGCAGCTTGGCCAGGTCGGTGACGCGGATGGGCCCGTCCTGCAGAAAGATGGTCTCTTCCTTCACTGAGAGCCACTGCGCCGAGTCCGCGGCCGCCGCCACCGCCATAGCAGCTGCCGCAGCCGCCCACGAGCTCATGGTCCCCACTGGGGTGCTGACAGAAAGGAGCAGCCGCCCGGCCTGGGGAGACGCGAGCAGGAGTCACCGCGCTCACCAGTCCATCTTTTAGTTGTATTTCCGAAACTGCCATGCGAGGCAACAGATCAGCCGTTCAATTCCGCCGCCATCTTCCAGAGCCGTAGATTTTAAAGTGAGATCTTTGGCTCACTGGCATCAGCATCATCCCGTGTCCCCCTCTCTTTTACTCTAGTTGTAGAGCATCTGCTCAGCCAGCCCTCCGGTAGTTCTGGATGGTGTCCGTTCTGTTTTCTAGTTGTAGTTTCAAAATTGTTGTGGTAGGCAACAATCAGGCGTCCGCCCTATGCCGCCATCTTGGTCCTCCTCTCGCTGCTGTTGGTATTTTACTGGGGATTGCATTGAATCTGTAGATTGCTTTGGGTATTATGGACATTTTAATGATGTTGATTCTAACAATCCATGAACATGGTATGTTCTTCTATTTGTTTATGTCTTCCTCTATCTCTTTTTTTCAATATCTTTAAGTTTTCCGAGTACAGGTCTTTTACGTCCTTAGTTAAGTTTACTCCTAGATATCTTAATTTTTTTGGTGCAATGGTAAATGGGATTTTTTTTTCATTTCTCTTTCGGTGAGGTCATTATTGGTGTATAAAAAGGCCATAGATTTCTGGATGTTAATTTTGTATCCTGCTACATTGCCAAATTCATTTATTAGGTCTAGTAGTTTTTTGACGGAGTCTTTGTTGTTTTCTCTGTATAGTATCATGTCATCTGCGAACAAGCAGAGTTTTACTTCTTCTCTTCTAATTTGGATGCCTTTTTTTTCTTCTTTTTGTCTGATCGCTATGGCTTAGAGTACTTCTAGTACTATGTCAAACAGGAGTGGTGATAGTGGGCATCCCAGTCTTGTTCCTGTACTTAGCAGAATGAGGTTAGTTTGCCCATTGAGTATGATGTTGGCTGTAGGTTTGTCATACAAGGCTTTTATTATGTTGAATTATTATCCCTCTATTCCCACTTTGCTGAGAGTTTTTATCAAGAAAGGGTGTTGGATTTTGTTAAGTGCTTTTTCTGCATGGATTGATATGATTATGTGATTTTTGTCTCTCAGTTTGTTTATGTGATGTATCACATTTATTGAATTGTGAATATTGTACCATCCTTGTATCCCAGGAATAAATACCAGTTGGTCATGGTGTATGTTTTTTCTAATGTAATGCTGCATCTGATTTGGTAGAATTTTGTTGAGAATTTTATATCTATGTTCATCAAGGATATTGGCCTGTAGTTGTCTTTTTTTTGTGTGGTTTCTTTATCTGGTTTTGGTATTAAGGTAATGCTGGCTTCATACAAAGAGTTTGGAAGTGTGCCTTCCTCTTGAATTTTTTGGAATAGTCTGAGGAGGGTAGGTTTTGGTTCTTCTTTGAATGCTTGGTAGAATTCCCCTGTAAAGCCATCCAGACCAGGGCTTTTGTTTGCAGGAAGATTTTTTTATCACTGCTACAATTTCTTTGGTAGTTATTGGCCTATTCAGGTTTTTTTAAACCTTCTTGATTGAGTTTTGGGAGCTTGTATTTTTCTAAGAATCTGTCCTTTTCATCTAGGTGTACATTTTGTTGAAATATAGTTGTTCTTAGTATTTTTTCATAATCATTTGTGTTTCTGTGAGATCGGTTGTTATTTCTCCTCTTTCATTTCTGATTTTGTTTATTTGGGTCCTCTCTCTTTGCTTCCTGGTGAGTCTGGCTAGATGTTCATCAATCTTGTTTATCCTTTCAAGGAACCAGCTCTTGGTTTTTTTTATCTTTTGTATTTTTTTTTTTTTTTTGGTCTCTATTTCATTTGTCTCCACTCTGGTCTTTATTATTTCCTTCCTTCTGCTTACGCTGGGCTTTTCATGTTGCTGTCTTTCTAACTCTTCGAGCAGTAGAGTTTGATAATTTATCACATTTTTTTCTTGTTTTTTGAGATAGGCATGTAAGAGCTATGAACTTCCCTCTCAAGACTGCTTTCACTGTGTCCCATAGATTTTGGATTGTTGCGTTTTCATTGTCATTTGTTGCCATGATGCTTTTTATTTCACCTTTGATCTCTTTGGTAACCCAATCATTGTTTAGTAGCATGCTATTTAGCCTCCAGGTGTTTGATTTTTTTATTGTTTTTATTGTAGTTTATTTCTAGTTTTATGCCATTGTGATCTGAGAAGATGCTTGATATGATTTCTATCCTCTTGAATTTGAAGAGACTTTGCCTATGTCGAAATATGTTCTATCTTTGAAAAAGACCCATGTGCACTTGCGAAGAATATATATTCTGTGGCTTTGGGGTGAAATGATCTGTAGATGTCAATTAATTCATTCTGATCAAGTGAGTCACTTAGAATTGATATTTTTTTTGCTGATTTTTTGTTTAGTGGATTTATCCAGTGGTGTTTGTGGGGTATTAAAGTCACCTACTATGATTGTATTGCTGTCAATCTCTCCCTTGATATCCTCCAGAAGTTTTTTTATGTATTTGGGTTCTCCTATATTGGGTAAATATATGTTTGCCAGAGTTATATCATCTTGTTGAATTGCTCCCTTTAGTATTATGTAGTGGCCTTTCTTATCTCTTGTTATGACCTTCATTTTGAGGTCTAATTTGTCAAATATAAATATTGCTACCCCAGCTTTTTTTTTTTTTTCATTTCCATTAACCTGAAAAACCTTTTTCCATCCTTTCACCATCAGTCTGTGTGAGTCCTTTGTTCTGAGGTGGGTTTCCTGTAAAGAGCAGATATATGGGTCATGTTTTCTTATCCACTCAGCTACCGTCCTTTGATTGGGGTATTTAATCCATTTACATTCAAATTTATTATTGATAGGTAGTTGTTTGTCGTCATTTTTATTCTTTATGCCTGTGTTCCTTCTTCCTTTCATATTTCTACTTTTTATAGCAGACCCTTTAGCATTTCTTACATTGCTGGTTTGGTGGTAATAAACTTCCTTAGACCTTTTTTGCCCGTGAAGCTCCCTATTTCAACCTCAGTTTTGATTGATAGCCTTGTTGGGTACAGTATTCTTGGATACAGACCCTTGCTTTGCATGACTTTGTATATTTCATTCCATTCCCTTCTGGCCTGATGTGTTTCTGTTGAGATATCAGTTGCTCGGCTGATGGGGGATCCTTTGTAGGTTACTTTCTGTCTCTTTCTGGCAGCCTTTAAGATTCTCACTTTTTTGTTGCTGTTTGCCAATTGAATTATAATGTGTCTTGGTGTAGGTCTTTTTGGAGTTCATCTTGTTTGGCACTCTGTGAGCTTCTTGGATTTGTGTGGGTTTTTTCTTCCCTATATCAGGAAAGTTTTCTGTCATTTCTTCAAACAGGTTTTCTATTCCTTGCTCAGTTTCTTCTTCTTCTGGCACCCTTATTATGCAGACATTGTTTCATTTTGTGTTGTCCCAAAGTTCTCTTAGGCTCTTCTCCTCTTTTTTAAGTTTGTTTTCTAGATGCTGCTCTTCTTGGGTATTTTTTCCTACCTTGTCTTCTATGTCTTCTAGCTCACCGATGTGGTCCTCTGCTTCTTCTAGTCTACTGTTGATGCTTTCTATTGAGTCCTTTTTTGCAGCAATGTCATTTTTCATTTCTTCTTGGTTCTTCTTAATTTCGTCTTGATTCTTACACATATTGTGGAATTTGTCTACCATCCTTTCAGTGACCTTATGACCATTGCTCTGAAATTTCTCTCTGACATATTGCTTGCATCCATTTCATTTCTTTCCTTTTCTGGCGATTTCTCCTTTTCTTTCATATGTGGGCTCTTTCTTTTTCTTCCCATGATTGCTTCTCTCTGGATGTCTGGTTATGTAGCTCTCTGTCACCTGCATTGACTTAAAGGCACAAAATACAACACAACAAGACACAACACACAGGGCACCAAAGACAAATGTATTTATGATACAAATAACCCCTAATAAATGTGGTCACCAGAGAAAATAGAGTTAAGGTATAAAAAAGAGTGCAAAAATGATATTTAGAAAAGGAAAAAAATGTTAGAGAGGAAAGAAAGAGAAGAAAAAAGAAAGGGGGAAAATATATGTATATGGGGAGAAAACTCTAATAAAACAATAACTAATTCCAAAAATGCAAACAACACCCAGAGATGAATGCAAACTATAAAGAAAAACTAATAAAAAATATGTAAACTACAAACCCCCAAGCAACAAATATCCAGATAAATCTGAGGAAGCAGAGCTTATTTCCAGGAGGTAAGGTCAAGGAATTGAATGAATGGGGAAATAGCCACAATTCAATATAGAGGAGGTGGATAGAGAATGAGTGTATAAGAAGAAAAGTAAAAAAATTAAATACAAAAAAAGAAATATATATACTAGAGCCTGGGTGCATGAAATTCGTGCATAGAGGGGGGATCCTTCAGCCCAGCCTGCACCCTCTCCAATTGGGGACCCCTTGGGGGATGTCCAACTGCTGGTTTAGGCCGGATCCCTAAACTGGCAGTTGGACATCCCTCTCACAATCTGGGACCTCTGTATCCTAACTGCTCACTTGCCTGCCTCCCTGATCGCCCGTAACTGCCTCTGCCTGCCAGCTTGGTCATCCCTAACTGCCATCCCCTGCATGCCTGGTTGCCTCCAACTGCCCTCAGCTGCCAGTCTGATCTTGCCCCCAACTGACCTTCCCTCCTGCAACTGCTCTCCCCTGCTGGCCTGATCTTGCCCCCAATGGCCCTCCCCTGCAGGCCTGATCTCACCCCCAACTGCCCTCTTCTTCTGGACAATTTGGTTCTGATTGGTCGGTTTCTATGCCAGCCAGCATCAAAAGCTCCACCTGCTAGGCAGCCATTGGTTCTCCAAAGCACCCAGATTTGGTTCTGATTGGTTGGATCCTATGCCAGTCAGCATCTCTAGGTCTATCAGTGGGGCTTGATCAGAAAGGCGGGCCTGATCAGCAGCCCCAGTGGAAGCCTGGAGAGAAATGGAGGCATGGCTGCTTGCCAGACTGGAAGAGAAAGAGAGAAACAAGTGCTGATCAAAAGCTTCCACAGAGGCAATGGATCATTCCCTACTTCTCTCTTCAGGCATCTCTCTGGCCCTAATCCGCAGCCCCCTCAGCAGTCAGTGCTGGGGCACCACGCCTGCAGGACTGACTTACAGTTGGTCGAGCCTTAGTTGTTACTGGTCATTACAGCCCAGGTTTTTATATATTATACATTAAAGTATATATACACAAGTAAATTTATATATATATATAGATTTTCCACTTCTTTAATATATCTATCTATGTATTTGTTTACTATTGGAGAAGAGAATAGAGTATAAATAGGCCTGAGTTTGTGATTGGAATTAGTTAAGCTATTAGTAGGAGAAGAGAACAAGCAAGGAGAGGAAAAATAGAAGTAATTTAAAAAAACCCAACAAAACAAAAAGAACAAAAACAAACAAGCAATAAAAACCAAACTAATCAACAATCAAACAAATAACATCAAGACAGATAGAAAGAAAAAGGTAAAAAAAATGAAGAAAAAGAAAATTTGGATAGTGAAGAAAGAGAAGAGAGAAGTGTGTATGTACTTGGAGCAGGGGAGCAGAAATTAGATATATGAGTAAGATCAATTTTTAACAGGGAGTAAAGAGAAAGGATAGAGGAAAAACTAAAGCAGGAACACAGTAAGGGAAACAAGACAAAAGGGGAACGTGAGGAAGAGAGCATTGGCATAAGGGAAAAATTGAGATAGAGTAAAATAATGCTAAAGGAAAAATAAAAATAGAATGTAGAACATTAATCCCAAAATAAAATAAAAGAAAGAAAAATATATAATAAAACTTAGGAAAAGGTAAAATAATAGTAGTAATAATGATAATTAAAAATAAAAATATAATAAAAAGGTAAAATCATGTGAGAAAAAATTCAGTTTCTCAAGTAAAAATTAAGAAATAAAAATGTGCAGTTGTGAAAGTCATTCACTTCCTCTACTTTTCTGCTTGGCAGATCTGTTTCCTGTCAGGTAGACAGCACAGTATTGAAGTTCCCTGTGCTCCACCTCTCCTCTGTGTCATAAGCCACAACCCTATTTTCAAGCAGTCGGGAGATATTTGTTTCTCAGCCTGCCTTTAGTTGTGTTTATACAAGAGTCAGTTTCTGATACAACCCCTGGGTGGCAGTGTTTCTGTATTGATATCCAGTGCTAAAAGGCCCCTCCTCTACCCAGTGTTTAGATTGCTTTCCTGAAGCACTCAATACTGAGTTGGGGGCATAGACCACCCTAGAGCTGGTTTTCTGCTCATCTCTCCCCACTCTGAACCCCAGGTTCCACAAAAACAGCTTTCCCCTTCAGTCTCAGTGAGTGTTTTTTAATTGGAAGATCCTATGTACTGGACTTAGCAATCAAAAGCAAGGATTTAAAAAGCAAAAGAAGAAGAAAAAAAATGCCACAGGACATGCATGCAGATTCGCATCTTTTTTCCCCTGGCACTCTGCAGCAGGAATACCGGTAGAACTTCAGGCTGCCTTTCTAGGCCCAGCCCTGCTGTGGGTTAACCTTTTGCACTCGGATGTCGAGTGTGACTCGACACGGTTAGCATTAGAATAAAGGAATCGAGAAAAAAAGCAAGTAAGTGCAAAGGGTTAATTTATATAGTCCCTTTCTGCCAGCATTCCTGTGGACCCCCTTCCACATTCAAGTGCTACACTGACCCCAGGGTGCAGTCTTCCTCTGAGACTTTAGTTTCCGCTGCATGCTTTTTGCACGTATTTCTCCCTCTAGCCTGGATCCCAGATCTCACTTTCCCTAGGCGATATCTGACCTGTGTTTAGTTTGCCAATTCCAGGTGGATATTAATTGATTCAGCTGTTCCTTCTCTCTGCTCTGTGAGAAGGCGCAGGCTCGTCCACGTATTCGCACCACTTTGTCTCCTTCTGGACAGACTTTTTTGGTGCCTGTGGTTGGAGAGGCTGGAGTGTTGGTGTTCCTGGGTTTGCAGCTGAGGCAGCTTGTCCCTGGGGGTTGTGGTTGTAGGGTCCCAGGAGGTATCCAAAGTCTCCAGTTGAAGGTAAGGCAGGGCTTCAGGTAACCACCACTCTCTCTTTCAAGAAGGCGTGGTCTCTGCAGAAGAGTTGGCTGCTCTGGGAAAGTTTTCAGCAGCAGTAGAGGCTGCCCGGCCAGGGGAGCCCAGTCCAGCAGTCCCCAACAATTCGTTGGAATATAACTGTCCCTCACTCACAAATACAGACACTCCATGAACATCCACACACTCTCCTTTTGTTCTTTCACTCACACACTATCTTGCAACTTGACATCCTGTCAGCAGCCATCTTGGATCTCTATGCAATTGTTTTTAATCAAATAAAACAGTGAGGTTTCTAGCTCACTATGATCTGTAATCGTATATTTATTTTATTGATTTTCATTTATAGCATTTAAGTGCTTACTGTTTAAATGGATAATCAATAATTTTAAAATGATATTTAGAAGAAAATTGGAAGATTTTTTATAATATGACTTTAAAATTTTTATGCATTTAACACTAGAAATAATTCAGTAAGCTCCTCAGGGTAAGTTATTTAGGAATAGAAATGAAAGGAGTTCCAACAATGCAAAGTGATTTAATAGATCAGAGCACAAAAATAAAAGTGAAAAAAATATTATGTAATTTCTTATCTTTAATTTTATTCTTTCTCTCACTCTCTAAGAGTTTTACGATCCTTTTCTCATCTCAAATAATTTCTCCTGAGGCCCTTGAATGCAATAAGTTTTAAAATAATTACTGATCATTAGAAACTACTCAGCCTTACATTTTCTTTTTTATTGAATTATTATTAACTAGAGGTCTGATGCATGAAATTCATGCAAGAATAGGCCTTCCTTTCTCCAGCTGCTGGCACCTGGTACCCAGGCTTCCCTCACAGCCCTGGCTTCATCCGGAAGGTAGCCCAGTGTAATTAGCATATTATGCTTTTATTAATATAGATTTTGGCCATTTTGATACATTTTCACTTCCTTCCATAGTCATTTTATTCCTTATAAAAGGAACAAATAGCATGGAGTGATTTATAAAAGATTTGACAATGAGACTTTCTACCATGTACTAATTCATCTTTCAACATTGCAGAAAGTGGATACATGTATTTCTTGATGATTATATTGGACTAGAGGCCCGGTTCACAAAATTCGTGCATGGGGCGGGGGGTGTCCCTCAGCCCAGCCTGCACCCTCTCCAATCTGGGACCCCTCGAGGGATGTCCAACTGCCCATTTAGGCTGGGATCGGGCCTAAACAGGCAGTCGGACATCCCTCTCAAAATCCAGGACTGCTGGCTCCCAACTGCTCGCCTGCCTGCCTTCCTGATTGCCCCTAACCGCTTCTGCCTGCCAGCCTGATTACCCCCTAACCACTCCCCTGCCAGCCTGATTGATGCCTAACTGCTCCCCTGCCAGCCTGTTTGCCCCTAACTGCCCTCCCTTGCAGGCCTGGTCACCCCTAACTGCCCTCCCCTGCAGGCTGGACACCCCCAACTGCTCTCCCCTGCTGTCCTGGGACTTCCCCAACTGCCCTTCACTGCAGACTTGATCGCCCCCAACTTCCCTCCTCTGCCGCCCTGCTCCCCCACAACTGCCCTCCCGTGCATGCTTGATTGCCCCCAACTGCCCTCCCTTTCAGGCCTGGTCCCTCTCAACTGCCCTCTCCTGCTGGCCTGATTGCCCACAACTGCCCTCCCTTGCAGGCCTGGTCCCTCCCAACTGCCCTCCCCTGCTGGCCATCTTGTGGCAGCCATCTTGTGTCAACATGGGGGCAGCCATTTTGTGTGTTGGAGTGGTCAATTTGCATATTACTATTTTATTAGATAGGATAGAGGCCTGGTGCATGGGTGGGGGTGGAGGCCAGCTGGTTTGCCCTGAAGGGTGTTCCAGATCAGGGTGGGGGTTCCCTTGGGGTGTGGGACACCCTGGGCGAGGGGCCTGTGGTGGTTTGCAGGCTGGCCACACGCCCCAGTTACCCAAGTGGAGTCCCTGGTATCTGGGATTTATTTATCTTCTATAATTGAAACTTTGTAGCCTTGAGCGGAGGCCAAGGCAGGCCAGGGTTGCAGAAGGTTGGCTTCCTCCATTGCTGGGGGAAACCCAAGCCTCCTGCTCTCTCCAGCTCCATGGCTGCTGCTATTTTTGTTTGGATTTATTTATCTTCTATAATTGAAACTTTGTAGCTTTGAGCGGAGGAGGCCAAGGCAGGCCAGGGCTGTGGGAACTTGGCTTCCTCCATCAACCCAGGCAACCCATGCCTCCTGCTCACTCTCTGGCTGCAGCCATTTTTGTTGGGATTTATTTATCTTCTATAATTGAAACTTTGTAACCTTGAGTGGAGGCTTTGGCTGGCCAGGGTGTGCGAAAAGCTTGGCTTCCTCCATTGCCAGAGAAAACCAAGCCTCCTGCTCACTCTGTTGCCACAGCCACCTTGGTTGGGTTAATTTGCATACTCGCTTATGATTGGCTGGTGGGCGTGGCTTGTGGGTGTAGCGGAGTGATGGTTAAATTGCATATTACTCTTTTATTTGATAGGATAAGCCTCAGTTCTTGGTCACATATATTACCCAAGTTAATGATGATAGTCTAATTTTCTTGAGCTCTTACCACCTGTGAAATTCTACTCTAAGCATCTTTCATACTTTTCTTTTTAACGTAACAAATGCAATGAAGTTGTGTTCTTACAGCACTCATTTTAAACATGGTAACTGAAGCTCAGAATGGTTAAACAATTTATTCAAGACACATGCTAATTAATGTATTTGAGCCAGGTGTGCTTGATTCCAGAGCAAGTGTGTTTCTTGTATGGTATGCTGCCTTGCACATATGCACCCACAACTATTTAGGTGAAAAAAATAAACAAAGAAACAAGAAGAAATCAACTATATTCTCACTAAAAAGTTAATCCACTTCAAAGGTGCTATATTTTTGCAGGTCCAACCTTTACTAACAGTAAGCTTCCTACCAGCCTAATTTAAGAGAAGGATTGGGGAGAGAAATAAAATAACAAGGAAAACCTCAATCAAATTTTTGTCTATAATTTGACCCATAGCATATATATATCCTAAAAATTAATAGATAATACCTCATGCTGATACAGTTTGGCCCCTAGGATCTTCTCTGGGATTTTGATTTGCAGAAATCAAAAATTTGAGTAAAGATTCTGGTAAGGAGATGGCTGTATATTTTACTTTTGGGAATGAAAGATTCACAAAGTGAATGAATAGTCCAGATGGTGTAAGGTGAAGGTTACAACAGAAATAAATAGAAATATGTTCATCATGTGTGCTTAGGATTCTCACCTGTTGTGGGAAAGAGCATTGAAATGGGGGAATATCCCCACTGAAGGATAGTTCGGAATATCATTTAATTTTTTTAATTAAATTACATTTGTATTCTTACCACCTCATTCCTACCTCACCACTCACACATTGATTCTCATATTAATAAGATTCTCTCTCCTGGAGGATTCCAAGAGTGCATCAGATTATATGGAAGCTACACTGACATTATCCCAGGGACAAACTGGAATTACAACTAAAATATAAAAATAGCATCCTGAATAATCAACTGAAGACTAGCTGGAGAGAAATCTCATAACCAAGGACTTACAGAGGAGACCACATTGAGACTGGTAGTAAGTGCAGAAGCATGAGAGGGATTGTCAGGCTTCCACAGGCAGCAGCTGAAGTTCCAGAGCGATATCTCAACAGTAGAGGATTTCCCATGAGGAATGTGGGGCCTAAACCCCAAGGTAGGCTACCCCGCCCAGAGCAATAGAACCTGGAAAGGATCCCACATAACATATGGCTATAAAAAGTAGCAGGGTTTCTGTTTGCCATGGAGAAATAGCTAGAAATGCTGACACCCTCTTAAATGGCCAACACACAAAATTGTGTTTTGTCTTGCACCTGGGCTCCGGAAGGGGGAGAGAAGAGTGTACTAGAGCTGCATACGGTGAATCTGGGGTTATTGGCTCTGGGGAGGGAGCTGAGAGGACAGCCTCCAGGATCCTTGTGCTTAATCATTCCCTCATACAGCAGAAGCCATCTTTCCCAGACAGAGCTTTACCAGCCATGCATCATTAGCCTGGTGGGGAAGCAATAGCTCCACTCTTTGGAATATCTCTCACCCCATTATGTAGAGTTTACAACCTTCTAAGGACTATACCCAGAGGCTCCTTAAGTGAGTGAGTCTAACAGCTTGCAGGCAGAAGTGGATCTCTTGGTTCTTGGAGCCTTTTCTGGACCTTCTCTTAGACATAGGGCTAGTAAAAGCACACCTTAGGTGCACAGCTTTGTCCTTTCCACATTCACCCTAGCCCAGCAAAGGGAGCCACAAGCTATAGATCACTGATAGTGTCAAACAGGTTGCTCAGGTCTAGTCAGAGACAATGTCTGACACTGGCCTGCACTAGAGTCCCTCTGATGAGGCCCAAAACAAATAAACACAGTATCTATGTTCAGACCAAAAGAGAGCAGAATCCAATAAGCTTCACAAGCAACATATCCACAGGAGGATATTGATAGGCACCAAACCCTGCTGAGGCAAGTTCTGCTTCATGGGTTCAGCACCTGCACAGCAGCCTGCACGCTATGTTGGGGGTCAAGCCTCACAGTCAGCCAGCCTGGGGATTGAGTCAATGCATGAATCTCTATATATAAACTGCTAATATGCAAAGTGTCCCCTCAGGAGTTCAACCGTGAGACAAGGAGTTCAATCATTCACTATGATGTGCACTGACCACCAGGGGGCAACAGTGGAGTACTAAGGGAGTGAAGGAAGGAGGAGGTGGGGGGAACTGCCCAGTGGCAGCGCACAGGTGGCGAGGGAAGAAGGAGGCAGGGAGGCGAGTGAACTGTGCGGTGGTGGCATGTGGGTGGTGATGGAAGGAGGAGGCGAGGAACTTGATTGGCCCTGATCGCTGGTCAGGCCTATGGACCCTACCCGTGCACAAATTTCGTGCACCGGGCCTCTAGTGGGTTAATAATAATCAAGACTCAAGTATAACAGGAGGGCTCACATGATGCATACAAGGGACATTCTTAGAGCACCCAGCTCAAGTGATCATGGAGCCTGCACCACTGGGTCCCATAGGTTAGTTACTACATAAGGCCACCATAACAAGAATGTGATCATAGCAGATCTACTTAATACATGGAAACAAACATAAACAGGCAGCCAAAATGAGGAGACAAACAGGCCTTAAATGAAGGAACAAGATAATTCTCTGGGAGAGAAGTGAAAAGAATTGGAGATGGGAATTTATCACCTATAGAGTTCAAAGTGATGATTATAAGGATGCTCAACAGCAAGAAAAAGGATATGAAAACCATAAAAAAAGGAGCAGTCAGAAATGAAGAATGTCATATATAAAATAAAGAATGCATTGGAAGAAATAAAGAGCCAGCTCATCCTGGCCAGTGTTACTCATTGGTTAGAACATAGGCCCACACACCAAGGGTCATGGGTTCAATTTCTGAGCAAGGACATGTACCTGGGTTGCAGCTCACTCCATGCCCTCAGTAGGGGCACATGTGGGAGTCAACCAGATGTGTTCTGTTTTCTCTCTCTCTTCCTCTCCCCACATCCCTCCCTTCCACTCTCTCTGAAAAGCAATGGAAAAATATCCTCAGGTTAGGATTAACAACAACAAGAACAACAACAACAATAACAACATGTAAACATGAAGAAAAAGAACAGGATTGAAGCAGAGGGTCAAATCAGCAAATCGGAACACCAGGTAGGAAAACAAAACAAAACAAAACAAAACAATCAGAGCAGCAAAACGAAAAAAAACCTTAATAAAATGACATAGTTTAAGGGAACTTTGGGACAACATGAAGGATAAAGCATCCACATCATAGGGGTACCAGAAAGAGAAGAGCAAGAGCAAGAGATTAAGAGTCTAATTGAAGAAATAATGACAGAAAATATCCCTAACCTGGAGAAGGAAAAGGACATAGAAGTCCAGAAAGTGCAGAGAGTCCCAAAGAAGATGGACCCAAACAGGCCCACACCAAGACACATCATAATTCAAAAGCCTAAAGTAAAAGACAAAGGAGAACCTTAAAATCCATAAGAGAGAGGCAGCCAGTTACCTACAAGGGAGCTCCCTTAAGAGAATCAGCTGTCTTCTCAACAGAAGCATTTCAGGCCAGAAGGGATTGGCATGAAAAATGTTCAGTGATGAAAAACAAGAGCGTACAGCCAAGGCTACTTTACTCAGCAGAGCTATCATTTAAAACTGAAGGAGAAATAAATAGCTTCCCAGACAAGACAATAGATTTTACAGTTTATTTAAACTTTAAAGGAGTTTGTTACCACCAAAACAGAATTGCAAGAAATGTTAATAGGTTGCTTTAAGAAGCAGAAGAAGAAATGAAAAACAAACAGAGGAACATAGTTAAAAAATGAAATCTAAATAAATATGTAGCTACCAATAATCACATTACATCTATTTTTATTAATCTTTAGAGAGAGGGGAAGGGAGAGGTATATAAAGAAAGAAACAATACGAGAGAAAGTCATTTATTGTCTGCTTCTTGCATGTCCCTTACCAGGGATCGAGTCTGCAACCTGGTCATATGCCTTATTGGGAATCAAACTGGTGACCTATTGATTCATGGGTGAATGCTCAAACACTGAGCCATATAGTTCAAGCTCAATAATTACTTTAAATGTAAATGGCTTATATCTTCCAATAAAAAGACATAAAGTAGCTGAATGGGTAATGAAAAAAGATCCATGTATATGCAGTCTTCAAGAGACCTACCTCAGAATGAAAGATTAAGACAGACTAAAAGTAAAGGGATGGAAAAATATATTTCATGTAAATTTAAAGGAAAGAAAAGCTGGGGTGGCAATACTTATGTCTGACACAATAGACTTTAAAGTCAAGGCTATAGTAAGAGACAAAGAAGGATACTACATAACGATAAAAGGATAATGATACAGTTATAGTAGGGGATTTTAACACTCCTTTGGCGTCAATGGATAAATCTTTCAGAAAGAAAATGAATATGGATACTGTGGCCTTAAATGACACACTAGAATTAATTTATATCTTCAGAGCATTCCACACCAAAGTAACACAATATACATTCTTTTCAAGTGCATATGGGATGTTTTTTAGGACAGACTACATGTTAGAAAACAAAAAAAGTATCAATAAATTTAAGAATACTGGTATTTAAATTATATCAAGCATTTTCTCCAACCATAATACAGTAGGTCCTCGGGTTACATCGGAGATCCATTCCTACGATGCGACGTAACGCAACATTTGCCGTAAGTTGGAACCCACCTACATAAGCACCTATGTCACTCACATGGAGCACATACACAGCAGTAATGAAATAAAACAGTAAAAAAAAATTTAAAAGAAAGATAAAAATTCCTAACCTTTACTTGTGGTAAATAAATAACAAAAAACATAAAGCACATATGTACATACGTCGAAATGATGGAACTTTTTCTTAAAATAAATAAACTAGTGGCCCGGTGCACAAAATTTGTGCACATTAAAAGGGAATTAATTAGAGGAAATATTTTAATATTGCTATTTGCCTTTTCTGAATAGATAGACTACAAATAGAAAAATTGAAGCAGTAATAATAATAATAATAATAATAATAATAATAATAAAAGCTCCCAACAAACAAAATCCTTGGACTAGATGGCTTTACCAGTGAATTTAACTAAGCATTCAAAGAAGAACTAACTGTACTAAAAATTTCAATTGGAGGGAGCACTCCCAAGCTCATTTTATGAGGCCAGCATTATCTTAATTCCAAAACAGAGACAGTAAATTTTGGGTCAATATTCCTGATGAACATAGATGCAAAAATCCCCAATAAAATATTAGCAAACCAAATCTAGCAATACATTAAAAAGTTAATACACAATAATTAACTGGGATTTACTCTGGGGGTGCAAACTTGGTACAATCAATATCTGAAAAATAATAAACTTGATACACCACATAAACAAATGGAAGGATGGAAAATAAGATCAACAGATGGAGAAAAGGCATTTGATAAAATCCAGTACCGTTATCCTATCTAATAAAAGAGTAATATGCAAATTGACCATCCCTCCAACAAACAAGATGGCTGCCCCCATGTGGTCAAAGATGGCTGCCCCCATGTGGACACAAGATGGCCACCACAAGATGGCTAGCAGGGGAGGGCAGTTGGGAGGGACCAGGCCTGCAAGGGAGGGCAGTTAGGGGTGACCAGGCCTGCAGGGGAGGGCAGTTAGGGGCAAACAGGCTGGCAGGGGAGCAGTTAGGCATCAATCAGGCTGGCAAGAGAGTGGTTAGGGCAGTGGTTCTCAACCTTTCTAATGCCGTGACTCTTTAATACAGTTCCTCATGTTGTGGTGACCCCCAACAATAAAATTATTTTCGTTGATACTTCATAACTGTAATTTTGCTACTGTTATGAATCATAATGTAAATATCTGTGTTTTCCAATGGTCTTAGGCAACCCTGCTAGTGGTTCTCAACCTGTAGGTCACAACCCACAGGTTGAGAACCACTGCTGTAGAGCCTAAGACCTCCCAGTAGGATCAGGCCTAAATGGGCAGTTGCATATCCCTCAAGGGGTCCCAGATTGGAGAGGGTGCAGGCTGGGCTGAGGGACACCCCCCAATGCACGAATTTCATGCACCTGGCCTCTAGTATGATATAAACTCTCAGCAAAGTGGGTATAGAGGGAACATACCTCAATGAAATAAAGGCCATATTTGAAAAACCTACAGCAAACATCAGACTCAATGGGCAAAAACAGCAAGTGTTCCTCTTAAGATTAGGAACAAGACAAGGATGTCCACTTTCACCACTCTAATTCAACACTAGAGGCCCGGTGCACGAATTCATGCACAAGTTGGGTCCCTCCGCCTGGCCAGAGATCTGGGCCAATTGGGGGAGTGGTGGCAGTGGCCAGCTGAAGGGAGGTAATGCAGAGGGTTGACCAGCCAGGGGGATGGACCATGGGAGGGGTTGGCTGGCTATGGGAGGTTGCCTGTGGGAGTGCACTGACCACCAGGGAGAAGCTCCTGCATCAAGCATCTGCTCCCTGGTGGTCAGTGAACATCATAGCAATAGGTCATTTGGTCTTTCAGTCGCTTAGGATTTTATATATATAGATAGTACTGGAAGTCCTAGCCACTGAAATCAGACAAGAAAAGTAAAAGGCATGTAAATTGGAAAGAAGGAAGTAAAACTATCATTATTTATAGATAATATGATATTATACATAGAAAACCCTAAAGACTCAGCAAAAATACTAGATCTAATAAATGAATTCAGCAATTTAGCCAGATAAAAAATTAATATTCAGAAATGTGGCATTTTTATACAGCAATAAGGAACTATTAGAAATATAAATTAAGAAAACAATACCACTTACTACAAGAACAAAAAATAAGGTAAGTAGGAATGAATTTAAGAAGGTGAAAGACCTGTACTTGGAAAACTAAAGGACATTGAAGAAAGAAATTTAAACTCTCAGACATTTCTCATAGCAATATTTTTCCTGATATATACCCTTGGGCAAGGGAAACAAAGGAAAAAATAAACAAAATAAACAAATGGTACTACATCAAACTAAAGAGTTTTTGCACAGCAAAGGTAACCATTAACAATATGAACAGACAACCCACTGAATGGGAGAACATATTCACCAATGACACATCTGATAAGGGGTTAATATCCAAAATTTATAAAGAACTTATAAAACTCAACACACAAAAAACAAGCATTCCAATTTTTAAAATTGGCAAAAGACCTGAATAGACAGTTCTCCAAAGAGGACATATCAGTGGCCTATAGACATAAAAAAATATGCTCAATGTAACTAATCATCAAAGAAATACAAGTTAAAATCACAATGAGATATCACCTCACACCTGTCAGCATGGCTACCATCAATAAATCAACAAACAACAGGTGTTAGCAAGGATGTGGATAAAAGGAAACCTTTGTGCACTGTTGGTGGGAATGCAGATTGGTGCAGCCATTGTGGAAAGCAGTATGGAGTTACCTCAAAAAATTAAAAATGGAACCGACAATTGACACAGTGATTCCACTTCCAGGAATTTATCCAAAGAAACTCAAAACAACTAATTTGAAAGAATATATGCACCCCTATTTTCATTTCAGCATTACTTATAATACCCAAGGTTCGGAAGCAGCTTAACTGCCTCTCAGTAGGTGAGTTGATTAAAAAACAAAACAAAAGATTGATACATTTACACAATGGAATACTACTCTGCTGTAAAAAGGAAGAAAATTTTACTCTTTGTGACAGCATGGATGGACATGGAGAACATTATGCTAAGTGAAATAAACCAGTCAAGAGAAAGATGAATATCATATGATTTCATTCATATGTGGAATTTAATGAACAAACAAACCAAGCAAATAGAGAAAGACTCATAGAGCACTTGCAGATAGCTCTGGTGGTGTGGGTAGTTTTAAGGATATGGAGGAATTAAGGGGGGAAAAAGAGAGTGTGAGAGAGAAAAAATGCATGGACATGGACAACAGTGTGGTGATTGTGGGAGGGGGATAGGTAGAAGAGGGCTTAGAGAGGATAAATAATGATTTCAAAAAATAAAAATAAAAAATAAAGACTCCCCACTCCCAACCTGGATGGAGTATTTTCTCCAGCAGGAAATCATGCCATTTAATGATAAATATTAGTGATAGAGTACCTGTTAGGTAACCAGTGCAAATACTAATCTATTACTGAGAATCATTCTGTAATTAATTAAGCTGAATTTAATGTTAAAGGCACCTACTAGAGTGACAACATTATGGCTAAGCAAATGGATTTCATATTGATCGGCAAATCACAAATACTATAAGCCTCTATTTCCTTATGCAGAAAATATAAAATTATAACAATATCAACTTCATAAAGACATTGTAATGTTTAAATATGTGTATTATAAAGATCATTAATAAAGCACAATATTTTGCACCCTATAAGTAGTCAATAAATGGTGTATTACTGCAGAGAACAATAACTGACCCAGAAGAGAATGATATAGAACCTTTCATCTAAATTTAACCTAATATGACTTTTTTTTTAATGACATATGCACTAGTAAACATTTAAACTGCTTAAAACATTTCACCTGAATACTAAATCTGCATTTTAAATATTTGGAATTTCTCTTCTCCTTTTGAGCCTGATTACTCAATTGAGTCTGGTTGCTGACAGGGATGAGGAAGAGGGGAGAAGGTGGTACTGATTATTCAGATGAATGAATAATATAACGTATGTATAGTGAGACTATGCCAAGTAAAGGAGTTGTTTCTAAGAACAATCATCTGAATCCTTCATGAAATCAATAAAGCAAGTTCCAATAAGAAAGACAGAATGCCCTAGCTGTTTTGATTCAGTGGATAGAGCCTTGGTCTGTGGATTGAAGGGTCCCAGGTTCAATTCTGGTCAAGGGCACATGCCTGGGTTCCAGGCTCAGTCCCCAGTAGGGGGCATGCAGGAGACAGCTAATCAATTATTTTCTCTCATTATTGATGTTTCTGTCTCTCCATCTCCCTTCCTCTCTATATCAATCCTATATAATAAAGAGGTAATATGCAAATTGACCCTCATGCCTTCACACAAGATGGCTGCACTCATGTGGTCAAAGATGGCTGCCACAAGATGACCAGCAGAGGAGGGTAGTTGTGGGTGGTCAGGCCAGCAGGGGAGGGCAGTTGAGGGCAATCAGGCTAGCAGGGGAGCAGTTAGGCATTGATCAGGCTGGCAGGAGAGTGGTTAGGGGGTGATCAGGCTGTCAGGCAGAACTGGTTAGGGGCAATCAAGCAGGCAGGCAGGTGAGCAGTTGGGAGTCAGCAGTCCCAGATTGTGAGAGGGATGTCTGACTGCTGGTTTAGGCCCAATCCCTAATGAATTTCAGAGGGAAGGTGAGAGGAGGGTGGGCAGTTAGACATCCCCAGAGGGGTCCCAGATTGGAGAGGGTGCAGGCTGGGCTGAGGGACACCCCCTCCCCCCCAGTGCACCAATTTCATGCACTGGGCCTCTAGTAAAAATATATTTAAAAAAATAAAAAAGACACAGAAGTGGCAGGTGGTGGGTTATTTCTTGACCGCTGTTTTAGAATATGGATAAATTATTTTTATCAATCCTGATGTCAGTTTCACCAATCTTTTCTTAATTTCCATTCCTAAATATGCAATTTTGTAAGGAGGTAAACTAAATTAATTTAGGTTTATAATTAATTTCATTGAATATTTCATTACAAAAAAAAAACATTTGTAAGATTTGAGAGAAGTGATGTAGGCATTTTCCCTTCAAAATTATTTGCATGCTACTGTATTTTACTTTAATGTACTAATTTACTATCCTTAGAAGAATTTCATTCTAAAAATCTCTCAGATGAACATTCTTAAGATGTCCCCCTCTTTCCCACATTGAACCACTCCACCCTCCTGTAGCCCACTCTATAGACCTTTACCACACTATTGGCTGTGCCCATGGGTTATGCAATTATGAATACAACTTCTTTAATCTCTCTCCACCCTCCTCCCACCTTCCCTCTGAGATTTGTTAGTCTGTTGCATGCTTCCATGCCTCTAGATCTATTTTGTTTGCCAGTATATTTTGTTAATTAATTCCACATAAATGAGGTCATAAAATACTTGCCTTTCTCTGACTGGCTTATTTCACTTCACATAACACTCCATAACATCTCAAATGGTAAGATATCATACTTTTTTACAGCTGCATAATATTCCATGGTGTAAATATACCACAGCTTTTTTATCCACTTATCTACTAATGGGCAATTGAGGTATTTCCAGATCTTAGTTATTGTCAATTGCACTGCAATAAATATAGGGGTGCATATTTTTTTTTCTGATTGGTGCTTGAGGGTCCTTAGGATATATTCCTAGATGTGGGATCACTGGGTCAGATAGCAGTTCCATTTTTAATTTTTTGAGGAAACTCCGCACTGTTTCCCATAGTGGCTACACTAGTCTGCATTCCCACTGGCAGTGCACTAGGGTTCCCTTTTCTCCACTTTGTCTCCAGCACTTGTCATTTGTTGATTTGTTGATGATAGCCATTCCAGCTGGTGTGAGATGATACCTCATGGAAGTTTTAATTTGCATATCTGTGATCATCAGTGACTCTGAGCATTTTTAAATATGGCTCTTGTCCATCTGTATGTCCTCTTGAAGAAGTGCTCTAGGTTTCCTTTTTCTCCACATCCTCCCTACCACTAGTCGTTTGTTGATTTGTTGATGATAGCCATTCTGACAGGTGTGAGATGATACCTCCTTATTGTTTTGATTTGCATCTCTCAGATTATTAGTGACTTTGAACATGTTTTCATATGCCTCTCGGCCTTCTGTATGTCCTCTGAAGAAAAGTGTATATTTAGGTTATTTGCCCATTTTTTTTATTGGATTATTTATCTTCTTTTTGTTAAGTTGTATGAGTTTCCTATAAATGTTGGAGATTAAACCCTTATCTGAAATGGCATTGGCAAATATGTTCTCCAATGCAGTGGGCTTTCTTGTAGTTTTGTTGATGGTTTCTTTTACTGTGCAGAAGCTTTTATTTTGTTGGAGTCCCATTTGTTTATTTTCTCCTTAGTTTCCATTGCCCTAGGAGCTGTAGTGGTAAAGATACTATAACATATGTCTGATATATTGCTGCCCATAAAGTCTTCTACAATTTTTATGGTTTCCCATCTTACATTTAAGTCCTTTAACCATTTTGAGTTTACTTTTGTGTATGTATAAGTTGGTGGTCTAGTTTCATTCTTTTGCATGTATCTGTCCAATTTCCCCAACACCATTTATTGAAGAGACTGTTTTGACTCCATTGTATGCTCTTGCCTACTTTTTCAAATATTAATTGAGCATAATGGCTTGGGTCAATTTCTGGGTTCTCTATTCTATTCCATTGGTCTGTATGTCTGTTCTTGGGCCAGTACCAGGCAGTCTTGAGAAAAGTGGCTTTGTAATACAGCTTGATATCTGTTATTGAGATCCCTCCTACTTGGTTCTTTTTCAGGATTGCTGCAGCTATTTGGGGTCTTTTTTTATTCCAGATGAATTTTTAGAGAGTTGGTTCTAGGTCTGTGAAATATGCCATCGGTATTTTTTTTTTTTTACATTTTAAAAAATTATCTTTATTTAGGTTTCTGATTCAGCACATGTATCAAAGACTAATCAACATAAAGAAGTAAATAAGACATTAATTGGAAGTCTTACATCTCTCTATACTCTGACCAAGAATGTCAAGATTGCCATTATTACCAGAACTCCAACCTCATCAAGTTGTAGACCAGCTGTCATGAACATACAGTGTGCACGGAGGTGCAGAGGCAAAAGACAAGCTAGCACTTGGCTCTCCTCTCTTCATTGCTGATGTCTTTCTGTTTGACAGTCCACTTTGCTTTCCATGCTCAGTTCCAAATAAAGTCCAAAGCAGCCTCAGGGTCAGCCTGACCGAATATGCTTCCGGAGGAATGCATTCTGGAACTGCTGTGCCTGCAACTTTGTTTTTGCCAGGATGAAGTTCAGATCGAGATGTACAATACAATCTAGATGACGGTGCAGACTAAGTCAAGAACTAAAGTTGAGCAGTAACCCGAGTTAAGGCATGAATGCACACACGCACACGTGCACACACACAGCACCCACACCACCATGAACATAGGATTCCTCCAATTGCCTGACAAGAGGCAACCAGGGCTTGGCAGTTAACCACAACTGCTGAGCATTCTGGAAAATGCTCCCCATAATTTTATGCTAACAGCTGTGTGTGTATGTTTTATATATTTAAAAAAAAATAAAGAGAAATAAAGAAAACTAGAAACAACACCAAAACCTAAAAACCCCTCATTTCTTACAATGACTCTTGAGCATGGAACTCATGTAGCAGTGTCAATGGCTGGCTCTTTAATAATTTGGAAATAAAAGGTTGTTTTACTATGTATTTCTTTGGTAGTCATCACTACAAAGTTTTCAGTGTTGGTTACCTAAAAGACAAGTACTAGACAGAAGATCAAGTTACACAGAGAAATTTCTTCTGTACTGATTAAGATAAAAATATTGAGCTCTCGAAGCACAAGTTACTATGCTTTTTTTCTTGTCTTACTGGGCACCTTCTACAAGCAAGGCTTCGTGCAGGAAAAGTTCGTGCCTACCTAACAAAGGGTGATACATATTCTATGGTCATACAATTGAACAGGTAACAAAAATTCACATTATCAATTATTCCTGGTCAAATCAGAAGCCAATTACAAAGGGACAGCAGCACTTGGTGTCAAAGCCACCTTCTGGTCACACATTCATTCCATGGTTGTGGTCAGTATCTCAGGAGCTCAGCATTTAAAGCTCCTTTCAATCAACAAAAGAGCAAGGTAAATGAAATCTTAAATACTTCCACCATCTGCAAATTTCTAGAATTCTGCCTAAAATGCCAGCATGCTCTTGAGAGAAAAGCAGGTCAGATCCCAGAGTAAGCGAATTTGGTTTCGCGTAAAAGGCATGGTAATCTGGCAATGACGTACTTACCCTATTAGCAGCACAGTGGTAGCCAAGGGTCTGTCAGCAAGACAGAAAAATGAAGCTACTATTGATCCCCCCGGCCTTCGGGATGGCTACGATTTTACAAAGGCCTTCCGGGAGTCAGTCCCGAGTTCCCCTGGGCGAGTGGGCAACAGGAATGGCAGTAACCATGGTCAGCCCCGAGGAGAAATGGCTGAGGTGAGTCAGCTTCCCATGGGTGAGGGGGCTCTCGCCTCTCCGGGCTGGGGGTCCGAATCTGCCTTGGCAGGCATTGCCCAGGTGCGGCAGGCTCCACACGGGCTCACAAAACACTTTAAAAAGACACGAAACAGCATAAATCCAAAGTAGTAGTGTTTGTTCTATCAATTCTGAATGTCCGCAGGGAGAGAAAGTTAGGTGGTGGTGAAAAGGTGCTGCCTGAAGGAGCTGTGTTCTAGTTTGAAATGAAATGACTAGCCTGGGGGCCCCAGCACTCCATGTGGGCAGAAGCCTGAAGGTCAAGAACCTCGTGTCTAAAAGCCATTGGTCAGGAACTGGTGTTTGCTCACGCCAAGTGCTTTGTCATTCTCCAGCCGGCGATGTTTTGACTTTTGTGCTTTCAGGAGGTAACTACATTGACAGGAAGCAAAGGGAAGGTCACTACATGACGGGCTTCCTCGTTTGAGTGCAAGACACTATCCAACAGCACTGAAGACTATAATCTTGTAGAAGATTCTTGTAAACATGTGCCATACTTCTCCTATAAGAAAAGCCAAGAACTGTACCATGAGGGCAAACGTCGTTTGCCTACCCTCCGAATGCCTGGAATGGCATTGTACCAGGAGGGACAGTGAGCTGGCGGTGGCATCCTCAGGTTTCAGCTGACCCAGTCTGATCATATTAAAAATCTAAAGCCTCAGTAATAATATGCCAAACTTCTTCCCCTATTTGAGAACTGTACTATGATTATGTATATTACACACACATTATAAATAAAATTTATATAGACGGATGATTTCTTCCAAACAATGAGGAGTGACGCTCTCAGTTTGGGGGTGGGGAGGGGGGGGGTGGAAGCAGGAAGAGGTGAAAAATCCTATTGTTGTTTTTACTCTCAAGTTCTTAAAATGCTAGTCAAACACTATTATCCAACAAGAATTTTTTTTTTCTGTCTGTAACTCTTAAATATGCATTCAAAGGCAAAAATGGAGGTTTCTATACTGTACAATATTAAATATCTACAATGTCATGGTTCCTTATTTTTAGGAGTGTGTTCAATAAAGAGCTAGCTATTAATAAGAGATGGTTGTCACAAAACATGGACACTTAAAAATTACTGATAATTTAACTTTCAGTCTTCTGATTATATCCAACAGATACACATTCTCATCATAAAATATACATTCTCTAGGTAAGGTATTTTCGTCCACAGCATATATAAATATGCAAACACAGGTGGTAAAAATCACTTTACTACCAAAGTACAAAACAGTAACTGCTGAAAAGCAAAAATAAAGATGTTGCATTCTTAAGAAAAGAGTGACTCACAGTGTTCCACTTCGAAGTGAAACCCAATGATTTATTTGTGCTAAATGCATGGGGATAATGTATTCAGAATATACTTCTTTGTACACACTGCACTTCTTATACTGGGCAAAATAAGCAGTCACCAATGCTAATGTGCTACTTTCCTATACACCTCTTCTCTTATCTGCCAAGCAATAAAGTACTGTGTGGCCATTATGCCAAAGATATTTCTATAACATTCATTTCAAATAGTATCTTCTAATAATTTTGCACCTTTAAAATATTTGTTCAAACCCTATTTTAGGGGAACACAAATAAAGAACAGAAAGGGAAAATAGCTGTTGTTTGTTATAATCACATTGCTTTCTGCAGCAGAAATCAAACAGCACGCTCTAACCAGCCATTGCAACCACAGTGAGAGGACAACATTTATGGACGCACATGAGAGGGCGCCAGTTTGGGAAGATTAACATTAAGAAAAAGGAAAGAACCACACTTTAATATACAATAATTACCTATCCCATATAGATGGAAAAGGTACAGCCATGTGATCCATTACTTTTGGCTGTTTTACAAGAGATGCGGATGTTGATCTACACTGAAAATAATCTATAAAAAGGGTACCTGTAGAAAGCTCAGTTAACAGTCTTGGGCACTGATCCATCTAACTTTCCATTCTAGATTTCCAAATTGTAGTGCTGAATTATTGGTATGTTTGGTAAACAGCATTCTAATGGGGGGGTTGGTGAGAACAGCTCAGTAATTTTTCTTCAAATTCATGGGGAGGGGGAAATATTAAAAAAGATATCCCTTTTTATTTTACAAACCTAAAAGCCAGGAAAACGAAGCTCTGGGGCCAAGCAAAAACGGCACACGGCCGCTGGATTACCGAACATCGCAAAGCAGAGGTTCCATGCGGGGAAAGGACGCACGTGTCGATTCAAGTAAAACACTGATGGAAAGAGTCGTCTCGTTAGTGTTGAAACCCACAACACTGGCTGCGTTTCCGACAAACATTTACAGCACAATTAATAGTGAAGCCTAGATAACCTCAGTGCAAATAAGTCAGATCCAAATATGCCAGGGGAAGAAGCCTTTGGCATTGAGTAGACGGCTCCGCGGTACGAGTCCCAACAGGAGGTTCAGACTAAGCACAGGCACTAAGGCTGGGAGGAGGGGTGCACCGAATGCTGCGCGGTGCCTGCCGAGGGCGCCGCGGGCTGCTTGGGTGGGGGAGGCGGGGGCGGAGGCCGCTGCACCAGGGTCTGTGTTGGGAGACGGAGGCGGCGTGGGCCGTTTGAATTTATCGGGACTGTTGCTTCTCCGTGGCGAAGGCCTTGTGATGCCGTGGGAGGCTCCCATATGCTGCACGGGAAGACCCGGGGAACTGCAGTAAGACATGCCGGCTCTTGTCAGTGAAGTTGGTGGCGTGAAACCAGCCGTGTGACTTGCATATGAAGGGCCCGGGGAGATGGGCCTGCTTGAGCTTGGAGGAGTGTAAGGGTCGGGCTGGACACAGTGCGAGGTCTTAATCCTTGCGCAGACATCTCATTAAAACACCTTTCGTCATCCATTCCCAAGCTGGACGCACTCTCGGAGAGCTGTCGACAGAGGGCTTCTCTCCTCTCCATCTCCCTCGGCAGCTTCCTCTGCAGCCGCAGGTTCTCTCCCCTCACCTGCCGCGCCTCCTCCAGATTCTGCGCCGTCTTCCCCGAGTGCTGTAACCGAGCGGCCCTCAGCGGCTTCTTCGGCCGCTCCCTTCACTCTTTAAACACCGACGTGGCGCATCGTGTTTTCTGGGGCGTCCATCTCCATGGAGATGTCTCTAGGTGATGGGGGAGCTGAGACCGGCTGGTCTGATTTCTCCTGCAGGACTCGCTTTTCAGCTTCAAGTTTATCCATTCTTTTCCAGGGACGATTAGCTAGTGCTTCTTGTTCTTGCTCCAAAGTATTTTCAAGGTCAATCTTCTCTCATCTCAACTGCTCTAAGGTCAGCTGCTTAGAAATGGTATCATTCTCCAGCTTCTTAATTTTCTTCCTCGGTTTGTTGCCCCGGAACTCCTGCTCCTGCTCGAGGTGCTGTTCTAGTTCGGCTTTCTCATGCTGTAACTGCATCAATTTTCTTGAGAGCTCATTAGTGAGGAACTCTTCTTCCTTCTCATAATTCACGGCAAGGGTTTCCTTCTCCTTCTGCAAGGCCTGAATTATCTAGAATAACGTGTTACTGATGAATTCTTCTTCCTGCTCAGCCCTGGCTTGGATGGTCACGCTGGCTTTGCGCAGGTCGCGGCTCTCCTCCTGCAGCGCCTTGCACTTGAGTTTGTAGGTTTCCAGCTCAATCTTCAGCACCTTGTTCTCCTGCTGCAGCGAGGCCAGGCGGTTGATGAGCTCCTCCAGGGGGAACGGCGAGATGACAATGTCCCCCCCCCTCCCCCCTTCCCACTGCCACCACCTCCGCCGCTGCCGCCTCCGCCGCCGAACCAGCAGGACGCCCGCACGGCGGCTGAGCTGCCGCTGTGGCCCCCGCCCGCGTTGCTCGCGCTGGCACGGTCCGCCAGGGCCACTGCGGCTGGGAAGTAGGAGGAGCCGGAGGCGGCCGCGAAGGCTGGGCTGTGCGAGTGAGTGGCCGGGGGCGAGCGCTGGGGAGCCCGAGCTGGGCCCCTGGCACCAGGGCCATGCCTTGGGATTTCAATGGGGAGGGCATTGAATCTGTAGATTGCTTTGGGTAGTATGGACATTTTGATGATGTTGATCCTACTAATCCATGAACACGGTATGTTCTTCCATCTGTTTATGTCTTCCTCTAACTCTTTTTTTCAGTGTCCTGTAGTTTTCTGAGTACAGGTCCTTTACTTCCTTAGTTAAGTTTATTCCTAGGTATCTTAATTGTTGGTGCAATGGTAAATGAGATTGCTTTTTTAGTTTCTCTTTCTGTGAGTTCATTATTGTTTTATAAAAAAGCCATAGATTTCTGGGTGTTAATTTTATATCCTGCTACATTGCAAAAAAATTCATTTATTAAGTCTAATGGTTTTTTGATAGAGTATTAGGGTTTTCTATTTACAATATCATGTCATCTGCGAATAATGACAGTTTTATGTCTTCTTTTCCAATTTGGATAACTTTTATTTCTTCTTCTTGTCTAATTGCTATGGCTAGCACTTCCAGAACTATGTTGAACAGGAGTGGTGAAAAGAGGGCATCCTTGTCTTGTTCCTGTTCTTAGGTGAAATGGTTTTAGTTTTTTTCCATTGAGTATGATGTTGGCTGTAGGTTTTTCATTTAAGGGTTTTATTATGTTGAGGTATGATCCTTCCATTCCTATTTTGCTGAGGGTTTTTATCAAGAAAAGATGTTTGATTTTGTGAGATACTTTTTTCTGCATCAATTGATATGACTATGTGATTTTTATCTCTCAGTTTGTTTATGTGATGTATCGTGTTTATTGATTTGCGGATATTGTACCATCCTTGCATCCCTGGGATAAATCCTACTTTGTCAAGGTGTATGATATTTCTGATGTACTGCTGGATCCGATTTGCTAGAATTTTGTTGAGGATTTTGGCATCTATGTTCAAGAGGGATATTGGCCTGTAATTCTCTTTCATTGTGTTGTCTTTATCTGGTTTTGGTATTAGGGTGATGCTGGCTTCATAGAATGAGCTTGGAAGTGTTGCTTCCTTTTTAACCTTTTGCACTCGGATGTCGAGTGTGACTCGACACGGTTAGCATTAGAATAAAGGAATCAAGAAAAAAGCAAGCGAGTGCAAAGGGTTAATTTTTTTGGAATAGTCTGAGGTGGATTGATTTTAGTTCTTCTTCAATTTCCTCCTTAGTTATCTGCCTATTGAGATTTTTTATATTCTTCCTGTTTGAGTTTTAGAAGGTTGTAGTTTTATAGGAATATGTCCATTTCCTCTAGGTTGTCTAGTTTGTTGAAATCGAGTTGTTCATTGTATTTTTTTATAATCCTTTGTATTTATGTGGGGTCTGTTGTTATTTTGCCTCTTTCATTTCTGATTTTGTTTATTTGGGTCCTCTCTCTTCGCTTCTTGGTGAGCCTCGATACAGGTTCATCAATCTTGTTTATCCTATCAAAGAACCAGCTCTTGATTTCATTGATATTTTGTATTTTGTTTGTTTGTTTGTTTTGTGTTTTTGTGTGTGTTTTTTTTGTTTGTTTGTTTTTTGTTTCTATGTCATTTATTTTTGCTCTGATCTTTACTATCTCCTTCCTTCTGCTTACTCTGGGCTTTACTTGTTGTTCTCATTCTAATTCTTTAAGTTGCAGAGTTCGATAATTTATTACAATTTTTTCTTGTTTTCTGAGTTAGTCCTGTAGAGCTATAAACTTTCCTCTCAGGACTGCTGTCACTGTGTCCCATAGATTTTGGAATGTTTTGTTTTCATTGTGATTTGTTTCCAGGATGTTTTTAATGTCCTCTTTGACCTCTTTGGTATCCCAATTATTGTTTAATAGCATGCTATTCAGCTTCCAAGTGTTTGAATTTTTTTATTGTTTTTATTTCTAATATTATGCCATTGTGGTGTGAGAAGATGCTTGATATGATTTCAATATTCTTGAATTTGGAGAGACTTTGCCTGTGATCCAATATGTGGTCTGTCTTGGAAAATGTCCCATGTGCACGTGAGAAGAATATATATTCTATGACTTTGAGATGAAGTGTTCTGAAGATGTCAATTTAATCCATCTGATCTAGTGAGTCATTTAGGATTGCTGTTTCTTTGCTGATTTTTTGTCTAGAGGATTTATCCAGTGATGTCAGTGGGGTATTAAAGTCTCCTGTTATGATTGTGTTGTTGTCAATCTCTCCCTTGATATCTTCCAGTTGTTGTATTTTTATGTATTTGGGTGCTCCTGCATTGGGTGTATATATGTTTACCAGGGTTATATCCTCTTGTTGTATCAATCCCTTTAGTATTATGAAGTGGCCTTCCTTACCTCTTGTTATGGCCTTCACTTTGAGGTTTATTATGTCAGATATAAGTATTGCTACCCCAGCTCTTTTTCATTTCCATTTTCCTGAAAGATATTTTCCATCCCTTCACTTTCAGTCTGTGTGAGTCCCTTGTTTGAGGTGGGTCTCTTATAGACAGCATATATATGGTTCATGTTTCCTTATCCATTCAGTCATTCAATGTATTTTGATTGGAGCATTTATTAAGTTTATGTTTAAAGTTATTATTTGTAGGTACTTGTCTGTTGCCATTTCTTTTGTGTGCCTGTGTTCCTTCTTCTCTTTTTATTTTTTTCTTTTTACACCAGTCCCTTTAGCATTTCTTGCATTGCTGGCTTGGTAGTGTTAAACTCCCTTAATCTTTTTTTGTCTGTAAAGCTCCTGATTTCCCCTTCAATTTTGAATGATAGCCTTGATGGTTAAAGTATTCTTGGATTCAGTCCCTTGCTTTGCATCACTTTGTAAACTTCCTTCCATTTTTTTCTGGCTTGATGTGTTTCTGTTAAGAAATCATTTGATAATCTAAGGGAGATCCCTTGTACATAATTTTCTGTCTCTCTCTTGCAGCCTTTAAGATTCTCTCTTAGTCCTGAACATTTGCGATCATAATTATGACATGTCCTTTGTGTGGGTCTTTTCGAGTTCATCTTGTTTGTGAATCTCTATGTTGGGTTTCTTTTTTCTTCCCCAAATCAAGGAAGTTTTCTGACATTATTTCTTCAAGTTGGTTTTCTAACCCTTATTCTTCTTATTGTCATTCTTGTACCCTTATTATTGGTATGTTGCTTTGTTTCATGTTTTCCCAAAGCACCCTTAGGCTCTCCTCCTTTCTTTTAATTGTTTTCTCCAATTATATTTCAATTTGGGTGTGTTTTGCTTCCCTGTCTTCTAATTAGCTAATTTGGTCCTCCGTTTCTCCTAGTCTACTATGAAACTTTCCATAGTGTTTTTTGTTGCAGCTATATAACTCTTTATTTCCTTTGATTCTTTCATAAGTTGTTTATTTTTTTCATCCATCCTGTTCATGAATTTTATGAACTTTATTCTGAATTCTTTTTCTGATATATTGCATGTCTCCATTTCACTTAGCTCTTTTTCTGGCGATTCCTCCTTTTCTTTCCTTTGGGGTTTCTTTGTCTCCCCATTTTTGTTCTCACCAGAGGATCTAGGTGTCAAGTTGTAGGGGCTGCTCATCGGGTAGCAGCGGCTACTCAGGAGGCCACTTCTCTCAGGCTGTCACAGCAATGGCTGCTCCTCAGTTGGCAGCAGCTCCTCAGGTGGACATTGTTCACACAGCTGCTCTCAGCAGTGGTGGCTCCTCTGGTTGGTGGGGGCAGGCTGTTCATGTGGCTGTTGCTCCTCAGATGGGGGCGGGTTGCTCATGTGGCTGCTGCACCTCAGTCAGCAGCTGGCTGCTTGCGTTGCTGCTGCTTTTCAGAGGTGGTCGGCAGCTCACACAGCTGCTGCTCCCCAGTTGGTGGCAGACTGCTCGCGCAGCTACTGCTTCTCAGACTGGTCAGGCAACTCACGCAGGTGCTGCTCCTCTGACAGGGGCGGTTTGCTCGCATGGCTGCTGCTCCTCAGATGGGTCAGGCTGAATGTAGTTTCTGCTTCTCAGATGGGAGTGGGCTGCGCGTGGGGCTGCTATTCTTCATATGGGATGGGTTGTGTGTTACTGCTGCTCCTCAGGTGGGTGGGGGCGAGCTGCTCATGTGGTTGCGGCTCCTCAGAAGGGGGCGGGCTGCTCACAAGGCTGCTGCTCCTCAGAACTGGGTGGGCTGCTCATGGGACTGTTGCCCCTCATGTGGTGGTGGGCTGTGCACAGCTGCTGCTCCTTGGATGGGGTGCAAGCCACATGAGGCTGCTGCTCCACAGATGGGGGTGGGCTGCTTGTGGGGCTGCTGCTCCTTGGATGGGGTCAGGCTGCTTGCACGAATGCTGCTCCTTGGACGGGGGTGGGCTGCTCACGCAATTGCTGCTGGAGTGATCACAGCACCCTGGGCTAAAGCATTGGGTCTGCCAGAGGGGAGCATGCTTCAGAACTCACAGGAGCCCATGGCTGGTATGGCTGGAGTCTCAGTGTCTGTAGGACTGCAGCCAAGGCAGCAGGTCCCTGGTGGGGGTGGCTGTAAAGTCCCGCGTGGTGTCTGCGGGCACCCTGGGTGGAGGTGAGGTTGGGCTCCCAGTCACAGCAGCTCTCCCATTCAAGAAGGCACAGCCTCTGCAGTATATCCAGCCACCCTGGGACCGTTTGCAATGGTAGCAGAGGCTGCCCGGGTAGGCAAGCCTCATTCGCCTGCCCTGGAAGGTCCTGCGGGATCTAAGTGTCCCTTACTCACGTACACACACACACCCCACATGTCCACACACTCCCCTTTTGCACCCTCCCTCCCTCACACTCTCTCCCTCACTGCCAATATCTTCTTGCCTCTGTAGTTGGGTCTGGAGTATTATTGACCTGTTCGTGGATGAAATCTCCTCTCTGGGTGTCTGGTTATGTGGCTCGCTCTCTACCACATTGACCAAACAGGACAAAATGCAACTCAACAAGACATGACACAATGGAAACAAAACATGAATGTATTCATGACACCAATAATCCCAATAATAAGTGACCCCCAGAAAAATGAGAATTAGGGGAGAGAAAAGAAAGCACAAATGATATTGAGGAGAGAAAAAAATTGTAAGAGAGAAAAGAAAAAGAAGGAAAGGGAAGAAAAAGAAATTAAATATATATATATATATATATATATATATATATATATATATATATATATGGAGAAAACACTACAGAACAAGCAGATAAACCAAAAATTCAAACACCAAACACTCCGAAAAGAGGGTAGGGCAGAATCTATAGAGGCTGGGCTTATATACAGATATATTAAGGAATTGGATGAATATGGAGAGGACCTCAGTTCAGTATAGAGGAAGTAAAAAGAGGATGAGTGGATAAGAAGAAAGAGAAAGAGAAAGAAAAAAAAATTAAAAGGGCACTGCCGACAGTCCCTGGGAGGCTCGAGGTGAGATAGGAGGCCTGTGTATGTCTTCAGGCCTGTGAGGAACCCAGGGGTCTGGGTATGTAGCATTTCAGCCAAGGTGCCGGGTGGGGCTGGGGAGTTGGGCTGGGTTTTAAGGGTTCAGGCCCCGGCCCACGCATGGGTCATAAGGGGTAAGGCCGTAATCAGGGCCTCCTCAGTTGGAGAGCCTAGCCCATGTCATGCCGTGGGGTCGGGAGGCATGGCAGGTGCTCTAGAGCCTCCCTTGACCTCAGCTAATTTCTTCCTGTGGTTTTGCTTCTAGAGCTTTCTTAAGACTTTTGCTAGCTGCTTGGGAAGCCAAGAGGTGGGCTGGAGTAACTTGGTAAAGGTCTGGAGTGAAATTGGGCTTAGTCGCTACCTCTGGTGGTGGGAATAGGTGATATTAGACCAAGGAATGTCTAGGATTATTGTTACAGGTTCAGTATTTGAATACAGAACCGCAAAGCAAAATCTGAAACCTAGCACCCTGAAGAATATGATGAATGTGCTAGAACGTAGTGATTGAAAAACTTCAGTCTTAATATTTTCACCTATTCAGAGGGGGCGAGGGTGGTGAGTAATCTAGTCAGAATTTCACCAGACATTAAAAGTAAGAAAGCACTCAAAAGCTTACTGTAGACAGGTCATTTTACAGTGGAGGAACAGGCTCAGAGCTATGAAATGACTGGTCCAAGGTCATGTGGTTTATTTTATGATCATGTTCGGATTGTAGTTGAGGGCTAGGCAGTTTGGGTATTAAGGTTAAGTTTTGGTTAAAGTTAAGGCCCTGATTCAAGGCCTTCATTGGCCATTTGTTGTTGTGTGAACTTGGGCAATTTATCTTTTTTACCCCAATTCTCCCCAAATAATGGGTATAGTAATAACTGATGGAGTTGTTAGAATTAAATTGTGTATAAAATAGGAGAGTGAAGTCTGATACATATTGATTGCAATAAATTATAGTCTAAATGCTATTGGTCCACTACACTGACTGACATCCTACTCTTAGAGTTAAATCCTGTTTCCCAGGACTGCTGGGCATGACACAAGTGTATGCTGGTTGAGGGAAATTATACTGAGGTGAATATTAAAAGGTTGGGAGGACAAAGGTGAACCACAGCTAAAGTCCCTCTACATCTGATTTAGGAAGTGAAACATTTTGCTTGAGTTTTTTTTTTGTGTGTGTTTTTTTTTTCTTAAAAGGAAAATTGTATTGATCTTTAAAATCATTCTATATCTTAGCTTTTTTCCAGCAGTGTTTGAGGATCATGAATAGAATCACTGCCATGATGTACATTTGCTATAATTACTTAGACCACAGGTAAAGAACTGTGTGGGAGATCTCTTCTCCTGTGCACTAGCCAGGGTACAGAAGAAAACAAGCCAGGTAACTGGATCATGAGCAGTCCAGGGTGAACTATGTATTGGAGTAAATGTGGCCTACAACAAACATATTTTATGAGCTATCTGAAAGTGGGTGTCAGCTTTTCTCCACACCATACTATCTTAATTCAGCAGTTTCAACTAACACATTATCTTGCAAGGAGCATGAGGGGTAAACTTTTTCACAGAAGTAACATTTTCACAGAAGTTGTTGCTGCAGTTTTGACAATCAGGCTATTGCATCCTTTTAGTTACACAGTTCACTTTGCCCTGCGAAGAGCTTAAGGTGATGAAGTGATAGTTGGTATGCATCAATACAGGCTCAAGAGACTTGAGTTTCAGTCTGAGCATGGGTAACTAGCTTATGAACCACCTTGGTTTCCACATCTTTAAAATGGAAATGAGAAGTCTCCTGTATACTTTACCTAGAGGGCTATTGGAAGGGACAAATAGGATGGTGAGCTACTTTGAATAGTGTAATTAACTGTACAAATAGAATTGGCAGCTCATAACAACTAGGAAATAAAAGTGCATTAACATAGTTGTAATCTATATAGTTTACTGTAGAACTTTGTCAGAAAAGTGCTGGTTGAATGCTTCGTTAACTGAAACATTGTGGTGTTTTTCTTAATCCTCACCCAAGGGTATATTTATTGATTTTAGAGAAGGGAAGAAAGAGAGAAGAAAAATATGGTTGCCTCTTGGACATATCCCACCTGGGAACTGAACCCACAATCTAAGTATGTGCCCTGAATGTGAATTGAACCCTCAACCTTTTGGTGTACGGAATACACTCCAACCAACCGAACCACATTGGCCAGGGCACAACATATGTACTTTAAAATTAAGCTTAACTGAGCTGTGAAATTATTTGGAGATTTTTTAAAAAAGAATTTAGACAATTCTCAGCAATATATTTTGAGTATTCATAATATAAACCTAGGTTTATAGCAAAAAAGTGTGCTATGAAAAAAGCAATTCTAATATTTGTCAATGAAAAAGAAAATTCAGAACTATAAAGACAATATGGATCTACTTTTAAATGAATGAGCATTTACAATAAAGTCCATTTTGAATTTTATATACTTTTTCCACCTTTAAATGCTTTTGTTTTTTTACTAGATGTACATGTAGTAAAATCAGAAAATATAAAAAGTAATAGTAAAAGTAAAATGGTTTATCTGTGACTGCTTCCTTTCCAATCTGAGACTTCTTATTTCCTTTAAAACTCAGGAATTTTAGAACCACTGAAGCTTGAATGGCAGCACTGGGCAACAACTAGTAATAGAACTCCCTGCTGATATTGAGCACATACTCTAAGCCAGATACTGTCATAAGCACTTTACATGCATTTTGTTTATACAACAATCCTAAAAAGTAGATCATGTTGTTATTTTCAATGTAGAGATGAAACTGAGGCCCTGAGCTGAGTAATTCACCCAATATTTCAAGTTATTAGCTTGCTGATGAATGAGTATGACTTCTGAGTTCCTGCTATATACTCTATGTCTAACTGTGACCTTGGACAACTTTGTGTAACTTCTCTTAGTCTTAAATTCTTTCTTTGTCAAATGGGAATAATAGAACATCTTGGGGTTCTTGTGATGAATAAGTTCAACAAGCTAACATATCTTCACCCAATAAAATCGGGGGGTGTGGGAGGCCGGAGAAAGGTCAATGGGGAAAAAAAAAGGAGATATATGTACTACTATTTGTAATACTTTAAACCAGTGGTCGGCAAACTCATTAGTCAACAGAGCCAAATATCAACAGTACAACGATTGAAATTTCTTTTGAGAGTCAAATTTTTTAAACTTAAACTTCTTCTAACACCACTTCTTCAAAATAGACTCGCCCAGGCCGTGGTATTTTGTGGAAGAGCCACACTCAAGGGGCCAAAGAGCCACATGTGGCTCGCAAGCCGCAGTTTGCCAACCACGGCTTTAAACAATAAAAAAAGATTTAAAATTCAAACAGATAAATGGATAGCCTACATGAAAGACTGCCTCAGCTTTTATTGCACAGTACCCTTTTAAAAATCACCTTTTTTAAAAACAGCAAAGAACATTAGCTAGGTAATTTCTGTTCCTCTTTATAATTTCTCATAGATTAAAGGAATTAGAGTTGGAATTTGCTATCTACTTTTAGGAGATTAAGTCCCACAAAGAAAAGCCTGGAACCAAATGGCTTCACTGGTGAATTCTACTAAATACTTACAGAAGAATTAAACACCAATCCTTCAGAAGCTCTTCCAAACAAATAGAACAGGAAAGGTAACTTCCCATTTCATTCTATGAAGCCCTGATACCAAAGCCAGAAAAAGAGTATACAAGAAAAGAAAACCATAGACCATATCTTTTATGCAAAAATACTTAATGCTAGCAAACAGAAAACAGCAACATATAAAAAGGATTTATTCACCATGACCAACTGGTATTTTTTCCGTGAATGCAAAGTTGGTTCAACATACAATAATTAATGTGATATCCCATATTAATGAAGGATAAAAACCACATGATCATCTCAACAGACACAGAATTTAACAAAATGCAAAACCCTTTCATGATAGAAACACTCAATAACTAGGAATAGAAAGGAACTTTCTCAATCTGATTAAGAGACAAAGAAATAATCCTTTCCCTGGGGAGAAAATTAATTTAAAAAATTAATAGGATAAAATAAAAAATAAAAATAGAATGATGAAAAAATGCAAAAAGAAATAAAAATAAACAAACAAAAAAAGAAAATAAAGAAAAAAGAAAAACAGAGATAACGAAATAAAAATAAAAAATAAAAAAAATGAAAAAGTGAGGTGTTCCTTTCTGCTGAGTTTTAATGCCCCATGGAGGCTGGTTTAAGATCCCACTGTTCCGTACTGCCTGCCACTTCTCAGTTTCCTGTTAGATTGTTGAAGTTCCAAGCGGTCCACCACTCCTCTTTTTGTGTCTATCTCCACAGCCTTGACTGCCAGCACGGGGGACCAATATTCCCACTTAGCCTGTCTGCCCACTTTCAATCTTAATCTCTCAAGTAGCTGTTTCTGACAGGGCTATAGTTGGGGAGGTTGCCATATCGCTTTCCAGGACTGAAGGAGCTCTCTTTAGTCCAGTCCCTGAGGGCTATCAGGGACTATTCATATTTATTTTTTATCCTTTGTACCACTCAGGGTGTAGTCTGGGTGTGGCTATATTGGTTGCCTGGAGACTGCAGGGAGGGGCTATTTCTACAGGAGAAAATGGCTGCTTAGCTCCAGTGTGTCAGGTATGTCTCAAGTGCCAGACTCCTGGCCACCTCTCCCCAACCTGCTCTTCTCTCCAGCCTCTCCCCAGACTCCACAAGTCTGTGCCTCTACCTGCACCTCAGCCATGGGTGAGTGTTTGTATTTGAAAGGTCCCATGAACTGGGTTTAGTGAATGAAAGCAAAGACCAAAAAGAGGGGAAAGAGCTGCACCACTGCGAGTTTCTCTTCCCCTTGCCCCCCAGCACCGCGCGGCTTGGGCAGTTGTTCAAGCTGCCCCCTCCGTGCTCAGCCTCTCATGGCTGTGGGCTTAGATCTAGAATCCCCTGCTGCCAGCAGCCCTGTGGACTTCCTTTCCACAGTCAGATGTTATGCCTGTTCCAAGGGACGCAGCCTTGGTGCCATGCAGCTTCTTTCTGACCCTCTGGGTTTGGAGGTCTCACAATTTTCTCCAACTGAGACCCCTGATTTTACCATTCTTCAGGCATCCTCTGCCCTTCCCAGTTGTGAATTTTCTCACCAGCTATGTCTACTTTGCCAATTCCAGGTGGATGTTGTTCTATTTATTTGCTCCTTCTATCTACTTTAGGATAAGGCTTGGGCCACATCTGCCTATTCCGCCACCATTTTGTCTCTTTCCTCAATGAATCTGAGGTGGGTATTTTGTAGACAGCACATATATGGGTCATGTATATTTATTCATTCAGCTACCCTATGTCTATTGATTGGACACTTATTTATTTATTTATTTTTAAAATATATATATTTTATTGATTTTTTACAGAGAGAAAGGGAGAGGTATAGAGAGCCAAAAACATCGATGAGAGAGAAACATTGACCAACTGCCTCCTGCACACCCTCTACTGGGGATGTGCCCACAACCAGGGTACATGCCCTTGACTGGAATCAAACCCGGGACCCTTCAGTCTGCAGGCCGACACTCTATCCACTGAACCAAGCTTGTTTGGGCAGGACACTTATTTATTTACAGTTAAGGTTATTGTTGATAAACTAGAGGCCTGGTGCACAAAATCATGCACTGGTGGGATCCCTCAGCCTGGTCGGCAATCGATGCCTATCAGGGAGCTGGCCAGCCAGGGTGAGGTACCATGGTAGGTTGGCTGGCCGATCGGGAGGCCAGCCAGCTGGGGGGAGGGGCCACAGGAGGTTGGCCTGCCAGGGGGAGGGGCTGTGGGAGGTTGGCTGGCTGGCCAGGGGCAGGGGCTATGGGAGGTTGGCTGTGGGAGCACACTGACAACCAGGGGGTAGCTCCTGCATTGAGCGTCTTCCCCTTGGTGGTCAGTGTACACCATAGTAACTGGTCTACCAGTTGTTCCGGTCATTCAGTTGTAACAGTCGCTTAAGCTTTTATATGTATAGATACTTAGTTATTGTCATTTTTATTCTTTATGTCTCTCTCTTTCTCTCTCTCTCTCTCTCCCTCTCTCTCTCTCTCTCTTGCAATCTGGTTTGTTGGTTATAAATTCATTTAGCCATATTTGTTTCAGGAATCTCTTTATTTCACCATCTATTTTGAATGATAACCTTGCTGGATGGATTAGTATTGGTTTCAGATCCTTGCCTTGAATACTTCATACCATTCCCTTCAGGCCTGTAGAGTTTTTGTCAATAAATCAACTGAGAGCCTTATGGGAGGTCCTTTGTAGGTGACAAATTGCTTTTCTCTTTCTGCCTTTAAGATTCTCTGTCTTTTATTTTGGCATTTTATTTTATTTATTTTTAAAAAATATTTTTATTGATTTCAGAAAGGAAGAGAGAGGGAGATAGAGACAGAAACATCAACAATGAGAGAGAATCATTGATTGGCTGCCTCCTGCATGTCCCACACTGGTGTTTGAGCCCACAACCTAGGCATAAGCTTTGACTGGGAATCGAATTGTGACCTTCTGGTTCATATAGGTTGATGTTCAACCACTGAACCATGCCAGCTGGATAAATTTTGGAATTTTAATTATGATGTGTCTGGGCATGGGTCTCTTTGGGTTCTTGCTTGGGATTCTCTGTGCTTTTCGAACTTGTGTGAATTTTCCCTTCAATTGGTTAGGGAAGTTTTCTGCCATTATTACCGTATTTTCCAGCGTATAAGATGACTTTTTAACCCAGGAAAATCTTCTCAAAAGTCAGGGATTGTCTTATATGCCGGGTGTCATCTTATAGGGCAGGTATATCCCAAACTCTATATTTTAACTGGAAAAGTTGGGGGTGGTCTTATACGCCCAGTAGTCTTATATGCTGGAAAATATGGTACTTTGAAAATTTTCTGTATCCCTTGCTCACTTTCTTCTCCTTATGGAACCTTTATAATGTGGATATTGTTAAGTTTCTTGTTTACCCACAGTTCCCTTAAGCTGTCCTCCTGTTTTTTTCTTTTTGATTCTTTGATTGAGTGATTTTCTTTTTTGTATTGTGTCCTCTAATTCACTGACCCAATCCTTAGCTTCTGCTAATCTGCTTTTTATTCCTTTCAGTGTATTCTTTATTTCTGCTATGTCATTAATCATTTCTGACTGGTTGCTTTTCATTGTTTCTATATATTTTTTCATGCTGTTGAGCATCCTTATAATCATTCCTCTGATCTCTATATCTGATAAATTGCTTATCTCCATGTCATTTGGCTTTTCCTCTAGATAATTCCCTTGTTTTTTCATTTGTGTCTTGTTTCTTTGTCTTCCCATTTTGGCTACCTATTTGGGTTTGTATTTATGCAGTAGGTATATTTGCTATCCCCACCAATTTTGGTAGAGTGTCCTTATGTAGTAGGTAATCTGTGGGACCCAGTAGTACAGTCTCCCTGATCACCTGACCTGGGTGCTTTACTAATATGCCTTGTGTGCCTTATGTGGGTGTTCCTGTTGTAATTTAGTCTTGTTTACTATTGGCTCATCTCTGCATGTGTTTTACCTTCAGGCTAACTTACAGTGAGGTTCAATTCCCAACACATCATGTAGGCTGCTATGCAGGTGCTGATCCCATGAAACAGAATTTGCCTCAGCAGGTTTTGGAACCTGTCACTATATCTCTGTGGTTTTATTGCTTGTGAATCTTTTTGGATCCTGCTCTGCTGTTGTCTCAAGCTGGCCCCTAGGTTTATTGCTTTTGGACCTCTTCAGGGGATCTGGTGCAGGTTAATGTCAGATACTGTTTATGACAGACCTTGAGTACCCTATATGAAGCATTTAATCTATTTATAATTAAAATGATTATTTATAGGTACTTATTTAGTGCCATTCATTTCTTTATACCTATGTTCTTCTCTCTTAATACATTTTCTCTTATTATTAAAGCAGGCCCTTTAAATTTTCTTGGAAATACTAGTTTGCTGGTAATAAACTCATTTAGTATTTTTTGTTCATTTTATTTTTTGTCTGGGTAGCTCTTTCTTTAGCTGTCAATTTTAAGTGTTAGCATTGGTGGATAGAGTAGTTTTGGCTGTAGCTTCTTGATTTTATAGCACTTTGAATATTGCATGCCAATCCCTTCTGCCCTGAAGTGTTTGTGTTGAGAAATCAGCTGACAGCCTTATGGGTGCTCCATTGTAGGTAACTGTTTCTCCCTGTTGCTTTTAAGTTTCTCTCTTTGTCTTTGACATTCATTATTTTGATTATGATGTGTCTTGGTATGGACCTCTTTGGGTTTATTTTGATTGTGACTCTCTGAGTTTCCTGAACTTGTGCAATATTTTACTTCACCAGGTTAGGAACATTTCTAGCCATTATGTCTTCAAACAGGTTATCTATCCCATGCTCACACACTTATATTCCTGGTACCCCTATAATGTGGATGTTTTTATATTTGATGTTGTCCCAAAGGTCTCTTAGACTTTCCTCATTTTATTGATTCTCTTTTCCTTTTGTTGTTCTGCTTGGATGCTTACTGTTCTCTTGTCCTCAAAATCACTGCTTTGATCATCTAACCTGCTGCTTATTTCTTCTAGTGTATTTCTCTTTCCAGACATTGTATTATTCACTTATGACTGGCTCTTTTTAATGGTTCTATGTCCCCTTTAATGCTTATTATCTCTTTAAGTTCTCACTGAGATCATCCACTCTTTCCTTAAGGTCCATAAATATTCTCTTCACCATTGTTTTAAACTCTGCATCTGGTATGTAAGTTGCTTCTATTTTATTTAACTCATTTTTTTTTCCTGGGGATTTCTCTTGTTCTTTCATTTGGGGAATATTTCTCTGTCTCCCCATTTTGTCAGCCTTTTTTGTTTTTGTCTCTGTGTATTAGGTAGATCTGCTATGACTCCCAAGCTTGATAAAAGGGCTTGTTAAAAGGGCTTTGTGCCTTTGGGTCTGAGTGGCACAATCTTCCAGATCACTGAGTGTTCCAGAAATTATTATTGTGTAGGTTATGTGCCCTTTCCTTTTGTATTCAATTTAGTATTGAATGATTTTGGCCCATTTGTTGGTAGAGTTAACCATCAGGTTGGTGTACTATAAGGATAGACCTTTTTCACTCTGTATGACTTGCTGTTCAGAGGCTGACCCCCAAGGCAGAATTGTTGCTGGCAGGGTCTGGTGTCTGCCAGGGTCCCCCTTTTTCTTTTCCATTTGTGTGGCTAGTTGGGTTGTGATTTTATGTAGTTTGAAGCCCACCACTGGTTGTGTAGGTTCTGGGTCTACTTGGCTGAGGTTCCGGGGCATGACAATTTCAGACATTGTGTATAACTGACTTTTGGCTACTTGTCTAAGCTACCATGCTATTCATTGTTTGTGACGGTGTCTACTGGGTCCACATGTGTGTGTGAGGGGACAGGCTGTATACCAGAATCAGCTTCCTGAAGCTCTGAGCTAGAGGGATATCATTTAAAGTTCAATGTTCCCTGAGGTCCACATCCACTTGTTGTCTGCTCCACCCCTCCTCCCTGAGGTTGTCTGGACTTTCTCCAGAGCCTACTGAAGAAAGGCTGTAGAGTGGGCCTAAACTGGAAGTTCCCAACTGACTCTTCCATATAGCTCAAGCTCAATAGATCAGGAAAACACAGGTCAGGAGGTTGGGCTTGTTTATCCCCTACTTGGAGACAGCATTGCCAGGCATTCAATGGGGAGAGTGTGGCCTCTACTTCAGAGTCATATCACTCAGTCTCTGCTAGAGTCTCTACATTGAGTGGTCAGATTATTATGATCTCTGAATGCATAATAATCTGGCCACTCAGTGTATATCCTATATATTAAAAGGCTAATATGCAAATTGTCCCCTCGACTAGGAGTTCAACCAGCAGGCAGGCCAGCCAACCTCCCATGTCCCCTCCCCCTGGCCGGCTGGACCCCACCCATGCACGAATTTCATGCACTGGGCCTCTAATACATATATTAGAGGTGCATGAAATTCGTGCACAGAAAGAGGGTCCTCTCAGCTCAGCCTGCACTCTCTCCAATCTGGGACCCCTCAGGACCTCTGGCTCCTAACTGCTCACCTGCCTACCAGCCTGATCCCCCTAACTGCTCTCCTCTGCTGGCCTGATCCCTCTAACTGCTCTCCCCTGCCTGCCTCTAACCTCCTCTGCGTTGGCCCAGCCAACATGGCTTTGTCTGGAAGAATGTCCGGAAGGTCATCCAGAAGATGGGTTCAGTCTAATTATCATATTACCCTTTTATGAATATAGATGCCACATTGTCCTAAAAATGCAGGTTGTTCCCAGGTTTTCCTATCGTGGAAGGGGATCCCGCAGTAGCATCCTGGGTTCTGACCAGGGCTTATGCACTTGTGCTTTATCTCAGCAGATGTGATTCCTAGAAGAAGATTCTTGGATGTAACTTGAACATTTCTATCGAATTTGCCAAATCATCCTCCAAAAATGTTGAACCACTTTAAACTCCCACCAGGAACCATGCATGTGCCCTCTGTCCCACTTTGATGCCAATATCATTCATTTCTCCCTAGAAGCTTCCCTCCTGTCAGCCGGGATTGCTTGGTACTTGAGTCAACCTCAGTGTTCAGCTGGGGACTTGATTTCCCGAGATAGAATTATGGAGGAGGAAAAATAGTTTTCCTCTACCTTTATGAGTTCTTAGTGGAGGCCCTTGTAATGAAAGACAGATCACCAAGAGAAAAACAAAAGTTCATTAACATGTGTACCTCGTGTATATGTGGGAGATCCCAGGGAAAAATGAGTAACTCCCCAAGGTGGCTTAGAATGCAGATTTAAATACCTTCTTCCTAGGGAAAGGGGACGGGAGATGTAGGCCTCTTAGAGGAGAGTAAATGATTTTTAGGAAAGATGAATGGGAGTGGGGAGAAATAGTTTGTAACAAAGTTTGGATGTGATGTCAACTTCTACTCTCCTGTCCTGTGACAGGAGTCAGTCTTCTTTGCCTGATGACACTTCTCCCATCAAGAGGACCTATCACATTTAAGCTCCTTTTGGGGGGTCCGATTTTAGGCAGATCAGGAGACTTCAGTGAAAGCCTCTGCATGCATTTGCTGTTTTTCAAGCATCTGCAGCTCAAGATCATCAATATAACAACACAGCATATGTTGGGGTGGCATGTTCTCTGCCTTCAATATAAACCAAACAAAAGCTTCTTTCTTCTTTTAGATGATTTACCCCAGTAGCGTTATTCCCTGGAGACAGTATTCTGACCAGACCTTACTGGGAGTGGTCATAACATACCCTGTGCTTGTAGAGAGGTGTGGGCCACATCACTAAATAAACCAGGGTCAGTTTTCTCATCTTGTGGAAAGGGAGATAAAGTTATGATAGTTTATCTCCCTTTCCACAGGTTTCTTGCTGGTCTGTGTCTCTGCTGCCCCCACACCCCCAGCAGCCCCAGCACCGCGGTGGTGGGCCTTGGGGCTGCTGGGTGCCCAGACTTCAGGTTTGTATCTCCGATCCAGCCCCCAGCAGCCCCAGTGCCATGGTGGCGGGGCTTGAGGCTGCTGGGTGCTGGCCTCCTTGCGTGTTTGTGTCTCCGATCCGGCCCCCAGTAGCCCCAGCACCATGATGGCAGGTCTTGGGGCTGCTGGGTGCCAGGTCTGTGGGTTTGTGTCTCCAATCTGGCCCCCAGCAGCTCCAGCATTGCCTGGCTGCTATGGGCGTTGCCAACTTTGTTGGGTTAATTTGCATACTCACTCTTGATTGGCTGGTAGCATAGTAGAGTGATGGTCATTTGAATGTTTCTCTTTTATTAGTATATATGTGTGTGTGTGTGTGTGTGTGTATCCTATCTAATAATAGACAAATATGCAAATTGACCATACCTCCGACACACCCACAAGCCACGCCCACCATCCAATCAGAGCGAGTATGCAAATTAACCCAAACCAAGATGGCTACAGCCACAGAGAGCAATGTTTCCTAGGTAACAGAGGAAGCCAAGCTTTCCGCCTGCCCTTGCCAGGCCTAAGCCTCCACTCAAGCTATAAAGTTTCAATTACAGAAGGTAAACAAATTCAAACAAATGGTGGCAGAATGGAGCTTGAGAGAGCAGGCCAGGGTTGCCACTGGCAACAGGGGAAGCAAAGCTTTCCGCACACCCTGGCCGGGCTCACCCATTTAAAGCAACAAAGTTTCAATTATAACCCCAACACAATGGCTGCCAGCCTCCGAGGGAGCCCCAGGGTTGAATCCGCTCCACGCTACAAAGTTTCAATTGTAGAAGGAAAATAAATTCCAGATACCAGGGCCTCTGCTTGGGTTGCCAGGGGGCGTGGCTGGCCTGCAAACCACCACAGGCCCCTCGCTCAGGCCGCCCCACACCCCAAGGGAACCCCCACCTGATCCAGGATGCCCTTCAGGGCAAACCAGCTGGCCCCCACCCCTGTACCAGGCCTCTATCCTATCTAATAAAAGAGTAATATGCAGATTGATCATCACTGCAACACACAATATAGCTGCCCCCATGTGGTCAAAGATCCTGCCCCCATGTGGACACAAGATGGCCACCACAAGATGGCCAGCAGGAGAGGGCAGTTGAGAGGGACCAAGCCTGCAAGGGAGGGCAGTTGGAGGTGATCAACCCTGCAGGAGAGGGCAGTTAGGGGTGACCAGGCCGGCAGAGGAGGGAAGTTGGGGGCAAACATGCTGGCAGCAGAGTGGTTAGGGGGTGATCAGGCTGGCAGGCAGAAGCGGTTAGGGGCAATCAGGAAGGCAGGCAGGCAAGCAGTTGGGAGCCAGCAGTCCTGGATTGTGAGAGGGATGTCCGACTGCCCGTTTAGGCCCGATCCCAGGGGCCTAAACGGGCAGTCGGACATCCCTCGAGGGGTCCCAGATTGGAGAAGGTACAGGCTGGGCTGAGGGACAACCCCCCTCCATGCACAAATTTCGTGCACCGGGCCTCTAGTATATATATATATATATATATATATACTTAGTGGCCAGATTATTATGCATTCAGAGATCATAATAATCTGGCCACTCAGTGTAACTCCTGCAGGAGGAGTGCACCACATGTTCAAGTTTGGTTCAGTCGGGTGTAGTCGGCTATCCTTACTGTAGGATCAAGCTCTGCAGGTCAGGACCACCAAGATTTGGAAAACAGATCACAAAGGTCTTCCTTTATGGATGGCACGAGTTAGACCTCTGGATGGTGGAGCTGTTCGCCTCCCCGTAGTGCTGCTGTCACACCATCAGAAACCCCTACAGAGCTGCACTCTGAAGATATAAACTCAGCACTGCACTCCCTATCCCCATGGAACTGAGCCCAGTAGGATGGGACCAAAAGGACTTGTAAAAACAGATCAAGGCAATCTTCCACTGGAGGTTGGTACTGGCCCATGGGAAAGGAGCAAGCTGCATGTCTTCCCCTAGCTCTGCAGCCACACCATCTGGGAATCTGGCAAGGGAATCTTCAGTTGGGAGTAGTGCCTGTCAAACCCACAGGTGGGTGAAATATTGGCCCTTGTCCAAAGTCATACAGTTCAATGAATATCTTAGAGTCAGCCTATATTTTCTCCAGAAAAAGTACACACCACATGTTCCTGTTGTGTACAGTCAACAGTCCTATCTGTCGACTCAAGCTTGGCAGTGTGGTGTCACCAGTATTTGGAGGACCAAGTTAGTTCACTTCCCCAGCTGGTGCTGTAAGAATAAAAATGCTCCACCCTGGAATATGGCCTCTGAAGGTGGTGTGAGATGTTTACTCAGGACCAGAACCTCACTAGCCAACTCTCCAGATCTCTCTTCATAGCTACACCACCCAGATCTTCTCTTTAGGACTTCCAAATGCTCTGAGTCACCTTCCCTCTACCAAAGCCCCAGGTGAGTGTCCAAGAGCAAGATTCTGTGCAATGACCCTTTAGGAGAGTACCTGAGATTCTATCAGACTTCTTTCTCTTATTAGCAGACAGAGTCCCTATTAATTTTTTCTGCCAGATGCTACACAGGCTCCTCTTCCAAGCCATGGTGCTCTGGTTTGGGGGTCTTGTCAAGGAGTTGAGACCAAACACTTCTCAGGGTGGATGTTTGCAGCCAAGTTATACCTCCAGCTTCTTAGCCACTGCATGTGGATCAATGGCCAACCCTCTCCATCTCTGCCTTTCTTACCAGTCTCTGTATAGCTACTTCTGCAAATCCTTGGATATAATATTCCTGTTGCACTGTCTTTCAGTTGGTCATTCAGGTTAATGGCTTTATAATTTAGTTGTAAATCTGGCTTGGTGTCAGAAGGAGGTAGCTATAGCTTCCACTTGCTCTGCAATCATTTGGATCCCTGTGTTTTCTTCTTTTGAATGAGATTTTTACAGAGCTCATTTTTTAATACTAGAAACCTAGATTTATAAAAAATGTATTCCCTTTAAAAAGTCTCTTTCACTATAAACACAACATAATTCTACTTTCAAAAGCTAGAAGTCATGTTCAAATACAACTTGCATCTACCTTCATGTAGTAATTTTTTAAAGCCAGAAATATAGTACATTATGAGCTTCAGTTAAATTTCAGAACTGGGATGAGTACACAGAGAAATAGTCAACCACAATTTAATGCTTTGAAAATTGCAGATGTCGGTTGTACATTAACAAAATATAAATAAACTATCTCATATCATTATCTTTTAAAAACTTCTTCAAATGCATTTATATTCATAATCCAAATACATTTATTATTTTAAATAAGATATTGTATCTTATTTGTGGCTTATAATATGAATCAATATGAATCTATCATCTTAATTTCATTTTCTTGTGAAATATGACATAATGTATGTAAACACTCAATATACATATTATAATTTTATATAAACTAAATTAAAAATAATTTATGTGTTAATGTATTAGATGGTTTTGTAGATTAGATATTATAATACTAATTTAGATCTTATTGAATTATATTTCCAGTTTAACCAATTAAAAAAAATAAACACGTGCTAAAAATAGAGCTTACATTGGGTTGTACTATTTTAACCATTTTTTTCTTTTTCTTGTCATTTTTCCTTGTCATGTGTGTCTGTGTGTGTGTTTAAATTTCTCAATGACATGGTTCTCAAGCTGAGGTGCTTGTATCACAAACTTTTTACTCTAAATTACCATAAACATATATTAAATATCCTTGGCCCTGCCTCTGTCATTTTATATGGTATACCATTTAAATAAGACCTATAACTCTGAAATGTGAACATTGCCCAGGTGATGCTGATGTATATCCAAAATTGAAAACTGATGGAGAATAGTATTAGAAACCAAGATCTCTGCACTAAATATGTTAGTGGAGTGTGGCTGCTTTCAGGTCATCTCAACAGTCAAAACAAGTTGAATGTGTATACTATATTAATTTCTTATTGCTGTTATAAAAATTACCATAAACGTAGTAGCTTAAATATTCTTAAACATAACTCTATTTGCCTGAGAAATGTTGAAAGAGACATTAAAATGTATATCTTCTGAATTCCTAGTCCCTGTGTCCCTATCAGTCTTTCACCTTATACTATTTCATTGATTTGGGCTCTCACTAGTCTTTTCTAGGCTATAATGGAAGTATTCATGATTAGTTATTCTGTTCACTTTGTTGTGTCTCCCATTTCTCCTTTTAGGATAATCCTTTATTGACATCATTGCACTTTTTTTTTTTTTTTAGTGTGACACTTTTCAAAATCAAGCCACAAATTTGTCTTCCTATACTTATGTTCTCACACTAAACTTTAAGCAGTTTGTACTCTGTACTCTATTTATACAAAAACTCTCAGTGTTGGCCATATTATGATTAGTATCACCTTTGCCTATAATGTCCATTTTCCCTTTTACTTTCTAATTTACTAATTACACATCTGCTTAAATAAATTTATTGTTTCACAAAACTTTTAAATTAACAAAAAAATTGCCAAGATAGTTCAGAGGGTTCCCAATATACCTCAAGTCCATTTTCCCCAATGTTAAAATCTTATGATAGATTTTTCACAATTAATGAACCGATATTGATATAATATTATTAGATAAAGGTATACTATATTCATATTTCCTTAGTTTTAATGTAATATCTATTTCTGTTTCAGGATACCATCCATGATGCAACATTATACTTATTCATCATGTTTTGTTAAGCTCTTTAGTGGTACCTTGTTTTTCCTGGCCTTGACATTTATGGAGTGTACTGGTTAAGTATTTTGTAGCATATTTCTCAATAATGGTTTTTATAATGTTTTCCCCATAATTAGACTGAAGTTATGATTTTGTAATAGGAAGACCACATAAGGTAAATTTTCAACATATCATATCAAGGATACATACTATCAATATGCTATCTTTGCTGATATTAATGCAGTGCTCCTCCATTATAAAGTTACCCTTCCTCCTAGCCCCTTTCCATACTGTACTCTGGGGGAAAGTTACTACCTACATCCCACACTTAAGGACTGGGCAGTTATGCTCTACCTCCTTAAGAATGGAGTTTCTATGCAAATTATTTGGAATTCTTCTACCCAGGGTTTTGTCCCTTCTTTCCCATTTATTTTGTTTAATCATTTATTTTTATACATATGAACTTATAGATATTATTTTACATTTCACATTATAATAAAATATTTCATATTTATTTTGTTTCTCAAATTGTTCCACTTTGGTGTTTCTGTCATATGCCCTACATTGTGAAATCTTTTAAACTTGTTAGAGCACTTCTTTAGTTTCTGGCACTATAAAACGCACCAAGATTCATTTTGTGTATTTCCTGATCTAGGATCAGCTTTTTTTTTTTTTTTTCCAAAGAGCCATGGTTCCTTTTAATGGAGAATGGTATTAGAAACCAAGATCTATGCAGTAGGTATGTTAGTGGAGTGTGGTTGCTTTCAGGCCATCTCAGCGGGAAAAACAAGGACATATATGTGTATAGCATATTTATTTCTTATTGCTGCTGTAAAAAAAACACACAAAAAAACTGTAAACTTAGTAAGTTTAAACAACATAAATTTATTATCTTATTGTTCTAAAGGTCAGAAGTCCAAAATGGGTCTGAATTGGCTAAAACCAAAATATTGGCCTAGCTGTGTTTTATTCTGAAAGTTATATAAGATTATTCATTTTCTTACCTTTCCCAGAGTTCATTTCTTGGCACATGACCTCCTTTCTTATTCAAAGGAAACAATACCTGGTCGTGCTTACATCACATTATTCTACCACTACCTTTGCACTTATAAGGACCCTTGTGAATACATTAGGCCCATTCATATTATCCAGGTTAATCTCCCCCATCACATGGTCACATTACATAAGAAGGGGAAAAGAAGGCCTTAGAATAGTTAAAATTTTATTTCAAATAAACTAAAGAAATATATTCTAATTTTCCAAGATATACTTTTTTGTTAATTTAATCATGTTAAAATAATTTGAGTAAGTTGATTAAATAAAAACATTGCTTTATTTAGTTAGATACTAGAGGCCTGGTGCACAAAATTCGTGCAAGGGGGGTGTCCCTCAGCCAAGCCTGCACCCTCTTCATTTTGGACATCCCTCTCATAATCTGGGACTGCTGGCTCCTAACCACTCACCTATCTGCCTGCCTGGTCGCCCCGAACTGCCCTTCCTGGCTGACCTGATAGCCCCTAACCACCTCTGCCTCGGCTCCCCCCACCGTGGCTTTTTCCAGAAGGATGTCTGGAAAGATGTCTGGTCTAATTAGCATATTACCCTTTTATTCGTATAGATAACTATTTGTCATATTATTCCCTACTTTTCTATATGTATTTAAAATATTCCAGAATATTTTAAGCAAATATAAAAATGGTCAAGTTGCAGAAAAATAAAAGTTTTGAAATATAACCTGGTAGGCTTGAAAACAACAACATTTGTGTAAAAGGGCATAAGTTGCAGTTGGCAACAAAACTTGCTGTTAGGATTGCTTGGTTAATATTTTGTTGGAAAGGCATGGTTTGGGCAAAGGAGAAAAGGAAACCAGTCCTATAAAAGGGAATGTCTGATTGGGCTGTTGCCACAGCAGAGAGGGGCAGGTGTGGCAAAGCTTCAGGCTGTCCACAGGCAAGGATGTCTGTGTGTATGGGACACCAAAGGACACCTGTCACACCTGAAACACAATTTGCTAACACTCATAATTTCAGAGCTCAAGAAGAATCACTGTTTTTAAAACTATTATTTCCCTGACATATAAAATATACATACATATAAATATACATGCCCTCTTCTGAGCTTCCCCTGCCCTCCACTTAATATTTGGCTATAGCCTTCTTTTCATGTCAACGAATTGGATGTACAGACATAATTTTTAATGGTTATAGTGTTATTCCTGACAGTTTGACATTACTATGGTTTACTTCACTAACCCTTTATTTTGGGGCAGGTTGATTCCGGTTTCCCCTGGCATCAACAACTACAGTTAACATAATTGCTTATTTGACTGTTTACTTAGGACACAATCACAGACATGGAACTCCTGGCCCAAAGCTAATTCACTTGAATTTTGATCCACATTTCTAAATTGACTTTCTAGAAAGTGCTTCTGTTTGTTTAGTCCATTGGTTTTAAATCAGATTACACTCCCAAAAATGGGTTAAGAGAAAACTGTTCAACATACTTTGGGCAAATTGAAAACTCTTGCTGAACTTGAGTGACCCAGGGGCACAGGACCTGGAGGATCCGAGCTGGAGGGTGAAGTCCAGGGAGGTGCGGGTGGCACTGCCTAGGGCCCTATCTGGGTGCAGGCATGTGAGTGTGTCACTCAGGACCACGCTCATACACACACCCACACGCCCGCACTCCCGCTCTGCACCCTCGGCCACCAGGAACCTCGGAGAGTTCAGCCCGCTGGCCAGTCCCTGCCCACTTGGTTGAGCCTTTGGTCATTAAGGACCCTGGCTCTTTATATAAATAGATATTGACAGCATCTATTAAAATCCTACCTAATAAAAGAGTAACATGCAAATTAACCATCAGTATGCTATACCCACAAGCCACGCCCACCAGCCAATCAAGAGTGAGTATGCAAATTAACCCAACCAAGATGGCTGCTGCCACAGAGTGAGCAGGAGGCTTGGGTTTCCCCAGCAATGGAGGAAGCCAAGCTTCCGCACACCCTGGCCGGCCCAGGCCTCCACTCAAGGCTACAAAGTTTGAAGTATAAAAGATAAATAAATCCCAACAAAAATAGCGGCAGCCATGGAGCTGGAGAGAGCAGGAGGCTTGAGTTGCCCCCATCGATGGAGGAAGCCAAGCTTCCGCAGCCCTGGCTTGCCTTGGTCTCCGCTCAAGGATACAAAGTTTCAATTATAGAAGATAAATAAATCCCAGCTAACAGGGCATCCGCTTGGGTTGCTGAGGGGGATGGCTGGCCTGCAAACCACCATAGGCCCCTTGCCCAGGCAGCCCCATGCCCCAAGGAAACCCCCACCCAGATCTGGGACACCCTTCAGGGCAACAAGCTGGCTCACACCCATGCACCAGGCCTCTATCCTATCTAATAAAAGAGTAATATGCAAATTGACCATCATGTCAACACACTAGATGGCTGCCCCCATGTGGTCAAAGATGGCTGCCCCCATGTGGACACAATATGGCCACCACAAGATGGCCAGCAGGGGAGGGCAGTTGGGAGCGACCAGACCTGCAAGGGAGGGCAGTTGGGGGTGATCAAGCCTGCAGGGGAGGGCAGTTAGAAGTGACCAGGCAGGTAGAGGAGGGAAATTGGGGGCGACCAGGCCTGCAGGGAAGGGCAGTTGGGGTTCCCAGGCCTGCAGGGGAGAGCAGTTGGGGGGGACCAGGCCTGCAAGGGAGCACAGTTAGGGACAAACAGGCTGGCAGGGGAGCAGTTAGGCATCAATCAGGCTGGCAGGGGAGTGGTTAGGGGGTGATCAGGCTGGCAGGCAGAAGTGGTTAGGGGCAATCAGGAAGGCAGGCAGGTAAGCAGTTGGGAGCCAGCAGTCCTAGATTGTGAGAGGAGTCCCAGATTGGAGAAGGTGCAGGCTGGGCTGAGGGACACACACCCCCGTGCGCAAATTTTGTGCACTGGGCCTCTAGTATTTAAATAAAAGTCAAATGCATAAAATTAGGTCTGATTATATTTGAATAGAATGACTGTTGTGGTTTGGAAATTGGGTAGAAAATAAGAATATAATAGAATTTGGCAGGAGGTAAATAAATACAATTTATATATCTCTGATGAGAATAAGAGATTCTCTGAGTGTGGTTCTTTGAAATGTAACTCTTGCAAGCTATTAGAACCATCTGGGCTTAGTTAAGAGAAATAACACCAGGAGAACAACAATATAATCTCTTTCTACATTATAGCTATGAATTCCTTGAGTTGACTCTAAATAAAATGGGGTCTAAGTAGATTCCTTAATACATTTTGCTAATTGCTTCATAGTTACATTTTATGGAATCAGAAACAATATAACACAGGCCCTAAATGTTTAAACTTTGGAGGTGCCATTCCTATTTAGACTTTATCACCTACTAACTATATAAACATGACAAATTATTTAACACTCTTAGCAGTTATTGTTTTTTGATGTTGTTATTGTTGCCTTTTTATTTATTTATTTTTGGTGAAGATTAAATAGCATTATACAAGTGAAGAGTTTATCACATTATAATACTAAAAAGATGTTAATGACATTATTACTAGAATTATGTACAAAGTGGTAAAAATTCTAAAATAGAATATTTGAAAAGCAGAATACCATGGACTATAAAATATATATTTTTACAAAGACATGGCCATACATGAATTGTTGAAACTCCTATTGGCTTTTACTCCAAGGAAAATCTATTAAAGCTAAAATATTCATGTTCTATTTATCATGATGGATTCTTTTGATTAAATAATTAACAAAATCAAAGGGTCTATTGAATTCTAAGTTTATGATAAGTATGACAACACTGTCAATTCTAGCTGTTTTTCCCCCCAAAGTCACCATTCCATAGGTAACCCTACTCCATCCAATTAAGTAACCTCCTTCCCTATGGCACTACACTTTGCTGCTTTCTTTCTTCTTTAGTCCTATAAATACACTGGCACCTGGCCTTTAACACTTATTTCTCTCCATTTGTCCTCTTCACACTTTAGCATGGCTAACTTCTATCAACTAGATTTCAAGTCCTCCAAGAAGCCTGTTGGGGTCATGCACATCCACAATGCCCAGCAGCATCAAATACTTTCCCTACTAGAACATAAATCCCTATTTTGTAATTGCATTTAACTTGCCAGATTGACTCCCTAGATCAGTGATATTCAGTGATTTCAGCCCTATTAACATTTTGGATTGGGTGGATCTTAATTTGTGTAGGTAAAAGGAGAACTAGCCTGTGTATTATAGGATATTCAGCAGTATTCCTGGCTTCTAACTATTAGATGCTGGCAGCAATTACTTTCATCCTTATTATGACATCCAAATAAATTTGCAGTCATTGCCAAATGTTTCTGGGGAGAAAATTGATCCTGGTTGAAAATCACTACAACAGAAAAATGATTCTCAATCATGCTGTCTTAGGAGAGTCTGTTTCAATTGATTGTGTTTGAGATGAAACTTGATCAGGATTCAAAATAAAGAATAAGACAAAAGAAAAAATACACTTAGCTTGTATTAATCACAAAAGAAAGATCTCTATCTTAGCTGTGGACTATTACCAGTACATAATAAAACCTGACACTTTGGGGACAATTATTAGATATTTTGGTATGATGAAATGAATAAATTTAGCTATCTGTGCTTATCTATATCACATACGTGATTGCACATTTTATTGTCATTCTCTAATTTTTATTATCTCTTTGTTACACACTCCTTGCAAGAATTTGTCTTTATATTTCCACAAGAAGCCCAGTGCATGAAAACTCATGCACTTGGGGTGGTCACTCAGCCCGGACTATGCCCTCTCGCAGTCCAGGACCCCTCAGGGAATGTCCACTACTTGCCAGCTTCCCAGGGGATCAGGCCTAAGCTGGCAGTCAGACATTCCTCTGGCAGCCCGGGAGCCCTCAGGGGTTGTCTGACTAACGGCTTAGGGCCCCTAAGCCGTTAGTCGGACATCCTTGGGGCTGCTGCAGAATTGGAAGAGGCTCCCGCCACCACCGCTGCACTGGCCAATCATGAACCGGCTTCTGGCTGAGCAGTGTTCCCCCTGTGGAAGTGCAGTGACCACCAGGGGCAGCTCCTGCATTGAGCATCTGTTCCCTGGTTGTCAGTGCACATCATAGTGACCGGTTGTTCCTGGTCATTCCGCCTTTATGGTCAATTTGTATATTACCCTTTTATTATATAGGATTCTATTGTAGTACATTATATATATTTAACTTTTTGTTGTTTTTAATCTTCAACCAAGGATATTTTTTCCATTGATTTTTAGAGAGAGTGGAAGCTAGGAAGGAAGAGAGAGAGGGAGAAAGAAAGAGAGAGAGAGAAAAGGAGAAGCAGAGAAAGGGAGAGAGAAAGAGAGAGGAAATCAATGTGTCACACTGATTGGTTGCCTCCCCCATATGCCCCAACCAGGGGCAGGGGTTGAACCTGCAACCCAGGTACATGCCCTTGATCAGGAATCAGATGCTCTGAACACTAAGCCACATTGGCTCGGGTCGTGGTCGGCAAACTGTGGCTCGCGAGCCACACGCAGTTCTTTGGCCCCTTGAGTGTGGCTCTTCCACAAAATACCACGACCTGGGAGAGTCTATTTTGAAGAAGTGGCGTTAGAGGAAGTTTAAGTTTATAAAATTTGGCTCTCAAAAGACATTTCAATCGTTTACTGTTGATATTTGGCTCTGTTGACTAATGAGTTTGCCAACCACCCGCTAGGGTTATTTAATAGCTAATATGTATTTTTGAAAGGATATATGAATGAGTTAATGAATAACTGCAGGAACCTTCTTTGTTCCTTTTGTGGCAGAGACTGCTGGATGAAGTTTTCTATTATCAATAAAAGTTTGGCCATTCGATATCTATTCTCTTTTTCTCAAGCAAAACAACAAAATTGATTTTATTAGAGAAAGAATATTCCAGTTTAAGGACTATATTTTCTAGCCTTTTTGTAGCTGGGTGTGGTTATGAGAATACATCTGGCCAGTGAGATGCATGAAGAAATTGTTGAATGTGGTTTCTGGAGAAGCTCATTAAGAGTAAGGGGAAAAAATGACACATCTTTTTCTATGTTTCATTTTCTTATTTTCTTGCTCCCTAATACAAACGGCTGGAGATCCAGATGCTATCTTTGACTATGAAATGACTTTAGAATAAAGGTAATTTGGTCAAGATAGGAAGCAATAACCATAATCATGTGTTACCATACCAGTTCAGATTGTTCACCTTTAAATTTGGTTGAGAGAAAAATAAATTCAGTCTAGTTTCTGATCTTTGTTACTAACAGCTTAATACAATTTGTAGCTACTACAATAGTCAATAGAACACTATTGAAAAGCCTATTGTTTATCTTTCATTATAGTAAGCACTTTTCATGGGAAAAGGGCATACATTTTAATTGTTTCATTTTATCATAATGCTTATGAGTACTGATATATCACCCTATGATTTGGGCACATGTATTGATCTGGTTTCTTATATTAAACTATTGTGTTCCTTTATAAAAATGAAGTCAAGTGTTTTGTTTTGTTTTTCAGAATTACAAAGATGCCTTTAATACATGTCTAGATTGCACTTCACATTGTTCAATTGCCTTTAACGGAATTTTCTTGCTGTTAATTTGTTGTTCATGTAAGATTGCCTTCTTTCAGAGTTTTTCGTAAAGATTGCCAACTACACATACAAAGAAAATGATTGACATGCCTGCTGTTAAGTAGTTGCTTTTAGAAAAATGAATCTTTTCTTTCCATTAAAATTCAGTTACTTAAATTCACCCAAATGGAATGGAAATTGCCCTTTCAACTAATTATACACTTGAAAATGTTCACTTAAGGATAAATGTCTATTGGTAATTACACTCAATATCCACCATCTTTATGATGTAAAAAAGTAATTTTCCAATATTCTATTGGATATTTAAATGGTAAAATTGTGAAAATATTTTAAGATTTTAGTGAGAGAACTCTAAAATATTTGTAGGCCTCAGATTCTCCCACTAATTGCTTAAAAGTATGCACTCAATAGCATGAACCCTCATTCCCTCTCAGCTCCCCAAAATATAAAAGTAATAAGAAACTTTGTTAATTTATTTTCTCATAAAAGTTACATTGTATTTTTTCAAAAATGTGAAAGCTGCACTTTTGTTCCTCTCTTACATCTCATTCATGTGTTTGGGTATTATTTTCTCTTTCATAGGTAAATAAGAAATATGTTATTCTAAAGGAGAAAAATAAGAAAATTTTTGAGTAGGAGATGAAATTTGAATCAGTTCCATAATGAATAGAGCAGTGATCATTTGGAAGGCAGATTACTTAGAACAATAATAGGAATGGAGAATACATTGCCACATTATAGTCATTGTAAAAAAAAAAAAGTAATATAGTACATTTAATCCAGCTGTTTTAAACCAAATAAAAACAATTAATTGTGTGGTAGTTCTAAAAGATCTTAGGTACAATTTTGTTATTAACCTATTGATAATATAATAGGAAGACAACTTTAATTTTTAACTTTTATATACCTTATTATTACTTGGAATATATTTACAACATACTGGGTGGGTAGAGTTGTTTGAAATTCATATGAAGATTACATTCTATTAGATACAAAAAAGGCATTTTAGCGTATTGAAAAACATGATCCTCAGTTCAGGAAATTATAAACATTACTTTCTTCAGTGTTTTTATGAGGACTATAATTAATGTTTTTCTGAATATATTTTATCTAGACTAGGTGAAATTTATTAGGCAGAGTGTGTGGCATGATAAGTAGAGAAAGAAAGCACCTGAAAAAGAGACCACAGAGGCAGTGGGGAAATTAGGAACAATGAATTAAAAGTATTTGGGGAAGTGAGTTCTCAACACTGTAAAAAATTACTAAAAAGATAAGCAAGACTGATGAAGCTTTAGCCAGACTCATCAAGAAACAAAGAGAGACAGAGAAAACAAACAAACAAACAAACAAAAAAAACAATACAAAAGATCAACAAAACCAAGAGCTGGTTCTTTGAAAGGATAAACAAGATTGATGAACCTCTAGCCAGGCACACCAAGAAGCAGAGAGGACCCAAATAAACAAAATCAGAAATGAAAGAGGAGAAATAACAACAGATCTCACAGAAATACAAATGATTATGAAAAATACTATGAACAACTCTATTCCAACAAAATGGACAACTTAGATGAAATGGACATATTCTTAGAAAAATACAATCTCCCAAAACTCAATCAGGAAGAATAAAAAACCTGAATAGGCCAATAACTACCAAAGAAATTGAAGCAGTGATCAAAAATCTTCAGCAAACAAAAGACCTGGTCTGGATGGCTTTACCGGGGAGTTCTACCAAGCATTCAAAGAAGAACTAAAACCTATCCTCCTCAGACTATTCCAAAAAATTCAAGAGGAAGCAACATTTCCAAGCACTTTCTATGAAGCCAGCATTAACCTCATTCCAAAATCAGATAAAGACACGACTAAAAAAAGAGAACTAAAGGCCCTCATGAACATAGATGCCAAAATCCTCAACAAAATTCTAGCAAATCAGATTCAGCATTATATTAGAAATATCATACACCATGACCAGTGAAATTTATTCCAGGGAAGCAAAGGTGGTATAATATCTGCAAATCAATAAATGTGATACATCACATAAAGAAACTGAGAGACAAAAATCAGATAATCATATCAATCGAAGAAGAAAAAGCATTTGACAAAATCCAAAACCTTTTCTTGATAAAAACTCTCAGCAAAGTGGGAATAGAGGGATAATACCTCAACATAATAAAAGCCATATATGACAGACGTACAGCCAACATCATACTCAACGGGCAAAAACTAAACTCATTTCCCCTGAGAATGGGAACAAGACAGGGATGCCCACTTTCACCACTCCTGTTTGGTATAGTACTGAAAGTGCTAGCCATAGCGACCAGACAAAAAGAAGAAATAAAAGACATCCAAATTGGAAAGGAAGAAGTAAAACTGTCTTTATTCGCAGATGACATGATACTATACATAGAAAACAACAAAGACTCCGTCAAAAATCTACTAGACCTAATAAATGAATTTGGCAATGTAGCAGGATATAAAATTAACACTCAGAAATCTATGGCCTTTTTATATACCAACTAGAGGCCTGGTGCACGGAGGTCCCTCAGCCCAACCTGCACCCTCTACAATCCAGGAGCTCTCGGAGGATATCCTACTGATGGCTTAGGCCCACTCCCCATGGTTCTCTGCTCTCTGTGGGGCCTGGAGGTTTCCCTGCAGCCATGGAGATGAAGCCCCCATGCCCTGCTGTCGCTCTTTGCCTGCTGCCGCCATGTGCCATGTGAAGGAAGCCCCAATGCCCTGCAGTGTGCTCTGTCTGCCGGGCCTGGGGGCTTCCCAGACACAGACACACTAAGGAATCCCCCATGCCCTGTTGTCCAGGCTCTGTCTGCGGGGCCTGGGGGTGTTCCCACCACCACTGCCCACTAAGGAAGCCCCCAAGCCCTGCTGTCTGGGCTCTGTCTGCCATGTCTGGGGACTTCCCTGCCACTGCCCCACTAAGGAAGCCACCATGCCCGGCTTTGCAGGGCCTGGCGGCTTCCCGGCTGCCGAGATCAGGAAGCCACCATGCCCTGCTCTGCTGGCACTGGAGTCTTCCCGATCACCTCGGCGACCATCAGGAAGACGCCATGCCCTGCTCCTCCACCAGCTCTGTGTGCGCAGGGCCTGGTGTCTTCCCGATCACCACGGCGACCATCAGGAAGACTCCATGCCCTGCTCCTCCTCTGGTTCCGTGTGTGCAGGGCCTGGCGACTTCCCGATTGCCCTGGCGACAGGCCCTGCTCCTCCGCCGGCTCCTTGTGTGCAGGGCCTGGCGTCTTCCCAATCGCCGTGGAGACCATCAGGAAGACGCCATGCCCTGCTTCTCCGCCGGCTCCGTGTATGCAGGGCCTGGCGTCTTCCCGATCGCCGCGGAGACCACCAGGAAGATGCCATGCCCTGCTCCTCCACCAGCTCCGTGTGTGCAGGGCCTGGCGGCTTCCCGCTGCCGCAACACTAAGGAAGCAACCATGCCCTGCTCTCAGTGCTCTATTTGCTGGTGGGACAGGCCAGACACTCCAGCAGCGGGGCTGAGGGGACTGGGTGCCGCCATCTTGTGGGTATGGGGACCGCCATTTTTGTCGTGGAGTGATGCTTAATTTGCATATTACTCTATTATTAGATAGGATAATGAACTCAAAGAAAGAGAAATGAAAACAAACAACACAATCCTATTTACCATTGCACCAAAAAAACTAACATACCTAGGAATAAACTTAACTAAGGACATAAAAGACCTATACTTGGGAAAACTGCAGGACATTGAAAAAAGATATAGAGGAAGATATAAACAAATAGAAGAACATATCATATTCATGGATTGGTAGAATCAACATCATTAAAATGTCCATACTACCCAAAGCAATCTAAAGATTCAATGCAATCCCCTTTAATATACCAATGGCATACTTCAAAGATCTAGAACAAACTCTCCAAAAATTCATCTGGAATGAAAAAAAAAGACCCAATGTAATACTTTAAACAATAAAGTAAATAAATAAATAAATAAATAAAACAAAAAAAAGACCCAGAATAGCCAGAGCAATCCTGAGAAAGAAGAAAGTTGGAGGGATCACATTACCAGATATCGAGCTATATTACCAAGCAATGGTTCTCAAAACTTCCTGGTACTGGCACAAGAACAGTCATATAGACCAATGGAAGAGAACAGAGAACCCAGAAATCAACCCAAGCCATTATGTTCAATTAATATTTGACAAAGGGGGAAAAAGCATACAATGGAATCAAGACAGTCTCTTCAATAAATTGTGTTGGGAAATTTGGTCAGATACAGTTTTCATTTTCAAAAAAATGAAACTAGATCACCAACTTACACCATACACAAAAACAAACTCAAAATGGATAAAGAACTTACATGTAAGACTGGAAACTATAAAAATTCCACTAGACTCCATATGCCGCAAAATCTCAGACATATGTCGTAGCAATATCTTTACAGACGCAGCCCCTCTAGGGAAATGGAGACTAAAGAGAAAATAAACAAATGGGACTACATCAAAATAAAAAGCTTCTGCACAGCAAAGTAAACCATCAACAAAACAACAAGAAAGCCCAATTCATGAGAGAACATATTTGCCAATGATATCTCCAATAAGGGTTTAATCTCCAAAATTTACAGAGAACTCATACAACTTAATAAAAGGAATATAAACATTCCAATCAAAAAAATAGGCAAAGGGCCGAAACCGGTTTGGCTCAGTGGATAGAGCGTCGGCCTGCGGACTCAAGGGTCCTGGGTTCGATTCCGGTCAAGGGCATGTACCTTGGTTGCGGGCACATCCCCAGTAGGGGGTGTGCAGGAGGCAGCTGATCGATGTTTCTCTCTCATCGATGTTTCTGACTCTCTATCCCTCTCTCTTCCTCTCTGTAAAAAATCAATAAAATATATTTTAAAAAAAAATTCAAAAAAAAAAATAGGCAAAGGATCTGAATAGACACTTTTTGAAAGAAGACATACAGAAGGCTCAGAGACATATGAAAACATGCTCCAAGTCATTAATCATCCGAGAGATGCAAATCAAAACATATGCTGGCAAGGATGTGGAGAAAAAGGAACCCTGGTGCACTGCTGCTGGGAATGCAGACTGGTGCAGCCACTGTGGAAGATAGTATAGCTTCCTCAAAAAGTTAAAAATGGAACTCCCATTTGACCCAGTAATACCACTTCTAGGAATATATCCCAAGAAACCAGAAACACCAATCAGAAAGGATATATGCACCCCTATGTTCATAGCGGCACAATTTACAATAGACAAGATTTGGAAACAGCCTTAGTGCCCATCAGCAGATAAGTGGATTAGAAAACTGTGGTGCAGAGAATGAATGGCTGCAGCAGCTGCCACTGCTGCTGAGGGGGAGGCAGAGGCTCCAGCGCAGGGGGGTGCACCCCGGGCCCAGGTCCGGCCCCAGCTACCGCTATGGGGCTTGCCAGGAGCCCCCGTAGCGCGGCCATGGCCCAGACCCTGCAGATGGAGATCCCAAACTGAGCAACAGCATTCTGGATTGCCTGAATGTGCAGCGCTTCAAGGCCTGTACTGTGATGTGTCAGTGGTGGTCAAAGGCTATGCCTTCAAGGCCCACCAGGCCGTACTTGCTGCTAGCAGCTCCTACTTCTGGGATGTGTTCAGCAGCAGCCGGAACGCTGTGGTAGAGCTGCTGGCGGCTGTGCAGCCCCAGTCCTTCGAACAAATCTTCAGCTTCTTCTACACTGGCCAGCTGAGCATTAATATGGGGGACCAGTTCTTGCTCATGTACATGGCTGGCTTCCTGCAGATCCAGGAGATCATGGAGAAGGGCACTGAGTTCTTCCTTAAGGTGAGCTCTCCCAGCTGTGATTCCCAGGGCCTGCATGCTGAGGAAACACCGTCTTCGCAGCACCCCGTTGTCCCTGATGTCCCATGTCAAGACAGAGCAGCAGGAGTCGGACTCTGTGCAGTGCACGCCCATGGCCAAGTGGCTGTGGGACAGCAGCCAGAAGGAGGCCGGGGTTGGCCACAGCAGTGGTGGCAATGGTAGCGGAAAAATGGCCAGGTTCTCCACATTAGACCTGGCTGCCAGCCGGCCACCTCAGCAGGCCTGGGCTGCTGCAGCAGCAGCCACAGCAGGGGGCGTGGTGAGCGGGCCCAGCATGTCTGAGCGGACCAGCCCTGGTACCTCGAGTGCCTGTACTACCGACAGCCCAGGCTCCTATCACAATGAGGAGGACGAGGAGGAGGATGCGGACGAGGAGGACACAGACCAGCAATACCGGCAGATCTGCAACATGTACACCATGTATAGCATGATGAATGTCTTTGGCCAAGAAGGTGGAGGCCCTCCCTGAGCAAATGACCCCTGAATCCCGGAATTTCGTCCAGGTGCGGCAAGACTTGGCATCTCTCCCAGCTGAACTCATCAACCAGATCGGTAACTGCTGCCACCCCAAGCTCTATGATGAGGGCGACCCCTCTGAGAAGCTAGAGCTGGTGACAGGCACCACTGTGTACATCACAAGGTCACAGCTCATGAACTGCCATGTCCGTGCAGGCACACGGCACAAGGTCCTGCTGCGGCGCCTCCTGGCCTCCTTCTTTGACCAGAACACACTGGCTAACAGCTGTGGCACTGGCATCCGCTCTTCCACCAAGGACCCCAGATACAAACCGCTGGATAGTCGCATCCTCCATGCTGTCAAGTACTACTGCCAGAACTCTGCTCCGAACTTCAAGGAGAGCGAAATGAATGCCATTGTGGCTGACATGTGCACCAATGCCTGACGCGTCATGTGGAAGAGCTGGGTTCCCAAGGGGAAGCCACCTGAGGGTGATACTGTTATGCCCAGAGTTCGGGGTCCCCGATAATCAACCACCAGGGAGCTTTTTCTCCGATGCAAAAGCAGAGTGTTTATTGAAACCCGGGTTTGGCTCCCGGCCTCTTTCTGGCATAGCAGTGAGACCAAAGAGAGAGAGAGCCCCGGGAGAGTGACAGGTTATAAAGGGTTGGTCATTTGGGTGGGCTTAGGGAAGTGACGTGGGTTACAGAGATTGCCTAATTTGAACTGAGTCTACTTCTCTACATTCCTATTGGCAGGTTTATGCAACTGTTACATTCTCGTGGTTTTCTAAGAAAAAGGAGTCATATACATAGTTACACAGGATGGAGGGTACAGTACATTTTGTGCTGTCCTGCTCTGCCCTTTCATACCCCCTTGTCTTGGGACACCCGGCTCAATCATGAGATGGTTTGCATTTCTACTTTGTCTCTTACTTCTGGCCAAGGCCTCTAGTACTACAGTCCCCAAAAGTACTGTCCTCAGTGAAGTCCAGTTCCTCTCCTGCAGGTGTCGAGTTTCCTCCTGGCCTGCGTGGAGCCCAGGCTAGGGATCACACGGGTGGTTGCCAGGATCCAAGCTGTTTCCTGGTGCAGGAGCTGGGAGTGGTGTAGCCAGGTCTGAACGCCGTCTACTTCAACAGCCGTGGGCATGCTCAGGATAACAGTGTAGTGTCCCTTTCAGGTTGGGGTGAGTCCTTGGGCAGTGAACTTCTTTACCCACACCGAGTCCCTGGGCTGGAAGGGATGTACAGGGTCCGCAGTGGGCACTGGCAGAGCATCGCGAACAAGCTTATGGGTGGCTCTCTGGGTATACTGCAGAGCCTGTAAGGACTTGAGTAAGGGAATGGTTATGAATTCCAGCTTTCAGTTTCTCCCTGACCCTGGAAAGGAGGGGAGAGGGAGGTCTATCATACATGATCTCTAAAAGGGGGAAACCCCTTCTGGTAGGGGTACACCTGGCCCATAAGAGGGTGAAGGGCAGGAGGTTGGTCCAGTTTTCACGGGTTTCTAGGATAAATTTAGTTAAATTCTTTTTTTTTTTGAGTCTTGCTCATGCCTGTCCTAAGGCTTGAGCTATATTTTGAGATATCTTGGCTACAAAGGCGGGGCTGTTATCTGATCCTATGACTACTGGCAGCCTGAATCTAGGTATAATCTCCTGGCAACTATAGAGGCAGTTTCTGTCCTAGTGGGGTATGCTTCAACCCAACCCGAGAAGGTGTCTATGAGAACTAGCAGGTACTTGTATTCTGATGCTGGTGGCTTAATTTCTTTGAAATCTACCTCCTAATGCTCTCCTGGGGATTTTCCCTGGGTCCCGAATTCCCAGGGGGACCTTCTTACCTTGCTTAGTATTTACCTGTGCACAGACAGTACTTCTAGTGACTATGCTTTTAATTACCTTATCTACACCCATGTTGGTAGCCTGGTGTAATTGGGCAACTAACGTCCGACCTATAGCCTCTGGGACCAACAGTCTGTCATCTGGTAGGGTATACCAACCATCCGGTCCTTTGATGGCTTGCTTCTGTTCTGCCAATTCCTCTTTTTGTTTGGTGTAAGAGGGGGTCTGCGTAGGTCCAGGTCCGGCAGGGTTACTAAAACTTGTAAAGGCCCCACTGGTTTTTGGACGGCTTCCTTGGCAGTTTGGTCTGTGGCTCTATTTCCTCTGGCTTCAATTGTCTCCCCTTTCTGATGTCCTTTGCAGTGCACTATTGCAACTGCCCTTGGGAGCCAGATGACCTTTAACAAGGCTAAAATCTCTTCCTTATTTTTAATGTCCTTTTTCACTGCAGTTGGTAACCCTCTTTCCTGGTGGATGGCACTGTGTCCCCATCGGAGGGCCTGAATTAAGGCCAAAAGCTCGACTTTTTGTGCCATGGTTCCCCTATTCAGGGACTGTGCCCAAATGGTGCAGTCCAGGGTGACTACCGCTGCTCCTGCATATCGGATGCCATCCTGAACATAACTGCTCCCAACCGTGAACAGTACCTTGTCTGGTGATGATAGGGGGACATCTGTCAGGTCTGGGCGAGCCATTTGTACTGCGTCTGTTACCTCTGTGCAGTCATGAATGGGTTCCTCTGGATCATCATATGGAAGCAGGCTAGCAGGGTTGATGGCCAGTGTCTTATGGAACCGGATGCAGGGCTGGTCTAGGAGAAGAGCTTGGCACTGGGTGATCCTGGTGTTTGATATCTATCTCTCCGGAGCGCTTCGAAGGAGGGCCTCCACACCATGGGGTGTTGTCAGGGCTAGTTCCTGGCCCAGAGTCTGCTTATCTGCCTCCTTTACCAGCAATGCTGTGGTGGCCACTGCCCGGAGGCACGCTGGCCACCTTGCTACCACAGGGTCTAGCCTCTTAGACAGATAGGCAACAGGACTCTTCCAGGGACTTAGAGTCTGAGTGAGAACCCCTTTGGCAATGCCCCTTACCTCACTCACGTAGAGGTGGAAGGGCTTCATGACTTCCGGCAAGGCTAGGGCAGGTGCTGAGATAAGAGCCTTTTTTTAGCTCCTCAAAGGCCCGTTGTTCCACTTCGGTCCAGTTCAGGGGCTGCGTTACCCTAGTACTTGAGTATAGAGGTTTAGCAATCTCCGCCAACCCTAGTCTACAGTCCTCCTTGATGTCTAAGGAAAACAGGCAATTTGTCCGGTGGCTCCCTCGACTGATGTCTTCTTAGAGGTTATGGGTCCCATCGGCTCTGTCAAGACTGAATAGGCTGCCCCACTGTCCACCAGGAAACTAACAGGTTTGCCCCCCACTTGTAAGGTTACCCTGGGGGCTTAATGGAAAGGAACCCCGGTCCTGTCAGTCCTTTTCCTCTAAGTTAAAGACCCTTGGAGTCTGAGTCTCCCCTTTCTGCTTCTCTAGCTAACCAGCCAGGACATTTTCTCTTCCAGTGCCTCTGCTTCTTACAATAGGCATATTAATTCCTTCCTATTTGCTGCTGGCCTTTTCTTCCTTCCAACATTTCTCTGTTCACCTTCTCACCACATATACAAACCTTCACAAATTTCACAATTTCAAATTAGCCTTCAAACTTTCTTTCTATGTCCTTCAAAAATGCATAACCATGCCTCAAACCTTCTAAAATATTTAGAAAAGGCAGAGGGAGAAGGGAGCAGGCCCAGCAGCTTGAATTTCAAACTGCCACATTTTTCCTATAGATAAGAATCTCAGATTCTGATAAGCCTGGAAAGGGGAATGGGGGAATTTCTAGCTGCCGTCTTTAAGCCCTCTAACAGAACACAGTGAAAAGTGTCCAAGGAGTCGCTGAGGGTTCTTGAATCTCATTGGGGCAGAGGGGGTCACAAGGGAATTTCCCTCCTCATTGCTGCCTCTAGCTACTCAAAACAACCCCTGGAGGGGATGGACACTGGGTGGGCGGAGGCAGGGAGTGCAGCGGCACGGATCCCAGGTGGTGAAGGAAGGGTCCCACCAAGGCTTTTTCATCTGGCAATCCACTCTCTGTTCCCACTGGGAAAAGCGCTTGCCTCCTGCCAATGAAGGTGGCATGGGGGAACCGGTGACTCCTACACTGTAATCAGACTCCCTGACCTTTCTGAAAAGCCACTCTGCTTGAGTGTGTTTCTATTAAAAATTACCTATTTTAAAATTATAACTTAAGAGTTGCCACACACACACAAGGACCAAGTGGCCCATAAAATATTTTCCTTTTCTTTCAAAGGTTTTACAATGTATATTAATCACATCAAACTTAATGGCCAATTGAGACAAACACTTCTGAGACCGTTCCTCCACCACTGATTAAGACTGAGTGGTGGCAGGTGTTAGAAATAAGATTCATTTAGGTTTTGAGCTTGCTGGGCAGACTTGGTGACTTTGCCAGCTCCAGCTTCCTTCTTATAGTTAATTTTAGAATGTGGTCCCTGCTTTAAATCTCTTTGGACTACAATTGTTACAACTTCATATCTTCAAATTAATAAACATAGACAGAAATGTTGTTAGGCAGGCTGATTCCCCCTCTGACAGAGAGAAAACACCCCTGGGAAAAAAGAATCCCAGTGGCCACTCGGGGGGGATGCTACCCGTCAGAGCACTCAGCCTTTAACAAATTAAATGTTTCTTATTTCTTTTCACAGACTTCTATATATGAACAAATAATTATAACCAGGCAGACAAACAAAATATCAAACAAACATCTGTCCTTATATCATTTCAGAAAACAAGTATTCTTACATTCTTGGGATCTGAGCAGATAACAGGAACACTGCTTCTAAGTCCCCTGATGGGGGCCTCCCTTTCTCACATCCTAGGACAGAATTCCTGACTCATGTTGGACAAAGGAAACAAGATTAATAGACTTGCAAACTCCTCGGCCCGTCACAGCCGCTTTTTCTGGCTTCTGCCACAGGCCAGTGGGCGGGGCCAGTGTGTTGAAGGAAAAAGTTAAAACCATTCAATGTCCTCTAAGAGGATTTCAACTAACTGACAACAAATTGACAAAACCTTGACAAATCAAAACTCAACAAATAATACACACATAGAGCCCAAATATGACAGAAAACATAAGACAAAAAGACAAAACAAACAGTCCTGATACCAACATGACAAAACACAAAACAAACACCTGTTGAGAGGGAGAGCCTCCAGCCCCTTCGGGGGGGTCCCTCTCTCCTCTCGCAGGAGGAGATTTCTTACGAGCTGAAAGCCTGGATGGCCTCCTGAAAGAAAAGATCTTTAATCTAGTTACAGATGCTATTAGAATCAGAATGAGAGAGGAAGGGAAAGATCAGGTTATGTCCTCTATGAGGATCCTAATAACTGAAAACAGTAAGTTAAACAAACGGTTAACGGGGTCTATAAAGAGTTAATAATAACTTTAGCCTTGGTTACACATTGGACTATGATGTCACAGGCAGGGACAGGGCCTGTAAATCTCTCCACCCTGTGAAGCTGTTAGCCGGGAGTGTCCGAGCACCAAAAGAGATAAGAAAGCTATAAATAAAAGTTCTCTTAAACGTTATAAATGTCTACTTTTAAACCAACCCTAGGACTCTAAAATTCAATTTAATACAGTAAATTCACAAATCAGAGAAAACTGAAACCTTTACTTATACAAACAGAGGAATTTTTATCAGCTAAGTGGGATGATTCCCTCTCTGATGGAGAACAAAGGACTCTGAGAAAAAGGTGTCTCAGCAGCTGCTAAAGAACTTTGTATTCCGTCACAGCAGGTCCGCCCTATCTTTAAATAAGTTAAACAGCAGAAAGAGATAACAAATACTTTCACATTTATATTTATATACTAAACAGTCTGAGTTTTTGACTCCTACTAGATATTTACCAGAGTTTAAACAGTCACCTGATTCCTGACTCCTGATTAATTTGCCTGAGGAAGCTCTATGGCCTCCGGGGGAGGGGGGGGGGGAGATTAAGCTCCCCTTTCCACTCACTTGGAGTGGACTGAGTCTGTCCTATAATGTCCGTCCAGTAAGTCCACAGAAGTACACAGAAAGACACAGAAACCAAACAGACAAAGACACCCAGGAACAGCCTTCCGACTCCACGGAAGCAAAACTGAAAACTGGACGATGGCCGTGCGCCAACCAGCGGGAGCGACCCGCTTCGTCCCAGAGGTTTGAGGGGAAGCCACTCCCCTCCAGATGGAGGTTTTTACGACCCTCCAGACGGAGGATCAGAGCGTCCTCTGACTCCTCCTGCCCGAGGTCTGCCAGTGTGTCCACTTAGACCTTTTCAGGCACTACAGGCTTCAGAAGCGAGCTCGCACAGAACAGAACAGACAATGTACAGACACTTACCGCAGTCAGTCAGACTCTCTGGATCGGGGTCCCTCGTGGGTATTGGGGTCCTGGGTGAGCCCCCAAATGTTATGCCCAGAGTTCGGGGTCCCCAATAATCAACCACCATGGAGCCTTTTCTCCAATGCAAAAGCAAAGAGTCTTTATTCAAACCCAGGTTTTTCTCCCGGCCTCTTTCTGGCATAGCAGTGAGACCAAAGAGAGAGAGCCCCGGGAGAGTGATAGGTTATAAAGGGTTGGTCATTTGGGTGGGCTTAGGGAAGTGACGTGGGTTACAGAGATTGCCTAATTTGGACTGAATCTACTTCTCTACATTCCTATTGGCAGGTTTATGCAACTATTACATTCTCGCGGTTTTCTAAGAAAAAGGAGTCATATACATAGTTACACAGGATGGAGGGTACAGTACATTTTGTGCTGTCCTGCTCTGCCCTTTCAATACCTACACCACCTTCATCAGTGACACAGGCAAGCTGAAGCCGGACAAGATGGGTGTGGAGCTCAGCTTTGAAACAGCCAGCCATGATGGTGAGGCTGGCCTCTCAGCCGAGGCCCTCCAGTAACCCCCATCAAGCCCTCCATGAGGTCATCACACTCCCCCTCCTGTCACCCACCCACCCACCATCTTGGTCACGAGCTACTACTGTCTTTCCCTCCTCAGGACTCGCAGGGTATGCTGCATACTCCAGCTCCTTGGCCTGCAGTCCCACCCCTAACCCCAATCCGAGTGGGCTGGGAGAGGGTGGCAGTGGTGCGAGCTCTGCGTGGCACTCTCTCTCTCTCTCTCTCTCTCTCTCTCTCACACCCACACACACACACACACACACACACACACACACACACACTCGTGCACAGTCAGGGAGTACTCGCTCCCCCCTCTCTTAATCCCTAGCAATTGTTTTCCCATTCCACTCAACCAGGCCTGGCAGGGGAGGGGCAGTCTAGTCCGCAGGGGCTCTGGGGTGCTCAGGACCCCTCCTGCCACCACCTCCCAGTGCTTCCACGTTTCCAAAAGCACCTTCCTGTCTCCTTCATCTGTCTCTGCATCTGGGGCTGGGGGAGGTGAGGCTGTGGGGACTGCTCTTGTGACAGCTGAGGAAACCTGAGGCTCAGAGAAATTACACGACTGACCTAAGCCGACCTAAGGTGGGAGGCGGTGGTGAGCCCAGCACCCTTCTCTCTCCCCCACCCTGTACTCAACCTCTCTTGCCCCATCAGTCCCCTCAGACCCGAGTGGGGCAGGTCCTGAGTGGGGGTACAGTGACCCAGAGTTTCTGAGAATAGGAGGAGAGGTTTTGGAGGTTCACAGGTGTGTGTGCGTGTGACTGTGGACAAATTCACTTATTAAATCTGGTAGTTATGAGGTGGATTGTGTAAGTAGAAGGATACACACATGTATCCAAAAATTGATGGCATTTGTATATATTAACAATGAACTCTCAGAAGAGAAATGAAATATTATATATATTATATAATTATATATTTTATATTTTATATATTTTATATATAATATTATATATATAATATTTTAAATATGTAAATATAATATATCATAAATATATATAATAAATATATACTAGGTGTACCAGTTAATAATGGTAGATTTTGTAATCAAAGAAAACATAATAACTTCAAGAGAAACATCAAAAGTGCTTTATTCAAAGTAATGTCTATCGCTAGCTACACATTTCCCCCATCTTTCAGGTAATTTGTGGATACTGTCCCAATAGAACTTTTCTTGTTTTGAGACAAACCATTCAAAGACCCAATTTTCCACTTCTTCATATGTTTTGAAGGGCTGCTCAGAAAGTGTGTGTGCCATCAATTGGAACAAGTTGTAATCTGAAGGAGCAAGGTCTGGTGAATATAGCGGGTGGGTTAATACTTCCCAGGCAAGATCTTTTAATGTGTCTTTAACTGGTTTTGAAGTGTGATGGTGCGTCATCATGAAGCAAAATTATTTTGCCGTCTTCTGGCCCATTCTGGTCATTTCACAATCAAAGCGTGGTTCAAATTGATTATTTGTTGTTGGTAGCTATAATATTAATGGTTTCACCTGGTTTAAGAAGCTCATAATACACCATACCTTCCTGATCCCACCAAATGCAGAGCACTGACTTCTTTACGAAGTGATTTGGCTTTGTAGTTGATGTTTATGGTTGACCTAGATCAACCCATGATTTTGTGAGTTTTGGATTCTCAAAATAAATCCACTTTTCATCGCCAGTCACAATTCGATGCAAAAAAGACTTTCTTTCATGCTATTGAAGCAACATTTTACTGATGACTTTTCGGTTTTCCATTTGTCTTTCATTCAGTTGATGTGGCACCCATTTTCCTTCCTTTAAAATCTTTCCCATTGCTTGTAAACAGTTGGAAATTATTTGCTGAGCAGTGTTTAATCTTTCTGCAAGTTGTTTTTTAGTTTGACACGCATCTTCATCTAATAATGCTTGTAATTGTTGGTCTTCAAACTTTTTCGGTTGACCTGGACGTTCTTTGTCTTTCACATCGAAATTATCACTTTTAATGGATTTAAACCAGTGTTCACAAGTATCTTGAGATGGAGCATGTTCACCATTAGCTTCCCGAAGTATATGATAACTTTTTCTTCAAAATAAAGTAATGAATCAAAACTTCCCACAAATGCTCTTTTTTTGGCATGAAATTCGACATTTTTAAGCATAAAAATATCTATGATGTTAACACCTTCAGCAAATTTGACATATGAAGTTTTGAAGCTTGCTGTCAATACAACACAATAGCATACATATCAAATCGCATATATATCAACATATGTGTAACTCCATCTATTGAAAAAATCTGCATTATTAACTGGTACATCTAATATATACTGTATATACTAGAGGCCTGGTGCACGAAATTTGTGCACTGGGGAGGGGGTCCCTCAGCCCAGCCTGCCCCCTCTCACAGACTGGGAGCCCTCAGGGGATGTCCTACTGATGGCTTAAAGCAGGCCTAAGCTGCAGCCTGGCCTCCCTCTGCAGGAGGTGACCAGGCTGATCAGGGGAAGGTGCCAGCCCTATCACCCCGCTGCTGCTGCCACTGCCTCAGTCACCAAGGTGTTTTCATTAACATGGACTCCAGTCCCTTCACCATGAAAAAATTACAACTTTTTTAGGCATTTTCAAGATGATTCTTTTATAGGATATGACATTTCTTTTTTTCTTTTTATCCTCACCTGAGGATATGTTTCCATTGATTTTTAAAAATATATATATTTTATTGATTTTTTTTACAGAGAGGAAGGGAGAGGAATAGAGAGTCAGAAACATCGATGGGAGAGAAACATCAATCAGCTGCCTCCTGCACTTCTCCCAACTGGGGATGTGCCCACAACCAAGGCACATGCCCCCAACCGGAATCGAACCTGGGACCCTTCAGTCCGCAGGCCAATGCTCTATCCACTGAGCCAAACCAGTCAGGGCTCCATTGATTTTTTGAGAGCTTGGAAGAGAGAGGGAATGACAGAGAGAAACATCAATGTGAGAGGGACACTTCAATTGGTTGCCTCCTGCATGAGCCCTGACCTGGGCCCTGTCCAGGGAGGAGCCTGCAACCTAGATACATGCCCTTGACCAGAATTGAACCCAGACCCTGCGGTCGGCAGGCCGAGGCTCTATCCATTGAGCCAAACCGGCAAGGGCAGGATATGACATTTCTTAGCCCCTCCAGCAGCGGACCTTAGTTTTTTCCTCCAGGAGTGTGGTGGAAAAACCCTAGATCACCTTCTTGGATTCTTATTACCCACATTACCAAGAACACTGTGAGTGGCAGCTTACAGGGCGCTTAGCCAATGAGCGGTTAGAAAAGGTGTTTCCTCTGCAGCTCATGCAGAGGACCCCCGGAGTTGTGTCTGCTGGGCTGTGGGCATGTCCTGAGTTGCGCAGCAGCTGCCGGGAGCACGCCCCCAGCCCAGCAACCCTGTGTTGTGTCTGCTGGGCTGCGTTGTGTCCGCAGCCCTCCCTCCCTCCATGGCCAGGACGCGGGACGCCAGTATCCCAATGCACCCCCCATACCTCCTCCCCTGCCTCTTCTTTGAGGTCTGACAGTGATTCCATGCTTCTATGTCTCTGGATCTATTTTTGTTCATCAGTTTATGTTGTTCATTATAATCCACAAATGAGTGATATCCTGTGACACTTGTCTTTCTCTGGCTGATTTCACTTAGCATAATGCTCTCCAGGTCTATCCATGCTGTTGCAAATGGTAAGAATTTTTTCTTTTTTTACAGCAGAGTAGTATTCCATTGTGTACATGTACCACAGTTGTTTGATCCTCTCATTTGCTGATGGGCATTTAGGCTGTTTCCAATGTTAGCTATTATAAATTGCGCTGCTGTGAACATAGGAGTGCAATCTTTATGATTGGTGTTTCTGGTTTCTTGGGATATATTCCTAGAAGTGGAATCACTGGGTCAAATGAGAGTTCCCTTTTTAACTTCTTGAGGAAACTCCATGTTGTTTTGCATAGAGGCTCCACCAGTCTGCATTCCCACCAGCAGTGTATGAGGGTTCCCTTTTTTCCACATCCTTGCCAGCACTTGTCATTTGTTGACTTGTTCTGACAAGTGTGAGGTGGTATCTCATTGTTGTTTTGATTTGCATCTCACAGATGATTACTGATTATGAGCATGTTTTCATAGTCTTCTTTGCTTTCTGTGTGTCTGCTTTTGAGAAGTGTCTATTGAGGTCCTTTGCCCATTTTTTGATTGGATTGCTTATCTTCTTTTTTTTATGTTGTATGACTTCCTTATAAATTTTGAAGATTAAACCCTTATCAGATGTCACATTGGCAAATATGTTCTCCCATGCAATGGGCTTTCTTGTTATTTTGTTGTTTTCTTTTGCTGTGCAGAAGCTTTTTACTTTGATGTAGCCCCATTTGTTTATTTTCTCCTTGGTTTCCATTGTCCTAAGAGATGTATCAGTAAACATCCTGCTACAGGCTATATCTGATATTTTGCTGCCTATGTATTCTTCTAAGAGTTTTATGGTTTCCATTCTTACATTTAAGTCTTTTATCCATTTTTAGTTTATTTTTGTGTATGGTGTAAGTTGGTGGTCAAGATTCATTGTTTTGCAACTATCTGTCCAAATTCCTTGCATCATTTATTAAAGACTAGTAGCCCTGTGCATAAATCCATGAGCCAGTAGCTCACTGCTGCCCTCCTGTAGTTCTCCCTACACCCCTCCTCCCATTCCCCCCTCCCCTGGCCCCCTCATAGCTTCTGCTCTGCCCCATCCTGTAGCTCTCTGCAGCCCGCTTGTAGCTTGCTGCCCCACCCTCCTGCTGATGCGTGATCCATTCGTTACGCAGTCTGTCGTTACGCTTCACGGCGTAACAACCATTTGCATATTACATCATTATTATATAGGATATTGTCTTGAGTCCATTGTATGTTCTTGCCTCCTTTGTCAAATATTAATTGATCATAATAGTTTGGGTTGATTTCTGGGTTCTGAGTTCTGTTCCATTGTTCTATATGTCTGTTCTTGTGTCAGTACCAGGCAGTTTTGAGAACAGTGGTTTGTAATATAGCTTGATATCTGGTATTGTGATCCCTCCAACTTTGTTTTTCTTTCTTAGGATTGCTGCAGCTATTCAGGGTCTTTTTTTATTCCATATGAATTTTTGGAGAGCTTGTTCTAGGTCTGTGAAATATGCACTTGGTATTTTAATGGTTATTTCACTGAATCTGTAGAGTGCTTTGGGTAATATGGACATTTTAATGATGTTGATTCTACCAATCCATGAATCCATGAATACGGTATATTCTTCCATTTTTTTTTTATGTCTTCCTTTGTCTCTTTTTCCAATATCCTGTAGTTTCTGAGTACAGCTCTTTTACCTCCTTAGTTAAGTTTATTCCTAGGTATCTTAATTTTTTTGGTGCAATGGTAAATGGGATTTTTTTGGTGTGTTTTTTTGTTTCTCTTTCTGTGAGTTCATTATTGGTGTATAAAAATCCCTTAGATTTCTGGCTGTTAATTTTGTATCATGCTATGTTGTCAAATTCAGTTATTAAATCAACTAATTTTTGATGGAGCCTTTATGGTTTTCTATGTACAATGTCATGTCATTAGGAAATAATGACAGTGTTACTTCTTCTTTACCAGTTCGGATGCCTTTTATTTCTTCTTGTCTGATTGCTATAGCTAGCACTTCCAATGCTATGTCAAACAGGAGTGGTGAGATCTTACGGGAAGTGGTTTTAGTTTTTGCCCATTGAGTATGATGTTGGCTGTAGGTTTGTCATATATGGCTTTTATTATTTTGAGGTATGATTCCTCTATTCCCACATTGTGAGAGTTTTTATCAAGAAAGGGTGTTGGATTTTGTTAAATGCTTTTTCTGCATCAATTGATATGATTATGTAATTTTTATCTTTCAATTTTTTATGCAATATATCATGTTTATTTTATTTTTTTCCTTTTTTTTAATTAAGGTATTATATGTGTACATATCTTACCATTGCTCCCCCCTACCCCACTCCCATACATATCATGTTTATTGATTTGTAGATATTGTACCAGCCTTGCATGCCAGGAATAAATCCCACTTGGTCATGGTGTATGATCTTTTTAATATATTATTGGATGCAATTTGCTTATATTTTATTGAGGATTTAAGTATGAAAGAATAGACTTTTTTAAAAAAGGATTTAAGCATGTATTTTCATCAGGGATATTGGCCTGTAATTATCTTTCTTTGTATCATCTTTATCTGGTTTTGGGATTAGAGTAATGCTGGCACATAAAAACAACATGGTAGTGTTTCATCCTCCTGAAATTTTTGGAATAGTCTGAGGAGGGTAGATTTAAGTTATTCTTAGAATGTTTGGTAAAACTCACCTGTGAAGACATCCAGATCAGGGCTCTTGTTTGCGGGAAGTTTTTTGATTAATACTTCTAGTAGTATTTCCTCAGTAGTTATCAGTATATTTAAATTTTCTGATTCTTCCTGATTGAGTTTTTTTTAAATATATATTTTATTGATTTTGTACAGAGAGGAAGGGAGCAGGATAGAGAGTTAGAAACATCGATGAGAGAGAAACATCGATCAGCTGCCTCCTGCACACTCCCTACTGGGTATGTGCCAGCAACCAAGGTACATGCCCTTGACCAGAATCAAACCTGGGACCCTTGAGTCCGCAGGCCGACACTCTATCCACTGAGCCAAACTGGTTAGGGCTTGATTGAGTTTTGGAAGATTATATTTTTATAGGAAAATGTCCATGTCATCTGAGTAATTCAGTTTGTTGGAATAGAGTTTTTCATAGTATTTTTATTACAATCCTTTGTATTTCTGTTAGGTCAGTTGTTACTTCACCTCTTTCATTTCTGATTTTGTTTATTTGGGTCCTCTCTCTTTGCTACTTGGTGAGCCTGGCTAGAGGTTCATCAATCTTGTTTATCCTTTCAAAGAACCAGCTCTTGGTTTCATTGATCTTTTGTATTGATTTTTTGTCTCCATGTCATTTATTTCTGCTCTGATATTTATTATTTTCTTCCTTGTGCTCACTCTGGGATTTTCTTATTCCTCTCGTTCTCATTTTTTAAGTTATAGAGTTAGATAATTTATTACCAGTTTTTCTTGTTATGTGAAGTTGGCCTGTAATGCTATGAACTTGCCTCTCAGGACTGATTTCACTGCATCCCATAGATTTTGTATTGTTGTGTTTTCATTGTTATTTCTTTTGAGATTTTTTTTTATTTATTCTTTGATCTCTTTGACAACTCAATCATTGTTTAATAACATGCTATTTACCCTCCAAGTGTTTGAATTTTTAAGATAGTTTTTATTGTAGTTGATATCTAATATTATGCCATTGTGATCTAAGAAGATGCTTGATATGATTTCAATCTTCTTGAATTTGAAGAGACTTTGCCTGTGACCTAATATGAGATCTGTCTTTGAAAATGTCCTATGTGCATTTGAGAAGAATGTATATTCTTTAACTTTGGGGTGAAATGTTCTGAAAATGTCGATTAAGTCTATCTTATCTAGTGAGTCATTTAGGATTGTTGTTTCTTTGTTGATTTTTTGTCTAGAGGATTTATCCAGTGATGTCAATGGGGTATTTAATTCCCCTGCTATGATTATATTGCTGTTGATCTTGCCCTTGATATCTTTCAGAAGCTTTTTTATGTATATGGGTACTTCTGCGTTGGGTGCATACATGTTCACCAGAGTTATATTCTCTTATTGTATCAATCCCTTTAGTATTATGATTGGCCTTCCTTATCTCTTCTTATGGCCTTCACTTTGAGGTCTATTTTGTCAGATATAAGTATTGCTACCCCAGCTTTATTTTCATTTCCATTTGCCTGAAAGATATTTTTCCATCCCTTCACTTTTAGTCTGTGTGAGTCCCTTATTCTGAGGTGGGTCTCTTGTAGACAGAATATGTATGGGTCATTTATCCAATCTGCCACTCTATGTCTTTTGATTGGAGTACTTAGTTAATTTACATTTAAGATTATTATTGTTATGTACTTGTTTGTAGCCATTTTTATTCTTTATGTCTGTGTTCCTTATTCTATTTCTTTTTTTTTCTTTTTACAACTGTGTCTTTAGCACTTCTTGAATTGCTGTCTTGGTAGTGATAAACTCCTCTAGCCGTGTTTGTTTTTGTTTTTGTTTTTTTGTCTGCAAAGCTCCTGATGTCCCCTTCAATTTTGAATGATAGCCTTGCTGGATAGAGTATTCTTGGATTCAGTTCCTTACTTTGCCTCACTTTGTATACTTCATTCCATTCCCTTCTGGCCTGATGTGTTTCTCTTGATAAATTATTTGATAATCTAATGGGAGTTCCTTTATAGGTAATTCTCTGTCTCTCTTCTGCAGCCTTAAAGATTCTATCTTTGTCTTTAATGTTTGCCATTGTTATTATGATGTGTTTGGGTGTGGGTCTATTTGGTTTCATCTTGTTTGGGACTCTATGCTTGTGTGACTTTTTTCCTTCCCCAAATCAGGAAAGTTTACTGTCATTAGTTCTTCAAATAGGTTTTCTAATCCTTGCTCCTCCTGTGCTTCTGCCACCCCTATTATACGTATGTTACTTCATTTCATGTTGTCCCAAAGCTCCATTAGGCTCTCCTCCTGCTTTCTATTTTCCCAATTGCTGTTCAGTTTGGATATGTTTTTCTGCCTTCTCTTCTAACTCATTAATTCAGTCCTCCCCTTCTAGTCCAGTGGTTGCCAACCTTTCAGACCTCAAAGACCACCAGTGGTCTGCAGACCACCAGTTGGTGACCACTGTTCTAGTCTACTGTTGAAACTTTCCATTTTGTTTTTTATTGTATGTATATCATTCTTAATTTCTTTTGATTTTTATTTAAGTTCTTGACTTTCTCATCCATCTGTTTTATGAACTGTATGATCCTTACTCTGAATTCTTTTTCTGACATATTGCATCCCTTCATTTCATTTAGTTACATTTCTCGGGACTCCTCTTCTTTCCTTGGAGCTTATTTCTTTGTCTCCCCATTTTTGCTATCTATTTATGGTCCTGGTTACCCTGCTTGGGTTTGAGAGGTTGAATACCCTATCAAGGAAATAGTACAGAAATTATTAGCCAAGAGGCTGGGTCTTCCTTGAGTCTCATACCTTTATTGTCTCTACTCTTATTTGTATCCCCTTCTCCCATGGATCCAGTCCCTCAATTTTCTGCTTCATATGCTTGAGTTGATGGGAGCACGTGCAGTTCCTCTGATGTGTGACTCCCTATGAGGACCCAGAGCCCTCTGGCCTGCAATTTGTTATGAGGCCCTGCACCCACGGCAGGCTGTGATCCTAGGTCCCTCTGGAAGTGCACTTGCAGCACAGTTCTGTAGCCCCTGGGTGGGCACACTGTCTTGCTTCAGGTTGCCCCATCAGCACTTTCCTATGGCCTGGAGTGAGGTGTATGCTGGGTTGCTCCAGGTAGCTCCTTCAGGATTGTTCCAGGGGCTGGGGAGAAGCAGATGCAGGTTGTTTGGGTTTCATGGTCATAACTCCTCTGTGGCCCTAGTGGGGCACATGCTGGGTTACTCCAGATTGCCCTGGAAGCAGCCCCTGGTCTTGGGGTTGAGTGTGCATGGGTTGCTCCAGTTCACCCCTCCTCAGTTTGGAGCAGGGCGGGTTGCCCTGGTTATCTCAGTCTGTGCTCCCTTCTCTCCCTGGGTGAGGTGCACATTGAGTTGCTCCAAATGGACCCACAGTACTGTCCCAGGGGGCAGAGTGGATCAGGCACAGGTTACTCTGGGTTTCACAGTCAGAACTCCCCTGTGGCCAAGACTGGGGCATGCTCTGATTTGCTCCTGATTGCCCTGACAGCAGGTCCCAAGGCTGGGGGTGGAACAGGTGCTGGGTGGCTCTGGGTCAGGCTAGCAGCATGGTTCTGGGATCTGGGGTGGGATGGGGCAGAGAGTTCCCCCTGGCTTGCACTCACTGTGGGTTCTTGGAGCCTGCTTTTGGGACGCTGGATCCCAGTGGGCTGGTGAGAAGGTCTAGTGTTTAAAATGGCTTTTTCCTTTACCAGGTAAGGGAGGTTTTCTATCATTATTTCTTCAAACTGGTTTTCTATCCCTTGCTCACTTTCTTCTCCCTCTGGTACCCATATTATGGAGAGGTTGTTCCATTTCCTGTTATCCCAAATTTCCTTTAAGCTTTCCTCATGCATTCAAAGTATTTTTTTTTTCATTTTGCTGCTATTATTGAATTATTTTTTACTTTGTCTTCTAATTCACTTTTTCAATCCTGTGCTTCATTGATCTTGCTTTTAATTTTTTCCAGCATATTTCTTAATGTCAGATATACTATTCTAAATTTCTGCTTGATGTTCATCATCTCTAGGTCTTTTTTCATGCTAATGTAGCTTCCATTAAATTTCTTGTAATTCTCACTTAGTTCCCTGAGCATCTTTGTAAGAATTACTCTAAACTCTGTTTTATAAATTGCTTACCTTCATCTGATTTCAGTCTTTTTCTTTAATTTGGAAGTCATTTCTTTGTCTACCCATTTTAGTTGCCTTTTTGTGTAACTATATTTTAGATATACTTGTTATGACATCTAGTCTTTGTGGTGTGGCCTTTTCTAATAAATGTCTTGTAGTACCAATTGTCTAGTCTCCCAGTACTACTGAAGTATATGCTCAAAGAGTGACTCCTGTGGGTTATTTGGGCTCTCCTGTTGTAAATGGGACTTTATTGTTTTTTTTCCCATTTGTGGGTGTGCACTCCTTTTGGCTGGTTAAGAGTAAGACTCAGTCATGCAAACTGTTGTACAGTTACCTACAAGAAAAAACAAAACAAGTCCAAACAAAAAGGAAGCAAATAAGAACGTGCAAAATATCCCAACAACAGCAAAAACAACCACAGAAGAAGAGATAGGACAGAGAAAAGAGAAAAAGAATAGCAAACAAAAAAGAGAAAAAGAGAATATTACTAATAATAAAAGTAAATATACAAAGAATAATGGAAGAGAAAGGGGAAAGAAAATATTCTGAAATGAAACAAGGGAGAGAAAAAATAAGATTAGAGAGTATGAAAAGAAAAATGATAGAAAAAAAAGACAAGAAGGCAGAGAACATAAAAAAGTTATGCAAAGTTAAAAAATAGAGAAAAACATAAAGGGAAAGAAAGAATAGAGAAGAAGTAAGAAAAATAAAGCCAAAGTAAGAAAATGAAGGTGGCCAAGAAGAGATATAAAAGAAACTGGAAAGAAAAGAGCAAAACTATTAATAAATAACAATAACAATACCAAAACAATAAAGAAGAAAAATGGAGAAAATATTGAAAAAACAATGATAACAAAAAGCCAACTGAAATTTGTCTGGGAAGATTATGTTATCGGCAGTTCACTGTTTTGGATACTGATTTCAGGCCTCCCAGGAATAATTTTGTGCCATCCAATGTCAGGAGCTGTCCAAGTTTGGACCTCAGTGTCTTATTGTAGCTATGTTTGGTCTGAGGCTCTCTGAGGACTGTCTTCACCTGTCAGCTACTCCACCGCCCCCCCCCCCACCTTGCCCTGAGGTTGCCTGATATTCCTCCACTGCCTTCTAAAGAGAGCCTTCAGGGTGGAACCTGGCTAGTGTATCTAGGGCTACTGGGCCTCCTATATACAGATTATGTCATCAAGCACTCAATGAGGGGAAACAAATCTCTGCTTCAAAGCCAAACTCCTCAGTCTCTACCATATATTTCAACTCTAATTCTTTTAAGGTGGCCTGGTATAGGTTCAGGTTGGATACATTCTGCTACCTTTTCTGCAGGAGAACTTTCATCTGTCTAGGTCCAGTGGGATTGATCAAAAGATTTTCCAGTTGATAATATTGCCAGCCCAACCCACACGAGGGGCTAGGCATTTTCTCTTTGTCCAAGAAAATAGCCTCTGAGGGTCTTGCTCTTGGAATATCCTGCTTTGAGCTATTCTCCTAATACTCATTGAACTGCATCCACTGGGGTTATCTGGGGCTTCAGAGAGATGATATAAGCTGTTTCCTGTTGGGGTGGTGTTACCAACATACAGGAGGGCAGATATGCTCCGCCTCTTTTTTCTGGGACTTAAACTCACAGAGAGGTCGGGCCAGCCAACCCAAACTTTCAGTCCCAAACACAGCTCTCACTTGTCTATCTTCACAATATAAACCTTGCCAGGGGATGCTGTCCTGTAAAACTGCTCTGCTAGGACCTGGCACCCTTGTGCCACAGGTCCAATCAGAAAGGTTTACAAAGTCAGCCCTGCGCAGAAGTATGATCTCTCCACACAGTTATTCCATGCAAATGGAAATGGAAAAAAAATAAGAAGAAGAAGAAGAAGCTTGGGGAGCAATACTTATATCTGACAAAATAGACTTCAAAACAAAGGCCATGTCAAGAGACAAAGAAGGTCACTATATAACTAGGGGCCCAGTGTACTAATTCAAGCACCTTGCAAGGAACTGTGGGCCAAGAGGCTGTGGTGGGCAGGTCTCGGCCCATCCTCTGTGCCCCAGCCAGACCACTCCCTCCACAGCCCCTGGTCCCCTGTCTGCTGGCAGCCCCACTCCTGCTGCTGCAACTCCACATGCTGACAGTGCTGGCCCCGCTCTCACCCGCTGACAATGCTGAGCAATCAGGGCTGTCGCTGGGTGCCGGCAGTGGGTGCAAGTGGCAACTCTGAGCAGCAGGTGTGAGCAGGGCCAGCGTCGGCAGCTGGTGCAAGTTCTGGGTGGGACCACAGCAGTGGGAACAAAGAATTTTCAGTAACTACCAGAGGCTTGCCCCTAAGACAGTGACTGGCACCCCGCCTTTGTCTGGTGGCCCCACTTACCTGCTCCACCATCCTGCTGTGGCCGACACCAGCCATGTTCTGAACTCTGCAGTCTGCAGCCAATGCTCGTCATGTTCCACGCACGCCCCCTGGTGGTCAGCGCACGACATAGCGACCAGTTGTTCAGTTGTTCGATTGTTCCATCATTTGGTCTATTTGCATATTAGGGTTTTATATATATACTAGAGTCCCGGTGCACAAAATTCAAGCACTGGGGGGTGGCAGGTGTCCCTCAGCCCAGCCTGCACCCTCTCCAATCCTGTGGGATGAGGCCTAAACTAGCAATAGGACATCACTCTCACAATCCAGAACTGCTGGCTCCCAACTGCTCGCCTGCCTACCTGCCTGATTGCCTCTAACTGCTTCTGCCTGTCAGCCTGGTCACCCCCTAACCACTCCCCTGCCAGCCTGATCAACGCATAACTGTTCTCCTGCTGGCGTGATCGCAACTAACTGCCCTCCCCTGCCAGCCTAGTAATCCCCAACTGCCCTCCCTTGCTGGCCCAGTCACTCCTAACTGCCCTCCCCTGCAGGCCTGGTTGCCCCCAACTGCCTTCCCCGCAGGCCCGGTTGTCCCCATCTGCCCTCCCCTGCCAGCCTGATCGCCCACAACTACCCTCCCCTTCCAGCCATCTTGTGCGAGGGCATGAGGGTCTATTTGCATATTACCTCTTTATTATAAAGGATAGATAAAGGGATCAATCCAAAAAGAGGATATAACATATATGCACCAAATATAGGAGCATCTAAGTATATAAAAACATTTTTGGTGGACATTAAGGGAGAGATTGACAGCAATAAAGCCATAGTAGGGGACTTTGACACCCCACAGTCAACAATGGATAGGTCTTCCAGACAAAATGTCAACAAGACCTTAATTGACTCACTAGACCAGGTGGATTTAATTGATATCTATAGAACATTTCATCCCAAAGCAGAGGAACATAGATTCTTCTCAAGTGTATATGGAACATTCTCAAAGATATAGCACATTCTCAAAGATATAGACACAAAAGAAGTCTCAATAAGTTTAAGAAAATTGAAATCATATTAACCATCTTCTCTGACATGTAATTACAAATCAGCCATGACAAAAAAACCCCAAAACCCTAAAATATGCCAAAACATGGAAGCTAACAAGCATGTTATTAAATAATGACTGGATTATCAATGAGATCAAGGAAGAAATTAAAATTACCTTAAAATAAATGAAAATGAACACACAGCCACCCCAAATACATGGGACAGAGTAAAAGCAGCCCTGAGAGGGAATTTCATAGCTTTACAGGTTTATATAAAAAAGCAAGAAAAATCTCTCTTAAACAGTATAACCCTACACCTAAAATAATTGCAAAAAGAACAGCAGGAAAAGCCCTGAGTAAATAGAAAAACAGAAATAATAAAGATCAGAGTAGAAACAAATGACATAAACTAAAAAAAGTAGAAGGTCCTTCAAAGTCACTGCTGAGTATTGCCATGGAGCCCCTCTGCTGGACCCAAACACAGCAGGACAGCCTTCCCAGTACTCAGACCTCAGAGTGAACTTCTCATTCTAAGGTGGCTAACAATATGAGTGCTCCTTCACTGGGAAGGGGCAGTCCTAGTCTGCCAGGCATATAGAATTCCCCTGGTTCCCTCTGCCCAATGCTTCACCAGGTCTTTGTCCAGTCTCTGCTGCTCTGTGTTTGGGTCTCCTGCATGGGGTTTAGACCCCTTACCAAAGGGAGATTTGCAACTGATACCACTAGGCCTCCTAGCCAAGAAACTGTTACAGGGGAGCTCCGCCTTTCCATGACTTCCATACTATTATCAGACTCTACATTGTTTCCTCAGTGCTCCTTATATATAATACTAGAGGCCCAGTGCATGAAAATTCATGCACTCAGGGGGGTCTCTCAGCCCGGCCTGCACCCTCTCACAATCTGGGACCCCTCGGGTAGGGTCCCTAGGCCTGGCCTGAGATCAGGGCCTATTGGGGCTTTCCTTCCCCTGGCTGCAGGCAGTTGGCCCAACCCCTGCCCTTGCCACTGCTTGCCATCTGTGCAGTGCTGCCCTCCCTCCCCTGCCACCAGTTGCCTCCCTCTACAACAGGCATGGGGTGTGATGGCTTGGCTGGCCTGGGCTTCCCTCTGTGGGGTACTTGCTGGCTGGTTGCACACCTACCACAGCGTCACCAGCTGGTGGCCTGGGACTCCCTCTTTCTTTTCTTTTCTTTTTTTTTTTTTAAGTAAGAGTAATGTTTACTGAGCAATACAGAACTGAGTACTCTGAAGGGTTTACCAGGAAGGAAATGCACCGCACCCCTGCCCCTGCCACCCCCAACACCCAGAGACTACAGTACTTAGAAGTTACATGCAATAGCCATAACTGCTGAATATCTGTTAGTAACAAACAAACCATAGCATATTTATACTGTATCACATCGAGTGATTATAGAAATCCATTTGTATATTGGTTGCATAAAATCTTATTTTGTAAAAAATATTTTATGCCGAAACCGGTTTGGCTCAGTGGATAGAGCGTTGGTCTGCGGACTGTAAGGTCCCAGGTTCGATTCCGGTCAAGGGCATGTACATTGGTTGCGGGCACATCCCCCGGTGGGGGGTGTGCAGGAGGCAGCTGGTCGATGTCTCTCTCTCATCGATGTTTCTAGCTCTCTATCCCTCTCCCTTCCTCTTTGTGAAAAATCAATAAAATATATATTAAAAAATATATATTTTAAAAAAAAGAAAGTATAAAAAATATGTGCAGTTGAAAGCTCTGCCAGGACAGCCAGTCTGTAAACATTCAGTGAGTATGTGCTTTGGAAGGGCGCCCGTGCCTCGTGCCCACAGCAACTCCAGCAGGGCCTGCGAGGGTGCGCCCTGGCTGCCACTCCAGGCAGGACTGAGCTGGACCACAGTGGGTGGGTATAGCAGAGCCTGGAACTGTGCCCTTCTCCAGCCTTGCATCAAGATCAGGGTTAGGGTCAGGGTCAAGGCTGGGGGCAGGCAGATTGCAGTTTCACTCTGAGTTCCATACTCAGCCTAATTTGGGTTGCAATTCATGGCTTTTCCTGGCTGCTCAGAGGTCCTTTGGGTGGGTGCCCTAGAGGAGAAGCCAGAGAGGTGCCCACAGCTGCCTGGTTGGGCGTCTCTCCAGCCCAGAGCCTCTGCTCTGCCTCCTGCAAGCCTGACCCCAGGCAGAACAGTCCACCTTTAGGACTACTTTGGTCTCAGTGCTTGGCCCTGGGTTTCATCAGCCTGGGTTTCTTCCCCTGGTGTGGCTGATCTGAGTTTCACAAAAAAGCCTGCCCAATCCTGGCTGTGCTGAGCCTCATTGCAGAGTTTTTCATGCAGCAAGGAAGAGCCCTCTGGGACTGTCCTTCTCCCTCTCCTCATCTCCTCCTTCTCCTCCTCCTCCTCCTCCCAGCCCATGGTCACTTCTTCTCCAGCTGCTCCAGCAGTGGGTTGCCTTCTGAGTTGGTGGTCTTAACACTGTCGGCCCTGATGATGCAGGTGGGGCGATGCTGGCTGAGCATCAAGATGAGCTCCTGCCACTCCTGCTTCAGCTCATACATTTGAGTTTTCAGGTCTGTATTCATGGGCTCCAGCCACTCAGATTCCCGCTGCAGAAACTCCTTCCACTCCTTCTTCTTGTTCCGGCATCAGGCTGCCACCACTTTGTTCTTTTCCCAAAACCTTTCCTCCACACTACTTGTAAAATGCCAACCACATAAAATTTTCATGATGAGTCAATGTTATATCAAATATATATCCAAGGACTTAAGTCTTAATATTTAGTGCCTATGCACTCCTTCTCAGCTCTTCATTATATGATTTTAGTTCTCTATTCATTTAAAAAACAACAACTATAATTACCATTCAATATAAGAAAGCTTTTTAAAAATTGATTTTTAGGTAGCTGAAAGAAGAAAGTGAAACATTTATTTGCTGTTCCACTTATTTATGCATTCATTGGTTCCCTGAAGCCTGCAGACCAGGGGAAAGGACCAAGAGACCAGTCTGATCACAGCATGGTTCCAGTTCCCTGGAGCCTGGGGGTTGCGGGGAGGGACCCAGAGGCCTGTGGGCCAGGGGGAGAAACCAAGAGGCCAGTCCCATGGCAGCGTGGCTCCGGTTCCCCGGGTCTGCAGGCCGGGCGGAGGGACCAAGAGACCAGTCCGATGGCAGCATGGCTCTGGTTTCCGGGAGCCTACCAGCTGGGTGGAAGGACCGAGAGGTGTTCCATGCACCTCATGGTGACCGGTTGTTTGGTCGTTTTGGTCGTGATGCCTCTGGCCTTTTATTATTCTAATGTCTAATCAACTACAATTCTTTTGATTTTTCAAGTTCATTATGCAGTATTTTAGCTGTAAATCCAGTCTCAGGCTGGGAGCAAGGTCATGTAGCTTCCAGTTATTGGGCAATGATTTCATTCTCTCAAAAATTCTTCATCCTAGATATTAAAAACTATACCAAATAATCAAACAAACATACTAGAAATAAAAAAGCAATATTTGAAACAAAAATTTATTTGATGTTTATCAGGATAAAAGCAAGAGAGGAAAGAATCAGTTAACTTGAACATAAATCAAGAGGAATAATGAAATCTGAAGAACAGAAAGAGGAAAATAAACAGAGATTTGTGAGATCATATCAAACTGTGTAATATTTGTTAAATTGAAGCTTAGAAGTGAAGGAGATAGAATTTGGTCAGAAAAAAATGTTTGAGGAAATAATGACAAAAAATTTCCAAAAGTTGTTAAAAAACTGAAAGTTTTAGGCTTTATAAGTTCAGCAAACCCTAAATATGATGAACTCAAAGAAAACCATGACCAGGTACATTACCAACAACACTAATACATTAACAGCAATGAAAATAAATAAATAAATAACATATTACATACAGGAGAATTATAATTCTAAATAGATTGGAATAAGTTAGTATGTATATTATAATACCCTAATTCTACCACTAAAAATAATACAAAAGGAAAGTTATTTTAAAAACTCAATAGATTAATTTAAATGGATACTAAGACATTCAAATAATTCAGAAGAAGACAGGAAAGAGGAAACAGAAAAATTGTAAAACAAACAAAAAAGACCAGGATTAAAAATTATATATATATACTAGAGGCCCAGTGCACAAAATTTGTGCACGGTGAGGGGGTCTGTGTCCCTCAACCCAGCCTGCACCCTCTCCAATCTGGGACCCTGGTGGGATTGGGCCTAAATGAGCAGTCGGACATCCCTCTCACAATCCAGGACTGCTGGCTCCCAACCACTCGCCTGCCTGCTTGCCCGATTGCCCCTAACGTCTCTTCCCTGCCAGCTTGGTCACCCCTAACTGCCCTCCCTTGCCAACCTGGTCACCCCTAACTGTCCTTCCTTGCCAGCCTGGTTGCCCCCAACCGCCCTCCCCTGCAGGCCTGGTCGCTCCTAACTGTCCTCCCCTGCAGGCTTGGTTGCCCCCAACTGCCCCCTCTGCCAGCCTGGTTGCCCACAACTACACCCCCTGCTGGCCTGGTCACCCCCAACTGCCCCCCTCTGCTGGCTTGGTCACCCCTAACTGCCCCCCCCACCAGCCTGGTTGCCCCTCACTGCTGCCCCCACCGGCCTGGTTGCCCCTCACTGCACCCCCTGCCAGCCAGGTAGCCCCACGCAACCTGCTGGTCAGTCATTTGGTCGTCCCTCGCTAACCCCCTGCCAGTCTGGTCACCCCAGGCAGCCTGCTGGTCAGTCATTTGGTCATCCCTCGCTAACCCCCCTGCCAGCCTTGTCGCCCAAGCAGCCTGCTGTTCAGTTGTTACTGTGAGGGCATCATGACCAATTTGCATATTAGCCTTTTATTAGTATAGATAGTTTTAATGGAATCCGCATCAAAATCCCAATGTCATTTTTTAAAGAAATAGAATGAGAAATCATCAGATTTGTATGGAACCAGAAAGACCCCAAAAAGCCAAAACAATACTGATAAAAGAGAATGAAGCTGGAGGTATCATACTACTTGACTTCAAATTTTACTACAGAGCTATGATAATTAAAACAGCATGATACTGGCAGAGAAACAGACATACAGATCAATAGGATGGAATAGAGAGTCCAGCTACAAAACCATATCTATATGAACAGACAATTGTTGATATAGGAGCCAGAAACACAATGGAGTAAAGATAGACTCTTCAATAAATGGTACTAGGAAAACTGGAAAGCCAAGTGCAAACAAATAAAACTGGATTATAGTTTGTCCCCATGTACAAAAATTAATTCAAAATGTGTCAAAGACCTCAATATAAGACCTGAAACAATAAGTTACTTAGAAGGAAATATAGGCACCAAACTTATGGACCTTGATCGTAGAGAACATTTTATGAACTTGACCCCAAAGGCAATGGAAGTAAAGGCAAAAATAAATGAATGGGACTAGATCAAACTATAAAGCTTCTGCACAACATAAGAAACTGATAACAAAACAAAAAGGCGGCCAACCACGTAGGGGATAATATTTGCAAAAAGAAGCTCTGAAAAGTCTTAATTTCCAAAATATATAGAAAACTCACAAAACTCAACACCAAACAAACAACTCAATAAAAAATTCAGCAGAAGACCTGAAAATACACCTCTCTCAAGACGATACAAAAAGCCAATTGATCTATGAAAGGATGTTCAACCTCACTAGCAATTAGGGAAATGCATATCAAAACTACAATGAGATACCACCTCACACCTGTTAGGGTGTCCATTATCAACAAAAAAAGCAATAACAAGTGTTGCGGAGGTTGTGGAAAAAGGGGAACCCTCATTTACTGCTAGTGGGAATGTAGACTGGCATAACCACTATGGAAAGCATCCTGGCAATTCCTTAAAAAATTAAGAATAATGCTACCATATGACTCAGCAATCCCCTTCCTGGGTATATAGCCAAAAAACTAAAAACAAACAAACATGTATTTGTAAAGTTATATGCACCCCTATGTTCAATAAAGCATTATTCATGGTAGCCAAAACATGGAAACAACCAAAGTGTCTTGCAATAAAGGGCTGGATAAAAAAGATGTGGCACATATACACAATAGAATACTACTCAGCCATAAGAAAGGATGAAATACTGCTATTTGTCATAACATGGATGGAGAATGTTATGCTAAGTGAAATAAGTCAGTCAGAAAAAGCTAAGAACCGTAAGATTTCACTCATATGTGAGACATAAAACTAAAATTCATGAACACAAACAGCAGTGTGATTGCCCAAGGGAAGGGGGTAGAGGTAGAAAGGGATCCTAATATATGGTGATGGGAGATTTGACTTTGGGTGGTGGGCACACCATATAATATACAAATATTGTAACATAAAAATCTACACCTGAAACATGTATGATCATATTAACCAATACCACCCCAAATTTTTTAAGAAAAAAGGAGAGAAAATAATACAATACAGCAACAGCCTTCAAGAGCACAGATACAAGAGTACTTAAAAACATATGAGTAAATTAAGCCAGGAACTGAATTCATTTAATCCTATATAATAAAAGACTAATATGCAAATTGTCCCCTTGACTGGGAGTTCGGGCGAGAGTTTGACCAGGAGTTCGACCAGGGTGCAGAGCCGGCTGCCCAACCGCCCACTGCCCCTTTCCCCAGGCCAAACCCACCCCTGATCAGCCCGCTCCACCCGATCCGGAGTGGGGCCAGCCCGCCAACCTCCCGCATCCCCTCCCCCCAGCCCTATTGGACTGATTGGGGCAGACCAGCCGGACCCCATGCATGCATAAATTCGTGTACTAGGCCTCTAGTAATTAATGAAAGCACATCATGACCAAGTTGCTTTTATTTTGGGAATACAATGCTTACCCAAATTCTGGATTATAATTAATGTAATTTGCCAAAATAATAAGTTAAAGAAGAAAAAAAACCCGTAAGATCACCTAGATAAATGCAAAAATAAAATGGACTTGAGAAAATTAAAAATCCATTAATGAAAAAAATCTCTCAGTAAGGTATACATACATGGGAACTTTCTTTACATGATAAAGATCCTCTATTAAAAATAAAAGTTCCAGCTAACATCACAGTTAATGTTGGGAAACTGAATGCTTCCCATCTAGATTTGTTTTTGTTTGTTTGTTTTTAATAGTTTATCTTTTTTCTTTAAAAAAATCTTTTTTGTTGAAAATATTACATATGTCACCTTTTTTCCCCCCTCCAGCCCACCTCTGGCCCTCACCACCCCGCTGTCTGTGTCCATAGGTTATGCATATATGCATGCAAGGTCTTTGGTTGATGACCTCCCACCTACCTACCCTGCCCCACTTTCCATCTGAGATTCTGCTCTCTGTTTCATGCTTCCATGTCTCTGGATCCACTCTATTCATCAGGTTATTTTGTTAATTAGATTCCACACATGTGATACTTGTCTTTCTCTGACTGACTTTTTTCACTTAGCATAATCTTCTCCAGGTCCGTCCATGCTGTCTCAAAGGATAAGAGATTCTTCTTTTTCAATGCTGCATAATATTCTATGGTATGAATGTACCACAGCTTTTTAGCCATTCATCTTGGATTGTTTCCAAATCTTAGCTATTGTAAATTGTGCTGCTATGAATAAAGGGGTGCATGCATTCTTTCTGATTGGTGTTTTGAGTTTCTTAAGATATAATTCTAGAAGTTGGATCACTGGGACAAATGGCAGCTCCATATTTAATTTTTTGAGGAAACTTCATACTGTTTTCCAAAACGGCTGCACCACTCTGCATTCCCACTAGCAGTGTATTAGGGACCCCTTTTCTCCACATCCTCGCTGGCACTTGTCATTTATTACCTTATTATTTATTTATTTATTTATTTCACATTTTTATTTTTTTAATTTATTTTTTAAATTAAGGTATTATATGTGTACACATCTTGCCATTGCCCCCCCCACCCTACTCCTATACATGCCCTCACCCCCCATGTTTTGCATCCATTGGTTATTCTTATATGCATGCATACAAGTCCTTCGGTTGATCTCTTATCTCCCCCACCTCTCCCTAAACTTCCCGCTGTAATTTGACAGTCTGTTTGATGCTTTACTGTCTCTGTATCTATCTTTTTGTTCATCAGTTTATGATGTTTTTTATTATCCACAAATGAGTGAGATCATGTGGTATTTTTCTTTCATTGACTGGCTTATTTCACTCAGCATAATGTTCTCCAATTCCATCCAAGTTGCTGCACATTACTTCTTTTTTATGGCAGCATAGTATTCCATTGTGTAGATGTACCATAATTTTCTGATCCAGTCATCTGCTGACGGGCATTTAGGCTGGTTCCAAATCTTAGCTATTGTAAATTGTGTAGCTATGAACATAGGGGTGCATATATCCTTTCTGATTGGTGTTTCTAGTTTCTTAGGATATATTCTTAGGAGTGGGATTACTGGGTCAAATGGGAGTTCCATTTTCAGTTTTTTGAGGAAACTCCATACTGTTCTCCACAGTGGCTGCACCAGTCTGCATTCCCACCAGCAGTGCAAGAGGGTTCCTTTTTCTGTGCATCCTTGCCAACATTTGTCCTTTGTTGATTTGTTGATAATTGGCATTCTGACAAGTGCAATGGTACCGCATTGTTGTTTTGATTTGCATCTCTTGGATAATTAGTGACTTTCATTCAGCATGTTTTCATGTGTCTCTTGGCCTTCCTTCTGTCTTCTTTTGAAAATATTCTATTTAGGTCCATTGCCCTTTTTTTTTATTGGATCATTTATCTTCTTTGTATTAAGTTGTATAAGCTGCCTGTAGATATTGGAGATTAAACCTTTATCAGTGATAACATTTGAAAATATATTCTTCCATACAGTGGGCTTTCTTGTTGTTTTGTTGATGGTTTCTATTGCTGTGAAAAAGCTGTTTATTTTGATGTAGTCCCATTTGTTTATTGTCTCTTTAGCTTCCATTGCCCTAGGGGCAGTAACAGTGAAGAAGTTCTTTCGGCATATGACTGAGATTTTGCTGCCTGTGGATTCCTCTAGTATTTTTATGGTTTTCCATCTTATGTTTAAGTCCTGTATCCATTTTGAGTTTATTGTTGTGCATGGTGTAAGTTGGTGATCTAGTTTCATTTTTTTGCATGTATCTGTCCAATTTTCCCAACACCATTTATTGAAGAGACTGTCTTGACTCCATTGTATGTTCTTGCCTTCTTTGTCAAATATTAATTGAGGATAGTGGTTTGGGTTGATATCTGGATTCTCTATTCTATTCCATTGATCTATATGTCTGTTCTTGTGCTAGTACCAGGCTGTTTTGAGAACAGTGGCTGTGTAATACAGCTTGAAATCTGGTATTGAGATCCCTCCTACGGTATTCTTCTTTCTCAGGATTGCTATGGCTATTCTGGGTCTTTTTTAATTCCAGATGAATTTTTGGACAGTTCTTCCTAGGTCTGTGAAATATGCCGTTGGTATTTTGATGGGGAGTGCATTGAATCTATATATTGCTTTGGGTAGTATGGACATTTTAATGATGTTGATTCTACCTATCCATGAACATGGTTTGTTCTTCCATCTGTTTATGTCTTCCTCTATCTCTTTTTTCAGTGTCCTGTAGTTTTCCACGTATAGGTCTTAAACCTCCTTAGTTAAGTTTATTCCTAGGTATCTTAATATTTTTGGTGCAATGGTAAATGGGATTGCTTTTTTAGTTTCTCTTTCTGTAAGTTCACTATTGGTGTATAGAAATGCCATAGATTTCTTGGCATTAATTTTATATTCTACTACATTGCCGAATTCATTTATTAAGACTATCAGTTTTTTGATGGAGTCTTTCGGTTTTTTTATGTACAATATCATGTCATCAGCAAATAAGGACAGCTGTACTTCTTTTCGAATTTGGATGCTTTTTATTTCTTCTTCCGGTCTAATTGCAATGGCTAATATTTCTAGTACTATGTCAAACAGGAGTGGTGAGAGTGGGCATCCCTGTCTTGTTCCTGTTTTTAGGGGAAATGGTTTTAGTTTTTGCCCATTGAGTATGATGTTAGCTGTGGGTTTATCATATATAGCTTTTATTATGTTGAGGTATGATCCTTCTATTCCCACCTTGTTGAGAGTTTTTATTAAGAAAGGGTGTTAGATTTTGTCAAATACTTTTCTTCATCAATTGATATGACTATGTAATTTTTATATCTCAATTTGTTTATGTGATGTATCACGTTTATTGATTTGCGGATATTGTACCATCCTTGCATTCCTGGGATAAATCCTACTTGGTCATGGTATATGATCTTTCTGATGTACTGCTGGATTCAATTTGCTAGAATTTTGTTGAGGATTTTGGCATCTATGTTCATGAGGGATATTGGCCTGTAATTCTCTTTCATTGTGTTGTCTTTTTCTGGTTTTGGTATTAGGGTGATGCTGGCTTCATAGAATGAGCTTGGAAGTGTTCCTTCCTCTTGAATTTTTTGGAATAGTCTGAGGAGGATAGGTTTTAGTTTTTCCTTGAATGATTGGTAAAACTCTCCTGTGAAGCCGCCTGGCCCCGGGCTTTTGTTTGCCGGGAGATTTTTGATGACTGCTTCAATTTCTTCCATAGTTACTGGCCTATTGAGTGTTTAGATTCTTCCTGATTGAGTTTTGGAAGGTTATATTTTTCTAGGAATATGTCCATTTCCTCCAGGTTGTCCAGTTTGTTGGAATATAGTTGTTCATAGTATTTTTTAACAATCCTTTGTATTTCGGCGAGGTCTTTTGTTATTTCACCTCTTTCATTTCTGATTTTGTTTATTTGGGTCCTCTCTCTTTGCTTCTTGGTGAGCCTGGCTAGAGGTTCATCAATCTTGTTTATCCTTTCAAAGAACCAGCTCTTGGTTTTGTTGATCTTTTGTATTGTTTCTTTGGTCTCTATGTCGTTTATCTCCGCTCTGATCTTTATTATTTCCTTCCTTCTGCTTACACTGGGCTTTTCTTGTTGCTCTCTTTCTAACTCTTTGAGTTGTTGGGTTAGGTAATTTATTACCATTGTTTCTTGTTTTTGGCAGTAGGCTTGTAGAGCTATTAACTTCCCTCTCAATACTGCTTTTGCTGTGTCCCATAGATTTTGAATTGTGTTTTCATTGTCATTTGTTGCCATGATGTTTTTTATTTCTTTCTTGATCTCTCTGGAAACCCAGTCATTGTTTAATAGCATGCTGTTTAGTCTCCATGTGTTTGATTTCTTTGGATTGTTTTTATTGTAGTTGGTTTCCAGTTTTATGCCACTGTGATATGAGAAGGTGCTTGATATGATTTCTATCTTTTTGAATTTGAAGAGACTGTGCCTATGGCCCAACATATGGTCTATCTTTGAAAATGACCCATGTGAACTTGAGAAGAATGTATATTCTGTGGCTTTGGGATGAAATCTTCTGAAGATGTCAATTAATTCCATCTGGTCTAATGAGTCACTTAGGATTGATGTTTCTTTGCTGATTTTTTGTTTAGAGGATTTGTCCAATGGTGATAGTTGGGTATTAAAGTCTCCCACTATGATTGTATTGCTGTCGATCTTTCCCTTGATATCCTCCAGGAGTTTTTTTTATGTATTTGGGTGCGCCTGTATTGGGTGCATATATGTTTACCAAATTTATTTCTTCTTGTTGGATTGCTCCCATTAGTATTATGAAGTGGCCTTCCTTATCTCTTGGTATGTCCTTCACTTTGAGATCTAATTTGTCAGATATAAGTATTGCTACCCCAGCTTTTTTTTCATTTCCATTCGCCTGGAAAACCTTTTTCCATCCCTTCACCCTCAGTCTGTGTGCATCTTCTTTTCTGGGGTGGGTTTCCTGTAGACAGCAGATATATGGGTCTTGTTTTCTTATCCAATCCGTTACCTTATGTCTTTTGATTGGGGCATTTAATCCATTTACATTTAAAGTTATTATTGATAGGTACTTATTTGTCACCATTTTTATTCTTTACCCCTGTGTTCCTTCTTTGCTTCCTATTTCTTTTTTTTTTACAGCAGAACCTTTAGCATTTCTTGCATTGCTGGTTTGGTGGTAATAAATTCCCTTACTCCTTTTTTGTCTGTGAAGCTCCTGATTTCACCTTGAATTTTGATTGATAGCCTTTCTGGGTACAGTATTCTTGGATTGAGACCCTTCCTTTGCATGACTTTGTATATTTCATTCCATTCCCTTCTGGCCTGATGAGTTTCTGTTGAGAAATCAGTCTCTAGTCTGATGGGGGTTCCTTTGTATGTAACTTTCTGCCTCTCTCTGGTCACTTTCAAGATTATTACTTTGTCGTTGGTGTTTGCCAATTTAATTATAATGTGCCTTGGCGTCGGTCTTTTGGGGTTCATTTTGCTTGGGACTCTGTGCGCTTCTTGGATCTGTGTGGGTTTTTTCTTCCCTGTATCGGGGACGTTTTCTGTCATTATTTCTTCAAACAGGTTTTCTATTCCTTGCTCAGTTTCCTTTTTTTCTGGAAACCCTATTATATGGATGTTGTTTTGTTTCGTGTTGTCCCAAAGTTCCCTTAGGCTCTCCTCCTGCTTTTTAATTTTTTTTTCTATAATCTGCTCTAATTGGGTATTTTTTCCCATCTTGTCTTCTAGCTCACTGATGTGGTCTTCTGCTTCTTCTAGTCTACTCTTGATGCTTTCTATTGAGTTCTTTTCTGCAGTGATGTCATTTTTCACTTCTTCTTGGTTCTTCTTCATTTCATCTTGGTTCTTACTCATATTGTTGAATTTGTCTTCCATTCTTTTCAGCCACCTTATGACCATTTCTCTGAATTCTTCCCCTGATAGGTTGCTTGCCTCTATTTCATTTACTTCCTTTTCTGGTGATGCCTGCTTTTCTTTCATATGCAGGCTGTTTCTTTGTGTCCCCATGGTCTCTCTTCTCCAGATATTTGGTTATGTAGTTCTCTCTCTCCTGCATTGATTTAAAGGCACAAAATACAATACAACCCAGTACAACACACAAGGAACTGAACAGAAATGTATTCACGATATTAATAACCCCCAATAAAGGTGACCACCAGAGAAAGGCAAATTAGGCTATAGGAGAGAAAGTAAAAGAGGAAAAAGAAAGGAAAAAAAAGGAGTGTCAAAATGAAATTGGGAAAAGGAAAAAAAGTAAAAGAGACAAGAAAGAGACTAAGAAAGAAAAGTGGAACAAACTATATATATGGGGAGAAAACTCCAATAGAACAACCACTAATCCCAGCAAATGCCAGCAACAAGTACCTGGGGATTAATACAAACTACAATACCAGCTAATATCAAGTGAGGCAAGGGAAAACAGAAGAAAAAAAACAAAGAAAAACAAAGCAAACAAAAACAAACAAACAAAAAAAAATAAACAAAACCATCTCATAAAAAATCATAAAAATTCGATATAATCAACATTCAAGCAAAGAATAACAAAAGGACAGAGAGAAAAACAATTTTTTGGATAGTTAAGACAGCAAAGAGAGAGGTGTGTATGGACTTGGAGCAGGGGATTGGAAATTATATATATAAGTAGGGTGAAATTTTAGCAGGAGGTAAGAAGAAAGAATAGTGAAAATCTAAAGCAACAAAGGGGTAAGATAAACAGGACACCAAAAGGGGAAAGTTTAGGAAGAGGGTGATGCCATAAAGGTAGAGTTGCAGTAGAGTAAAACGATGCTAAAGGAAAGATGAAAATAGAATATAGAACACTAATCCCAAAGTAAAATAAAGAGAAAATAAAATGACACTTAAAAAAAACAAAACGGTAAAATAGTAGTAGTAATAATACTGATTGAAAATAAAAATTTAATAATGAAAAAGGTAAAATCAAGTGAGGAAAAAGAAAAATAAATTAGTTTCCAAGTAAAATATGCAAAAAATGAAAATAAAACAATAAAAAATAAAATAATAAAATGTGCAGTAGTGAAGGTCATTCACTTCCTCTATTGTTCTGTTTGGCATGCCTGTTTCCCAGTCAGGACAGTATTGCAGTTCCCTGCGTTCCACTGTTCCTCAGTGTTGTAAGCCAGTCCTGATTTTTAAGCAGGCGGTGTCTTAATTTCTCGTATTCCTTTATGTTTGATTACACAAGAGTCAATTTGTGATTCAGCTCCTGGGTGGCAGTGTTTCTGGATTGACTTCTGGATCTATTTGGCCTCTCTAGCCTGTGTTTAGATCCTTTTTCCCTGTGGCACTCAATACCGGTTTGTGGGAGTGGGCTGCCTCAGAGCTGGCTCTCCGATGGTCACTCCCCGCTCCAATCCCCAGATTTCAGAAAGACAACTTTCCCTTGCACTATCTCAGGGTGTCCCCAACTGGGTGACTCTATGTATTGGGCTTAGGAATCAGAAGCAAGGATTTGAAGAGGAAAAAGCCCAAGTGTGAAAACAATGGGTCTGCGCACAAGTCTGAGGAGGCCCCTTTTCCCCCTTGGGTCTAAGCAGCCTGCACACCTTTAAAATTCTTAGGCTGTCCCTCTGCTTCAGATCAAAATGGGTTGCTTTTTAGAGATCCCTTCTCTTAGCGGGGCGTGACCATCGGAGAGCTCTGAGGACCCCCTTCCACATTCATGGATCACGCCAGCCCCAACAGCCATAGATTTTTCTAGGCACAGACTTCCCAACAAAGTGCACATTTCCCTCTCCCGCCAGGATCAGAGACCTCACCTTATCCCAGGTGAAATCTGACCTTTCCGTGGTGGAGTGAAGAGCTCCTTTGAATCCACGTGTTTGCGCCAATTGGGGACCGGTGTTCTGGGGCTCACAGCTGTTCGGTGGTTGCCGCTGTTGTGGATTTTCAGGCTTCCAATAAGATCCACTTTGCCCTTCAAGATGGCGCGGTCTCTGTGTCCGAGCCTGTAGCTCTGGGAAGGGACCCAGCAGCAGTGCGGGCTGCCTGATCAGGGGAACTCTGTCCCACAGTCCTCCACCTTCTCTTAGAGTTTAGCTGTCCCTTAACTTGCCAACAAACACTCCCTGTGCGACCCTCAGCTGTTCTTTCTTTCTGCTCAGGGACAAGGCTCAGAACACGTCTGTCTATTCCACCACCATTTTCTGAATCCCGTTTGTTACCTTATTGATGGTAGCCATTCTGGCACGTGAGAGGTGATACCTCATTGTCATTTTAATTTTAAACAATCTGATGGTCAGTGACTTTGAGCATTTTTTCATATGCCTCTTGGTCATCTGTGTGTCCACTTTGGAGATGTGTCTATTTAGGTCCTTTGCCCATTTAAAAATTGGAGTGTTTGTCTTCCTTTTGTTAAGTTGTATGAGTTCCTTATATATTTTAGATATTAACCCTTTATCAAATGTATCATTGCCAAATATGTTTTCCCATACTATGGGCTCTCTTATTATTTTGTTGATTGTTTCTTTTGTTGTGCAGAAGCTTTTACTTTTGATGTATCCCCATTTATTTATTTTCTTCTTAGTTTCCTTTGCCCTAGGAGATGTATCCACAAATATATTGCTATGAGAGGTGTCTGAGATTTTGTTGTCTATGGTTTCTTCTAGGATTTTTATGGTTTCCCAACTTACATTTAAGTCTTTTATCCATTTTGAGTTTATGTTGGTGTATGGTGTAAGTTGGTGGTCCAGTTTAATTTTTTTTGCACATATATGTCCAATTATCCCAATACCATTTATTGAAGAGACTATTTTGACTCCACTGTATGCTCTTGCCTCCTTTTTCAAATATTAATTGAGCATAATGGATTGGGTAAATTTCTTGGGTCTCTGTTCTGTTCCATTAATCTATATGTCTGTTCTTGTGTCAGTACCAAGATGTTTGAGTACAGTGGCTTTGTAGTATAACTTGGTATCTGGCATTGTGATTCCTCCAACATTGTTCTTTCTCAAGATTGCTGCAGCTATTTGGGGTCCTTTTTTGCTCCATATAAATCTTAGGAGTATTTGTTCTAGATCTGTGAAATATGCTGTTAGTATTTTAATAGGGATTGCATTGAATCTGTAGATTGCCTTGGGTAGTATGGACATTTTAATGATGTTGATGCTACCAATCCATGAACACGGTATATTCTTTCACTTGTTCACATCTTCTATATTATTTTTCAAAATCTTGTAACTTTCCAAGTACAAGTCTTTTACCTCCTTGGTTAAGTTTATTACTAAATATCTTAATTTTTTGTTGCAATGATAGATGGGATTTTTTCTTCATTTCTCTTTCTGAGAATTCATTATTGGTATATAAAAAAGCCATCAATTTTTGAGTGTTGATTTTGTATCCTTCTACATTGCCAAATTCATTTATTAAATCTAGTAGTTTCTTGGTGTGGTCTATTTTCCATGTATAATATCATACCATGTGCAAATAATTAGAGATTTACTTTCTCCTTTACAACTTGGATGCCTTTTATTTCTTCTTCTTGTCTGATTGCTATGGCTAGAACTTCCAGTACTATGTTGAATAAGACTGGTGAGAGCAGACAACCCTGTCTTGTTCCTGTTCTTATGGTAAATGGTTTTAGTTATTGCACATTGAGTATGATGTTGGCTGTAGATTTGTCATATATGGCCATTATCATGTTGTGATATGCTCCCTCTATTCCTGAGACTTTTTATCAAAAAGTTGGATTTTGTCAAATGCTTTTTCTGCCTATATTGACATGATCATGTGATTTTTACCTTTCAATTTGTTTATATGATATATCACATTTATTGATTCACCAGTATTGTAACAGCCTTGCATCCCTAGAATAAATCCCACTTGTTCATTGTGTACAATCTCTTTAATACATTGCTGGATCTGATTTGCTAATGTTTTGTTGAGGATTTTCTTTTTTTTTCTTTATTAATTAAGGTGTTACTTATGTGTCCTTATCCCCCCATTGCCCCCCCCCATCCCCCCTCTCATGCCCTCACCTCCTTAGTGTCTGTGTCCATTGGTTATGCTTATATGCATGCATACAAGTCTTTGGTCGACATCTCTCCCTTCCCCCCACCCTCACCTACCTTCTCTCTGAGGTTTGATGGTCTGATCAATGCTTCTCTGTCTCTGGATGTTATTCTTCATCGATTTATGTTGTTCATTATATTCCACAAATGAGTAAGATTATGTGATATTTATCTTTCTCCATCTGACTTATTTCACTTAGCATAATGCATAATTCAAGTCTATGTTCACCATGGATACTGGCCTGCAGTTCTCTTTCTTTGTAGTGTCTTTATATGGTTTGGGAATTAGGTTAATGCTGGCCTCATAAAAAGAGGTTGGAAGTATCCCTTCCTCTTGGATTGTTTGGAATAATTTGAAGAGTAGAGATGATAGTTCTCTTTTGAATGTTTGTTAAACTCCCTTGTGAAGGTGTCCAGATCCAGGCTTTTGTTTGCTGGGAGATTTTTAAAATTTTATTACTGCTTGTATTTCATCTTTTTTTATTGGCCTGTTTAGGTTTTCTGGTTCTTTCTGATTCAGTTTTGGGAAATTGTATATTTCTAGGAATTTTTTTCATTTTATCCAAGTTGTCCAGCTCATTGGCAAATAGTTGTTCATAGTATTTTTCAACAATCCTTTGTATTTCTGTGATGTCAGTGATTATGTCTCCACTTTCATTTCTGATTTTATTTATTTGGGTCCTCTCTCTCTGTTTCTTGATGAGTATGGCTAACAGTTCATCAAACTTGTTTATCCTGCCAAAGAACAAGCTCTTGGTTTCATAATTTTTTAAGACTTTATGTCATTTAGTTCTGCTCTAGTCTTTATTATTTCTTTCCTTCTACTTACCCTAGGCTTCTCTTATTTTTCTCTTTCTAGTTTTTTAAGTTGTGGAGTTAAATAGTTTATTCTTAATCTCTCTCTCTCTCTCTTTTTTTTTTTTTTTTTTTTGAGGTAAGCCTGTAGTGCTATGAACTTGCCTCTCAGGATTACTTTTGCTGTGTCCCAGAAATTGTGGGTGGTGGTGTGCCCAGGAAGTTTCTTATTTCTTTCTTGATGTCTTTGGTAACCCATTCATTATTTAATAGCATGATATTTAGCCTCCATGAGTTTCAGTGTTTTGGGGTAGTTGTTTGTACTGTAGTTGATTTCTAATTTCATTCTACTGTGATCTTAAAAAAATGCTTGATATGATTTCAATCTTGTTTTTAAAAAATTTCTTTATTGATTAATGTATTACATATGTGTCCTAATCACCCCATTACCTCCCCAACCCCCACTCATGCCCTCAACCCCCTGTTGTCTGTGTCCATTGGTTAGGCTTATATGCATGCACACAAGTCCTTTGATTGATCTCTCCCCATTACCCCAATCCTCTCATATCTTCCCTCTGAGGTTTGGCAGTCAGATAGATGTTTCTCTGTCTCTGGATCTGTTTTTGTTCATCAGTTTATGTTGTTCATTATATTCCAAAAATGAGTGAGATCATGTGATATCTACCTTTCTCCAACTGGCTTATTTCACTTAGCATAATGCTCTCCAGTTCCATCCACGCTATTGCAAATGGTGAGAACTCCTTTTTTACCCCAGAGTAGTATTCCATTGTGTAGATGTACCAGTTTTTTAATCCACTCATCTACTGATGGGCACTTAGGCTGTTTCCAAATCTTAGTGGCTGCACCAGTCTGCATTCCCACTAGCAGTGCATGAGGGTTCCTTTTTCTCCACATCCTCGCTGGCGCTTGTCTTTTGTTGATTTGTTGACGATAGCCATTCAGACAGGTGTGAGGTGGTACCGCATTGTCGTTTTGATTTGCATCTCTCGGATGATTAGTAACTTTGAGCATGTTTTCACATCTTCCTTGGCCTTCCCTCTATCTTCTTTAGAAAAGTATCTATTTAGGTCCGTTGCCCATTTTTTGATTGGGTTGTTTATCTTTCTTTTGTTAAGTTGTATGAGTTCCCTGTAAATGTTGGAGATTAAACCCTTATTGGAGATAACATTGGCAAAGATGTTCTCCCTTGCAGTGGGCTTTCTTGTTGTTTTGTTGATGGTTTCTTTTGCTGTGCAGAAGCTTTTTATTTTGATGTAGTCTCATTTGTTTATTTTCTCTTTAGTTTCCATTGCCCTAAGGAGCAGTATCAGTAAAGAAATTGCTTTAGCACATGTCTGAGATTTCGCTGACTGTGGATTCCACTAGTATTTTTATGGTTTCCTGTCTTATGTTTAAGTCTTTTATGCATTTTGTGTTTATTTTTGTGTATGGTGTAAGTTGGTGGTCTAGTTTCGTTTTTTTGCATGTATCTGTCCAATTTTCCCAACACCATTTATTGAAGAGACTGACTTGACTCCATTGTTTGTTCATGCCTCCTTTGTCGAATATTAATTGAGCACAGTGTTTGGGTTGATTTCTGGGTTCTATATTCTATTCCATAGGTCTATATGTCTGTTCTCATGCCAGTACAAGGCTGCTTAGAGAACAGTGGCTTTGTAATACAGATAGAAATCTGGTATTGAGATCCCACCTACTTTGTTCTTCTTTCTCAGGATTGCTGCACCTATTCAGGTTTTTTTTTTTATTTTAATTCCAGGTGAATTTTTGGAGAGTTTGTTCTAGGTCTGTGAAATACGCTGTTGGTATTTTATTGGGGAGTGTATTGAATCTATAGATTGCTTTTGGTAGTATGGACATTTTGATGATGTTGATTCTACCAATCCATGAACATGGTGTGTTCTTCCATCTGCTTATGTCTTCCTCTATCTCTTTTTTCAGTGTCCTGTAGTTTTCTATGTATAAGTATTTACCTATTATTTAAGTTAATTCCTAGGTATCTTAGTTTTATTTAGATGTGATGGTAAATGGGATTGCTTTTTTAGTCTCTCTTTCTGTAAGTTCACTATTGGTGTATAGAAATGCCATAGATTTCTAGGCATTCATTTTGTATCCTGCTATCTTGCCGAATTTATTTATTAAGTCTAATAATTTTTGATGGAGTATTTAGGGTTTTCTATGTACAGTATCACGTCACCTGCGAATAAAGACAGTTTTAGTTCTTCTTTTCCAATTTGGATGCCTTTATTTCTTCTTCTTGCCTAATCGCAATGGCTAATACTTCCAGTACTATGTCGAACAGAAGTGGGCATCCCTATCTTGTTCCTGGTCTTAGGGGAAATGGTTTTAGTTTTTGCCCATTGAGTGTGATGTTGGTTGTGGGTTTGTCATATATGGCTTTTATTATTTTGAGGTATAATCCTTCCATTTCCACCTTGCTGAGAGTTTTTATCAAGAAACAGTGTTAAATTTTTGTCAAATGCTTTTTCTGCATCAATTGATATGACTATTCTGATCTTTATCTCTCAATTTGTTTATGTGATATAACACATTTATTGATTTGAGGATATTGTACCATCCTTGCATTCCCGGGATAAATCCTACTTGGTCATGGTGTATGATCTTTCTGATGTACTACTGGATCCGATTTGCTAGAATATTGTTGAGGATTTTGGCATCTGTGTTCATGAGGGATATTAGCCTGTAATTGTCTTTCATTGTGTTGTCTTTATCGGATTTTGGTATTAGAGGGATGCTGGCTTCATAGAATGAGCTTGGAAGTCTTCCTCTTGAATTTTTTGGAATATTCTGAGGAGGATAGCTTTTAGTTCTTCCTTGAATGTTTGGTAAAACTACCCTGTGAAGCAATCTGGCCCCGGGCTTTTGTTTGCTGGGAGCCTTTTGATGAGTGCTTTAATTTCTTCCATACTTATAGGCCTATTGAGATTTTTAGAATCCTTCTTAACTTCACAGACAAAAAAGGCTAAGAGAGTTTATCACTACCAAGCCAGTAATGCAAGAAATGCTAAAGAGACTGGTGTAAAAAGAAGAAATAAAAGGAAAGATCAAACACAGGCACACAAAAATAAAAATGGCTATGAACTAGTACCTTTCGATAATAACTTTAAATATAAATGGACTAAATGCTCTAATCAAAAGACATCAAATGGCTGAATGGATAAAAATACATGACCCATATATATGTTGTCTACAAGAGACCCACCTCAGAAGAAGGGACTCACACAGACTGAAAGTGAAGGGATGGAAAAGTATCTTTCAGGCCAATGGAAATGAAAAAAAAAAACACAGAGTAGCAATACTTATATCTGACAAAATACACCTCAAAGTGAAGGCCCTAACAAGAGATAAGGAAGGCCACTTCATAATACTAAAGGGATTGATACAACAAGATAATATAACCCTGATAAACATAGATGTACCCAATACAGGAGCACCCAAATAAAAATAAATAAATAAAAACTCCTGGAAGATATCAAGGGAAAAATTGACAACAATACAATCATAGTAGGGGACTTTAATACCTCACTGACATCACTAGATAAAACCTCTAGACAAAAAAATCGGCAAAGAAACAGCAATCCTAAATGACTCACTAGATCAGATGGACTTAATTAACATATTCAGAAAATTTTACCCCAAAACCACGGAATATATGTTCTTCTCAAGTGCTCATGTGACATTTTCAAAAATAGACAACATATTGGGTCACAAGCAACATCTCCCCAAATTCAAGAAGATTGAAATCATATCAAGCATTTTCTCAGACTACATGGCATAATATTAGAAATAAACTACAATAAAACCAATTTTAAAAAATTAAGCACTTGGAAGCTGAATAGCATGCTACTAAACAATGATTGGGTTACCAAAGAGATCAAAGAAGCAATTAAAAACATCCTGGAAACTAATGGCAATAAAAACACAACAATCCAAAATCTATGGGACACAATGAAAGCAGTCCTGAGAAGGAAGTTTATAGCTCTACTGGCCTATCTCAAAAAAACAAAAAAAAAATGATAATAAATCATCTAACTCTACAACTCAAAGAATTAGAAAGAGAACAAGAAAAGCCCAGAGTGAGGAGAAGGAAGGAGATAATAAATATTAGAGCAGAAATGAATGACATAGAGACCAAAAAAAATATATATATATACAATGGTTCAATGAAACCAAGAGCTGGTTCTTTGAAAAGATAAACAAGATTGATGAACCTCTAGCCAGGCTCACCAAGAAGCAAGGAGAAAGGACCCAAATAAACAAAATCAGAAATGAAAGAGGCAAAATAACAGCAGACCCCACAGAAATACAAAGGATTGTTAAAAAATACTCTAAACAAATCTATTCTAACAAACTAGACAACCTGGAGGAAATGCACATATTTCTAGAAAAATACAACCTTCTAAAACTCAATCAGGAAGATTTCAATCTTCTTGAACTTGTAGAGACTTGTTTTATGTCCTAACATGTGGTCTATCTTTGTGAATGTTCCATGTGCACTTGAGAAGAATGTATACTTTGCATCTTTGGGCTGAAATGTTCTTAAAATGTAAATTAAATCCATCTGTCCCAGTGTTTTATTTAGAGTTACTGTTTCCTTGTTAATTTTTGTTTCATTTAGAGTTACTGTTTCCTTGTTAATTTTGGAAGATGAACCCAGTGAAGTCAGCGGTGTGTTAAAGACCCCTACTATAACTGTGTTGCTGATATCTCCCTTAAAGTCCTATAAATGTTTTTTATATGTCGGTGCTCCTCTATTGGGTGCATATATATTTACCAAGGATAGATCCTCTGGATAAATCTCTTTAGTATTATGTAGTGAACTTCCTTGTTTCTTGTGATAGCCTTTATTTTGAAGTCTAGTTTGTCAGATATGAGTATTGTTACTCCAGCTTTTTTTTTCGCCATTTGCATGGTAAATTTTTTACCATCACTTCAATCTCAGCCTATGTGAATCTTTTGTTCTTAGGTGGGTCTCTTGTACACTGCAAATAGTTGGGTCATGATTTTGTATCCATTCAGCTACCCTATGTCTTTTAATTAGAGCAATTAAATTTAAGGTTATTATTGACTAGAGGCCCAGTGCACAAAATTTGTGCATGGAGGCGGGGGAGGGGGGCGATCCATTCAGCCCAGCCTGAACCCTCTCCAACCGGGGACACCTTGGGGGTGTCCGACTGCCAGTTTACACCAGATCCCGGGGATAGGGCCTAAACTAGCAGTTGGACATCCCTCTCACAATCTGGGAACGCTGGCTCCTAACTGCTCACCTGCCTGCCTGCCTGATCACCCATAACTGCCACCCACTGGCTTGGTCACCCCTTACTGCTACGCTGCTGGCCTGGTATGATGTTGGCTGTAGGTTTTTCATTTAAGGGTTTTATTATGTTGAGGTATGATTCCTCTATTCCTATTTTGCTGAGGGCTTTTATCAAAAAAGGGTGTTGGATTTTGTCAAATGCTTTTTCTGCATCAATTGATATGACTATGTGGTTTTTGTCTCTCAATTTGTTTATGTGATGTATCACATTTATTGTTTTGCAGATATTGTACCATCCTTGTATCCCTGGGATAAATCCTACTTGGTCATGGTGTATGATCTTTCTGATGTACTGCTGGATCCAATTTGCTAGAATTTTGTTGAGGATTTTGGCATCTATGTTCAAGAGGGATATTGGCCTGTAATTCTCTTTCATTGTGTTGTCTTTATCTGGTTTTGGCATTAGGATGATGCTGGCTTCATAGAATGAGCTTGGAAGTGTTCCTTCCTCTTGAATTTTTTGGAATAGTCTGAGGAGGATAGGTTTTAGTTCTTCCTTGAGTGTTTGGTATAACTCCCCTGTGAAGCCATCTGGCCCTGGGCTTTTGTTTGTTGGAAGCTTTTTGATGACTGCTTCAATTTCTTCCATTGTTATTGCCTATTGAGATTTTTATATTCTTCCTGATTGAGTTTTGGAAGGTTGTATTTTTCTAGGAATATGTTCATTTCCTTCAGGTTGTGTAGTTTGTTGGAATAGAGTTGTTCATAGTATTTTCTAACAATCCTTTGTATTTCTGTGGGGTTTCTTGTTATTTCACCTCTTTCATTTCTGATTTTGTTTATTTGGGTCCTCTCTCTCTGCTTCTTTGTGAGCCTGGCTAGAGGTTCATCAATCTTGTTTATCCTTTCAAAAAACCAGCTCTTGGTTTCATTGATCTTTTGTATTGTGTTTTTGGTCTCTATGTCATTTATTTGTGCTCTGATCTTTATTATCTCCTTCCTTCTCCTCACTCTGGGCTTTTCTTGTTGCTTTCTAATTCTTTAACCTTTTGCACTCAGATGTCGAGTGTGACTCAACACGGTTAGCATTAGAATCAAGGAATCGAGAAAAAAGCAAGCGAGTGCAAAGGGTTAAGTGGTATAGAAGACGATTTACTACCATTTTTTCTTGTTTTTTCTTGTTTTTTGAGGTAGAGCTATAAACTTCCCTCTTAGGACTGTGTCCCATAGATTTTGGATTGTTGTGTTTTCATTGTCATTTGTTTCCAGGATTTTTTTTATTTCTTCTTTGATGTCTTTGGTAACACAATCATTCTTTAATAGGATGCTATTCAGCTTCCAAGTGTTTAAATCTTTTATTGTTTTTTATTGTTGTTTATTTCTAATATTATGCCATTGTGGTCTGAGAAGATGCTTTATATGATTTCAATATTCTAGAATTTGGAGAGACTTTGCCTGTGACCCAATATGTGGTCTATTTTTGAAAAATGTCCCATGTCCACTTAAGAAGAATGTATAATCCCTGGTTTTGGGGTGAAATTTTCTGAAGATGTCAATTAAATCCATCTAGTGAGTCATTTAGGATTGTTGCTTCTTTGCTGATTTTTTGTCTAAAGGGTTTATCCAATGATGTCAGTGGGATATTAAAGCCCCTACTATGATTGTATTGTTGTTGATCTCTCCCTTGATATCTTCCAGGAGGTTTTTTTTTTTTAATGTATTTGGGTGCTCTTGCATTGGGTGCATGTATGTTTATCATCCTCTTGTTGTATTGATCTGTTTAGTATTAGGAAATGGCCTTCCTTATCTCTTGTTTTGGCCTTCACTTTGAGGTCTAATTTGTCAGATATAAATATTGCTACCCCAGCTTTTTTTTTTCATTTCCATTGGCCTGAAAGATATTTTTCCATCCTTGCACTTTCAGTCTTGTGGGTCCCTTGTTCTGAGGTGAGTCTCTTGTAGACAGCATATATATGGGTCATGTATTTTTATCCATTCAGCCACTCAGTGTCTTTTGATTGGAGCACTTAGTTTGTTTACGTTTAAAGTTATTACTGATAAGTACTTGTTTGTAGCCATTTTTATTTTTTGCGCCTGTGTTCCTTCTTCTCTTTTTTATTTCTTCTTTTTACAGCAGACCCTTTACCATTTTTTGCATCAGATAATTTTCTTATCTCCATTTTATTTATCTCTTCTTCTGGAGAATTTTCTTGTTCTTTCATTTGGGGGCTGTTTCTTTGTCTCCTCATTTTGGCTGCCTTCTTGGGTTTTGACTATGTATTAGGTAGATCTTTATGCCTTTCAATTTCTAGTGAAGGAAAGTGTCAAATGCTGTTCCTGACAAAGTAGGTCAGGCAAAGTCTCAAAGGCTCCGGAGATCACCTCTGTTTGCAGACTGAGCTCTAACCCCAGATCCCCTATCCTGACTTCTGCTCACACAGCTCCAGTCCAGTGTGCCCTCCCTCTGCCAGAGCACAAGGTGAGTGGTTCCACAGGGAATTTTTTGTGTTGGCCCTTTAACATGGTGCTTGCTTTCCAGCAGTCTCTCCCTGGCAGACAGAAACCCCACTGCTTTTCATAGCCATATGTTTGTGGGTACTCTTATCAGTTCTGGTGTTCTTTGCTGGGGGTCCAGCTTGGGGAATAGACCCCATATTTCTCATTGGCAACCCCCCACAGCTTATACATCTCTCCATAATTTTAGTTGATGTCTGTGGGAGCCAGGCCAGCTTTTTTTGTGCCTCTGCCCCTCCTACCAGTCTCAATGGGGTCTCCACTTTCTGTCCTCAGTTATCAGGGTTCTCTCCAGCAAGTCTTCTGTTCATTATTCAGGAAGTTTTTTTTGTATTTTAGTTGTAATTTCAGTTTGATCCTGAGAGTATGTCCATTCAGCATCCACTTACTCTACTGTCATTTTTTTTTTTTAAATATATTTTATTGATGTTTTACAGAGAGGAAGAGAGAGGGATAGAGAGTCAGAAACATCGATGAGAGAGAAACATCTACTGTCATTTTTAATATCTCTTAAATAGTTTCTCAAAAACAATATTCAAATACTGAGAAAGGTGGGAATAGTTGAAGGTGGTGAATTGATCCTGCTCATTTTCTTCCTCCTCTCCCTCCACCTCTTCTTCCAAAGTTTATTCCCATCTTGATTTTTAACCAAAGTTAGCATTTCCAATCTTACCAGTTTTACTCAATATCCATGTTAAAACTTTTGCATTATAGTAAGTCAAGAAAAAGAAAAGAAATTATGCATATTTGAAAGATAATTGTTACAGAGCAATATATCAACTAAAACAATGAGTTTTATACTATGCAAGGTCATCTAGTACATTTTATAGGTTTTGAGCTCTATCTTAAAATAGTGAGATGTCCCTGAGTAATTTTTTATGGGCAGCAAAGTGATCAGATTTACTTTATATAAAGTCACAGGGTCTGTGGTATTTACGATGTATTTGAGTATGGAGAGAGAAAGGCCAAATCCACAAACACAAAGTTCAATTTCAAGGCTTACATTCTAAATTTAGATGAGAGAATAGGTATTATGACCTAGTGATTATAATGAAGAATGAATATGGAGAGAGATATTGAATAAGTCATACTGCTTAATTGGATGTAGGAGTGATGAAGATGGGTAATACAAAGTTAACCAGTGATAATTCCTGGGATTTTGCCTTGAGCAATTGAACAGTTTCTCAAGATAGGGACCAAAGTTAGAAAAGTCACTTTGATAATAGGAGAGATAATGATTCAGGTTTGCCCAGCTGTAGCAGAATCAACCTGTTATCTACTAAAGATCTGTTAGCTCTTATCTTAGAAACTGAACCCTAATTCTTAGGTGAGCATCTTGCCTCCTGGAATAAAGACTAGATGCTTCAATTTTACTTGCAGAAGTGTGGTCATGTTGAATAGATTTTTCCAATTAAATGATATCATAAGTTTTGAATAGGACTTCTAGTAGGGTTACTTAAAAGGGAAGGTGCATGCCAGGTCTATCCCTTCCTTCTGTCTGAAATGAGATTCTTGTGGCTGGAGTTATAGTTACTGCTAGTATGGTAGAAGAGGGAGGAAGAAGCAGCCTCAATCCAATCCTTGATATATTTAGATTTTCCAAAACAGTTTAGGACTGCATACCTTGGACTTATTTTTCATAACTGAGGATTAAATGTTTATCTGCTCTGAGCTCTAACCCCATATACCCTTTCCAGACTTCTTTTGATATTGCTATATTTTCTTTTATATGAATTTAAAATAGAGCATAACTAATAGAGCATGTGATTCAAATATGTAATCATCCCTATAAACTATGGATTTGAAGACAGAACACTGTTTCTAAAAATAATGTAATGTAAAGAAAATTCAACTTTTAATCTAGGGGAGAAGCATGCTTTTATAATGTCCAGAAAAACACACAATTTTATCTTTTACTGAGATTTGTGCCACACATGATATCCTCCATAGAAATAGTTGTCACTACCCCCAAAACCTGTCTCAAACTCATTATTGAGTTCCAAAGAATATTTTATCCCAAAATGGGTCTGTGTTGTTTTGTATCTTCTATCTCCACCACCCCTAATTCTCTTACATCTGTTACACAATGTAAAATAATATTTACATCCAACCATTATTTATGGTTCTTGCTCTTTTTCCCTTTTATTTCAATTTAATTTTTTTTTCTTTTATTATTGTCTAAAGTTTTACATGTCTCCTTTTTCCCAAATTGACCCCCCCACCCATCCATTCACACCCTGGGCAAGTCCTCAATGCTCCAGTTTCTGTGTCCATTGATTATGCTAATATGCATGCATACAAGTCCTTTAGTTGCTCTCTAACCCCGCCTCCCCTACCATTTGTCTCTAGATCAATTTATTTTTGTTCATCAATTTATGTTGATCATTATGTCCCACATATGAGTGAGATCATGTGATACTTATCTTTCTCAGACTGGCTTATTTCACTTAGCATAATGCTCTCCAGTTTCATCTATGTTGTTGCAAATGGTAAAAGTTCCTTCTTTTTTATAGCGGCATAGTATTCCATTGTGTAGATGTACCACAGTTTTTTAATCCACTCATCTGCTGATGGGCACTTAGGCTGTTTTAAAATCTTAGCTATTGTAAATTGTGCTGCTATCAACATAGGGGAGCATATATCCTTTCTGATTGGTGTTTCTGGTTTCTTGAAATATAGTCCTAGAAGTGGGATCACTAGGTCAAATTGGAGTTCCATTTTTAGCTTTTTGAGGAAACTCCATACTGTTCTCCACAGTGGCTGCACCAGTCTGCATTCCCACCAGCAGTGCAGAAGGGTTCCTTTTTCTCAACATCCTCCCCAGCACTTGTCATTTGTTGATTTGTTCATGATAGCCATTCTGACAGGTGTGAGATAGTATCTCATTGTTGTTTTGATTTGCATCTCTAGGAAGATTAGTGACTTTGAGCATGATTTCATATGTCTCTGGGCCTTTTTCATGTCTATTTACATCCTTTGACCATTTTTTGATTGGATCATTTATCTTCCTTTTGTTAAGTTGTATAAGTGCTCTGTAAATTTTGGAGATTAAACCCTTATCTGAAATATCATTGGCAAATATGTCCTCCCATTCAGTGGGCTTTCTTGTTGTTTTGTTGACGGTTTCTTTCGTTGTGCAGAAGCTTTTTATTTTGATGTAGTCCCATTTGTTTGTTTTCTCCTTAGTTTCCATTGCACTAGGAGCTGTGTCTGTAAAGATATTGCTATGACATATGTCTGCTATTTTGCTGCCTATGGAGTCTTGAAGGATTTTTATGGTTTCCTGTCTTAGGTTTAAGTCCTTTATCCATTTTGAGTTTGTTTTTGTGTATGGTGTAAGTTGGTGATCTAGTTTCATTATTTTGCATGTATCTGTTCAAATTTCCCAGCATCATTTATTAAAGAGACTGTTATGACTCCATTGTATGCTCTTGCCTCCTTTGTCAAATATTAATTGAGCATAATGGTTTTGGTCAATTACTGGGATCTCTGTTCTGTTCCATTGGTCTATATGTCTATTCTTGTGCTGGTACCAGGCAGTTTTGAGAACCGTGGTTTGGTAATATAACTTGATATCTGATAATGTGATGCCTCCAACTTTGTTCTTCTTTCTCGGGGTTGCTGTTGTTATTCTGGGCCTTTTTTTATTCCAGATGAAATTTTGGAGCGTTTGCTGTTGGTATTTTAATGGGGATTGCATTGAATCTGTAGATACCTTTGAGTAGTATGGATATTTTAATGATGGTGATTCTACCAATCCATAAACATGGTATGTTCTTCCATTTGTTTATGTCTTCCTCTAGCTCTTTTTTCAATGTCCTGAAGTTTTCCAAATACAGGTCTTTTACATCCTTAGTTAAGTTTATTCGTAGGTATCTTAATCTTTTTGGTGCAATGGTAAATGGTATTTTTTTTTTTTTAGTCTCTCTATTTCTGTGAGTTCATTATTGGTGTATAAAAAGACCATAGATTTCTGGGTGTTAATATTGTATCCTGCTACATTTCCAAGTTCATTTACTAGGTCTAGTAGTTTTTTCATGGAGTCTTTGGGGTTTTCTATGTATATTATCATGTCATCTGAGAATAAGGACAGTTTTACTTCTTATTTTCCAATTTGGATGCCTTTTATTTCTTCTTCTTGTCTGATCACTATGGCTAGGACTTCAAGTACTATATAGAAGAGGAGTGATGAAAGTGGGCATCCCTGTCTTGTTCCTGTTCTTAGGGAAATGGTTTTAGTTTTTGCCCATTGAGTATGATGTTGGCTGTAGGTTTGTCGTATAAGGCTTTTATTGTGTTGGGTATGATCCCTCTATTCCGACTTTACTGAGAGTTTTTATCAAGAAAAGGTGTTGGATTTTTTCAAATGCTTTTTCTGCTTTGATTGACACTATTATGTGATTTTTGTCTCTCAGTTTGTTTATGTTGTGTATCACATTTATTGATTTGCGAATATTGTACCATCCTTGCACCCCCAGAATAAATCCCACTTGGTCATGGTGTATGATCTTTCTAATGTAATGTTGAATCTGATTTGCTAGAATTTTGTTGAGGATTTTAGCATCTATATTCATCATTGATATTGGCCTGTAGTTCTCTCTTTTTGTGGTGTCTTTATCTGGTTTTGGGATTAGGGTAATGCTGGCTTCATATAAAGAGCTTGGAAGTGTGCCTTACTCTTGAATTTTTTGGAATAGTCTGAGGAGGATAGGTTTTAGTTCTTCTTTTAATGCTTGGTAGAACTCCTCTATAAAGCTCTCCAGGCCAGGCCTTTCGTTTGTTGAAAGATTTTTGATTATTGCTTCAATTTCTTTGGTAGTTATTGGCCTATTCAGCTTTTTTTTCTTCTTCTTGATTCTGTTTTGGGAGCCTGTATTTTTCTAGGAATATGTCAATTTCATCTAGGTTGTTGATTTTGTTGGGATAGAGTTGTTCATAGTTTTTTTTTACATAATCCTTTGTATATTTGTAATCCTCTTTCATTTCTGATTTTGTTTATTTGGGTGCTCTCTCTTTGTTTCTTGGTGAGCCTGGCTAGAATTTCATCAATGTTGTTTATCCTTTCAAAGTACTAATTCTAGACTTTGTTGCTCTTTTGCATTTTTTTTTTTTTTGGTCTCTATGTTATTTATTTCTGCTCTGATCTTTATTATTTCCTTCATTCTGCTTACACTAGGCTTTTCTTGTTGCTCTTTTTCTAACTCTTTGAGTTGTAGTGTTAGATAATTTATTACCATTTTTTCTTGTTGTTTTTTAAAAATATATTTTATTGATTTTTTACAGAGAGGAAGGGAGAGGGATAGAAAGTTAGAAACCTCAATGAGAGAGAAACATCGATCAGCTGCTTCCTGCACACTTCCCACTGGGGATGTGCCCACAACCAAGATACATGCCCTTGACTGGAATCGAATTTGGGACATTTCAGTCCACAGGCCGACACTCTATCCACTGAGCTAAACCAGTTAGGGCTTCTTGTTTTTTGAGGTAGGCCTGTGGACCTATGAATTTTGCTCTCAAGACTGCTTTCACCATGTCCCACAGATTTTGGATTGTGTTTTCATTGTCGTTTGTTGCCAGGATGCTGTTTATTTCTTCTTTAATCTCTTTAATAACCCAATCATTGTTTAATATCATGATATTTACCCTCCACGTGTTTGACTTTTTTATTGTTCTTATTGTTGTTAATTTCTTATTTTATGCCATTGTGATCTGAGAACATGCTTGATATGATTTCAATATTCTTGAATTTGAAGAGACTTTGCCTGTGTCCTAATATGTGGTCATCCTTTTTAAATGACCTGTCTGCACTTGAGAAGAATGTATATTCTATGCTTTGGGAAGAAATGTTCTGAAGATGATAATTAATTCCATCTCATATAGTGTGTCATTTATGATTGCTGTATCTTTGCTGATTTTTTTTTTTTTAGAGGATGTATTCAGTGGTGTTAGTGGGGTATTAAAGTCCCCTACTGTGACTGTATTGCTGTTGATCTCTTCCTTGATATCTTCCAGAAGTTTATTTATTTATTTGGGTGCTCCTGTATTGGGTTCACATATGTTTATCAGGATTATGTTATCTTGTTGTATTGATCCGTTTAGTATTATGAAGTGGCCTTTCCTATCTCTTGTTATGGCCTTTACTTTGAGGTCTAATTTTTCAGATATAAGTATTGCTACCCCAGCTTTGTTTTCATTTCCATTCGCCTGAAATTTTTTTTCCATCCCTTCACTTTCAGTCTGTGTGAGTACTTTGTTTTCAAGTGAGTCTCCTGTAGACAGGAGATATATCAGTCATGTTTTCTTATTCACTTAGTTACCTTATATCTTTTGATTGGGGCACTTAAACCATTTACAATTAAAGTTATTATTGATAGGTACATGTTTGTCACCATTCTTATTTTTTATGCCTTTGTTCATTCTTCCCTTCCTATTTCTTCCCTTTTTTTTTTTTTTTTTTTTTTTTTACAGCAGTCCCTTTAGGATTTCTTGCGTTATTGGTTTGGCGGTAATAAATTCCCTTAGCTCTTTTTTGTCTGTGAAGCTCCCGATTTCACCTTTAATTTTGAATGATATCCTTGCTGGGTATATTATTCTTGGATTCAGACCTTTCTTTTGCATGACTATGTATATTTCATTCCATTTCCTTCTGGTCTGATGTGTTTCTGTTGAGAAATAAGTTGATAGTCTAATTGGACATCCCTTGTAGGTAACTTTCTGTCTCTCTCTGGAAGCCTTTAAGATTCTTACTTTGTCATTGATATTTGCCAATTTAATTATAATGTGTCTTGGTGTTGGTCTTTGGACTTGTTTGAGTGTTTTCTTCCCAATATCAGTGAAGTTTTATGTCATTATTTATTCAAACAGGTTTTCTATTCCTTCCTCAGTTTACTATCTTTCTGGAACCCTTATTTTGCAGATATTGTTTTGTTTCATCTTGATCCAAAGCTCCCTTATGTTCTCCACCTGTTTTTTAAGTTGTTTTTTTTTTTCAATTGCTGCTCTGCTTGGGTATTTTTTACTACTTTGTCTTCTAGCTCACAGATGTGGTCCTCTGCTTCTTATAGTCTACTCTTGATGCTTTCTATTGTGTTCTGTATTGCATCTATGTCATTCTTCATTTCTTCTTGGTTCTTCTTCATTTCTGCTTGGTTCTTGCACATGTTGTTGAATTTGTCCTCCATCTTTTTCAGTGTTCTTATGACCATTGCTCTGAATTATTTCTCTGACAAATTTCTTACCTCCATTTTTTTTGCTTCCTTTTCTTGTGATTCCTCCTTTTCTTTCATATGGAGGCTGTTTCTTTGTCTCCCCATTTTCACTCCTTTCAGGGTGTCTGGTTTTGTAGCTCACTCTCCTACTGCATTGACTTAAAGGCACTAAATACAACATGACATGACACAACACAGAGGGCACCAAACATGAATGTGTTCACTATACCAGTAACCCCAAATAAAGGTGACCACTAGAGAAAAGTCTTTAGGGGACAGAAAAGAGTGCAAAAATGATATTCAGAGGAGGAAAAAAGTAAGAGAGAAAAGAAAGAGAATAAAATAGAAGGGGAAAAATAGATATGTATATGGGGAGAGAACTCCAAAAAACAAAAACTAATCTAAAAAATGCAAATAACGAACACCCAGAAAAGATCAGGAGAGAAGCTAAATCTGAAGGGAAACAGCTTATTCCAGAAGGTAAGGTCAAGGTATTGAGTGAATGGGAAATGGCCATGATTCAATAGAGAGGAGATAGAAAGAGAATGAGTGTATAAGAAGAAAAGTAAAATACACAATACTAAAAATAAAATAGATAAAAAAATATAAATAAAATATTATTGAAAAAATATGAATATATATATATAATTTTCCCTTTCTTTAATTTATCTTTGTATTCATCTATTTTTTAAAAAAGAGAATACAGAGCAGATAGTCCTGAGTTGGTGATTGACAATAATTAAGCTAATAGTAGAAGAAGAGAACAAGCAAGAAGAAAAACAGAAACATAAAAAAATAAAAAATAAAAACAGAAAAAAACACAATCTAACAAACAATCAAACAACAAGAAAGAATGAATGAAAAAAGGGAAAATATTGTCTAGTGGAGAAAGAGAAAAGAGAAGTATGCATGTACTTGGATCAGGGGAGAGGAAATTAGGTATATGAGTAAGATCAATTTTTAACGGCGAGTAAAAATAAGGGTAGAGAAAAACTAAAGCAGGAATTGGGGAAGAGAAACAGGATGAAAAAGGGGAAAAGTGAGGAAGAAAATGTTGGCATAAAGGAAAAATTGAGAGTAAAATAATGTTAAAAATAAAAATAAATTGTAGAACATTAATCAAAAAAATAAAATAGTCAGCACAGTGTTGAAGTTCCCAGTGATCCACCGCTTCTCTGTGTCACAAGCCACAACCTTGGTTTCAAGCAGGTGTGTTCACTCTGCTCATTTTGTTTCTCTGCATGCCTTCAGTTGTACTGTATTTACACAAGTGTTTATTTCTGACACAGACCCTGGGTGGTAGTGTTTCTGTATTAGTTTCCAGAACCAAATGGCCCCTCAACCCATTCCCCCAGGGCTCCCTGGGGGTGTATAGACTCTTCCTTTCCTTGCCACAGTGAAGACTGGGTTGGAGGAACGTAATGTCCCAGAGCTGGTTTCCTGCTAATTTCTCCCTATTCTGCTCCTTGGTTTCCACAAAAACATCTTCCCTGCAGTCTCAGTGAGTGTTTTTAATTGAAAAATCTCATGCACTGGGTTTAGCAAGTAAAAGCAATGAAGTTATAAAGACAATGCAACCATGCCACCTCTCGTCTTTCTCCCCCTGCACTGTGCAGCTGGTATAGAACTTCAGGCTGCCTTTCTGGGCACAGTCTCCCATGGATGTGGGCTTAGATCGAGAGTCCCCCACTGCCAGCAGCCTGTGGACCCCATCCACATTTGAGGGCTACACTGACCCCAAGGGCTGCAGATTTGGTATAGCACAGTCTCCTTCTGAGATTCTAGTCCCTTCTAGGTGTGTTTCTCCCTCTACCTGGATCCCAGATCCCACCTCTCTCCAGGCAATCTCTGACCTTTCCATTCATGGATTGCCTCACCAGCTGTGTTTAACTCACCAGTTTCTGGTGGGTGTTATTTGATTCAGCTGTTTCTTCTATCTTCTCTGTGAGAAGGTGCAGGACCCGTTCGTGTATTTGGCTGCCACCTTGTCTCCCCCTGGACAAATTTTTATGCACCCATGGCCAGGGAGGCTGGAGTCTCAGTGTTTGTGTGTTCACAGCTGAGGCAGCTGGTCCCTGGGCATTGTGACTATAGGGTCCTGGGAGGTATCCAAGGTTTCCCCAGGTGAAGGTAAGGCTAGGCTTCTGATCACATCCCCTCTCCCCTTCCAGATGGAGTTGTCTCTGTGGCAGAGCTGGCCACTCTAGGAGAGATTTCAGTAGTAGTAGAGGCTGCCCTGCCAGGGGATCCTGGTCCGCCAGTCCCTGACAGTCCTGTGAAATATAACTGTCCATCACTCACAAATACACACACTCCCCACACATCCACTCACTCTCCTTTGCTCTCTCACTCACACTATCTTGCTTACTGCCATCCCATTGGCCACCATCTTGGATCTTGTAGATGTTCTCTTTAAGGAGAAAAAGATCAGGGATCTGAGTTACCTGACTAGTGATAAAAAGGGAGAGGATAGGTTCTCTGGGGGTGAGTTTCTTGTTTAACCAGTTTTGCCCCTTGCTAGGCATCCAGAGCTTTCTTATAGGTACTGAGACAGGACTTTAAAATAGGATGGAGCAGTGGTTAGGCCCCTTATGCCTATTCCAATGCTTATTTTGATGCCAAGGTTTATTAGGGGAGGAATTATCTGGACTTCCCTTTTTTGTTAGATATGATAGGTTAAGGGGACAGGTAAAGATTTATTATTATAGGCTATATCTATATGGGTAAGAGATAGACAAGAGTACAGGCTGCTGTCCAGTTGATCAGGAGGCAGATATATGTGTTCTCCCCACAGAGAAAGAAAATTCCCTGATCATGGAGACAGGGTGAAAGGTGTAGGGAGAAGAGGTGGACTAAAGAGTATGAGGTTCCTTTCCCCAGTTCTGCAATCCAAATCAAGAGGGTAGTTACCATGGCACTAATGATTAGGGGTGACAGATAAGTGGTTGAGATTTTATTACGGTGAAAGTGAGTAGAAATGCTAGAATGGGCTGTTATCTAAGGGGAAAGTGAAAGGGAAGAAAAAGAGCAGTTGAAGACTCGGGCCTGGATAGTTGAATAAGGAGTAAAATGGACCAGCTGTAGGAAATAATTATTGGCTTTTGGGGACATCTGGTAGTCAACTCATTGGGACCAATGGTCATGTGGTACTTCTAGGTTAATTGTGGTGTTGAAAGCTGATGATGGGAGATGGTCTAGTGTTATATTGCCCTGTGACCTTGTAAAGCCTAAAGGGCTTAGATGATTAGTGGGGTGTGTAAAGTGATAGTACCTGTGACTGGGATGGAGGAAGGAGCTACCTTAGTAAGAGATTGAATATAAGTTCAAAAAAGAAGGGAAGCTTTATTTTCCTGTGTAACAAGATAATTACCTAGAAGTGTGTCTGCTTTTTTGAGAAACATAGTCCCCTTTTCACAAGCGAGATTTTTGCCTGATTCCATCTCTTGATTGGTATAAGAATGGTGATATATGCTTAAGAGGTGGGGTAAAGGTAGAGCCAGAAATTTCTGGTTTAGGAGGGGATGGGTGAGGTTAAGTGTTCCTTTGAGATGAGTAGAGGTGAGAAAGTTGCTTATGGTTGTAGGAGAGGAGGGTTAGAATAAGATGAGAAGGAGAGCTAATACCCACTTCTAGGGTTGGGATTGTTCCAAGAGGAGAAAGGGTATGTTCGGAATCTAGAAAGAAGGAAATCTCGATTGTTGGAGAAGATGGCGGCTGGCAGGATGGAGGTGAGGGAGAGGAAGTGAGTGAGTGAGGGTATAAAAGGAGAGTGTATGGATGTGTGGTGTGTGTGTGAGTAAGGGACAGTTAAATCTCGCAGGAGCAGCAGGGGCTGGCAGACCAGGCTTTCTTGGACAAGGAGAGACTATCATCGCTGCGGGCACTCCCCAGACTGCAGGACTCCAACACGGAGCCCACGCCATCTTGAAGGGGAGAACGGCCTTTTCTAGGAACTCATCAGCACCACCACCCAGACAGGCCTTGGAACCTCCCCGCGACAAAGCAGCCACTCCAGCCAAAATCCTGCTGCCCCACCTGCAGACCTGCAGACCCTGGGAATTCCACCTCCAAAGGTGCACTGCTCAGCAGCAGTAAGTGCAACCTCCCCCTTCCCAGCAGCAGAACTCTGGACACCACATTAGTGCATTTCCAGCACACAGGCATCCAGGGCACACCACTCCATAGGCAGTGCCTGGGAGCCACTGGGAGCCCCCGTGGGTGTGATTTTGTACAGACAAGGGTGCACAGTTCAGCAGTAGAAATTTTGAACGCCCTCTTCCTGAATTACTGCCCATGGATACCCTAGCTGTGCAACTTCAGTGCCAGGGACCCTCAGAGTGCATCAGAGCTCTGCTCCTGCAAAGGCACTTCCACAGATGCGCATTTCCAAGAAGCAGGACCCCTGAGCCCATCTATCCACAGGGCGCTTGGGGGAGCAGCTGTGAGACTCTACTGGGTGTGATTCTGCACAGACAAGGGCACGCTGCCCCGCAGTAGAAATTCTGAATTCCCTCTTCCTGAATAACTGCCCACATTCACCCCAGCTCAACCTGAGTGCCAGGACCCGTCAGAATGCTTCAGAGCTCTGTACCAGCAAACGCACCTCCACAGATGCGACTTTCCAACCGGCAGACACCCTGAGCCCATCTACCCACAGGGCACTCCTGGGAGTCACTGTGAACTCTCCCTGTGTGTCATCTTGGACAAAGGCACACTCCCCACCAGCCGTAGAAATTCTGAATTCATTCATCCTGGATATCTGCCCACAGATGCCTCAATTACGTGGCTACACTGCCAGGGCCCTTCAGAGTGCATCAGTGTGCCTTGCAGGCAAACATACTGCGGGTGCTCCTGTGAGCCGCCACTGGGAGTGAGCGCCTATCCACCATAGGTGCAGCAGCAAAAGTTGAGTCTGCCTACCCCACAACTACAGAACTCTGGACACCACAGTCACGCCTTTCCAGAGTGCAGGCCCCCTGAGTCCCATCTCCTCAACACACAGTTCCTGGGTGCCACTGTGAGTCCCAGCTGGGCATGCATGATTTCAATTAAGGGTGCAAGAAAGCAAAAATTGGGACACACCCTCCACAGCTGCTGACTTCTAGACACCACAGTTGTGCCTCTCAAGCTCACAGGCCTACATCAAGAGAACCCAAATAGCTCAAGTAGGAAGCTACACTAGATTACCAAGCCCAGGAGAACTGAAAGATTACACCAGTAGCACCATCCCCAAAAGAACCTGGGTAGCAAAGCAATTGGATCTACAATTAAAACATTACAGGAAAACATGGGAAGACAAAAAAGCAATCCACAAAGGAAATAAAAAGAGAAATCACCAGAAAGGGAGTTAAATGAAATTGAGGCTAGTAGCATATCAGAGAAAGAATTCAGCGTAATGGTTATAAGGATGTTTAAATGGCTGGATGACAAATACACACAACTCAATGAGAATTATAAGGAGCTGAATGAGAATGTCACCAACATGAAAAGGAACCAAGAGGAGATGAAGAACGACATAGCTGCAATAAAGAACACAATGCAAGGCTTAAACAGTAGACTAGAAGAGGCTGAAGACCGCATCAGTGAATTAGAAGACAAGGTAGGAAAAACAAACACAGCAGCAATTGGAAAGAAGACTTAAAAAGCAAGAGAAGAGCCTAAGGGAGCTTTGGGACAACACAAAACAAAACAATATTCGCATAATAGGGGTACCAGAAGGAGAGGAAGAGAAGCAAGGAATAGAAAACCTGTTCAAACAAATAATGACAGAAAACTTCCCTAATATTGGCAAGAAAAAAACCATGCAAGTCCAAGAAACCATGCAAGTCCAAGACATAGAGTCTCAAACAAGATGAACCCTAAAAGACCGACACCAAGACACATCATAATTAAATTGATGAACACCAACGACAAAGTAAGAATCTTAAAGGCTGCCAGAGAGAGACAGAAAGTTACCTACAAGGGTTCTCCTATTAGAATATCAACAGATTTCTCAACAGAAACACTCCAGGCCAGAAGGGAATGGAATGAAATTTACAAAATAATGCAAAGCAAGGGACTGAACCCAAGAATACTATACCCAGCAAGGCTATCATTCAAAATTGAAGGTGGAATCAGGAGCTTCAAAGACAAAAAAGGGCTAAGAGAGTATATCACTACCAAGCCAGCAATGCAAGAAATGCTAAAGGGAGTGCTGTAAAAAGAAGAAAGAGAAAGGCAAGAAGAAACACAAACATTAAGGAAAAATATGACAAAAAACATGTACTTGTCAATAATAACATTAAACGTAATGGATTAAATGCACCAATCAAAAGACATAGGGTAGCTGAATGGATAAGAAAACATGACCCAACTCGCACAGAAGAATGGGATGCTAGGGTTTTTGTCGGCGTGACAAGCCAGAATGGATGACCCTCTTCACCTACAAAGAGCGGAGTCCACACAAAGGGTTTTGGGACTGTAGATAAACAAAGACAGAGATGTTGCAAGGATCCACAGAAATGGAGTTAACAGCCTGGACATTGAACCTATTGAAGGGAGATAGTGTGTATTAAAAATGTAATTTATTGAGGAAAAAAATGGCGGCAGAGTAGACAGATGGGTCCCGAGCCTTGTCCCGGAGCAGAAAGAAGGAACAGCTGAGGGTCGCACGGGGAGTATTTACTGGCGAGTTAAAGTACAGATAAACTCCAGGAGAGGGTGGGGGACTGCTGGACGGGGTTCCCCTGACCGGGCAACCTCCACTGCAGCTGAATTCCCTCTTAGAGCGACCGGCTCCAACGTGGAAACTGCACCATCTTGAAGAAGAAAGTGGATCTTATAGGAAGCTTGAAAAGTTGCAACTACGGAGACCACTGAACAGCTGCGAGCCCTAGAACACTGGTTGCAAATTGGCTCAAATACACGGTTTCAGAAGAGGTCTACACTCCACCACGGAAAGGTCAGATTTCGCCTGGGATAAGGTGAGGTCTCTGGTCCCTGCGGAAGAGAGAAACACGCGCACTGTGGGAGCTGGAGAACCAGGGAAGGTCTGTGCCTAGAAAGGTCCTTGGCTGTTGGGGTTGGCGTGATCCGTGAATGTGAAAAGGGGTCCTCAGAGCTGCTAACAGAAGAGATCTTTAAAAAGCAACCCATTTTGTTCTGATGCAAAAGAAAAGCCTAAGGATCTTAAAAGTGTGCCTGCTGCTTGGACCCAAGCTGGGAAAGGGAATACGCAGACTTGCCTGCAGCCCCGTTGTTTGCACACTTGGGCTTTTTCCTCTTGAAATCCAAGCCCAACACATAGGATCACCCAGTTGGGGACACCCTGGGATAGTGCAGGGGAAAGTTGTCTTTCTGGAATCTGGGGATTGGAGCAGGGAGTGACCATCGGAGAGCCAGCTCTGAGGCAGCCCACTCCCACAAACTGATATTGAGTGCCACAGGGAAAAAAGGATCTAAACACAGGCTAGAGAGGCCAAATAGATCCGGAAGTCAATCCAGAAATACTTCCACCCAGGAGCTGAATCACAAATTGACTCTTGTGTAATCAAACATAAAGGAATACGAGAAATTAAGACACCGCCTGCTTAAAAATCAGGACTGGCTTACAACACTGAGGAACAGTGGAACGCAGGGAACTGCAATACTGTCCTGACTGGGAAACAGGCATGCCAAACAGAACAATAGAGGAAGTGAATGACCTTCACTACTGCACATTTTATTTTTTAACTTTTTATTTTTTTATTTTTATTGTTTTTTATTCATATTTTCTTCATCTTTTACTTAAGAAACTAATTTTTTTTCTTTTTTCCTCACTTGATTTTACCTTTTTAATTATTACATTTTATTTTCAATCAGTATTATTACTACTACTATTTTACCTTTTTTTTAAGTGTCATTTTATTTTCACTTTATTTTACTTTGGGATTAGTGTTCTAATTTCTGTTATCATCTTTCTTTTTGCATCATTTTACTCTATCTCAACTCTACCTTTATGCCATCACTCTCTTCCTAACTTTTCCCCTTTTGGTGTCCTTTTTCTCTTACCCTTTCCTGGCTTTAGAGTTTCCCTATTCTTTATGTTTATCCCCTGTTAAAATTTCACCCTACTTATATATCTAATTTCCAATCCCCTGCTCCAAGTCCATACATACCTCTCTCTTCTCTGTCTTAACTATCCCAAAATTGTTTTTCTCTCTGTTCTTATGCTATTGTTTGCTTGAATGTTGACTATATCGATTATTTATGCTTTATTGTGAGATTGTTTTGCTAATTTTTTTGTTTTGTTTGCTTTTTTTTTAATTGATTTTTGGTTCTGTTTTCCCTCACCTCATTTGCTATTAGTTGCTGTTTGTAGTTTGTATTAATCTCCAGGTACTTGTTGCTGGCATTTGCTGGGATTAGTTGCTGCTCTATTGGAGTTTTCTCCCCATATATATAGTTTGGTCACCTTTTCTTTCGTAGTCTCTTTCTTTTCTCTATTACATTTTTTTCCCTTTTCCCAATTTCATTCTGACACTCCTTTTCTTTTTTTCCTCGCATCTTCTTCATTCTCTCCTATTCCCTAATTTGCCTTTCTCTGGTGGTCACCTTTATTGGGGGTTATCAATAGCATAAATATATTTCTGTTCAGTGCCATGTGTTTGGTACCTGGTTGTGTTGTATTTTGTGCCTTTAAATCAACGCAGGAGAGAGAGAACTACATAACCAGACATCCAGAGAAGAGAGACCATGGGGAGACAAAGAAACAGCCTGCATATGAAAGAGAAGCAGGCATCACCAAAAAAGTAAGTAAATGAAATAGAGGCTAACAACATGTCAGAGAAAGAATTCAGAGAAATCGTCGTAAGGTGGCTGCAAAGAATGGAAGACAAATTTGACAATATGAGTAAGAACCAAGAAGAAATGAAGAAGAACCAAGAAGAAATGAAAAATGACATCACTGATGTAAAGAACTCAATAGAAAGCATCAAGAGTAGACTAGAAGAAGCAGAGGACTGCATCAGTGAGCTAGAAGACAAGGTGGGAAAAAAATACCAAATTAGAGCAGATCCTAGAAAAAAATTAAAAAGCAGGAAGAGAGCCTAAGGGAACTGTGGTACAACACGAAACAAAACAATATCTGCATAATAGGGGTTCCAGAAAAAAAGGAAACTGAGCAAGGAATAGAAAACCTGTTTGAAGAAATAATGACAGAAAACTTCCCCAATACAGGGAAGAAAAAACCCACACAAATCCAAGAAGCTCAAAGACTCCCTAGCAAAATGAACCCCTAAAGACTGATGCCAAGGCACAGTATAATTAAACTGGCAAACACCAACGACAAAGTAAGAATCTTGAAAGTGGCCAGAGAGAGACAGAAAGTTACATACAAAGGAACCCCCATCAGACTAGAGACTGATTTCTCAACAGAAACTCATCAGGCCAGAAGGGAATGGAATGAAATATACAAAGTCATGCAAAGGAAGGGTCTCAATCCAAGAATACTGTACCCAGAAAGGCTATCAATCAAAATTCAAGGTGAAATCAGGAGCTTCACAGACAAAAAAGGAGTAAGGGAATTTATTACCACCAAACCAGCAATGCAAGAAATGCTAAAGGTTCTGCTGTAAAAAAAAAAAGAAATAGGAAGCAAAGAAGGAACACAGGGGTAAAGAAAAAGAATGGCGACAAATAAGTACCTGTCAATAATAACCTTAAATGTAAATGAATTAAATGCCCCAATCAAAAGACACAGGGTAATTGATTGGATAAGAAAAACAAGACCCATATATCTGCTCTCTACAAGAATCCCACCCCAGAAAAGAAGATGCACACAGACTGAGGGTGAAGGGATGGAAAAAGGTTTTCCAGGTGAATGGAAATGAAAAAAAAGCTGGGGTAGCAATATTTATATCTGACAAATTAGATCTCAAAGTAAAGGACATAACAAGAAATAAGGAAGACCAATTCATAATACTAAAGGGAGCAATCCAACAAGAAGAAATAACTCTGGTAAACATGTACGCACCCAATACAGGAGCACCAAAAAACTCCTGGAGGATATCAAGGGAGAGATTGATAGTAATACAATCATAGTAGGGGACTTTAATACCCCACTATCACCACTGGACAAATCCTCTAAACAAAAAATCAGCAAGGAAACAGCAATCCTAAGTGACTCATTAGACCAGATGGAATTAATTAACATCTTCAGAATATTTCACCCCAAAGCCACAGAATATACATTCTTCTCAAGTGTACATGGGACATTTTCAAAGATAGACCACATTCTGGGACATAGGCAACGTCTTTTCAAATTCAAGAAGATAGAAATCATACCGAGTATTTTCTCAGATCACAGTGGCATAAAACTGGAAATCAACTACAATAAAAACGATCCAAGAAAATATAACACATGGAGACTAAACAGCATGTTATTAAACAATGACTGGGTTACCAGAGATCAAGGAAGAAATAAAAAACATCATGGCAATAAATGACAATGAAAACACAACAATCCAAAATCTATGGGACACAGCAAAACAGTCTTGAGAGGGAAGTTCATACTTCTACAAGCCTACTGTAAAAAACAAGAAACAATGGTAATAAATTACCAAAGACTACAACTCAAAGAATTAGAAAGAGAGCAACAAGAAAGGCCCAGTGTAAGCAGAAGGAAGGAAATAATAAAGATCAGAGCAGAGATAAATGACATAGAGACCAAAGAAACAATACAAAAGATCAACAAATCCAAGAGCTGGTTCTTTGAAAGGATAAACAAGATTGATGAACCTCTAGCCAGGCTTACTAAGAAGCAGAAAGAGAGGACCCAAATAAACAAAATCAGAAATGAAAGAGGTGAAATAACAACAGACCCTACAGAAATACAAAGGATTGTTACAAAATACTACGAACAACTTTATTGCAACAAACTGGACAACTTGGAGAAAATGGACATATTCCTAGAAAAATACAACCTTCCAAAAGTCAATCAGGAAGAATCTAAACAGCTCAACAGGCCAGTAACTATGGAAGAACTTAAAGCAGTCATCAAAAAACTTCCAACAAACAAAAGCCCAGGGCCAGATGGCTTAACAGGGGAGTTTTACCAAACATTCAAGGAAGAACTAAAAACTATCCTCCTCAGACTATTCCAAAAAATTCAAGAGGAAGGAACACTTCCATGATCCTTCTATAAAGCCAGCATCACTCTAATACCAAAACCAGATAAAGACAACACAATGAAAGAGAATTACAGGCCAATATCCCTCATGAACATAGATGCCAAAATCCTCAACAAAATTCTAGCAAATTGAATCCAGCAGTATATCAGAAAGATCATACACCATGACCAAGTAGGATTTATCCCAGGAATGCAAGGATGGTACAATATCCGCAAATCAATAAACGTGATACATCACATAAACAAATTGAGATATAAAAATTACATAGTCATATCAATTGATGAAGAAAAGTATTTGACAAAAATCCAACACCTTTTCTTGATAAAAACTCTCAACAAGGTGGGAATAGAAGGATCATACCTCAACATAATAAAAGCTATATATGATAAACCCACAGCTAACATCATACTCAATGGGCAAAAACTAAAACCATTTCCCCTAAAAACAGGAACAAGACAGGGATGCCCACTCTCACCACTCCTGTTTGACATAGTACTGGAAGTGTTAGCCATTGCAATTAGACAAGAAGAAGAAATAAGAGGCATCCAAATTGGAAAAGAAGAAGTAAAGTTGTCCTTATTTGCAGATGACATGATATTGTACATAAAAAACCCAAAAGACTCCATCAAAAAACTAACAGACATAATAAATGAATTCAGCAAGGTAGCAGGATACAAAATTAATGCCAAGAAATCTATGGCATTTCTATACACCAATAGTGAACTTACTGAAAGAGAGACTAAAAATCAATCCCATTTACCATCGCACCAAAAAAAATAAATAAATAAGATACCTAGGAATAAACTTAACTAAGCAGGTAAAAGACCTGTACACGGAAAACTACAGGACACTGAAAAAAGAGATAGAGGAAGACATAAACAGATGGAAGAACATACCATGTTCATGGATTGGTAGAATCAACATCATTAATATGTCTATACTTCCCAAAGCAATCTATAGATTCAATACACTCCCCATTAAAATACCAACAGCATATTTCACAGACCTAGAAAGAACTCTCCAAAAATTCATCTGGAATAAAAAAAGACCCCGAATAGCCACAGCCATCCTGAGAAAGAAGAACAAAGTAGGTGGGATCTCAATACCAGATTTCAAGCTGTATTACTAGGCCACTGTTCTCAAAACAGCTTGGTACTGGCACAAAAACAGACATATAGACCAATGGAATAGAATAGAGAATCCAGATATTGACCCAAACCACTATGCTCAAATAATATTTGACAAAGGAGGCATGAACATTCAAGGGAGTCAAGACAGTCTCTTCAATAAATGGTGTTGGTAAAATTGGACAGATACATGCAACAAAATGAAACTAGATCGCCAACTTACACCATACACAAAAATAAACTCAAAATGTATAAAGGACTTAAACATAAGAAGGGAAACCATAAAAGTACTAGAGGAATCCACAGGCACCAAAATATGCCTAAGCAATTTCTTCACCAATACCGCTCCTAGGGCAATGAAAACTAAAGAGAAAATAAACAAATGGGACTACATCAAAGTAAAAATCTTTTGCACAGTAAAAGAAACCTTCAACAAAACATCAAGAAAGCCCACTGTATGGGAGAACATATTTGCAAATGTTATCACTGATAAAGGTATTATCGCCAACATCTACAGGCAACTTATATAATTGAATAAAAGGAAGATAAATGATCCAATAAAAATATTGGCAACGGGCCTAAATAGAATCTTGTCGAAAGAAGACAGAAGGAAGGCCAAGAGACACATGAAAACATGCTCAAAGTCACTAATTATCCGAGAGATGCAAATAAAAATGTCAATGTGGTACAATTTCACACCTGTCAGAATGGCTATTATCAACAAATCAACAAACGACAAGTGTTGGCGAGGATGCGGAGAAAAAGGAATCCTCGTGCACTGCTGGTGGGAATGAAGACTGGTGCAGCCACTGTGGAGAACAGTATGGAGTTTCCTCAAAAAACTGAAAATGGAACTCCCATTTGACACAGTAATCCCACCCTAGGAATATATCCTAAGAAACTGGGAACACCAATCAGAAAGGATATATGCACTCCTATGTTCATAGCAGCACAATTTACCATAGCTAAGATTTGGAAACAGCCTAAGTGCCCATCAGCAGATTACTGGATCAGAAAACTATGGTACATCTACACAATGGAATACTATGCTGCCATAAAAAAGAAGGAATTCTTACCATTTGCAGTAACCTGGATGGACCTGGAGAGAATTATGCTAAGTTAAATATGCCAGTCAGAGAATGAAAAGTACCACATGATCTCACTCATTTATGCATAATAAAGAACATTATAACCTGATGAACAAAAAGATAAATACAGAGGCAGTAAAGCATCAGACTGTCAAATTACAGTGGGAAGGTTGGGGATGGGTTGGGGAGATAAGAGATCAACCAAAGGACTTGTATGCATGCATATATACATAACCAATGGACGTAAGACACTGGGGGGTGAGGACATGTATGGGAGTGGGGTGGGGGGGTGGAAATGGGAAGATATGTACACATATAATACCTTAAGCAATAAAAAAAAAGAAAAAAAGAAGGAAATCTCGTCGCATGGGTAATCAAATTTCTCTTGTAGAAGGGATTTAAATAACCTAAAATATTGAAACATTGATAGCTGACAAGTTTTAAAATTTTCTGCTTTTAGCTTTGATTAAAGATAGTCTCTTGTACTTTTTTGAAGATATATTTTCTTGAGAGTATGAGTGTGTTTAAAGTGTGTTCATAGATGTGAATTCTGGTTGTTTACTTTTGACTAAAGGTGAGAATTCCGATGCAAAGGGAGAGGGGGCAGTAGCTAGGATCTTGAGGATTTGTATTGGGAGAGGAAGTGGGCTTTCAGGGAAGTCAGGGTTGATAGGATCAGTACATAGGGAGCACATGCAAGGATCCTCATTCATTCATTCTGTTCTTCTAGGTTGCAGGTAAAGAAGAGTCTGATGAGCCTGTACTGGTGGCTGTAATACTTAGGAGACTCCAGCTCATGTGATAGAGGTATTCATGGGAGAGTTTTTAATTTGGAAAGGTGGAACCATGGAGTTTGCTCTGATAGTTTAGCTGCAGTTGGGGTAGTTAGGAATACCTGATAAGGGCTTTGCCATTGGGGCTGTAAATTATTTGACAGATGGATTTTCTTTAGGAGAACCCAGTCCCCTGGCTAGAGAAGAATAGGGGGATATCTCCCATAAAAACGTTGAGGGAGGACCTGATCTGCATGTTCTCTCAGTAATTATAAGATGAGATTTAAAAATGGGGACATAGTCTCCTAGAGGGGTCTCTATGGAAAGAATATCCTACCTAATAAAATAGTAATATGCAAATTGACCACACCTTTGCTACGCCCGAGCTACCCCCACCAGCCAATCAGGGTGAGTATGCAAATTAACCCAACCAAGATGGCGGTTAATTTGCATACATAGGCGCCCTGAGTGGACCCCCTGCAATGGATCGCAGGGAGCTGTGTCCACTCCCTCACCAGGCCAAAAGCCTCCACCAGAGGCTTTCGGCCTGGTGCATGAGCGGACCCCTTGGGATTGATCGCAGGGAGCTGGGTGTCTGCTCCAGCACCAGGCCCCCTGCAATCAATTGCAGGGAGCTGGAGGTTGCTTCGGCCTGATGCTTTAGGCTTTAGGCATGGGAAAGGGCCAAGCCTAGGATCAGAGGTTCCAGGGGAAACCCCTTCCCAAGCCTAAACCTGGGGCGGAGGCTTTAGGCTTAAGAAGGGGCCAAGCCTACGATCAGAGGTGCCAGGGGAAACCCCTTCCCAAGCCTAAACCTGAGGTGGAGGCTTTAGGCTTGGGAAGGGGCCAAGACTGCAATTGGAGGTTCCGGGCGGGGGGTTGAGGGGATGACCCCTTCCCAAGCCTAAACCTGGGGCGGAGGCTTTAGGCTTGGGAAGGGGCTGAGCCTGCGATCAGAGGTATGGGTGGAGAACTCCTTCCCAAGCCTAAAGCCTGGGGCAGAGGCTTTAGGCTTAAGAAGGGGCCAAGCCTACGATCAGAGGTGCTGGGGGAAACCCCTTCCCAAGCCTAAATCCTGGGGCGGAAGCTTTAGGTTTGGGAAGGGGCCAAGCCTGCGATCAGAGGTGCAGGTGGGGAACTCCTTCCCAAGCCTAAAGCCTGGGGAGGAGGCTTTAAGCTTGGGTAGGTGCGGAGCCTGTGATCGGAGGTTCTGGGGAGCAGGGGAGACCCCTTCCCAAGCCTAAAGCCTGGGAGGGTGGCTTTAGGCTTAGGAAGGGGCCAAGCCTACGATCAGAGGTGCCAGGGGGGAACCCCTTCCCAAGCCTAAAGCCTGTGGCGGAGGCTTTAGGCTTGAGAAGGGGCTGAGCCTGTGATTGGAGGTGAGGGGGACCCTTTCCCAAGCCTAAACCTGGGGCAGAGGCTTTTGGCTTGGGAAGGGGCTGAGCTTGGGATCGGAGGGAAGGGAAAAATATCAATGGAAACATATCCTTAGGTGAGGATAAAAAGAAAAAGAAAGAAAGAAATGTCATATCCTATGAAAGACACATCTTGAAAATGCTTAAAGAAAGTTGTCATTTTTTCATAGTGAAGGACTGGAGTTTGTGTTGATGAAAATAGCTTGGCAGCAGCAGGGTGATGGGGCAGGTGCCTTCTCTTGATCAGCCCGGTTGCCTCAAGCAAAGGGAGGCCAGACTGAGGCTTAGGTCTGTTCCCAATTGGGAGCGGGCTTCAGCCATCCATAGGACATCCCCTGAAGGCTCCCAGTATGTAAGAGGGGGCAGGCTGGGTTGAGGGACCTCTACCCAGTGCACGAATTTTGTGCACCGGGCCCCTAGTTTCCTAAGAAGAAGGGTCGTCCTTATATGAGTTCAAAATGACTAAGAAAGGAGGGTGCATGAGGGAGGGGTTGCCCTGTTCATAAGGGCTAGAGGTAGGAGAGTAGTTCAAAGATTTTTAGTTTTGGCAGTTAATTTAGTTAGGTGAGACTTAATTAATAAATTTGTCTTTTCTAACTTGTCTGAAGGTTGGGACCAGTAAGGGGGGTGGGGTGTAAGTTTCATTGGATGTTCAGAGTGGAGAAGACCTGTTGAGTTATTTGAGATATGAAAGAAGGCCCATTATCTGATTGTAATGATGTGGGGAGGTAGAATCTGGGAATGAAATGCTGAATGAGAGTTTGAGTGACCTCGGAGGATTTTACAGACATAGCGGGGAATGCTTCTACCCAGCCTGAGAAGGTATCTACTAGGGTTAAGAGATGCTAGGGATAAGGAGAGATCCAAGATGGCGGCTGACAGGACAGCAGTGAGGAAGAGAGTGTGAGGGAGTGAAAGGGGAGTGCATAGAAGTGTGTGTGTGTGTGTGTGTGTGTGTGTGTGTGTGTGTGTGTGTCAGTGATATTCCTCAGGACTGTTGGGGACTGGTGGACTAGGCTCCCCTAGCCAGGCAGCCTCTGCTACCGCAGCAATCTCTCTTGGTGAAGCTGGCTCTGCTGCAGAGTCTGCACCATTTTGAAGGGGAGAGCTGCTGTGATGGGGAGCCCAGCCTCAACTCCACCTGAGGAGACCTCAGACACCACCAGGACACTACAGCCACACCAGTAAGAGACCTGCTGCCTTGGCTGTGAATCCATGAACACTGAGACTCCAGCCACCCCAGGCACTGGCTCCTAAAGTTTGTCTGGGGGGAGATATAATGGCAACCAAATAGGTGGACATGTATTGCACCTTCTCATGGAGCAGATCAAAGAAACAACTAAATGGAATAACATCCACCTGGAATTGGCAAATTAAACACAGCTGGTGAAACAATCCGTGGCTGGAAAGGACAGAGGATGCCTGGAGAATGGTAGGATCGGGGATCTGGACTGGAGAGAGAGTCACGTGCAACTGGGACTAGAAGGTCAGAAGAAAAATACACTACACCAAGTCTGCATCCCTTGGGGACACACCTAACACTAGACTGTAGAATGGGGTCCATAGGGCTTCTAGCAGTCAGAAATCCAGATCTAAGTCCACAGCTGTGGGAGGCTGCACCCAGAAAGGCAGCCTGAAGTAAGTTCTGCACTAGCCATGCAGTGCCAGGGGGAGAGACACGCGCAGTGGTGAAGTTGACCTGTCTTTATATTTTTCTTTCTTTTACTCGCTAAACCCAGTACATAGGATCTTTCAATTACAAACACTCACTGAGGCTGTGGTGCAGGTGTAAGTGGTTTTGTGGATGCTGGGGAGCAAAACAGGGAGAGGTGACCAGGAATCCAGCTCAGGGACAGTTCAGTCCCTCCAACCCTAAACAGCCATTTTTCTCCTAAAGAACCAGCCCCTTCTAGCAGGGCAGCCGCATCCAGCCTCTAACTCTGCAGGGAAAGAAGCATTCTGAATACCCCCAGGGAGTCCTTGGGGACTGGGTTGAGGGGCCATTTGGTCCCAGAAACTAATACAGCAACACGCCCAACTAGAGCCCATGGGAGAAATAGACACTTGTGTAAATATGACTGAAAGCAGGCAAACAAAGTGGGTAGATTGGTCCTGCCTACCAGAAACCAAGGCTGTGGAGACAGACACAGAGGAGTGGTGGATTGCTTGGAACTTCAACATGGTGCTGAATACCAAACAGGAAACTGAGAAGTGGCAGAGAGAAGAGTAGAGAGGGGTCTTAAACCAGCCCCCATGGGACATTAAAACACAGCTGAAGAGAATGACACTTCATCACTTCACTTTTTTATTTTTTACTTCAAAAAGAAAAAGAAATTTTATTTATTTTTATTTATTATTTTTTAACATTTTATTTTTCTTGGATTAGTGTTATACATTCTATTTTTATTTTTGTTATCATTATTTTACTTTATATAATTTTATTCTTTTTGCCAACCCTTTCTACCTTACTTCTCCCTTTTTCATCCTGTTTTTCTTCTCCTGTTTCTGCTTTAGTTTTTTCTCTCTCCTTTTTTTTTGCTCCTTGTTAAAAATGGATCTTCTTTATCTGCTTTATTGATGCATTACTATTAAAGTAGTGTCAGTTGGCTTACTCTTATATCTAATTTCCTCTCCCCTGTTCCAAGTCCATGCACCATTTTCTTTTCTCTTTCTTCGCTAGCCACTTTTTTATGCTCCCCCCTCCATGCTTGCTCTCTTATCCTAATTGCTTAATCAGTCTCACACACCAAACTGAAACCTGTTTGCTCTCTATTCTATTGTCCTTTTCTAAAAATAGATGAATATATAAATAGATAGACTAAAGAAAGGGGAACTTTTTATTGATTATTTCATTTTTTACTTTTCTTCTTATTCACTCATTCTCTTTATACCTCCTGTATACTGAACAATGGCTGCTGGGGTTCTTTTCCCAGCCTTACAAAGGGTTCTGCATTCTGGAGAAAGGGGCTGATGCGTAGATGATTAAGAAGGAGCCCAAGGACGAAAGATAATTTTGAAAGGCATTGGGGGTCAGAGGAGCTTCAGCTAAAGGAACTGAAGACTCCCCTCCTTGACTCAGGACCCTGCTTTTATTAACACAATTTGTCCTAAGGCAAGGTGGAGATAATACACTTCAAAGGGTAAGGTTTTAAAGGGTATACAGAAGCATTGTCAGTTTGGGGAATAGCCTACAGCTGTTCAGGTTTTTGGCCAACAAGAGGCAATAAAATGCCCTGAGCTGTCTAGCAGTTAACAATCCTATTCAGGTTTGGGGGATGTGCTGTTTAGCCATTTCCAACAGGTAAACTACATATGTGGCTCACCCTTGTTGAGCTGCCCAAGCTTCACCAACCTTTTGGTGAAACTCTTGTAATTATAACATGTTGGAATTGGTCCCCAGCATCTCACCCTTTTTGATTTTTTAAATTAAATAAGAATGTATGTTTTAAGATTTTTAAATTCAATAGAAAGGGCAGAGTTCTATCAAGTCCCTTTAAATTGCTGTCAGGCATTAAAGGAATTAGCCTTCAGTCCGTTTCTTTTTGGGCCAACAGTTCTTTGCGTTCCAATTTCAATGTCCAATAGTTTTGAATTCCAATTTCAATGTCCAACAGTTCCTTATGTGTACATGTCAGCAATGATATTTCAGTTCTGGATGGTGGACAAATGGTGGCAATGCAGGTTCAACCCTCTCTGGTTTGGTCCTGGGAACCTGCAGCAATGCACAGCGGCTGACTGCTAGCATGGCAAGGCGTTTTCACCATCTTCATTTCTGGACAGTTTCTCCTCTGTTCTTGGGGGCCACTGCTATTTCTGTGGCTGGAGCAGTCCTGTCAATTCCTCTCTGGGATCCGTTGTTGCAGGAATCCACATGGGCTTGGAGTTTTCTGGAAATATACAAACATATTCTCAACCAAAGGTTAATAAAGAAATTTTTTCTATAAATTGGACTTGGGATCCTTTTTCATTTTTTCCCAAACAATTTTCCTTTCACACCATGTGATTTTTTTTCATGGGTGTCTTGCTATTAGAGTTATAAATGAAGAATAATTTTCAAAATAAAAAAATTCTTGATGTAATTTACTTACAGGATATTTTTCCTACAGGATATTATTCTACTATTCCCCCTTTTTTGATTTAAATATTTGGAGGCTTTTGGAAATTTTACAGTGCAGTTTTGATAACTTTTAATTTTAATTTTTTGCATAGAAATATGACTGCTTTGGATTCATTGCATGTTAAGCAATTTTAGTATGAGATGAACCATCAATAAAAATTTTAGTTAATACTTCAGGAACAATTTCCTGCCCAGTACAATTAAGTTTTCATGAATATTCACTTATTTCAATTAGCCAATTTAAATAATTTGAAATAAAGTTTATTTTTTAACTTTATTTGTCCTAGGTTATGGACAATAAATGACATTAGTTAAATTTCTGCAATTAGTCTTTGAGTAACTTTACACAAACTTTGCCAGGGAGGCAAAAACACAAATTACTTACTTTAGTTTATGAGGTCAAATATATTGACTTTCAATTACAATTCTCAAGATGTTTGAAGGAAACCTCTCTTTATTTCCTTCCAAAATAATTTTCAGGTTACAGAGAGTTTCATTTAAAATCTTGATCTTTCTTTACACCAAGCAACCTACAAGGCTGTGGCTTAATGGTTATGCATACAGCCAAATAGCTAGCTATATTACAAGTAACTACTATTTGCTGTCAGATTTAATACTTTAAGAACAATCTTAGTTTACCCTGTAAATATTAGTGAGATTTCAAAATTTTCAAATTTCTCCTTTTTATTAAATTTAGAATTATATTTTTAGAGAGTATCCCTTTTTGCTTATTTGCATATACAGAGGGGTCATGGGAGGTCTCAATAACTTTCTTAAAAGACTTAATCAAATTGCTTACAAAAACATTGGCTAATTCAAAGGGAGGGGTTGGCCTTTGCTGTTTCAAGATGGCGGCCCCCAGGGGAGCGGCAAGCCATGTGGCCAACATGGCAGCTGTCTAAACTGTTCTTTGACAGAAAAGATGGTTTGTTTATCCTCACAATAAACAAGGGAAGAGCAAACCAAAATCCCTAAAAGATAGACAGTCAAAATTATATTGCAGACAAACAGAAATCTCACTAGCTGTTTCTAGTGGCTTTATTAGAATTTAATTGTTTATAAAAATATTGACTTTTCATTTAACTTAATTTATATGAGACCTCGATTATATTTTAAAAAGCTAATTTATTAAGTAATTTAGGTAGATATCTTTAATTTTTAAAAAAGCAAGTAAATTTAGTAAATGTTTACATCTGATTCACAAGGCGCCAAGTTTGTGCCACCTCTGGCCTATTTAAAAATGCAGGTGGCTAGAGGCTTTTGTTTTAAATTTCATCTTAAAATTTTGCTGTTGGATTTTAAGAAATATTTTTCCCTCCTTAGAGGTCAAAACCTTCATAACATTTATAAGTAAAGTATAGTTATTAATTTTTATTTGATAAAGCTTTCCATGCAATTTCAAGTATATTAAATTGGTTAAATTTAAAATATTTCCTTCAAGAAGAGAGTACAAATTCTTTGAATCACTCCGGGCCCTTGGAGTCTTCCAAGAATCATCTCAGTTAAAGCCTTGAAATTTTAACTTGGAAAAAAACCATCAAATATATATGTGTGTGTGTGTGTGTGTGTGTGTGTGTGTGTGTGTGTGTGTGTGATTTAAAGATTATAATACTTTTTATAATTATCTTAAGATATCAATTAAATTTAAACTAGTTTTTATATTAAAAATTTGGTTCAGACCACAGAATTAATCCTTCTTATTTAATTAGACCAATAAACAACATATTTTGAATTCCTAATTATCAGAGAAACACATTTTATTTTCTCAAAAATAAGTTTTTATACTTTAGGCATTTAATTACCACAACTATATAATTTCTAATTTAATTTGAATGTTAAACTTTTAGAGCTGGCAAGTCAAATATTTAGCATTTCTTGGATTAGTAACACTTTTATTTTTAAGAATAAATTTCAAAAATACAATAATTAACTTTAAACTGACGATGTTTTTTCTGCCTGGGAAAGTTGAGTAGCAAGCTTGCAGGTATTCAAATGCAAATTACCACATTCCTTAAAGATGGCTACTGGTGGGAACTGGCCTACCTGTCTGCTGGGGGAAGGGCAAGAAGCCCCTTCCTCCATTAACAAAGGGTGTATCCAGTCTTTACCTGGGCTACTTGATCTTTATAATTAATACATTATTTATCTATATTTCAACAATTTCTTTGAGATTCTAGAGTCATAATTATTTTAAAGCATTTTCTTTGGCAAATTTTTGTAACAGACAATTTACTGATTTTATTGAAGGCCTTAAATTTAACTTTTTAACACACCTCATTAGCATTTTAAGGACTACTCTTTATTATGGAAATACCAATCTCCCTGCTAGAACCTAGCCTGGATTTTTTTCTTTTTGGTTCCTTTATGCCACCTTTCTTAGGAAAAAAGTCTTGGTCTTTCTACACCATCTTAAGCTTAGTTCAAGACTTTATTAAAATCCAAAATTGGACTATGTGCGCATTTTGTCTTAAGCTAGCTTTTCTCTTTACACGGGCACAGAAATCCCAGACACATTTCTACATCTTGTAAAAGTTTTCATGGCGAAAAGGATACTTTAAATTAGCATACTGGGAGAGTGGGCATCCATATTGGCTTTCCACATGTCTCCCTTCCCCTACATCCTGCTTGCTTTGGGGGAAGTTTTCAGTAACAGACCTGGCTGCATATCTTTTCATGCAGATAAAGACAGATCTTAAATTTTTTCCTTTTTCACTTTCCAAAGTAATTACTAGCACCTGAGCTTATCTTAGCCAAAATTTGGTTATCATAAGATGTTCTTCTATAATTTTTAAACAAAACTTTAAGTAGACTTTCTGCGGGAGAGTTTATAGCTCTGTCCTCTCCAGCCACCTTTGAATTTCTCCGCACCAGAGGCAGTTTTGGCAGCGGGGTTTCATTTCTTATTACATATTTTTGATTCCAAATACAAATTAAGATTTTAATTTGAACAAGAAACCACATTAAAGATGACCATGATACTCTTTTTTCAGCCTGATTTTAAAAAGTACCTTTTGATATTCCAATTTCTTTATAATTTTGTCTTTTATAATTCGTCCCCATTATAATCTGACTTAAACACAAAGTATTTCCCAAGCACTTACAGATCCACGGCATTCCAAAGCTGACATGGGCTCTACACATAGTTAACTTTACCACCATTCCAGTGTTTTCTGCTCAGGCGAATCCTTCTTTCTCCAGAAGCTTTCCATTAGTGTCTCTCATTCAGGCGCCATAATGCTGGGGTACTTGTCCCATCCTTACAAAGGGTTCTGCATTCTGGAGAAAGGGGCTGATGTGTAGATGATTAAGAAGAAGTCCAAGGACGAAAGATAATTTTTAAAGGCATTGGGGGTCAGAGGAGCTTCAGCAAAAGGAACTGAAGATTCCCCTCCTTGACTCAGGACCCTGCTTTTATTAACACAATTTGTCCTAAGGCAAGGTGGAGATAATACACTTCAAAGAGTAAGGTTTCAAAGGGTATACAGAAGCATTGTCAGTTTGGGGAATAGCTTACAGCTGTTCAGGTTTTTGACCAACAGGAGGCAATAAAATGCCCTGAGCTGTCTGGCAGTTAACAATCCTATTCAGGTTTGGGGGAAGTGCCGTTTAGCCATTTCCAACAGGTAAACTACATATGTGGCTCACCCTTGTTGAGCTGCCCAAGCTTCACCAACCTTTTGGTGAAACTCTTGTAATTATAACATGTTGGAATTGGTTCCTGGCAATGGCCATTCCCTCATTCACTCAATTCCTTTGCCTTAATTTCTGGAAATAAGCTCTGCCTCTTCAGATTCACTCCCCACCTCCTTCTTTTCTGGGTGTTTGTTGTTTGCATTTTTTTGGTTTATTTGTTGGTTTCGTGGAGTTTTCTCCACATATAAATATATTTTCCCCTCCTTTTTTCTTCTTTTTCTTTTATCTCTTATGTTTTTCCTTTTCTCAATATCATTTTTGTACTCTTTTCTTTCCCCTAATCTGTTTTCTCTGGTGGTCACCTTTATTGGGGTTATTGGTGTCATGAATACATTTGTGTTCTTTTCCCCCTGTGTTGTGTCTTATAGAGGGTTATTTTGTGACTTTTGGTCAACATGGTAGAGAGTGATCCATGTAACCAGAAACCCTGAGAGGAGCAAAAATGGGAAGATAAAGAAGGAGCCCCTATATGAAAGAAAAAGAGGAATCACCAGAAAAGGAATTAAATGAAATGGAGGTAAGCAATGTCAGAGAAAGAATTCAGAGTGATGGTCATAAGGCTGCTGAAAAGAATGGAAGACAAAGTCAATAATATAAAGAGGAAATGAAGAAGAATCAGGAGGAAATGAAGAATGACATAGCTGCAATAAAGAACACAAAAAAAAGCATCAACAGTAAAGTAGAAGAATCTGAAGACCACATCAGCAAGCTAGTAGACAAGACCAAAGAAAACACCCAAGCAGAGCAGCAACAACAACATCAAAAATTTAAAAAAAGGAGGAGAGCCTAAGGGAGCTTTGGAACAGCACAAAACGAAACAGCATCCATATAATAGGGGTGCCAGAAGGAGAGGAATCTGAGCGAGGAATAGAAAACCCGTTTTAAGAAATAATGACAGAAAACTTCCCTGATATTGGAAAGACAAATGTCACACAAGTTCAAGGACCACACTGAGCCTCAAACAAGATGAACTCAAAAAGACCAACATCAAGACACATCATAATTATATTGCAAACAACAACGACAAAGTAAGAATCTTAAAGGCTGTCAGAAGGAGACAGAAAGTTACCTACAAGGAATCTCCAATTATACTATCAACTTATTTCTTAACAGAAACACATCAACCCAGAAGGGAATGGAATGAAATATACAAAGTGATGCAAATCAAGGGACTGAATCCAAGATTACTATACCCAACAAAGCTATCATTCAAAATTGAAGGTGAAATCAGAATTTTCACAGACAAAAAAAGGTCTAAGGGAGTTTATTACTACCAAGCCAGCAATGCAAGAAATGCTAAAGGGACTGATATAAAAAGAATAAATAAAAAGGAAAGAAGAAACACAAGCACAAAGAATAAAAATGGTGACAAACAAGTACCTATCAATAATAATCTTAAATGTAAATGGATTAAATGCTCCAAACAAAAGACATAGGGTAGCTGAATGAACAAGAAAACATGACCCATATATCTGCTGTCTACATGAAACTCACCTCAGATCAAAGGATTCACACAGACTGTTAGTGAAGGGATGGGAAAAATATTTTCAGTCGAATGGAAAGTAAAAAAAAAAAAGGTGGGGTACCAATACTTACATAAGACAAAATAAACCTCAAAGTGAAGGCCATAACAAGAGATAAGAAAGGCCACTTCATAATACTAAAGAGAGTAATTCAACAGGAGGATATAACTCTGGTAAACTTATTTGCACTCAATACAGGAGCACACAAATAAATAAATAAATCTTATGGAATATATCAAGGGAAGGATCAATAGCAATACAATCATAGTCAGGGATTTAATACCGCATTGACACCATTGGATAAATCCTCTAAACAAAAACTCAGCAAATGGACAGCAATGCTAAATGACTCACTAGATCCCATAGAATTGACATATTCAGAACATTTCATCCCAAAGCTACAGAATGTACATTGTCCTCAAGTGCACATGGGACATTTTCAAAGATAGACCACAAACTGGGACACAGGCAAAGACTCTTCAAATTAAAGTAGATTAAACTCATATCAAGCATCTTCTCAGATCACAATGACATAAAATTAGAAATCAACTACAATAAAATCAATGAAAAAAATCAAACACTTGGAGTCTAAATAGCATGCTATTAAAGAATTATTGTGTTACCAAAGAGATCAAAGAGGAAATAAAAAGCATCCTGGTAACAAATGACAGTGAAAACACAACAATCTAAAACCTATGGTACACAGTGAAAGCAGTCCTGAGAGCAAAGTTCATAGCTCTACAGGCCTACCTCAAAAAAACAAAAAACAAAAAAACAAAACAACAAACAAACAAAAAAAAAAACAAAAAACAGAAAACAAGAAAAACTGGTAATAATTATCTAACACTACAACTTAAAGAATTAGAAAGAGAGAAACAAGAAAAGCTCAGCATAAGTAGAAGGAAGGAAATAATAAAGATCAGAGCAGTGATAAATGACAGAGACCAAAAAAAAAAAAAATACAAAAGATCAACAAAACCAAAAGCTGGTTCTTTGAAAGGATAAACAAGTTTGATGAACCTCTAGCAAGGATCACAAGGAATAAAGAGAGAGGACCTAAATAAGCAAAATCAGAAATGAAAGAGGTGAAGTAACAACAGACCCCACAAAAATAAACAAATGGATAGTAAAAAAAAATACTATGAACAATTCTATTCTAACAAATTGTACAAACTAGAGAAATGGACATATTCTTAGAAAAATACAAGCTTCCAAAACAGAATCAGGAAGAAGAAAAAACATGAACAGGCAGATAACTACTGATGATATTGAAGCTGTAATAAAAAAGTCTTCCAGCAAAGGAAAGCCCTGGTCTGTAAGGCTTTACAGGGGAGTTCTACCAAACATTCAAAGAAGAACTAAAACCTGTCCTCCTCAGACTATTCCAAAAAATTCATGAGGAAGGCACACTTCCAAGCTCTTTCTATGAAGCCAGCATTACCCTAATTCCAAAACCAGATAAAGACACCACAAATAAAGAGAACTACAGGCCAATATCCCTGATGAACATAGATGCTAAAATCCTCAACAAAATTCTAGCAAATAAGATCCAGCATTAGATTAGTATCATACATTATGACCAAGTGGGATATTATTCCAGAGATGCAAGGATGGTACAATATCCACAAATCAATAAATGTGATACATCACATAAACAACTTGAAAGACAAAAATCACTTAATCATATCAATTGATTCAGAAAAAGCATTTGAGAAAATTCAACATCCTTTCTTGATAAAAAACTCTCAGTAAAGTGGGAATAGAAGGTTCATACCTCAACATAATAAAAGGCTTCTATGAAAAGCCTTATTAGCCAACATCATAATCAATGGTCAAAAACTAAAACCATTTCCCCTAAGAACAAGAACAAGACAGGGATGCCCACTTTCACCATTCCTGTTCAACATAGTACTGGAAGTGCTAGCCATAGCGATCAGACCAGAAGAAGAAATAAAAGGCATCCAAATTGGAAAAGAAGATGTAAAACTGTCATTATTTGCAGATGACATGATATTGTACATAGAAAACCCTAAAAACTCCGTCAAAAACAACTAGACTAAATACATGAATTTGGCAATGCAGTAGGATACAAAATTAACACCCTGAAACCTATGGCTTTTTTTATACACCAATAATAAGCTCAAATAAACAGACACTACAAAAGCAATCCCATACACCAAAAAAATTAAGATACCTGGGAATAAACTTAACTAAGGAAGTAAAAGACCTGTACTCAGAAAACTACAGGACATTGAAAAAAATATAACAGAAGACATAAACAAATGGAAGAACATATGTGTTTATGGATTGGTAGAATCAACATAATTAAAATATCCATAATAACCAAAGCAACTTATAGATCAACTAGAGGCACGGTGCACAAAATTTGTGCACTCGAGGGTGGTGTCCCTCAGCCCAGCCTACACCCTCTCCAATTTGGGACCCCTCGGGAGATGTCCGACTGGCGGTTTAGGCCCGATCCCAGGGCCTAAACGGCCAGTCGGACATCCCTCTCACAATCTGGGACTGCTGGCTCCCAACGGCTCACCTGCCTGCCAGCCTGATTACCCCTAACCACTCCCCTGCCAGCCTGATTGACACCTAACTGCTCCCCTACCGGCCTGATTGCCCCCAACTGCCCTCCCCTAACGGCCTGATTGCCCCCAACTTCCCTCCCCTGCAAGACTGGTCACCCCCAACTTCCCTCCCCTGCTGGCCTGGTTGCCCCTAACTGCCCTCCCCTGCTGGACTGGTCACCCCTAACTGCCCTCCCCTGCAGGCCTGGTCATCCCCAAATGCCCTCCTTTGCCAGCCTGGTCCCCCCCAGCTGCCCTTCCCTGATGGCCTGGTCACCCCTAACTGCTCTCCCCTGCAGGCCTGGTCACTCCCAACTGTCCTCCCCTGCTGGCCTGGTTGCCCACAACTACCCTCCCTTGCTGGCCATTTTGTGGTGGCCATCTTTAACCACAAGGGGACAGCCATCTTTGACCACATGGGGGTGGCCATCTTGTAAGATGGCGTGAGGGTCAATTTGCATATTACCTCTTTATTATATAGGATGTAATTCTCATTAAAATACCAACTGCATATTTCACAGACCTAAAACAAAGTCTCCAAAAATTCATCTGGAATAAAAAAAGGACCCCGGATAGCCATAGCAATTCTGAAAAAGAACAAAGTTTGAGAGATCACAATACCAGATATCAAGCTATATCACAAAGCCACTGTTCTCAAAACTGCCTGGTACTGGCACAAAAACAGACATATAGACCAATGGAACAGAACAGAGAACCCAGAAACAGACCCAAGCCATTATGCTTAATTAATATTTGACAAAGAAGGCAAGAGCATACAATGGGTTCAAGACAGTCTCTTCAATAAATAGTGTTGAGAAAATTGGACAGATACATGCAAAAAATGAAACTAGATCACCAACTTGCACCATACATAAAAATAAACTCAAAATGGCTAAAGGACTTAAATGTAAGACGGGAAACCATAAAAATCTTAGAAGACTCCATAGGCAGCAAAATAACAGACACATTTCATACAAGTATCTTTACCGATACTGCTCCTAGGGCAATGGAAACTAAGGAGAAAATAAACAAATGGGACTACATCAAAATAAAAAGTTCTGCACAGCAAAAGAAACCATCAACAAAACAAGAAAGCCCACTGAATGGGAGAACATATTTGCCAATGCTATCTCAGATAAGGGTTTAACCCTTTGCACTCACTTGCTTTTTTCTCGATTCCTTTATTCTACTCGGGATTTAATTTTTTAAATACCTCAGATTTTACAAAGCATGGCAGTAGAATAAAAAACTGGAGTTTCTTTTCATACAAACTTATTTATTTGGATTTTTTTATATTTCAAATTATTGATACATTCAATACAATTTGACATACGAGCTGCTACCGATGCTAACCATGTCGAGTCACACTCGACATCTGAGTGCAAAAGGTTAATCTCTAAAATTTACAGGGAACTCATACAACCTAAGAAAAGGAAGATAAACAATCCAATAAAAAAAATTGACAAAGGACCTAAATAGACACTTTTCGAAAGAGGACATACAAAAGGTCCAGAGACATATCAAAACATGCTCAAAGTCACTAATCATCCAAGAGATGCAAATCAAAACAACAATGAGGTTCCATCTCACACTTGTCATAATATCTATCATCAACAAGTCAACAAACAACAAGTGCCGAAGAAGATGTGAAGAAAAAAGGAAACTGTGCACTGCTGGTGGGAATGCAGACTGACACATCCACTGTGGAAAACTATATGGAGATTCCTCAAAAAATTGAAAATGGAATTCTCATTCAACCCAGTAATCCCACTTCTATGAATATATCCCAAGAAATCAGAAACACCAATCAGAAAGGACATATGCACCCCTATGTCCATAGCAGCATAATTTATAATAGCTAAGATTTGGAAATGATCTAAGTTCCCTTCAGCAGATGAGTGGATTAAAAACTGTGGTACAGCTACACAATGGGATACTATCCTATATAATAAAAAGCTAATATGCAAATTGTCCCCTTGCACATGAGTTTGACCAGGGGACAGGGCCAGCCGGCCAACTGCCTGTGCCTCCCGCCATTCCCCTGCCTGGCCAGACTGGCCCAATTGGCCCCGATCGGGGCAGGCTGGCCAGAACCCACCCATGCACGAATTTCTGCACCAGGCCTCTAGTGCTGCTTTAAAAAAGAAGGAACTTTTACCATTTGCAACAGCATGGATGGAACTGGAGAGCATTATACTAAGTGAAATAAGCCAGTCGGAGAAAGATAAATATTACATGATCTCATTCATAGGTGGGATTTAATGAACAACACAAACTGATGAAGAAAAATAGATCCAGAGACAAAGAAACACTAAATAAACCTTCCAACCTCAGAAAGAAGGCGAGAGCAGGAAGCAAGAGATCAACCAAAGTACTTGTATGCATGCATATTAGCATAACCAATGGACATGGACATTGGGTCAAAGAGGGCTTGTCTGGGGTGTGGGAGTGTTGGGAGAGTTCAATCAGGGATAAAAGAGATGTATGTAATACTTTAAACAATTAAAAAAATCCTATATAATAAAAGCCTAATATGCTAAGTTCCGGTTGTCCGGTTGGCCGTTCAACCAATCAAAGTGTAATATGCTAATGATATGCTAAGGTTGCTCAATCACTCGCTATGACGTGCACTGACCACCAGGGGACAGACACTACGACAGGTATGTTAGATTGCTGCTGGAGTCCAGCCAATCATGACTGAGCTAGATGGGCCAGGCACACCCTGGAGCCCTCCCATGGTCCCTCCCCTGCTGGTCAACCTCCCACGTCCCTCCCTGGCCCCGATCATGCACTGGTGGGGTCCCTCGGCCTGGCCTGCACCCTCTCACAGTCCGGGACCCTTCAGGGGATGTCGGAGACCTGGTTTTGGCCCAATCCTGCAGGCCAGGCCCAGGGACCCCACTGGTGCACAAATTCATGCTCCGGGCCTCTAGTAAAATAATAAAATAAAATAAAAGAGAGATATTTTGTTCTTTTAATAAAGGGCAGGAAAGTGAAGTCTTGTCCAAGGTTTTGGCCCCTTGTCTGAGGAGTGGGGAAAGAAGGAGGTTTACCTGTCCTTAGGGAGATATTGAGTAACAAGTAGAACAGGTTTTGATATATCTTGCAGTAGGGAGGCTAGGCCTGGCCATATTATCAGGGGTTTTAGGAATTGTAAATGTGGTCTGTATCCTACATGTAGGGAATTGTGAGTAGCCTGTAAGATATTGTAGGCCTGTCCTTAGGGAAGGATATATTTTCCCTGAAATTTTAACAATGGATCTTCCCAAGTGTCCCCAAGAGCTAATATGGACTGAAGATCCTCTGGAGTGTATTTGGGTGTTACATAAGTCATAGCTAAGAGTTAGGGAGATGGAGGCTTCCTCTGAGTCACGCCCTTGGCCTCCTGGTCTGCTTTGCTATATCCCTGTATTATGGGCTCTTTCCTTACTTGGTGTCCTTTACAGTGTATGACTTTTAAGAAGGCTAGAATAGAAAAGGGGAGGGAAGTTCCTAAATACCAAGCAAGAAGACCTGTTGAGGCTTTCAATGATAGTGTCAAGGACTGTGAATGAGCATTGGAAATAAAGAAAGTCTAGACTCCAATCTAAGGATGTAAGCAACAGAAGACAATTCTCAGGGGGAATGGGGTGTAGGGGGTGCAGGAAGAGACTGGATAAAAATAGTACACCTATAGATGAGTACAGTGCTGGGGGGGAAGGGCAGAAGCTGAGGTTAGAACTGGGTGGAGGGGAGCTATGGGGAGAAAAAAGAGGAGACACACAGGTGGCCTTGCCTGGCAATAAATATTTTAATTTTGTTAAAAAAAAAAAAAAGGTTAAAAAGGCCTGGATGTAGGTAATCTGACCCTTTTCCATTGCAGTGACAGCAATTATCTTAATTGCACAATGTGTTAAAATTGAAAGTTCAGTTTTCAGGCTATTGAAACTTATTATTTAGTTTATATTGTGACCAAACTGTGTTACAAAAGAAAATGAGGTGCTTGGGCCTGATCTCCCTGTAAGTGTGCTGAGGAAGTTGTAACGTGGCCCATGAGAGAGGAAGGTTGAGTGACAGACCACAAATCCAAAAGTGACTGTTTAGGGCAGGCATTCCCACTGATAAACAAATCACCATGAGAAATGAATGGGTGACCCTCTGGACTGGGCATCCCCAATCCAGAAGGACTCAAAGCCAAATGTCTGAGGAGTCTTTTAGCCTAGTGCTAGGACTTTCAAGATGAGAGACTTTTGAGAAGTCAGTGAGAGTGGGCAGAAGACTCAAGACAAGGGAAATTGTGGAATGTCACTCACCTAGAGAAGATTGGACAGTGTGGGATGGAGGGTCAGCAATGGAGAAGGAGAGATTCCTGATCTGGAGTCCCACTTGACTGGTTCGAGAGGGCCCGTTAGGGAGGGAGGCCTAATCGAGGCTGGCAATCAAGTCACCTTAGTAGGATTCGGAGGTAATCCCAGGACCAGCTGCCTCTGCCTACTGCTCTCTGAGTAGCAAACTTGGAGTGACCAAAGCCAAGGAGATGGCTCTCCTTCCCCGGAACCCTCCCAGGTTTCAGCACCAAATGTTAGGGTTGCCGAAGGAGGAATACATGAGGCCGAAGTGGTGAATGATTATGAATTTATTAGGTCATCTGAATACCAGATGGGCTGTCCCAAAATGGTGCCAGCACCCATGGATGGGGAGTTAGAGATTTTAAAGGACTCTAGGTGGGCTTTTTCTGGACAGAGAATTCTCTGTTCAGGCCCGGATCCTGGGAAGGTTTAGAGGGGAAGGATAATGGTCTTAGCAAGTGGAATGTGGTCTATGTGAAAGGGAATGTCTGTTGTGAAGTGGCCTATAGGTCAGTTCCCAGGTGAGAGGTATTGATTCAATTATTTGATCAAACCTAACAAAAAGGTGATCTGTGGAATGGGAAAAAAATGTTTGCAAACCATATATCGGATAAGGGGTTAATATAAAAAATATACAATGAGTGCTCACTTCAGCAGCACATATACTAAAATTGGAACGATACAGAGAAGATTAGCATGGCCCCTGCGCAAGGATGACACGCAAATTCGTGAAGCGTTCCATATTTAAAAATATATATAATACAATGAATTTTTAAAGCTCAATACCACAAAAATAATCCAATTAAAAATGGGCAAAGGACTTAGACATTTTTCAACCCTTGTTTTTATGGTTGACACTATTACAAATGTCTCCATTTTTTAAAATTTATTTATTTTTTTGCACCTTTTCATACCTCCACCAGACCCTTGTCCCCAGTTTGCTCTAGCCAGCACCAAACTATTGTCTGGGTATATGGGTTATGTATATATGTTCTTTGGCTAATTACTTTACCTTCTTTCATCTAGTCACCTCTCCCACCTCACCTCTGACTGCTGTCAGTCTACTCTATGTATCCATGCCTCTGTTTCTATTTTGTTCATCAGTTTAATTTGTTCATTAGATCTCACATATAAGTGAGATAATATGGTATTTGTCTTTTTATGTCTGGCTTATTTCATGGTAATCTCCAGGTCCATTCATGCTGTGGCAAAAGTTGAGTTCCTTCTTTTTTTACAGCCTCATAGTGTTCCATTGTGTAAATGTACCAGAGCTTTTCTTATCCAGTCATCTACTGATGGGCACTTGGGCTGTTTCCATATCTATTGTAAATAACACTGCTGTGAACATAGGGGTGCATATATTCTTTGTAATTGGTGTTTTAGGCTTCTTAGGATATATTCCTCAAGTGATATCACTGGTTCAAAAGACAGTCCCCCCCGACTTTTTTTTGTTTTTGAGGAAACCCCATACTGCTTTCCACAGTGGCTACATCAGTCTGCATTTCCAGCAATAATGAACTAGGGTTCCCAGTTCTTCACATCCTCACCAGCACTTGTTGTCTGTTGATTTATGGATAGTAGCCATTCTGACAGGTATGAGGTAATATGTCATTGTGGTTTTAACTTGCACCTCTCTGATGATTAGTAGAGTTGAGCAATGCTTTTATACATCTATTGTCCATTTGTATATTGTTTTTGGAGAAGTGTCTATTTGGGTCCTTTGCCCATTTTTTATTTATTTATTTATTTATTTAAATTTTATTTTATTGTATAAAGCAGGGGTCCTCAAACTTTTTAAACAGGGGGCCAGTTCACTGTCCCTCAGACCGTTGGAGGGCCAGACTATAGATAAAAAAAAACTATGAACAAATTCCTATGCACACTGCACATATCTTATTTTGAAGTAAAAAAACAAAACGGCAAAAACACCCGCATGTGGCCCGTAGGCCGTAGTTTGAGGACGCCTGGTATAAAGTATTACAAATAATAGTACATATATCTCCTTTTTTTCCCCAATGACCGTCCCCGGCCTCCCCTAACCACTTGCACATGCCCTCAAACCCTCCCACCCCTCAGTGTCTTGTGTCCATTGGTTGTGCTTATATCCATGCATACAAGTCCTTCGGTTGATCTCTTTCTCCACGCCCCAACACGGCCCAGACTTCCCTCTGTAATTTGACAGTCTGTTCGATGCTTCACTGCCTCTTTATCTATCTTTTTATTCATCGGGATATAATCGGGTTCTTTATTTTCCATAAATGAGTGAGATCATGTGGTATTTTTCTTTCATTGCCTGGCTTATTTCACTTAACATAATGCTCTCCAGTTCCATCCAGGCTGCTGCAAATGGTAAGAATTCCTTCTTTTTTATAGCAGCATAGTATTCCATTGTGTAGATGTACCATAGTTTTCTAATCCACTCATTCCATTGTGTAGATGTACCATAGTTTTCTAATCCACTCATTTAGGCTGTTTCCAAATCTTAGCTATTATAAATTGTGCTGCTATGAACATAGGGGTGCATATATCCTTTCTGATTGGTGTTTCCAGTTTCTTGGGGTATATTCCTAGAAGTGGGATCACTGGGTCAAATGGGAGTTGCATTTTTAGTTTTTTGAGGAAACTCCGTACTGTTCTCCACAGTGGCTCCACCAGTCTGCATTCCCACCAGCAGTGCACGAGGGTTCCTTTTTCTCCACATCCTCACCAGCATTGTGGTTTGTTGATTTGTTGATGATAGCAATTCTGACAGGTGTGAGATGGTACCGCATTGTCGTTTTGATTTGCATCTTTCAGATAATTAGTGACATTGAGCATGTTTTCATACGTCTCTTGGACTTCCTTCTGTCTTCTTTGAAAAAGTATCTATTTAGGTCCTTTGCCCATTTTTTTTATTGGATTGTTTATCTTCCTTTTATTAAGTTGTATGAGTTCCCTGTAAATGTTGGAGATTAAACCTTCATCAGTGATAACATTTGCAAATATGCTCTCCCATACAGTGGGGTATCTTGTTATTTTATTGATGTGTTTTTGTTTTTGTTTTTTTGCGGTGCAAAAGCTTTTCATTTTGATATAGTCCCATTTGTTTATTTTCTCTTTCGTTTCTATTGCCCTAGGAGTGCTATCGGTGAAGAAATTGCTTAGGCATATGTCTGAGATTTCACTGCCTGTGGATTCCTCTAGTATATTTATGGCTTCCTGACTTACGTTTAAGTCTTCATCCATTTTGAGTATATTTTTGTGTATGGTGTAAGTTGGTGGTCTAGTTTCATTTTTTGGCATGTATCTGTCCAATTTTCCCAACACCATTTATTGAAGAGACTGTCTTGACTCCATTGTATGTTCATGCCTCCTTTGTCAAATATTAATTGAGCATAGTGGTTTGGATCGATTTCTGGATTCTCTCTTCTATTGCACTAGTCTATATGTCTTTTTTGTGCCAGTACCAGGCTGTTTTGAGAACAGTGGCTGTGTAATACAGTTTGAAATCTGGTATTGAGATCCCACCTACTTTGTTCTTCTTTCTCAGGATTGCTGCAACTATTAAGGGTCTTTTTTTATTCCAGATGAATTTTGGACAGTTCTTCCTAGGTCTGTGAAATATGCTAATGGTATTTTAATGGGGAGTGCTTTGAATCTATAGATTACTTTGGGTAGTATGGACATATTAATGATGTTGATTCTACCAATCCATGAACATGGTATGTTCTTCCATCTGTTTATGTCTTCCTCTATCTCTTTTTTCAGTGTCCTGTAGTTTTCCACATATAGGTCTTTTACCTCTTAGTTAAGTTTATTCCGAGGTATTTTTTTTAATTTTTTTTTTTTTTGGTGCGATGGTAAATGGGATTGCTTTTTTAGTCTCTCTTTCTGTAAGTTCACTATTGGTGTATAGAAATGCCATAGATTTCTTGGCGTTAATTTTGTATCCTGCTACCTTGCCGAATTCATTTATTAAGTCCAATAATTTTTTGATGGAGTCTTTTGGGTTTTTTATGTACACTATCATGTCATCTGCGAATAAAGACAGTTTTAATTCTTCTTTTCCAATTTGGATGCCTCTTATTTCTTCTTCTTGTCTAATCGCAATGACTAGTACTTCCAGTACTATGTCGAACAGAAGTGATGAGAGTGGGCATCCCCATCTTGTTCCTGTTCTTAGGGGAAATGGTTTTAGTTTTTGACCATTGAGTATGATGTTGGCTGTGGGTTTGCCATATATGGCTTTATTATATTGAGGTATGATCCCTCTTGCTGAGAGTTTTTTACAAGAAAGGCTGCTGGATTTTGTCAAATGCTTTTTCTGCATCAATTGATATGACTATGTGATTTTATCTCTCAATTTGTTTTTTTTATTTTATAATAAATCTTTATTGTTCAGATTATTACAGGTTTTCCTCTTTTTTCCCCCCATTGCTCCCCTCCACCTAATTCCCCACCCCACCCCATGCCCTTACTCCCCGCCACTGTCTTCATCCATAGGTGTAAGATTTTTGTCTAATCTCTTCCTGCACCCCTCAGACCCCCTTCCCCCTGAGAATTGTCAGTCCACTCCCTTTCTATGTCCCTGATTCTATTATATTCATCAGTCCATTCTGTTACTTCAGATTTTTTATTCACTTGATTTTTAGATTCACTTGTTGGTAGGTATGTATTTGATGTCTTTTTGTTGTTCATAATTTTTACCTTTACCCTTTTTTGTCTTCTTCCTCTTCTTAAAGAATACCCTTCATCATTTCATGTAATCCTGTTTTGGTGGTGATGAACTCCTTTAGCTTTTCTTGTCTGTGAAGCTCTTTATCTGACCTTCAATTCTGAATGATAGCTTTGCTGGGTAGAGTAATCTTGGTTGTAGGTTCTTGCTGTTCATCACTTTGAATATTTCTTGCCACTCCCTTCTGGCCTGCATAGTTTCTGTTGAGAAATCAGCTGACAGTCGTATGGGTACTCCCGTGTAGGTAACTAACTGTTTTTTTCTTGCTGCTTTCAAGAGTCTCTCTTTGTCTTTTGCCCTTGGCATTTTAATTATGATGTGTCTTGGTGTGGTCCTCTTTGGATTCCTCTTGTTTGGGGTTCTGTGCACTTCCTGAACTTGTAAGTCTATTTCTTTCACCAGGTAGGGAAAGTTTTCTGTCATTATTTCTTCCAATAGGCCTTCAATATACTGCTCTCTCTCTTCTTCTGGCACCCCAAAAATCCAGATGTTGGTACGCTTAAAGCCGTCCCAGAGGCTCCTTACACTATCCTCACACTTTTGGATTCTTCTTTCTTTCTGCCTCTCTGGTTGGGTGTTTTTTGCTTCCTCATATTCCAGATCTTTTGTTTGCCTCTTAGAGTACGTTGATCTATAGTTGAGTTTCCGTATGTTCTTTGTTTCAGACAGTGTATGCTTAATTTCTGACTGGTCCTTTTTCTTTTTTTTTTTTTTTTGGCATTCTCATTAAGGTCCTTGAAGGTCTCTTCAAGTTTCTCAGCAGTTTTTAGAAGATTCTTGAGTAACCTTATAAATGTGGTTCTGAACTCTGTGTCGTCCAGTAGTTTACTTTCCTCCATCTCTCCCATTCGTGACATGCTTCTGTGTCTCTGCATTTTGGCTGCCTCCCTGTGTTGATGGAGTGGCTTTGTATGGTAGGTTACCTATGTGGCCAGTAGCTCATCTTCCCCAATCACCCGAGGTGGTTGCTCTTGGTACACCCCTTTGTGGGCTGAGTGCCAAATTCTTGGTGTAGTTAAGCCTTGATTGCTGTTGGTACACTGGGAGGAATTGACCTCTAGGCCAATTGGCTGTGAGGACCTGCTCTGTCTATAGTGGAAGAACTGCTGCGCTGGAGACAAGCTTATGGTGCAGGCCTTGTTTCAGTGGGGCTTTGGTGCTCACTGAGTCCACCTCCCGAATGTGTCACTTATGGATCTGAGGAGTTGAAATCTGGTGTCTCACACTGACCACTAGGTACACTGGCTTCTGGATCTCCAATGGGGTGCAGTTCAGCTACTGACTGAGGCCACCCTGCAGGAGCTCCAGCGAGAACTACAGTCCTCTCCTCCCTGCTTGGAGCTTGGAGGCTTTGGAGCTGTCTGTACAGGGTTGCAAGTTTGCTAGGTTAAACTGCAATAGAGAAGGTCATTCACATGCAAAAGTCGCAGCTTGGAGCTTGGGTGTGTTTGTTGATTGTGCGGGGTGGAGTCTCAGGGCGTCACTAGGCTAGGGCGTGGCAAACAGCGATGGCTGGCAGTACGCCCTCTCTGTCTCTCTGACCGTGTCCCCACGTCTCACGCCCCCGCACAGAAAACAATTATTCTTGTGCACAGTTCTGCAAGCAAGCCATCCTCACTTTCCGACCAGATTACAGAGTCCAGCTTCTCCCCAGAAACTGGATTTCAGAGAGATCGGGAGCTTGTCTCTCTTCGGGTTGAAGAAAGCAATGCCCGCTGCCAGTTGGGATCCGCCGCCAGCATGGATGGCGCGCGTGCCCCCGTACCTCAGTTTTTCAGTGCTTGTGCACTGAATGCTCTTTTCTCTTTCCGTCTAGTTGTAGAACTTCCACTCAGCCAGCTTTCCCGTGGTTCTGGGTGATAGACGTTTTGTCTTTTAGTTGTAGTTTTGAAATTGTTGTGAACGGCAGCAGTTTAGATGTTTACCTATGCCGCCATCTGCATCTCCCCTCTCTCAATTTCCTTATGTGATGTATCATGTTTATTGATGTGCCGATATTGTACCATCCTTGCATCCCTGGGATAAATCCTACTTGGTCATGGTGTATGATCATTCTGATGTACTGCTGGATCCGATTTGCTAGAATTTTGTTGAGGATTTGGCATCTATGTTCATGAAGGATATTGGCCTGTAATTGTCTTTCATTGTGTTGTCTTTATCTGGTTTTGGTATTAGGATGATGCTGGCTTCATAGAAGAAGCTTGGAAGTGTTCCTTCCTCTTGAATTTTTTGGAATAGTTCTTCCTTGAATGTTTGGTAAAACTCCCCAGTGAAGCCGTCTGGCCCCGAGCTTTTGTTTGCTGGAAGCTTTTTGATGACTGCTTCAATTTCTTCCATAGTTATTGGCCTATTGAGATTTTTTGATTCTTCCTGATTGAGTTTTGGAAGGTTGTATTTTTCTAGGAATATGTCCATTTCATCCAGGTTATCCAGTTTGTTGGAGTAGAGTTGTTCATAGTATTTTTTAACAATCCTTTGTATTTCTGTGGGGTCTGTTGTTATTTCTCCTCTTTCATTTCTGATTTTGTTTATTTGGGTCCTCTCTCTTTGTTTCTTGGTGAGCCTGGCTAGAGGTTCATCAATCTTGTTTATCCTTTCAAAGAACCAGCTCTTGGTTTTGTTGCTCTTTTGTATTGTTTGTGTGTGTGTGTGTGTGTGTGTGTGTGTGTGTGTGTGTGTTCGTTTTTTTTGTTTGTTTGTTTTTGTTTTTTTGTCTCTTTGTTGTTTATCTCCACTCTGACTTTCATTATTTCTGTCCTTCTGTTTACACTGGGCTTATCTTGTTGCTCTCTTTTAACTCTTTGAGTTGTAGGGTTAGGTAATTTAATACCATTGTTTCTTATTTTTTGCAGTAGGCTTGTAGAGCTATGAACTTCCCTCTCAAGACTGCTTTCGCTATGTCCCATAGATTTTGGATTGTTGTGTTTACATTGTCATTTGTTTCCATGATGTTTTCTATTTCTTCTTCAATCTCTCTGGTAACCCAGTCATTGTTTAACCCTTTTCACTCGCTTGTATTTGTCTTGATTCCTTTATTCTAATGCTAACCGTGTCAAGTCACACTTGACATCCGAGTGCAAAAGGTTAATAGCATGTTATTTAGTCTCCAGGTGTTTTATTTTTTTGGATTGTTTTTATTTTAGTTGATTTCCACTTTATTTTTATTTATTTATTTATTTTTAAATATATTTTATTGATTTTTTACAGAGAGGAAGGGAGAGAGATAGAGAGCTAGAAACATCGTTGAGAGAGAAACATCGATCAGCTGCCTCCTGCACACCCCCCACCAGGGATGTGCCCACAACCAAGGTACATGCCCTTGACCAGAATCGAACCTGGGACCCTTCAGTCCGCAGGCCGACGCTCTATCCACTGAGCCAAACCGGTTTCGGCAGTTGATTTCCACTTTAATGCCATTGTGATCTGAGAAGATGCTTGATATTATTTCTATCTTCTTGAATTTAAAGAGACTTTGCCTGTGACCCAATATGTGGTCTATCTTTGAAAATGACCCATGTGCACTTGAGAAGAATGTATATTCTGTGGCTTTGGGGTGAAATGTTGTGAAGATGTCAACTAATTCCATCTGATCTATTGAGTCATTTAGGATTGATGTTTCTTTGCTGATTTTTTTGTATAGAGGACTTGTCCAATGGTGATAGTGGGGTATTAAAGTCCCCTACTATGATTTTATTACTGTCAATCTCTTCCTTGATATCTTCTAGTAGTTTTTTTTATGTATTTGGTGTTCCTGTATTGGATGCGTATGTTTACCAGAGGTATTTTTTCCTGTTGGATTGCTCCCTTTAGTATTATGAAATGGCCTCCCTTATCTCTTTTTATGTCCTTCACTCTAAGTTGTCAGATATAAGTATTGCTACCCTAGCTTTTTTTTTTAACTTCCATTCACCGGAAAAACCTTTTTCCATCCCTTTACCATCAGTCTGTGTGCGTCTTTTTTTTCTGAGGTGTGTTTCCTGTATACAGCAGATATATGGGTCATGTTTTCTTATCCACTCAGTTACCCTCAGTCTTTTGATTGAAGCATTTAATCCATTTACATTTGAAGTTATTATTTATAGGTACTTGTTTGTCACCATTTTTAATGTTTACATCTGTATTCCTTCTTCGCTTCCTATTTTTTTCTTTTTATACCAGTCCCTTTACCATTTCTTGCATTGCTAGTTTGGTGGTAATAAACTCCTTTAGTCCTTTTTTGTCTGTGAAGCTCCTGATTTCACCCTCAATTTTGATTGATAGCCTTGCTGGGTACAGTATTCTTGGATTCAGACCTTTCATTTGCATGACTTTGTATATTTCATTCCATTCCCTTCTAGCCTGGTGTGTTTCTGTTGAGAAATCAGTCTCTAGTCTGATGGGGGATCCTCTGTAGATAACTTTCTGTCTCTCTCTGGTAGCTTTTAAGATTCTTAGTTTGTCATTGGTGTTTGCCAATTTAGTTATAATGTGCCTTGGCGTCGGTCTTTTGGAGTTCATTTTGTTTGGGACTCTGTGAGCTTCTTGGGTTTGTGTGAGTTTTTTTTCCCTATATTAGGGAAGTTTTCTGTCATTATTTCTTCAAAAAGGTTTTCTATTACTTGCTCATTTTCCTCTCCTTCTGACACCCCTATTATGCAGATGTTTTTTCATTTTGTGTTGTCCCAAAGTTCCCTAAGTCTCTCCTCCTGTTTTTTAATTTTTTTTTCTAGATGCTGCTCTGCTTGGGGATTTTTTCCTAACTTGTCTTCTAGCCCACTAGTGCAGTCCTCTGCTTCTTCTAGTCTACTATTGATGCTTTCTATTGAGTTCTTTATAGCAGCAATGTCATTTTTCATTTCTCCTTGGTTCTTCTTCATTTCCTCTTGGTTCTTACACATATTGTTGAATTTGCCTTCCATTCTTTTCAGCCACCTTATGACCATTTCTCTGAATTCTTTCTCTGACAGGTTTCTTGCCTCCATTTCATTTACTTCCTTTTCTAGTGATGCCTCCTTTTTTTTCATATGTGGGCTGTTTCTTTGTCTCCCCATGATCTCTCTTCTCCAGGTGTTTGGTTATGTAGTTCCATCTCTCCTGCGTTGGTTTTAAGGCACAAAATACAACACAACAAGGCACAATGCACAAGGCACTGAACACAAATGTATTCACAATACTGATAACCCCAAATAAAGGTGACCACCAAAGAAAAGAGAATTAGAGGATAAGAAAGAAAAATAAAAAAGGAGTGCCAAAATGAAATTGACAAAAGAAAAAAAAAGTAAGGGAGAAAGAAAGAGAATAAAAAAGAAGAGGGGAAAAAACTATTTACATGGGAAGAAAAGTCCAATAAAACAGCCAATAATCCCAACAAATGCAAGCAACAAATACCTAGAGATGAATGCAAACTACAAACAACAACTAATATTAAGCAAGGCGAGGAAAAATAGAAGCAAAACAAATGAAAATAATACAAATAAACAAAAAGAATCAAAACAATCTCACAAACAAGTATAAAAAACCAATATAATCAACAATCAAGCAAACAAAACAAAAGGACAGAGGAAAAAAATTGAATAGTGAAGAAAGAGAAGAGAGAGGTGTGTATGGACTTAGATCAGGGGATTGGAAATTAGATACATAAGTAGGATGGATTTTTAACAGGATGTAAAAAGAAGGAATAGGGAAAATCTAAAGCAGGAATAGGGTAAGAGAAACAGGACAATAAAAGGGGAGAAGTGAGGAAGAGAGTGCTGGCATAAAGGTAGAGTTTAAGTAGAGTAAAATTATGCTAAAGGAAAGATGAAAATAGAATGTAGAACACTAATCCCAAAATAAAATAAAAAGAAAATAAAATGACACCTTTAAAAAAAGTAAAATAGTAGTAGTAATAATACTGATTAAAAATAAAAATGTAATAATTAAAACGTTAAAATCAAGTGAGGAAAAAAGAAAAAAAAATAGTTTCTTAAGTAAAAGATAAAAAAATAAAAATAAAAGTGTGCAGTAATGAAGGTCATTCACTTCCTCTACTGTTCTGTTTGGCATGCCTGTTTCCTAGTCAGAACAGTATTGAAGTTCCCTGTGTTCCACTGCTCCTCAGTGTTGTAAGCCACAGTCCTTATTTTCCAGCAGCCAGTATTTCTTTGTTTCTTATACTCCTTTATTTGTGTTTACACAAGAGTCAATTTGTGTTTCAACCCCTGGGTGGAAGTGTTTCTGGATTGACTTCCAGGTTTATAAGTCCTCTCTAGCTAGTGTTTAGATTTTGTTTTCCCTGTCACACTTAATACTGGTTTTGGCGAATGGGCTGCCCCAGAGCTGGTTCTCTGATCGTTATTCCCCACTCTGATCCCCAGGTTCCACAAAAACAACTTTCCCCTGCAGGCTCTTAGAGTGTCCCCAATTGGGTGATCCTATGTTCTGGGCTTAGTAATCCCAAGCAAGGATTTAAAGAGAAAAAGAAAAAAGAAAAAAGAGCCAGAGTAAGTGCGCGAACTCATGGCTTTTACCCTCCAGGGCTGCATGCAAGTCTGTGTGGTCTTTTTTTCCCCTAGCTCTAAGCAGCCAGCACACTATTAAAATTTTTAGGCTGCCCTTTTGCTCCCAGTTCAGCTATGGGTTGCTATTTAGAGTTCCCTTCTGTTAGCAGCCCTGTGGATCCCCTTCCACATTCCTGTGTCATGCTAGCCCCAACTGCCATGGATTTTTTGGGGGCACAGACATCTCCATATCCTCTAGCTCCCTTTGTGTGCATTTCTCTCTCCTGCCTGGATCACAGACCTCACCTTTTCCTAGGCGAAATCCGACCTTTCCGTGAAAAGGTGCAGAGCTCCTCTGAGTCCGCATATTCACATTGCTTGGGGTCCGGTGTTCCTGGGTTTGCAGTTGTTCCCTGGGAGTTGTTGTTGTACATTCCCAGGATTTTTAGGCTTCCAATAACAGCCTCTCTCCCTTTCAAGATGGCACAGTCTCCATGTCAGAGCTCGTTGATCCAGGAGGGATTTCAACAGCAGTGGAGGCTGCCCGGTCAGAAGAACCTAACCTGGCAATCCCCAACAGTCCCTAGGAGTATAGCTGTCCCTCAACTCACAAATAAACACTCCCTGTGCGACCACACACTCTCCTTTTGTTCTCTCACTCACGCACTATCTTGCAGTCTACCTTCCTGTCGGCAGCCATCTTCCCACTCTCCCTTTGCCCATTTTTTAATTGGATTGTTTCTCTTCCTGGTATTGAGTTGTACAAGTTCTTTATATATTTTGAAAATTAACTCATTATCAGATGTCTCAGTGGCAAATATGTTCTCCCATAGTATGGGTTCCCATTTCATTTTGTTGATGGTTTCCTTAGCTGTGCAGAAGATTTTAGTTTGATGTAGTACCATTTTTTAATTTTCCTTTGTTTCCCTTGTCCTACAAAATATATCAGCAAAAATTATTGCTACAAGTGATATCTGAGATTTTACTGCCTATGGCTTCTTCTAATATTTTTTATGTTTTTTTTACTAATATTTAAGTATTTTATCAATTTGGAGATTATTCTTGTGTATGGTGTAAGTTGGTGGTCTAGTTTCATTTTTCTTTTTGCATGTACCTGTCAAATTTCCCCAATAACATTTATTGTATGCTTTTACTTCCTTTGACTCAGATGGTCAATTCCAACAACAGTGTGCAAATAGCTATGCAGGTGCTTACCAAAAAATAAATAAGAAGAAGAAAATAAGAAAAAAATAGGAAAGAAAAAGAATGAAAATAAATATGCAAAGAAAGGAGAATAAGAGAAAAAAGAAAAGGGAAAGAAAAAATGAAAATAAATCCTATCTAATAAAAGAGTAATATGCAAATTAACCATCACTACACCACGCCCACAAGCCATGCCCACAAGCCAATCAGAGAAAGTATGCAAATTAACCCCAACCAAGATGGCAGCAGCCACAGTGAGAGCAGGAGGGAGGCTTGGGTTTCCCTGGCAATGGAGGAAGCCAAGCTTTCCACACACCCTGGAGGACCCAGGCCCCCATTCAAGGGTACAAAGTTTCAATTATAGAAGATAAATAAATTCCAACACAAATGGCAGCAGCCATGGAGCTGCAGAGAGAAGGAGGCTAGGGTTGCCCTCAGCAATGGAGGAAGCCAAGTTTCTGAAGCCCTGTACGGCCCAGGCCTCCACTTAAGGCTACAAAGTTTCAATTATAGAAGATACATAAATCCCAACAGAAATGGCGGCTGCCACAGAGCGAGCAAGAGGCTTGGCTCCACTCAAGGCTACAAAGTTTCAATTATAGAAGATAAATAAACCCCAGATGCAAAGGACTCCACTTGGGTCGCCAGGGGGCATGGACAGCCTGAAAACCACCACAGGCCCCTCACCCAGGCCACCCCATGCCCCAAGGGAACTCACACCCTGATCCAGGACACCCTTCAGGACAAACCAGCTGGCCTCCACCCATGCACCAGTCCTCTATCCTATCTAATAAAAGAGTAATATGCAGACTGACCATCACTCCAACACACAAGATGGCTGCCCCCATGTGGTCAAAGATCCTGCCCCCATGTGGACATAAGATGGCCACCACAAAACGGCCAGCAGGGGAGGGAAGTTTAGAGGGACCAGGCCTGCAAGGGAGGGCAGTTGGGGGTGATCAAGCCTGCAGGGGAGGGCAGTTAGGGGGGACCAGGCCGCCAGAGGAGGGAAGTTGGGGGTGACCGGGCCTGCAGGGGAAGGCAGTTAGGCGCAAACAGGCTGGCAGGGGAGCAGTTAGGCATCAATCAGGCTTGCAGGGGAGTGGTTAGGGTATGATCAGGCTGGCAGGCAAAAGCGGTTAGGGGCAATCAGGAAGGCAGGCAGATGAGCAATTGGGAGCCAGCAGTCCTGGATTGTGAGAGGCATGTCCAACTGCCCATTTAAAAGGGCAGTTGGACATCCCCCAAGGGGTCCCAGATTGGAGAGGGTGCAGGCTGGGCTGAGGGACACCCGCCCCCATGCATGAATTTCATGCACCGGGCCTCTAGTAAATAAATACAAAAGCAGAATTTGCCTCAGCAGAGTTTACTGCCTGCTACAATTTCTCTTTTGATATGCTATTTGTGAAATTACTGGATTCTGCTCTGATGTTTTCTGAAGCTGGCCACTTGATAGGTTTGTTTGGGACCCTTGGGAGGGAATCTGGTTCAGACTCATGTTAGATGCTTTCTGTTCCTGACCCTCAGTTTAATATAGTCTTGATGCGGTTTCTGTAAATCCTCTTCAGCTAGTCTTTTGTTGGTTTTCAGGATGACCGTCTATTAGTTATATTTGAATAGACATTTTCTAAAAACATGTACAATGGCAAAGAGGTATATGAAAAAGTGCTCAAAATTATCAATCATTAATAAAATGTAAATCAAAACAATTAAATATCACCTCACATTTTTTAGGATGGCCATTATCTAAAAGAGAAGAGATAAATGTTGGCAAGGATATGGGTAAAAGAGAATACTTGTACATTGTTTGTGGGAATGTAAATGTATAAAATAAAATGTGATTACATATAATGGAATATTATCAGCCTTAAAAACAAAGAAAATCTTGCACTTTGCAAAAATATGACTGGCTCAGCTGGTATGGCTCAGTGGTTGAGCATTGTCCTATGAACCAGGAGGTCACAGTTTGATTCCCAGTCAGGGCACATGCCTGGGTTGCGGTCTTGATCCTCAGTGGGTACATACAGGAGACAGTCAATCGATGGTTCTTTCTCATCATTGATGTTTCTACCTCTCTCTCTCCCATCCCCTCTGAAATCAATAAAAATATACTTAAAAAAGAAAATATGGATGGACCTGGAGGTCATTATGCTAAATATAACAAACTAGACAGAGATAGAACTTCATGTTATCACTTATATGTGAAATCTCAAAAAAATAAAATAAAACTGATAAAAACATAGTAGAATGGAGGTTGCAGCAGGGAGTGTGAGGGTAAGGTAAATTGGAGGAGGTTGGGGAAGGCTTTCAAAGTGATTTATGAACAGTGGCTTGAGATAGGTGAGTGAGTCTTCAGGGGAAAGGTGCTTGCAATAACTAAAGCAGGGTCATGTATCAATGTGATAGTTGGATGCCAGCTCATTTGATGGGAAGACAAGTATTTCCTAAACACAGTACCTCATGTTCCAAATACACATCTCATAGATGCAGTATTTATGTGTAACCTTTTAGGAGTCATGTGTTACAAGCTATATAAGTTTTTTGAGGAGTCATGCATCAAGTAGCTTGGTGGCCTTCTATAGATTCTCAAGATCTGGTTCCATTCCCAAATCCCATATTTTGAAGCTATGTTCATTAGGAAACTATTGTAGATATTCAGATCTGAGAAAAATGCATTTGTCCATGCACAAGTTATATACATTTTAAAAAAATGAAGTCATAATAAATTACATAATAATTCCCCAAGTTCTTAAGCACAAACCTGCCTTTTTATTTTTTGAATTTTCCATGCAGACATCCTCTTTATAGATATCTGTAAGTAACAAAATTTGGGAGCTTCTCATTTAGTTTTTATTCTCAACTGGAGGTTTCAGGAGGTTTATTTCTTAGACTTTTATTCTGTGTTCTTTACTTTTAGTGCCTCCATTTTATCAAATTCCTTTAGTTGCCCTATAGTTGGTATTAAGAGCCAGGTCAACATCTTCCTATAAGCATCCCACTTATCTCTGGGAAATAATGGCTGAGAACAAGAATGTGTTGCTTGGTTGTACCAAGATAGGGGTCCACAATGGTATTCTTAGCATTTTAATGTTGTGTCTATAAATTGTGCAAACCTGCTTTCTTCATTTGACATTACATCATAAGTATCCTCTATGTCATTTAAACTCTTTATAAATATTGTTCTTTTTAACACTTTAAAACATTTTTAAATACGGAAGTAATAAACATTCAGTATGAATAACTTAGAAATAGATAATGCAAAGATAAAGTAACACACAAAATTATCTACTCATAAACTTTGACATCTATATTTTCAGTATTTTCTTATATATTTCATATATTTTATTTTTCACTTATCATTGTATAATGAACACTTTCATGTCATTTTGTATTTTTCTCACTATGATTATTTTTAATATTGGAATATCATCAGAGTATCTATTGCTCATTTTTGCCATAACTTTATCAATGATCAAGTGTTAGAATTTATATTTTTTAAAATTAAAAATTGTGATGATTTTCCTTATACATATAGTTTTTTAAAAAGTTGCCTTAAAATTTTATTAGTGAATTCAATGAAAATTAATGACCTTGTAAGGCATTTAAAGTACTTTGCCAAATTGCTTCTTTTATTTTTTTATTATTATTTTTTTAATTTATTTATTGATTAAGGTGTCACATATTTGTCCTCATCCCCCCATTCCTATCCCACACCCCTCCCCACGGATGCCCCAACACCCTGTTGAACTTAACCATTGGTTAGGCTCATATGCATGCACACAAGTCCTTTGGTTGATCTCTCCCCCCTCCCCCCACCCTCCCCTATTCTCCCTCTGAGTCCCAATAGTCCGATCGATGCCTCCTTGTTTCTGGTTCTGTTCTTGTTCATCAGTCTATGTTGTTCATCATTTCCCCTAGATGAGCAAGATCATGTGTCACTAGAGGTATACTCATAAGAACTGAATGTGAGACCAGCAATAATAGTTATGCTGACAGGCAAATGAATCAGTCTGTAGTGAGTTTCTTTCTGGACCAACAGTTCTTTTGAGACCCAATATCAATGTCCACCAGTTCTTTATGTGTATATGTCGGCATTGACCCCTCAGCTTTGGATGGTGGACAAATGGTGGTAATGCAGGTCCAACACCCTCTGGTTTGGTCTTGGCCGGACCCAGGGGCACGGCTTCACCCAGACCCAGGGGGCGCGTGGCCTCACCTGGACCCAGGTGCGTGCGGCCTCACCCGGACCCGGGACCCAGCCTCACCCGGATCCAGGGGCACACGGCCTCACCCGGACCCGGGATGATCCAGCTTCACCTGGACCCAGGGGCGCATGGCCTCACCTGGACCCAGGGGCGCATGGCCTCACCCGGACCCAGGGGCGCATGGCCTCGCCTGGACCCAGGGCCATGTGGCCTCACCTGGACCCAGGGTCGCGTGGCCTCTCCCAGACCCAGGGGCGCGTGGCCTCACCCAGACCCAGGTGCGCGAGGCCTCACCCGGACCCGGGACCCAGCCTCTCCTGGAACCAGGGGCACACGGCCTCACCCGGACCCGGGATTCAGCTTCACCCGGACCCAGGGGCGCGTGGCCTCATCCGGACCCAGGGGCGCGTGGCCTCTCCCAGACCCGGGGTCGTGTGGCCTCACCCAGGTCCAGGGGCGCATGGCCCCACCCGGACCCAGAATCCAGCCTCACCCAGACCTAGGGGCGCATAGCCTCACCCGGACCCAGGGGGGCGGCCCCACCCAGACCCGGGACCCAGCCTCACCTGGACCCAGGGGGGTGCGGCCTTACCCGGATCCAGGGGCATGTGGCCTCGCCCGGACCCAGGACCAGCCCCACCCTGACCCAGTTCCCAGCCTCACTCGGACCCAGGGGCGCGCGGCCTCACCCGGACGCGGGACCCAGCGGGGTTTCGTCTTCTTGATCCCAATTCCTGTTGGTCAATTCCCTCTCAGAAATTCCTTCAGCCATTTTCTCAGAGCTCCAGGGCAGCTGCCACAGAACTCGTTGGGCTGCAGGCTTGGCGAAGCTCCGGTGTGCCCTGTGCGCGGTGGCGGGCTGGTCCGGGATTGCTGCGTCGGCCCTTGGGTCTGCAGCGGTGGCCAGTCACCGAGCGTGCGCACCTGGCCGCTTCTGGGGCGTTGAGATTCTTGAAGGACTCGGAGGTCAGCAAGCACGGATTCTCCCACCCCATGTCTCTCAGGGGCTAGTCTGTCCGTGCTCGGCAGCGAGTGGAGCAGTCCCCTCAGCCAGAGACCGCCGGGGGAACTGCGCTGAGCACGTTCCAGGCTGCCATTGTGTCACCTGAGCCGTAGTTCTTAAAGTGTGATCTTTGGGTCACCGGCATCAGCATCATCCCGCGTACCCCTCTCTTTTATTCTAGTTGTAGAGCATCTGCTCAGCCAGCCCTCCGGTGGTTCTGGATGGTGTCTGCTCTGCTCTCCTGTCGTAGTCTCAAAATTGTTGTGGTAGGCAACAATCAGGCTTCCACCCTATGCCTCCATCTTGGTCCTCCTTTGTATAGTTAAGTCTTTTGATTGTTGTTGGTGTCACTGGGAGGAATTGTCCTCCTGGCCAATTGTCCGTGAGGACCCTCTGTTTCTATAAAGGAAGAGTTGCTGTGCAGGAGACACGTTTATGGGCCGGATCTTGTTGCACCAAGGCTTTGGCGCTCACTGAGTCTGCCTCTTGAATGTGTCCCTTATGCAAGTGGTTGAAATCTGGTGTCATCTCACACCGACCACTAGATGCCCTCGTTTCTGGGTCTCCAATGGAGTGTAGGTCACCTACTGCCTGAGGCCACTCAGCAGGAATTACAGCAAAAACTGCAGTTTCCTCCTCCTGTCTAAGCGGCCCTGGAGCAGTCCAACTAGAACCGCAGTTCATCTGGTCAAGCTGCCACAGGGCAGGCCACCCACATCCAAAAGCCGCTGCTTGGAGCCCAGGTGGGCCTGCAAAACATGCGGGGTGGGTCTGCAAAACGTGCGGGGCAGGTCCCAGGGCGGGGTGGGTCTCAGGGCGGGGCGGGGTCTCAGGGTGCCACCAGGCCATGGCGTGGCAAACCGCAATGGCTGCAAGTCTGCTTTTTCTGCTTTCCACGTTTCTAAGCCCCCTCATTCCGCACTCCAGCACAGCAAACACTGATTGCTGGGCGCACCTCTGCAAGGAAGTTACTCCCACTCTCCAACACGAAGGCTGAGAGTCCAGCCTCTCCCCGCAGGTGTCTGGGTCTCCCGCGAGTCCCCAGAAGGGGGCTTTCAAGGTGATGGGGAGCTAATCTCCCCTAGGGTTGGAAAAAAAGCTGCTCGACCCTTCCCCTGCCACCAGTCCGACCCACACGCCTCCGCACCTCATCCCTTCCAAGTTTGCTCTGTCCTCTTCCCTCTTAGTTGTAAATCCACCCTTCAGCCAGCTCTCCTGTGGTTCTGGGTGGCAGACGCTCTGTCCTCCAGTGTATTTTTGAAATTGCTGTGCGCGGCGCAGTTCATTTGTTTAACTTTGCCGCCTTCTTGGTTCTCCTCTCTCAAAATGGCTAAAGGACTTGAATGTAAGATGGGAAATCCTAAAAATCCTCCAAGTCGGTGTCGGCGGCCTCCGGGGCCCCGAGGATCTCACTGGGCAGCTTGGCCAGGTCGGTGACGCGGATGGGCCCGTCCTGCAGAAAGATGGTCTCTTCCTTCACCGAGAGCCATTGCGCCGAGTCCGCGGCCGCCGCCATAGCAGCTGCCGCGGCCGCCCACGAGCTCATGGCCCCGGCTGAGGTGCTGAGAGGAGCAGCCGCCTGGCGTGGGGAGACACGAGCAGGAGTTGCCACACTCACCAGTCCATCTTTTAGTTGTATTTCCGAAACTGCCATGCGAGGCAACAGATCAGCCGTTCAACTCCGCCGCCATCTTCCAGAGCCGTAGATTTTAAAGTGAGATCTTTGGCTCACCGGCATCAGCATCATCCCGCATCCCCCTCTCTTTTATTCTAGTTGTAGAGCATCTGCTCAGTCAGCCCTCCAGTAGTTCTGGATGGTGTCTGCTCTGTTTTCCAGTTGTAGTTTCAAAATTGTTGTGGTAGGCAACAATCAGGCGTCTGCCCTATGCCGCCATCTTGGTCCTCCCTCTTTATTCGCCAAATTGCCTCTTATACAGACTGACAAAATATGCACTCTATTGGTGATACATGAAGGTGCCTACTTTTACACAATTTGGCTGCCCAACAGACTACACAAATAATTATAGTTCTTCATGAATTATTTCCAAAGAGAGAGAAACTTACACATTTTGACTTATTTTGCAATAAAATACTTGCATTAACACTGTCTGCATTTAGGTTGGATGCCTAAGGATATAGTGCTATTATTTTAATATAGAGACAAGGGCTAGTATTTCCAAGAAATGGCCTCCTTGCTAAATATACAAATATTCTCACATTTTAGGTCCCCCTCAGAGTATATTCTTTTCTTTGGTTCTTTGAAGAATATTATTATTAAATTTATGCTGAAGTTGTTTTATATAGCTGATAAGTGATGGCTTAATAAATGATGACAAATTATGATAGATCATTTTAATGTAATACTTGTGATATGTGACATAGAATTTTTTAACAATTCATACATTTTATTTAGTTATTAATTTTAATTGAACTCATTGGAGGGCCATGCAGGTTTGAGTGTATAACTCAATAAAACATTATCTGCACACTCCATTGTGCACCTATCACCCAAAGCAGTTTCTTTCTGTATACTTTTATTCTCCCTTTGCCCACCTCCATCTACTCCCAAACTATCAACCAATTTCCCTCTGGAGATATATATATATTACAGGCCTGGTGCATGAAAATTTGTGCACTTTGGCGGGGGGGGGGAATCCCTCAGACCAGCCAGCACCCCCTCCCAATCCGGGACCCTCGAGTAGGGTCCCTAGGCTTGGCCTGAGATCAGGGCCTATCAGGGCTTTTCTTCCCCTGGCTGCTGGCAGCTGACCCCGCCACCACCGCTGCCATTGCTTGCCATCTGTGCAGCATTGCCCCCCTCCCCTGCCACCAGTCACCTCCCTCTGCAGGCAACAGGTGTGAGGTGTGATTGCTTGGCTGGCCTGGGTCTCCCTCTGTGGGGCGGTCAATGGTGGGGCCCCCAGATCGATCACCCTGCAGAGGGAGGCCTCACCCACCTGCTACAGTGCCACCAGCCACGTAGCCTGGGCCTCCCTCTTTCTTTCTTACTTTTTTTTTTTTTTAAAGTAAGTGTAATGTTTACTAAGTGATACAGAACTGAGTACTATGAAGGGTTTACCAGGATGGAAATGCACCGCAACCCTGTCCCTGCCACCCCCAACACAAAGAGACTACAGTAATTAGAAGTTTCACACAATGGCCATAACTGCTGAATATCTGTTCATAACAAACAAACTATAGCATATTTATACTGTATCACATTGAGTGATTACAGAAATCCATTTATATATTTCTTGTGTAAAATCTTTTTTTTGGTAAAAAATATTAAACAAAAAAGAAAGTATAAAAAACATGTGCAGTTGAAAGCCCTGCCAGGACAGCCAGTCTGTAAACATTCAGTGAGTATGTGCTTTGGAAGGGCGCCCATGCCTCGTGCCCACAGCAACTCCAGCAGGGCCTGCGAGGGTGCGCCCTGCCTGCCACTCCAGGCAGGACTGAGCTGGACCACGGTGGGTAGGTACAGCAGGGCCTGGCACTGTGCCCTTCTCCACACTTGCATCAGGATCAGGGTCAGGGTCAGGGTCAGGGCTGGGGGCAGGCAGATTGCAGTTTCACTCTGAGTTCTATACTCAGCCTAATTTTGGTTGCAACTCATGGCTTTTCCTGGCTGCTCGGAGGTCCTTTGGGTGGGTGCCCTGGCGGAGAGGCCAGAGAAGTGCCCACAGCTGCCTGGTTGGTCATCTCTCCAGCCCAGAGCCTCTGTCCTGCCTCCCAGCCCATGGTCATTTCTTCTCCAGCTGCTCCAGCAGTGGGTTGCCTTCTGAGTCGGGGGTCTTAATGCTGTCGGTCCTGACGATGCATGTGGGGTGATGCCGGTTGAGCATCAGGATGAGTTGCTGCCGCTCCTGCTTCAGCTCCTCCATCTGGGTTTTCAGCTCCACATTCATGAGCTCCAGCCACTCAGATTCCCACTGCAGAAACTCTGTCCGCTCCTTGTTGTTCTGGCATCGGGCTGCCACCACTTTGTTCTTTTCCCAGTGCCTTTTCCTCCACTCCTCTTCCTCACCTAGCTCACTTTTCACAGGTTGAGGCCTCTTGCCCAGTTTCACCTCCAGGAAGTGCAAAGGGGTGATCATGGCCTCAATGTCGTGGATGTCAGCGCATTTCAGCTCCTCTGCAGTCAGGGCCAGGCTGGGGAGTCCGGTCAGGGGGCCAAGCTCTGGCAGAGAGCCATCAGTCATGGAAGGGTCGGGGATCTTCCCAGGTATCATAGCAGGGGGAGTGGCAGTCCAGTCCTACAGAAGCCGTGGGCAGGAGCTGCCATGGCACCAGCCCCACCCTGAAGTGTCCATTGCTGCCAGTGCCTTCCGTCGCAGCCACCACCTCCCAGCCGCCAGCCACCAAGCATCCCTCCCATAGGCTGTGGCAGGTGGCTTGGGTCTCCCTCTTTGTGGCGATTGATTTCAGGGCTCTGCCTGCCTGCCTCATCACCCCTAACCTCTCGCCTGCCTACCTGATTGCCCCTAACTTCTGGCCTGCCTACCTGATCTTCCTTAACCGCTCAGCAGCCTACCTGATCGCCCCTAACCATTCGCCTGCCTACCTGATTGCCCCTAACTGCTTGCCTGCCTGCCTGATTGCCCCTAACCACCTCTGCCTCAGCCCCCGCCACTGCAGCTTAGTCTGGAAGAACATCTGGAATGATTTCTGGAAGATGTCTGGTCTATCTGGTCTAATTAGCATATTATCCTTTTATTAGTGTATATATATATATATATATATATATATATATATATATATATATATATATATATATATATACTACTACTAGAGGCCCAGTGCATGAAATTCATGCACGGGAGGAGTCTCTCAGCCCAGCCTGCACCCTCTCCAATATGGGGCCCCACAGGGACTGGGCCTAAACCAGCAGCCAGACATCTCTCTCACAATCCAGAACCATTGGCTCCTGACCGCTTGCCTGCCTTCCTGCCTGATTGACGCCTAACTGCTTCCCTGCCAGCCTGATCACCCTCAACTGCCCTCCCCTGCCGGCCTGATTGCCCCCAACTGCCCTGCCCAGCCAGCATGATCACCCACAACTGCCCTCCCCTGCCAGCCTGATGGCCCAAAACTGCCCTCCCCTGTTGGCCTGTTGACCCCCAACTGCACTCCCCTGCCAGGGTCTGATCGCCCCCAATTGCCCTCCCTTGCTGCGACCCACCTCCTCCACCAGGATCCGCCTCCTCTGCAGTGTTCTTGTGATGACGTGAGGGCGTGACGCCACCTAAGCTATTATTAGTATAGATATGTTGTGTGTGTGTGTGATGACGTGAGGGCGTGACGCCATCTTGTGATGACGTGAGGGCGTGACGCCACCTAAGCTATTATTAGTATAGATATGTTGTGTGTGTGTGTGTGTGTGTGTGTGTTTGCTTACTCTCTTCACCTTCATTCATCCAGCCCCACCTCCCCTTTGACAACTGTAAGTCTGTTTTTTGTGTCCATGCCTTTGCATCTATTTTGTTAGTCAGTTTATTTTGCTCATAAGATTACACATGTAAGTGGGATCATAAAGTATTTGTCTTTCTCAGACTAGCTTATTTCACTTAGCATAATATTCTTCAGGTTTATCCATGCTGTTACAAAAAGTAAGATTTCGTTTATTTTTCACTGTTGAGTAATATTCCATTGGATCAATTATCTGTTCTGGTCTAGTTTCATTTTTTTGCATCTACTTGCTCAATTTTCCCAACACCATTTTTTGAAGAGACTGTCTTGACTCTGTTGTATGCTGTTACCTCCTTTGTCAAATATTAATTGAGCATACCGGCTTGGGTCAATTCTGGGTTCTCTGTTCTGTTCCATTGGTCTATATGTCTGTTCTTGTGCCAGTACCAGGTTGTTCTGATAACAGTGACTTTGTAATATAACTTGGTATCTGATATTGTGATGCCTCTAACTTTGTTCTTCTTTCTCAGGATTGCTGTGGCTATTTGGGGTCGTTTTATTTTGGAGAGTTTGTTTTAGGTCTGTGAAATATGCAGTTGGTACTTTAATGGGGATGGCATTGAAGCTACAGATTGCTTTGGGTAGTATGGCCAATCCATAAACAAGGTATATTCTTCCACATATTAATATCTTCCTCTGTCTCTTTTTCAAAGTCCTGTAGTTTCCAGAGTACAGGTCTTTTACTTCCTTAGTTAAGTTTATTCCTAGGTATCTTAATTTTTTGTGGCAATGGTATATGGGATTGTATTTTTTAGTTTATCATCTGTGAGCTCATTACCTATAATAATAAAAGGATAATATGCTAATTAGACCAGACGTCCTTCCAGACAATATTCCGGATGAGCTTCCGAATGAAACTGGGGAAGCCTGGGTCCCGGATGCCTGCTGGTGGCTGGCAGCAAGCCCAGGTCCCGGGTGCCAGAGGGAAGCCCAGGTCCTGGGTGCCAGAGGGAAGGCCAGTGCTGGCAGCTGGGGCAAGGAAGGGCTTCTCTTGCATGAAATTCATGCATTGGGCTTCTAGTTGGTGTATAAAAATGGCATAGTTTTCTGGCTATCAAACTGAATTCATTCATTAAATTTACTAGTGTTTTGATGGAGTCTTTATGGTTTTCTATGTAAAATGTCATGTCTTTCTTTAATAATTACAGTTTTATTTCTTCTTTTCCAATTTGTATGCCTTTTATTTCTATTTCTTGTCTAATCGCAATGGCTAGCATTTCTAGTACTATATCGAACAGGAGTGGTGAAAGTGGTAATCCCTGTTTTGTTCCTGTTCTTAGGTAAAATTGTTTTGGTATTTGCCCATTGAGTATGATGTTAGCTGTAGGTCTGTCATATAAGGCTTTTATTATTTTGAGATTTGAGTCCTCTATTTTTATGTAGCTGAGAGTTTTTATTTAAAAAAGGGTGTTGGATTTTGTTAAATGTCTTTTCTGCATCAAGTGATATATATGACCATATGATTTTTGTCTTTTAATTTGTTTACGTGATGTGTCACATTTATTGGTTTGTGGATATTGTACCATTCTTGTATCCCCGATATAAATTCCATTTGGTCATGGTGTATGATCTTTTTAATGTATTGCTGAATCAATTTACTAATATTTTGTGGAGGAACTTAGCACCTATATTCATCAGTGATATTGCCCTGTGTTTCTCTTTCTTTGTAGTGTCTTTATCTTGTTTTTGAACTAGAATAATGTTGGCCTCATAAAAAGAGCTTAGAAGTTTTTCTTCCTCTTGAATTTTTTGAATAGTCTGAGGAGGGTAGGTTTTAGTGCTTCTTTGAATGATTGGTAAAACTTCCCTAGGAAGCCATCCAGACCAGGGCTTTTGTTGCTGGAAGTTTTTTGGTTACTGCTTCAATTTCATTAGTTGTTATCAGCGTATTCAAATTTTCTGATTCTTCCTTATTGAGTTTTGGATGATTATATTTTTCTAGGAATAAGTCCATTTTGTGTAGGTTGTCCAGTTTGTTGGAATAGAGTTGTTCATAGTATTTTTTCACAATCCTTTGTATTTCACAATCTTTGTTGGTTTTTACTTAATCTCTTTCATTTCTGATTTTGTTTATTTTTGTCCTTGCTCTTTGTTTCTTGGTGAGCCTGGCTAGAGGTTCATTAATCTTGTTTATTCTTTCAAAGAACCAGCTCTTGGGTCTATTGATCTTTTGTATTTTTTTTCTTAATCTCTCTGTCATTTATTTCTGCTCTGATCTTTATTATTTTGTTTGCTTTCCTTTTATTTATTTTATTTTTATTTTATTTTTTAATTACTTTATTGATTAAGGTATCACATATTTGTCATCAACCCCCCCCCGTTCCCTTACCAACCCCCCCCCACATGCATGCCCCCCTCCCCCTGTTGTCCGTGATCACTGGTTAGGCTCATATGCACACACACAAGTCCTTTGGTTGATCTATCTCCCTTGTCCCCACCCTCCCCTACCTTCCCTCTGAGGTCTGACAGTCTGATCAATGCTGTTCTTGTTCTTCAGTCTATGATGTTCATCTTTTCCCCTAGATGAGTGAGCTCATGTGATACTAGGAATACACTTATAGGAACCGAAAATGAGACAAGCAATAATAGTTATGCTGAGAGGCAAATGAATCAGTCTATAGTGAGTTTCTTTCTGAGCCAACAGTTCTTTTGAGTCCCGGTTTCTATGTCCAACAGTTGTTTATGTGTTCATAACAGCAATGGTATTTCAGTTCTGGATGGTGGACAAATGGTGGTAATGCAGGTCCGACCCTCTCTGGTTTGGTCGTGGGCAATCTGCAGTGACGCATATCTGCTGACTGCTAGTATGTCAAGGCATCGTCAGCGTCTTCCATCTCTGGACTGTTTCTCTTCTGACTTCATGGCTGGAGCACTCCTGTCAATTCCTCTGTGTTGCAGGAATCCACATGTCTCGGAGTTGTTTTCTGAAAATATACAAACATATTCTCGACCAAAAGTTAATAAAGGAATATTTTCTATAAATTTGACTTGCGGTCCTTTTTCATTTTTTCGCCCAAACGATTTTCCTTTGGCTTGTTCTGACACCATGTATGTTTTACCTGGGTGACTTGCTGTTAGCATTACAAATGAAAGTTAATTTTCTAAAGTAAAAATTTTCTAGATGTAATTTATTTGCAGGATATTTTTCCTTACATGATATTCTTCTACTATCCCCTTTTTTGGTTTAAATATTGGGAGGCTTTTGGAAATTTTATGCTGTAATCTTGATAGCTTTTAAATTTTACTTTTTTGCACTAAAGTGTGACTGCTTTAAGTTCATTATATGTTACGCACTTTTACCATGAGATGAACTACCAATAAAAATTATAGTTAACACTTAGTAACAGCTTTTTTGTCCAGTACAATTGATTTTTCTAGAGTATTTGCTTATTTTGATTGGCCAATTTAAATTAGTCTGAAAACTTGACTACTATTTTACTGTCAAATTTAATACTCTAACAACCATCTTGTTTTACCCTGTAATTATTAGTGGAGAGGATTATTTGCTTTCTTGAGTAGGCCCTGAGCATTCTTGGTGCTAGGCTGGATTTAGATATCATAGACCCCAGTTCCCCGGATCATGGGTGCAAGACATCTCCATCTAGTCTTGTTGCAGTGAGAGGGCATCTGCTGTCGGCCAAGTCTCTGTTACCTGGGTCCAATGTGAGCTGGACATGTGAAGCTGAGCATCCATGCGGGCAGGAGATCTCCTTCAGCAAGGGTGAAGGTTCAGGCCCCTGAAAACTTGGGGGGGTGAAGGTCTGTGCCCCACCTCTGTTGACCCCCAAGTTCTCTCTTGATGACCCCTATGCGACTGTGCCTGTCTTAGGTTGTTCCTTCCCTGAGGAATCTTACCCGTCTCTGGCTAACGAGCCATCCTCCGGGGCCAAGCAGGGTGATGTGAGGTTTAGTTCTGTCTCCTTGTTCGCCTATGCCCCCATGGCCTCCATGCCCAGCACCTGCCTTGGGATCCCCTCGCCTGCTGGCAGGGTCCCAGCACTGATCACATATCTTGTGGAACCCAGGTTTCTTCTCCAAGGAGGCCCAGCTCACCCCACTGGGCGAGAGACAGATCCATGGTACCAGCCATCACGAGGTTTCAACCTTGGCATGAACAGAAGCTCAGGCAACAGCTGTGGACAATTGGATTGTGAGAAGCGGGTCCCTCTTGGCCAAAAGGACAAGAGGGGCCAATTTAGAATGCTCAGGTGCCTTCCCAGGGGGCCCTGTACACAGTGGAAGGGATTAAACCCTTTCATGTCCTTTTTAAATTGCTGCCAGACATTCAAAGAATTAGTTTGTAAGTTTGTTTGGGGTAAGTGTATAATATGCTGTTGTAATTCTAAAATGTCTAGAGATGTGTTACGTTTGTCTCCAAGCACCAAACAGATGATATCCTCCCCTCCCCCCACGGGCATGAGGAACTATTATAAGTAATGGGGGTGATCCAAATCTGGGAAAAATTTTAATGACAGTGTAGAATAATATCATGTAAGGATATTCTTTGTTCTAGTCCATGGCAATACCCTTTCAAACTGGCTGTCTATTTCTTTTTGTATAGACAACGTCTTCGTTATATTTTCTGCACTTCTATCGCGGGCAAGTAGTGATACTAGTGACACCCTTTCTTTGGTGTCCACACAAGCCAGAAACCTCTCTTTAATTGTACACACAAAGTGGCATTGTTTTGATTTTGTGTCATACAAAAGGGAAGCTGGGTGGAGACCCCTGTGTATTTATACTTACTTGCCCCACCCATGGACCTCCTGGATGACCAAGGTGTTTGGTATTATTGGTAACTACATTAGTCAGGGGATCAGCCCACATGAGTGGTCTTACCTATGAAGGGTCAGGAGCATGAGTACAAAATACTTACCCTCTTGTCCCAGGTAAAATTACCGTACATCTGATGATTGCTAGCATGGCTGGAAAGGCGTTCTCGTGCATTCTTGGGTTTCTGGTTACCTCACAATTTCTACCCTGAGGTTTGACATTCTGATTGATGTTTCTCTGTTTCTGGATCTATTTCCCCCCCATCAGTTTATGTTGTTCATTATATTCCACAAATGAATGAGATCATGTGATATTTATCTTTCTCTGACTGGCTTATTTCACTAAGCATAATGTTCTCCATCTCCATCCATATTGTTGCAAATGGTAAGAGCTCCTTCTTTTTTACTGCAGCGTAGTATTCCATTGTGTAGATGTACCACAGTTTTTTTAATCCACTCATCTGCTGATGGGCACTTAGGCTGTTTCCAAATCTTAGCTATGGTGAATTGTGCTGCTATGAACATAAGGGGTGCATATATCCTTTCTGATTGATGTTTCCAGTTTCTTAGTTTTTTAAGGAAACTCCATACTGTTCTCCACAGTGGCTGCACCAGTCTGCATTCCCACCAGCAGTGCACGAGGGTTCCTTTTTCTCCACATCCTCGCCAGCACTTGTCATTTGTTGACTTGTTGATAATGGCCATTCTGACAGGTGTGAGATGGTACCGCATTGTTGTTTTGATTTGCATCTCTCTGATGATTAGTGATTTAGAGCAGGTTTTCATATGTCTCTTGGCCTTCCTTCTGTCTTCTTTCGAAAAGTGTTTATTTAGATCAGTTGCCCATTTTTTGATTGGGTTGTTTATCTTCTTTTTGTTAAGCTGCATGAGTTCCCTGTAAATGTTGGAGATTAAACCCTTATCGTTGACATCATTGGCAAATATGTTCTCCCATGCAGTGGGCTTTCTTGTTGTTTTATTGATGGTTTCCATTGCTGTGCAAAAGCTTTTTATTTTAATGTAACCCCATTTGTTTATTTTCTCTTTAGCTTCCATTGCCCTAGGAGCAGTATCAGTGAAGAAATTCTTTTGGCATATGTCAGAGATTTTTCTGCCTGTGGATTCCTCTAGTATTTTTATGGTTTCCTGTCTTATGTTTAAGTCCTTGATCCATTTTGAGTTTATTTTTGTGTATGGTGTAAGTTGGTGGTCTAGTTTCATTTTTTTGCATGTATCTGTCCAATTTTCACAACACCATTTATTGAAGAGACTGTCTTGACTCCATTGTATGTTCATGCCTCCTTTGTCAAATATTAATTGAGCATAGCAATTTGGATCGATTTCTGGGTCCTCTATTCTATTCCATTGATCTATATGTCTGTTCTTGCGCCAATACCAGGCAGTTTTGAGAACAGTGGCTTTGTAATATAGCTTGAAATCTGGTATTGAGATCCCTCCTACTTTATTCTTCTTTCTCAGGATTGCTAGAGCTATTCAGGGTCTTTTTTTATTCCAGATGAATTTTTGGAAAGTTCGTTCTAGGTCTGTGAAGTATGCCATTGGTATTTTGATGGGGAGTGCATTGAATCTATATATTGCTTTGGGTAGTATGGACATTTTGACGATGTTGATTCTACCAATCCATGAACATGGTATGTTCTTCCATCTGTTTATGTCTTCCTCTATCTCTTTTTTCAGTGTTGTATAGTTTTCCGCGTATAGGTCTTTTACCTCCTTAGTTAAGTTTATTCCTAGGTATCTTAATTTTTTTGGTGTGATGGTAAATGGGATTGCTTTTTTAGTCTCTCTTTCTGTATGATAATTATTGGTGTATAGAAATGCCATAGACTTCTTAGCATTTATTTTGTATCCTGCTACTCTGCCGAATTCATTTATTAAGTCTAATAATTTTTTGATGGAGTCTTTAAGGTTTTCTATGTACAGTATCATGTCATCTGCAAATAAGGACAGTTTTACTTCTTCTTTTCCAATTTGGATGCCTTTTATTTCTTCTTCTTGTCTGATTGCAATGGCTAGTATTTCCAACACTATGTTGAACAGGAGTGGTGAGAGTGGGCATCCCTGTCTTGTTCCTGTTCTTAGGGGAAATGGTTTTAGTTTTTGCCCATTGAGTATGATGTTGGCTATGGGTTTGTCATATATGGCTTTTATTATGTTGAGGTATGATCCTTCTATTCCCATCTTGCTGAGAGTTTTTATCAAGAAAGGGTGTTGGATTTTGTCAAATGCTTTTTCTGCATCAATTGATATGACTATATGGTTTTTATCTCTCAATTTGTTTATGTGATGTATGATGTTTATTGATTTGCGAATATTGTACCATCCTTGCATCCCAGGGATAAATCCTACTTGGTCATGGTGTATGAGCTTTCTGATGTATTGCTGGATTCGATTTGCTAGAATTTTGTTGAGGATTTTGGCATCTATGTTCATGAGGGATATTGGCCTGTAATTCTCTTTCATTGTGTTATCTTTATCTGGTTTTGGTATTAGGGTGATGCTGGCTTCATAGAAGGAGCTTGGACATGTTCCTTCTTCTTGAATTTTCTAGAATAGTCTGAGGAGGATAGGTTTTAGCTCTTCCTTGAATGTTTTGTAAAACTCCCCTGTGAAACCGTCTGGCCCTGGACTTTTGTTTGCTGGAAGTTTTTTGATGACTGTTCAATTTCTTCCATCGTTATCAACCTATTGAGGTTTTTAGTCTCTTCCTGAGTAAGTTTTGGAAGGTTGTGTTTTTCTAAAATGTGTCCATTTCCTCCAGGTTGTCTAGTTTGTTGGAATAGAGTTGTTCATAGTATTTTTTGACAATCCTTTGTATTTCTGTGGGGTCTGTTGTTATTTCACCTCTTTCATTTCTGATTTTGTTTATTTGGGTCCTCTCTCTTTGCTTCTTGGTGAGCCTGGCTAGAGGTTCATCAGTCTTGTTTATCCTTTCAAAGAACCAGCTCTTGGTTTTGTTGATCTTGTGTATTGTTTTTTTGGTCTCTATGTCATTCATTTCTGCTCTGATCTTTATTATTTCCTTTCTTCTGCTCACTGTGGGCTTTTCTTGTTGCTCCCTTTCTAATTCTTTGAGTTGTTGGGTTAGATGATCTATTACCATTTTTTCTTGTTTTTTGAGATAGGCCTGTAGAGCTATACACTTCCTTCTCAGGACTGCTTTCATTGTGTCCCATAGGATTTTCAATGTTGTGTTTTCATTGTCATTCATTTCCAGGATGTTTTTAATTTGTTCTTTGATCTCATTGATAACCCAATCATTGTTTAGTAGCATGCTATTCAGTTTCCAAGTGTTTGAATTTTTTGGAATGTTTTTATTGTAGTTTATTTCTAATATTATGCCATTGTGATCTGAGAAAATGCTTGATATGATTTCAATCTTTTTGAATTTGGGGAGACTTTGCTTGTTACCCAAAATGTGGTCTATTTTTGAGAATGTCCCATGTGCACTTGAGAAGAAAGGAAATAATAAAGATCAGAGCAGAAATGAATGACATAGAGACCAAAAAAACAATACACAAGATCAACAAAACTAAGAGCTGGTTCTTTGAAAGGATAAGCAAGATTGATGAACCTCTAGCCAGGCTCACCAAGAAGCAAAGAGAGAGGACCCAAATAAACAAAATCAGAAATGAAAGAGGTGAAATAACAACAGACCCCACAGAAATACAAAGGATTGTCAAAAAATACTATGTCCATGGCTTTGTGGTGAAATACTCTGAAGATGTCAATTAGGTCCATCTGATCTAGTGTGTCATTTAGAATTGCTGTTTGATTGGTGCATTTAATCCATTTACGTTTAATGTTATTGTTGATAAGTACCTGTTTGTTGACATATTTTTCCTTAGTGTTTATGTTTCTTCTTGCCTTTCTCTATCTTCTTTTTACAGCAGCCCCTTTAGCATTTATTTCATTGCTGGCTTGGTAGTGATGAACTCTCTTAGCCATTTTTTGTCTGTGAAGCTTCTGATTCCACCTTCAATTTTGAACGATAGCCTTGCTGGGTATAGTATTCTTGGATTCAGTCCCTTGTTTTGCATCACTTTGAATATTTCATTCCATTCCTTTCTGGCCTGGTGTGTTTCTGTTGAGAAATCAGTTGATATTCTGATAGGAGATCCCTTGTAGGTAACTTTCTGTCTCTCTCTTGCAGCCTTTAAGATTCTTGCTTTGTCGTTGGTGTTCGTCAGTTTAATTATCATGTGTCTTGATGTCGGTCTTTTGGGGTTCAACTTGTTTGGGACTCTGTATGTTTCTTGGACTTGGATAGTTTTTTTCTTGCCAATATCAGGAAAATTTTCTGTCATTATTTCTTCCAACAGGTTTTCTATTCCTTGCTTCTCTTCCTCTCCTTTTTTTATCCCTATTATTCGAATATTGTTTGTTTTTTGTCTTCCCAAAGCTCCCTTAGGCTCTCCTCTTGCTTTTTAAGTCTTCTTTCCAGTTGCTGCTGTGTTTGTGTGTTTTTTCCTACCTTGTCTTGTAATTCGCTGATGCGGTCCTCAGCCTCTTCTACTCTACTCTTTAAGCCTTCCATTGTGTTTTTTATTGCAGCTATGTCGTTCTTCATCTCCTCTTGGTTTCTTTTCATGTTGGTGACGTTTTCATTCAGCTCCTTATAGTTCTCATTGAGTTGTGTGTATTTGTCATCCATCCGTTTAAACATCTTTATAACGAATACTCTGAATTCTTTCTCTGTTAAGCTGCTAGCCTCAAGTTCATTTAACTCCCTTTCTGGTGATTCTTCTTGTTCCTTCCTTTGAGAATTTCCTTTTTGTCTCCCCAAGTTTTCCTGTAATGTTTTAATTGTAGCTCCAATTGCTTTGCTACCCAGGATCTTTTGGTGATGGTGCTACTGGTATAATCTCTCAGTTTTCCTGGGCTTGGTAATCTAGTGTAGTTCCCTACTTGAACTATTTGGGATCTCTTGATGTAGGCCTGCGAGTTTGAGAGACACAACTGCAGTGTCTAGAGGTCAGCAGTCGTGGAGGGTATTATACCAATTTTTCTCTCTTGCACCCTAAATTGAAATTATGCTTGCCCAGTGGGGACTCACAGTGGCTCCAAGGAACCGTCTGTCAGGGTGATGTGGCTCGGGGGGCCTGCATTCTGGAAAGGTGTGACTGTGTTGCCCAGAGTTCGGTAGTTGTGGGGTGGGCAGACTCAGCTTTTAATGCTGTACCTGTGGTGGATAGGCGCTTACTCCCAGTGGCAGCACACAGGAGCACCCGCAGTAAGTTTTCCAGTGAGGCACACTGAAGCACTCTGAAGAGCTCTGGTAGTGTAACTGCGTAATAGATGCTAAAGGTTTTTCTTTTGGGCGGTACCTATGGCCTCAGGGAGTATTCAAATCCTATAGTGTTAATCAGAGTGGTATCAGGGTGTGGCTATATTGGTTGCCTGGAGACTGGAGGGAGGGGTTATCTCTTAGGAGAAAATGGCGACCGGGGATCCGATGTGACTCAGCCCCAGACACGCTTCCACCTCTGCCCACTCTCCCCAGGTTCCACCACTCCTCCCCTTCTCCTGCACCTCGGCCACGGGTAAGTGTCTGTATCCGAAAGGTCCTACGAACTAGGTTCAGTGGAGAAAGACGCAGGCCCCGGCGCGAAGAGGGACCCCGTCTTTGCAATTTCCTCTCTTGCCGGCACTGCGCGGTCGGGCAGTTAGCTCTTCAGGGCTGCCTTTGAGCTCAGATCCCAAATCAGACTCCAAGGTCTAAAATCTACTACCTCCCGCAGTTCCGTGGACCCTTTTTCTCACAGTCAGACACTTTGCCTGTCCTCAGGGACATGGCTTGGCGCTGTGTAGTTTTCCCCTGACCTTCTGGGTTTAGAGATCCAGCAGATTCTATTGCCCAGATCCTTGTTTTACCTTTTTCCAGGAGATCTCTGCCCTTCCAGCTGCAAACTGTCTCACCAGCCGCTTCTCCTTCGCCAATTCCCTAAATATATCTTTGCTGCCTTTGGCTCAGTGCTGTGCAGCCTTTCCCTAAGGCACGGTCTTGCTGCAGATGCTGCCGGGAGAGGTTGAGGTGCAGACTGAGCAGCCTGGCAGGTCGCCAGGTGTCAGTTTGCTCTCCTTTTAATTCTTTAAGTCATATATTTAGATAACTTATTACTAGTTTTTCTTGTGTTTTTTTGTTTGTTTGTTTGTTTGTTTGTTTTTGAGGTAGGCCTATAGTGCCAATAACTTTCCTTTCAGGATTGCTTTCACTGTGTTCCACAGATTTTGGATTGTTGTGTTTTCATTGTCATTTGTTTCCAGGGTGTTTTCTATTTCTTCTTTTATCTCTTTTATAATCTAGTCATTGTTTAATAGCATGCTATTTATCCTTGAAGTGTTTTATAATTTTTTATTGTTTTTAATGTAGTTGATTTCTAACTTTATGCCATTGTGATCTGAGAAGATACTTGATATGATTTCAATCTTCTTGAATTTGTAGAGACTTAGCTTGTGTCCTAATATTTGGTCTATCTTGGAACATGTACCACGTGCACTTGAGAAGAATATATATTCCATGGCTTTGGGGTGAAATATTCTGAAGATGTCAATTAAGTCCATCTGATCTACTAAGTCATTTAGTATTGCAGTTTGTTTGCTGATTTTTTGGTCTAGAAGATTTACCCAGTGATGTCAATGTGGTATTAAAGTCCCCTACTGTGATCGTATTACTGTCAATCTCTCCTTTGATATCTTCCAAAAGCTTTTTGATGCATTTGGATGCTCCTGTATTGGGGGCATATATGTTTACCAGAGTTATAGTCTCTTGTATGTCAATCCCTTTAGTATTATGAAGTGGCCTTCCTTATCTCTTGTTATGGTCTTCACTTTGAGGCCTGATTTGTCCAATGTAAGTATCTCTACCCTAGCTTATTTTTTCATTTTCTTGAAACTATTTTTCACATCCCTTCACTTTCAGTCTGTGAGTGCTTTGTTCTGAGGTGGGTCTCTTGTAGACAGCATATATGTGGGTCATGTATTTTTATCCATTCAGCCTCCTATGTCTTTTGATTGGAGCATTTAATCAATTTACACTTAGGGTTATTATTGATAATATTGTTTGTTACCATTTTTATCCTTTATGTCTGTGTTTCTCCATCTCTTTCTATTCCTATTTCTTACATTAATTCCTTTAGGATTTCTTGCATTGCTGGCTTGATGGTTATAATCTCCCTTAGTCTTTTTCTTGTTTGTGAAGCTCCTGATTTGCCCTTCAATTTTGAATGATAGCCTTGCTGGATAGAGTGTTCTTGGATTCACTTCCTTGCTTTTCATTACTGTACATACTTCATTCAATTCCCTTCTAGCCTGATGTGTTTCTGTTGAGAAATCAGTTGATAGTCTAATGGGAGATACCTAAGGCTTCGGAAACTTTCTGTCTCTCTCTTGCAGCTCTTAAGATTATTTCTTCTTCATTAACATTTGTCAATGTATGTCCCAATTTCTCCTTTAGGGACGTAAGCACAGGTGACCAAGGGTGCCTCAGCCAGTCTCTAAACGGACATTGACATGTATGACCCAAGGTACTTACTTAATATTAACCGAGTATAAATTACACAGGAAACAAACATGCAATGCACGAATCACACACGGTTTATTTACCAGAGTCCTGGTGGTTTCCAGACCTCGGCAGGCCACCCGGGGATCTGCGCCGACAGACACACACACTGGACGTTGGACATTGCAGCTGCGTCTCGGCGTCTTGTTTGAGGCCTTGGTTTCCAGCTCACTGCTCGGACTCACAGTCCACGGCAGAGCTTGGGCAGATGCAGGAAGGGAGATCGAGAGTGACCGTCTGTGGAGGAGCAGAGCAGGCCTCTCTGATCTTCCTCCAGAGCTTCCTTTTTTTATGTGCCTAGCTGGGCATCTTCAGTGTGTCTTATCAGCGGGTCCCAGGAGCCTTGCATATCTGGTTTTACATATGGGGAACAGATCACTTTATCTATTTTCTACATACAGGCCACTCAAGGGTGTTTATCAATTTGTTTACATTACATTCCATACTTTCAGATTTCATACTTTAATATCACACTGTAATTCCACCCTTTGATACTTATTCTATATTATCCTTATTACTATTATTATAACAATGTAATAACAACTTGTCTTGTTATGGGTCTTTTTGGGTTCTTGTTTGGGACTCTCAGTGCTTGTGTGACTATTGTTTTCCACAAAATAGGGATTTTTTCTGTCAATATTTCTTCAAATAGGTTTTCTATTCCTTGCTCAGCTCCAACTCCTTCTTCCACCCTTATTATGCAGATGTTGCTTTGTTTTATGTTGTCCCAAATCTCCCTTAAACTTTATTCCTGCTTTTTATTTATTTTTCCCTATTGCTGTTCAGATTGAGTGGGGGTTTTTTCTACCTTGTCTTCTAACTTGCTGATTGGGTCCTCAGCTTCTTCTAGTTTACTGTTGAAATTTCCACTGTGTTCTCTATTGCAACTATGTCATTCTTCCTTTCCTCTTGATTCTTACACATGTTGGTGAATTTCTCATTCAGATGTTTGAGCATCCTTATAACCATTACTCTGAATTCTTTCTCTGGTAAATTGCTTGTCTCCATTTCATTTAGTTTTCTCTCTAGTGATTCCTCATCTTCTTTCCTTTGGGCATTGTTCCTTTGTCTTCCCATTATTGCTGTCCCTTTGTATTTGTTTCTATGTAATGTGAGTTACTGAAACTTTCTAGTTCTGGGCAACCTGCTTGAGTTCTGAGAAATTGAAGCCTCTAGTGGTCTAATGGTCCAGTACTGCATATCCCAGAGACTGAGTCTGCCTTGAGTCTCATGCCTTTAATGTCTCTGCTCTGACTTGTATTCCCTTCCTCCATAGTTCTGGTTCCTCCTTTGCCCACTGAAGGTACTCAGGGTTGGCAAGTTCACCTGCACAGATCCTCTGGTGTGTAACTCCTTGTGAGGTCCCAGAGCCCTCTGGCATGCAACTCACTGTGCTGCCCCAGTGTTTATGACAAGGTTGTGCCCTAACACTCTCTGGCTTGCCCTGTCAGACAGTCCTTGGAGCTGAGTGGGGTGTCAGGCTGAGTGTCCCCATATAGCACTGTCCACACAGTCCTTGGGACTGGGTGGGGCACCAGGCTGGAGGTCCCCAATCTGCACCGTGGGCCCAATCCTTGAGGGTGGGTGAGGTGGAGTGTGGGGCCCCTCTGACTTGCACTCACCACACCAGGTCTGGGAGCACAGGGTGGAGGAATGCCAGGTCTAGAAATGCAAGGTCCAGGATCTGGGTGGGGAGGTGAAGTGTGAGAAGTCTCTCTGGCCTGCGGTCACTGCAGGTATCTTGGAGCCAGTGGCAAGGTAGGATGCCACTCACTACAGGGCCCAGAGGTGGTCACTTATGAGTTATGGATGGTAAGTGAATACTGCTCGGGTTCAAGGTGATGTCCAAAGGCAGTATGGGTATTGGGGTGGTCATGCTCTGTGTATTAGGTATATCTGCTATTATTCCAAAACCTGTTATTATGGCTTTATAATATAGATGTTTTGTTGGGCTCAATGCCACGATCTTCCAGATCACTTAAGCTCGGTACTCCAGGAATGTTACATGTGTTTTTGTGCACTTTTCTGTTGTAGTTGAGTCTTGAATTCTGTTGGTCCCTTCCTGTTTGGAGCTAACTCTTCAGGCTGACTGATGATAAAGATAAATGATGATAAAGATAAACCTCAATTAATGTATGAGTGCTGTGCAGGAGCTACCCCCCAAGACGGAGTTGTTCCCAGCAGGGTCTGATGCCCTCTGCAATCCCCCTTTAGGAGTGCTGCTTGTGTGGCTAGTTGGTATAAGCTCTGGTCTGAAGCCTGCCACTGGTTGTGTTTATTTTGGGTCCACTTGCACAGGATTTAGGTACAGGTTGATTTCAGGTTTTGTGTATAACTGGTATTGGTCTACCTGTTTGAAACTACCATGTTATTCATTGTTTGTGGTTGCATCTACTGGGCTTGGGTGTGCATGGGAGGAGCCCATCTGTGTACAAGATGTGGCGTCCTCCTGATCAGAACTGGGAGTAGTTCTATAAGGCATCTGTGGCTCTGTGAGGTCCTCCTCCACCTATGCTGCCTCCCCATGAGGTTGCCTGGTCTTCCTCCACAGATCCAGATACGTAGAAGCATGAAACAGACTGAGGAATCTCAAAAGAATGGTGGGGAAGAAAGATTAACTGGGGAACTTATATGCATGTATGCATCGTCCATGGACACAGACAATAGTGAAGTGAAGGCCTAAAAAAGGTGGGTGTGGGGTAGAGAGGGTCAATGGGAAGAAAAAGCGGAACATCTTTAATACTTTCAACAATAAGGATGAATTTAAAAAAGAAAGAAAAATCGTACAGTAGCCCCAGGCTAGCTGCCACTCATAGCCTCTTCCACAGGTTGCAAGCTCACTAGTGTAAGGCAACCTGGGTCAGGTGTACAGATTAGTGTATCCCCTACTTAAGGGATACGCGGTCAGGCACTCAATGAGGGGAAATTGGCCCATGCTCCAAAGCCCTATACACTCAGTCCCTGCTAGAGTCTCCAACTCTTGCTCCCCCAGGACTAGTGTGTTGCATATTCCAGTTGGGTGCATCCAGTTGTCCCCTCTGCAGGAGCAAGCTCAAGAGGGTGGAGCCACCTGGACTCAAAAGGACAGGTCAAAAGAGCCTTCCATTGGGGGTAGGTGGTGTTAGACAAGCCCTCATAATGTGGCAAGCATGTCTTCCTGGTTAAGGGAGACACACTAAAATATTCCAGCTCTGAGAAGCACTCTCTTCTCCCCATGGAGCTGAGCTCTGCAGTATGGGACCACCAGGACTTGGGACAGCAGATCCAAACTGTCTTCCATTGGTGGTGGTGCCAGATAGCCTGTAGGAGGGGGTGAGTACTTCTTGCTTTTCCTAGGCAAAAGTCTTAGGTGAGCACCAAAGGTCCCAGCTCTCATCACCTCTTATATCCCCTTCAGGGACAGAGCTCTACAGGGCTGGGCCCCTGGTGCCAGAAAGACATGTCAAATGAATCTCTCATTGGCAGAATGGTGCATGCCGAGCTCACAAGAGAGGTAGGAGTGGTGATATAGCCACATAACCCAGTTCCTGCCCATCTGATTCCTGAACAAAAGCTTGCCCAGGAAATGAATTTTAAAAGTCCCAGCTCTGGGTGTCACTCAGATTCCCCCTGCAGAACTGAACTTAGCTGGGCAGGGTCACAGAGTCATAGAGCAGGCCAAGTGATTTGACAGGTGGTGTGAGCATTGGCTGTGCACTCAAGGTAGGTGAATGGTCCCCTTTCTAAAGCTATACAGTTAAATCACTGTCTAAATTTCTGCCAAGTGCTTCTCCAAAAAAAGAGTGCTGCAAAGGTCCTTGTTGGGTGTAGCCAGCAGACCATTATGCAGCAGACCATTATGGCAGGGTGGTATTGCCAATAGTTGACAGACCAGGCAGTGCACTCCCCAGGCTGGTACTGTAAGAATAGGAGTTTTTAACCCTGAGACGTTAGTGTTTGGGTCTCTAGCCAACTTCATTTTCTCCCAGGCAAACAAATCCCTCACTGATTTTCACCACCAGATGCTATGTTGGCTCCTCTTTTGATCTCTGTTGCTCTGGGTTGGGGATCCCTGCATAAGGTTGAGACCCTTATGCTCCTGGCAGGGAGGAAGTTTTGCAGCTGAGATATCTCTCTGGCTTCTCAGTTGTGGTACAAAAGTGTGGGGGCTAGCCCTTTCTGCCTCTCAACCCTTCTTACCAGTATATATGGCTATATGGCTTCTCCTGTAAATCCTTGGTTATAATATTTCAATTAGCTTTCAATTTATTATTCAGTTGAGTGCTCTATAATTCAGCTGTAAATCTGGTTTGGGGCCAGGAGCAGGTGAGGGTAGCTTTCACCTACTCTGTAGCATCTTGAAATTTGTAGATTTAGGATTTTATATTTCAGAGTATATTAATTGCCCAACAGCAAAAAAAAGTATGTTAGTAGAAGATGTAATATGTGGTATTTTAGCACAATAAAATCGAGTGCTAGAAAATAAAGAGGATTCAACATAAAAATGTAATTAGAATTATTACATATGAAAGCATTCAAGGGAAAATATTTTCATGTAACATCAATTAAAAAGTGCACATTCAACACATATAGATTTAGATAAGTATCATGCATTCAGTATCTGCTAGTTATTTTTCAGGGGAAAACATTTTCTTATACATTTATGGTTTATTTTTATTAAAGGACAAGCTTTTGCGTTCTTAATATTTTAAATTACATCATATTAAAACCATATGTGATAATCCATAAGACTTTATTTTATACCTGAGACCTACATGCTGAAAAAAATTAAACACAGCTAATTCAATTTACAATTTAGTTCATATGTATGAAAAGAGCCTCCTTTGAAAAGACTGTTAATCCAGTTCCTAATAAACAACTGTTTTGGACATTTACAGGGAGTTTCCTTGGAAACTGGAGTCGTGTGCAATTTCTCAGAACAGCTCCTCCTACACTCAAGTTTCCTAGGTAGCAGGCTGCATATATTTTATAAAGACAATTGGTATACTACCCTGTTAAACCCTGCATGTAAAAGCTTCAATTGGAAAGATGTACTTTCTGTAATAACTGGCAATTTGAGTGAAAATATTAATTGTATAATGAGGTTTATTTCTCTGTCGAATTCAGGGTTAACAGTTTAATCAAGGTCCAAAATATATTTAGGTATTCATAAAAAAATATTTTTTACAGGTAGAAAAATACCTCCTTCTGTCTACATCACCCTACCACTCCATCAACAACTTAGCTTATATATGCTTCTATCTAAAGGGAAAGGTAAGTTTCAGATGAGGACTTTCAAAGTAAATATCAGTTATTTCATAGTTTAATCAGAGCTCTGTCACAAGACCAGATAAGCTATTTTATCTCACATGAATGGAAAAAAGCTAAATTTTTCTTGAAATTGACTCTAAAATGTCAAGTTTAAAAATTCTAAGTAAAACTTGTCTATAGATCAAGAAAACACTAGGAAATAAATTATGAAAGACCTAAAGTAAATTAATACTTAGAGTAAAATAAAACAATTAAAGGAGAAATTATTGAGAAAAATAATAAACAGGGTTATTTTCTGGGTGTAGGGATGGTTGAAAAAATTAATTAAATTCCTTTACGTCATGCAAATTCTGTTTTGCTAACAGAAAACATTCAGAAGAGATAAAATTAAAGAGCAGATGTTTATTATTATTACTAGTAAATGTGGATAGAGCCAATGAAACATTTTCTGGCTAATTTGGAATCTTATAAGTCAAATATTTTAAAAATTATTTTTGAAACCTTTCTAAATTCCTAATTTCATGTAATCGGAGCTCGTATTCCTAGTCATGCAAATCCTAGTCTCTCACAATACAATGAAGTATAATTATCTATTGCATTGCACACAAAGAAAAATATAATTTATGTGTAATTAATCAGCTCAGTAACTTTGTAAGTGTTAAATTAGTGCATTGTTTAAACCTGATTTTCTGAATACTTAGTAAAAAATCAACAATTAGAACTTAAAGGAAATCATATCATAATACACTTATTTTAACCTTTTGCACTCGGATGTCGAGTGTGACTCGACACGGTTAGCATTAGAATAAAGGAATAGAGAAAAAAGCAAGCGAATGCTAAGGTTTAATACCCTTATTACTAGACTAGAGGCCCGGTGCACAAAATTCGTGCATGGGGGGGATGTCCCTCAGCCCAGCCTGCACCCTCTCCAATCTGGGACCCCTCGAGGGATGTCTGACTGACCATTTAGGCCTGATCCCCCATCCCTCTCACAATCCAGGATTGCTGGCTCCCAAACCCTTGACTGCCTGCCTGCCTGATTGCCCCTAACCACTTCTGCCTGCCAGCCTGATCACCCCCTCCCTAACCACTCCCCTGCCAGCCTGATCAATGCTTAACTGCTCCTCTGCTGACCTGATTGCCCGTAATTGCCCTCCCCTGCAAGCCTGGTCACCCTTAACTGCCCTCCCTTGCTGGTCTGGTTGCCCCCAACTGCCTTCCCCTGCAGGCCTGGTCCCCCCCAACTGCCCTCCCCTGAAGGCCTGGTCACCCTCAACTGCCCTCCCCTGCCGGCGTCTTGTGGTGGCCATCTTGTGTCCACATGGGAGCAGCCATCTTTGACCACATGGGGGTGGCCATCTTGTGTGTTGGAGTGATAGTCAATTTGCATATAACCTCTATATTATATAGGATATATATAATGGAGTATTTTATATATGTTCATTTTTAATCAAAATTGGGACAACATTTTCAATAAAAACTTAAAACACAAATATTTTAGATTACTTTTTCAAATAAAATTTATCTTTGTTTCTGTAACACACACAGAGACACACACATTCTTTTTATCTAGTCATTTTTATTGGATTAATCAAAATAGTGTTTTTACTAAAGCATCCTAGACATTTTTCAGGTAAACATGTGTAACAAAATGTAGCTATTTAAATATATATATTTTACTGTAGTGTATAAATTTAATGTAAATTACTTAAATATTCCTTCTATGATTGATACTTTACTAAATTTACTTCAAATATATACATAACACACACACAACCTTGTACATTTTTAAATATTTGTATAATTTCAATCATTGGGAATGCAGGGTTTAAAATTAGTTTTAGAAAGTGTCTTTGAAATTATAATAATGGACTATAAATAATTTATGACAATAACAGCACAAATTTCTTATATTTGGAAATGTTAATTTAGTATATTATATGGTATGACAAAATCCTCAGTTTGCAGGTTTTCTTGTGTCTCCATGCAGATTTGCTTAAGTTTGTGTTCAGCAACATCCTTTTTATTTTTTATTTTTGTTTGCAAGCTTTTAATGAATTACAATGACTAAAAACAGGAAGACAATGGGGAAAAAAAGGATATATATGTACTACTATATGTAATACTTTAAACAATAAAATAAAATTTAAAAATATTATTATTACAGAAGAACAATGGGACTAAATTAAATAATGACAGCTCAAACTGTGTGAAAGTTTTAATTTTGAAATTCTCTAATTCTCTAATTGCCCTTTGAGGTCTCTTGATTAGGGTTTTATTGATGGATCACCTGTTTTTATTGGATAAATTTACATTTTGTACCTTAATGGAATAAAATAAAGGATATGATTTGACATCATCTAAATTTCGTAAAATATTTCAAAGGTTCATAAAGAGAGACAACTTTTTGATGAATTTTATTATGTAAAAAACATTTATTGAAGATATATATTCTAAATAAATGCAAAATAATATACTTAAACAACATCCTTTTTAATTCTTGTTCTTATTCAAGCACACCTTCCTTTTCTACTCAGAATTCTAAATCTAACATTTCCTCTTCTATTTGCAAAAGCAAAATATAACAGCAACAATAGACAGTTTCTTAGTTATTTAATTATCTAGTTAGCTTTGGTTTTAGTATGTACTAACCATTAAGTGTTTGACTTGCATTGGATCAAATACAAATTATAAATATCTGTTACTTGATTATTTTGTTACACTTTCAGTCATATTTTTAATATAACTTTATCAGATAACTAGAGGCCCAGTGCATGAATTCTGCATGGGTGGGGTCCCTCGGCCTGGCTGTTGATTGGGGCCAATCGGGGCCATCTCACTCAGTCCTGATCAAGGCTGATCGGGCCGGCTGCGGGGAGGGACTGCAGGTGGTTGGCCAGCCGCAGCCGTGGGAGGTTGGCTGTGGGAGCACACTGACGACCAGGGGACAGTTCCTGGGTTGAGTGTCTGTCCTCTGGTGGTCAGTGCACATATTAGCGACTGATCGACCAGTCGTTTGGTCGACAGTCATAAAGGTCGCTTAGGCTTTTATATATACAGATGTTTACACTTTTTGTATGTAACTATGGTTTAAATGCCATCTTCTGGCTGTTTCTGAGATATGTTTTGTTTTTTAAATAAGGACATGAACATGTATGAAAATGAATAAAACATGATAAAGAGAATTATAGTCATGTATTGCATAATGACATTTAGGCCAATTATGAATGACATATATGATGATGGTCCCATAATATTATAATGGAGCTGAATTTTCATCAGTCTGTTTCATACTTATATGTCTCTAGATCTATTTTGTTCATCAGTTTATTTTGTTCATTAGATTGTACATATGAGTGAGATCATATGATACTTGTCTTTCTCTGACTGGCTTATTTGGCTTAGCATAATATTCTCCAGGTCCCTCCATGCTGTCTCAAATGATAAGAGATCATTCTTATTTACTTCTGCATAGTATTCCATGGTATAAATGCACCACAGCTTTTTTATCCACTTATCTACTGATGGGCACTTGGGCTGTTTTCATATCTTAGCTATTGTAAACAGGGTTGCAATGAACTTAGGGGTGGATATATTCTTTCTGATTGGTGATTTGTTTTTCTTAGGATATATTCCTAGAAGTGAGATCACTAGGTCAAGTAGCAGTTCATACTGTTTTCCATAGTGTCTGCACCAGTCTGCATTCCCAAACATCCTCACTGGCACTTGTCATTTGTTGATTTGTTGGTGGTAGCTATTTCGACAGGTGAGAGGTGATACCTCATTGTAGTCTGAATTTGCATCTCTCTAATGATTAGTGACTTTTAGTATTTTTTTCATGTTTCTTGGCCATCTGTATGTCCACTTTGTGTCTATTTACATCCTTTGCCCATTTTAAAATTGTATGGTTTGTCTCTCATGGAACGCAAAAAGACCCCGAATAGCAGCAGCAATTTTTAGAAAGAAGACCAAAGTTGGAGGGATCATAATACAATATATCAAGTTATATTAAAAAGCCACTGTAATCAAAATAACCTAGTACTGACACAAGAATGGTCATATAGATCAATGGGACAGAACAGAGAACCCAGAAATTGACCTAATCCGTTATGCTCAATTCATATTTGACAAAGGACACAAGAGCATACAATGGAGTCAAGACAGTGGCTCAGTGGATAGAGTGTCAGCTGGTGGGATGAAGGGTCCCAGGTTTGATTCCAATCAAGGACACATGCCCAGGTTGCGGGCTTGATCCCCAGCAAGGGACATGCAGGAGTCAACTGAACAATGGTTCTCTCTCATCATTGATGTTTCTATCTCTCTCTCCCTCTTTCTTCCTCTCTGAAATTAATAAAAATATATATTAAAAAGGCAATCTATTTAATAAATGGTGTTGGGAAAATTGGACAGTTACATGCAAAAAAAAAATGAAACTAGACCACCAGCTTACACCATACACAAGAATAAACTCAAAATGGATAAAAGACCTAACTGTAAGTCGTGAAACCATAAAAATTCCTAGAATAAATCATAGGCAACTAAATCTCAGGCATCTCTTACAGGAATGTTTGCCGATCATCAGAGCACAGCTTCTCTGAGTCTGTATATTCTTCTGAATTCTGCCTTACTACACTAACTATTGGGTCTGAGTCCCTCTGCCAGGGGCTGGACCTTCTTGGACATCAGGTAGTAGACAGAGAATCCATGAGAAGTTATGTGTGTATAAGAATGAGTCTTTATTTTAGGAGCCAGTGGCCATTGCTAATAAGAAGCCATCAGGCAAAGCAGTTCTTCACAATAGTCCCATACAGGCAGCCATACACAAGCTGGTTAACAAATACATCTTTCCCACAAAGCAGCAGCAGCCTCTGTATCTACAGCTATTACCTGAGTAGCCATGTGCTACCTCTAGACCCACCGCCTCACATAGCAGTGGCACCTGAGCTCTCTAACCTCAGTAGTCTCAGTAGCCTCTCCCACCTCTTTCCCTAGCCTCTCTCCCCAGCACACTGGCTTCACATGGTAGCTATATCTGAGCTCTCCAGCCTCTCATAGTAGCTGCATCCTCTGTGCCTACCACAGCCTGCTGGTCACTAACCTACTTTAATATTATTTAGACAAAAGAGGCTTCTCTTCTTGGTAACATCATATTTTGGAAGGGCACAGTGTACTGTGAGATTGCTGTGGCCTTGAATCTGTGTATAGTCCTTGGACACCCTGATTAAGATTCCCATGCTCAGAGTGGCTTTGGCCATCTGACATACTTTAGATAGGGCCAGGAGCTCGAAAGTCAACCTCTGCATATCAAATGGGGAGCATATGAAGGACCCATGGACTCTATCCCTTCCTCTGATATCCCTTTATAATTTTGGAGACATTAACGGACACCTGCCAACCACTTAAACTTTTCTGTCATCTTATGTGTGTATTTCTCCTTTCTCCTTCACTATTCCTTCCCAGATGTACTCTCTGCCACAAGAGCCAAACTAAAACAGCCATGGGCCAGTCCTTAAGAGTCACCAAGGCAACTGCCACATAAAAAATTTCCCATGCAAGGATAAGCTGATAGTCAGACTGCGTTATAGAGAGCAAATAGGCTCCCTGCCAGCCAGAAGACAAAGTCCGACCAAAGATGAAATGACTGCTTGGGTCCCTGCCCAGGTCCGAATATCAAAGAGGCAATTCCTCCCTCTGGTCCAAGACTCTTGGATGTCCTTATGTGAGTAAGAGCCCTCACAGAGGTGCCTGGGATTAAATTCCCAAGGCAAGAAGGCCGCATCACAAGGCTCTACCTCGAATGTCATTAAACTCTGACCCGTCCAGGAAACGCACATAAGGGCTGGTCACACAGCACTCTGGGTCAATATAAGGAATGCTAGTGGCTCACTTTTCTTGATTATTGGAAGAGTTATCGGTTGCAAATGATACTGTAGGAATATGAAAGGCATAATGCATTTTTGAAGGACATAAGAAGAAGGTTTGAAGGCTAATCTGAAAGCATAAGAATTGTGAAGGTTGCGTAAGTGATGGGAAGGAGAAGAGAAATATTGGAAGAAAGTTTAGATGAAGCCAATTGGGGAAGGTGGTACTTCAGACCCCTTCCCAGAATACCTCAGTAAAATTTGCATATATATGCAAACGAGCACTAGCCAAAAAAGAGTGATATTTGGGAGTAAATTTAAGCTTAAAAAGGAGAAATTTTAAAATGTCTTCTACTACTATTTACAGAGTAACCCAAAAGTTTTTATTCAAGCATTAAACCTCACCATTAATGAGACACCATAAATATAAAGGTGTTGCCTTTACCTGAGGTGTGCCTTGCAAGGTCAACTAATATGTTTCTCTTCCAGTTGTTTTTCTAGGAGGCAACAAAGTTTATTGCTCTGTTTTAAAGAAAGTAAAAATCTTTAAAGTAACATTTTAATGTTTGGGAGTAAAGAGAATAAGGATTGAGGTTCAGAAAAAGTAAAAGGTTAAGCCAATGAATAGGAGATTACAACCCAAAGAAATTTAAAGTCCTAATCTTGGCTAGAAATGGATTTCACCATTTTCCATTTGAGTCCCTCATTATTGGCAGACCAGGAAAACCAGGATGAAGAAGATAAATCCTTTGATAACAAGGGCATATATCGGAATAAGACTGGAACTGTTTGTACTCTCCCCAGAGCTCTGGGTACTGGCTGAACTCTCTGAGTCCTCAGCCTAGAGTCACCACCTCCTTTTACATTCCCCTAGGAAACTCAATGGGTACTTCAAAACATTAAAACCATCTCAGGCACTTTTAATCACAGACAAGAGGGCCTGAGGGCATTAGAAAAATATTCTTATCATTAGGCACACTGCAGAGAGCAAATGTGGGTATGTGCCACTCCCCAGGAGAGGGAGAGTTAGAAGGGCAGCTTGGCATGATCTCAGTCCCCTGATATCACAGTGGTGAGTACAGTCAAATCCAACCAACCCTAATCTGTGATCATACACAGTGAGGCAATTTCTCACTCCTTGCGGGTGAGGGTTCCCTGCACCCTTAGCTAGAAGAGGGGATTCCCCCACTGGCAAAGGGAGAGTCACAAAGGATGCTGGACATCCTTTTGTGTGTTTTCTTACAGATGGGAAGTGCATTGTCCACATTGTGTAAAGACAGCCCCCTAGGGTGCATCCTTAAGAACTGGAATAATTTTGACCCACAAACACTGAAGAAAAAGCACCAGATTTACTTTTGTATCCAGGCTTGGCTTCAGCATCACCTAGTGAATGGGGAAAGCTGGCCCCCATAGGGGAGTCTTTTCTGTAGAAAAGATGGGAAATGGTCCGAAGTCCCCTATGTCCAGGCTTTCTTTGCCCTAAGGGTCAAACAAGATTTATGTAGGGGCTATAAAATCTACCCTTCACTCCTGGCAATAGTAACCCAGAATCCATTGGGGAAAAAGGTGGAGGCCACGCCCCCACCCAGGGCTGGGCCAACCTGCGCTGCCCAAGGAGTATATATCCTCTGATAGGGCAGGCAGTTGGAGAGTCTGGTCATTCTTTAGTACAGATCCTCTTCTCACTCCGGGACATGAGACAAATTAAGATTGATTTGGGAAAGTTCTCAGAAGACCCTGACACATATATTGAGGTCTTCCAAACCTAATTCAAATGTTTGATCTCTCATATAGACACATCATGCTCATATTAGACCTGACCCTCTCAGCCACTAAAAAGCAAGCTGCATTAGAAAAAGCAAGAGAATTTGGGAATGAATATTTTATTACTTATGTTCGGGGAGTAGAGGACTCTGAAGGAAGGAGAGGGAATTTCTTAATAGGACCGGAGGCAGTCCCTCCCATAGACCCTCAATGGAACCCTGAAACCAAGAGGTGGAAGATAAAGCACTGCCAGTTCTGTATTATAGAAGGCCTCAGATGTAGTAAAACAAAGCCTGTTAATTACTCTAAACTAACCACCATTAATCAAGGGGCTGACAAAAACTCCTTAGTGTTTTGTTTGGTTTTTAGCGAGGCTCAGGGAGGCATTGGTTAAGCACACCAACATGACCCCAGGTACAGAAGAGGGACAACTAAATTTAAAAGACAAATTTATCACTCAGGTGGCCCCAGACATGAGGATAAAGTTAAAAATAATTGTCTATTAGTCCTGAAAGTACCTTAGAGAACCTCCTGAAAGTTGCCACCTCTGTGTTCTATAATAAAGACCAGGAGGAGGAAGAGAGGAAAAACAAGAGAGACCAGGCCATGGCTACAGAAATAAAAAAGATCATAGTAGCCACACTCTGGGAAGCTACTAAGAGCTGGCAGGCAGACATCCCCTGAGGGGTCCCAGACTGCAATAGGGTGCAGGCCAGGCTGAGGGACCCTCCAGTGCACAAATTTTGTGCATCAGGCCTCTAGTATAAAAATAAAAAGCTTCTTCCCAGCAAAAGAAATCAACAAAATAAAAAGACAGGAGAACATATTGCCAATGATACATCTGATAAGGGGTTAATATCCAAAATATACAAAGAACTCATACAACTTAACAATATTTAGGTATGTTTAGATTCACAAACAATTCCATTGTGTTTCAATTGCCTACAGTATACAGTACAGTAGCATGTTGTACAGTTTTGTAGCCTAAGAGCATTGGTCTATAACATATAGCCTAGGTGTGCAGTAGGCTTTACCATCTAGGCTTGTGTAGGCATATTCTATGTTTGCTTGGCAAAATTGCTTAATGATGATTTCTCAAAACATATCCAATCATTAATTGATGCATTAGTCTACTAATATCTGGTTTTATTATGTAGAAGCAATGCTTAGTTTGATTAATTATAAAACTATTCATCATTTACGATGAATAACTAGTTGCCATGTAGCATCATAATTCCAAAGAAAAAATGTCAGAGCAATTTGTGTACATGTTCTACCATAGTTGAATTTTATCTGATGCTGTATAACCCTAAAATCAAGGCTAGAAATATTTAATTTAATACACTTCTAATTTTTATTATTTTGTTTATATGTTACTATACCATATTTTAAAATATGTTTGAATTGAACAAAAACTATTAATTTAGTTTGATAAATGAAGAAACATTTATGAGATGTTGCAAACAGAATCTCTTGCTTGCACAGATGTTTAGATATGCTTCCTAAGCCTGCTTCCATCTCTAAAATATTCTAATTCTCATGCTGTAGTCTTACAATATAATCATTATTTAAGTGTTTGTATGGTGATGAACTTTGTCCACTTTAAATCATATCCGCTCCATTAGCCACACATGAGACCTGTTTACTCCCTTTTAGCAGAATGGTTAATCTTTAAAACTGGCAGAGTTTTTTTTTATTAGTTGAAGCTATGATGTAATTAAAATACATCTTGCTTGCTCATTTGGAAATACTAAATATTTCTTACATGAAAGTGGCAACAAAGTTCCCCCCAAAATAAATCCATTTGTAAATGGTATGAATGCATGACTGAAGAAAACAGTGCGCAAAAATCATTTCCAATTTGAAGTCTATTGAAGTGCATAAAATACATTTTCCAATAACTTGTTATAAGACTATAAAAATGGCCTAAAATATGAATGGATTAAAATTTTTTGATATTTATACATTTACTAGGTTTAGTGGGGGGAGGGGGGGCAGGGACTTGGTGAACTGAAGACATGTTTGTTGTGGAGACAGTGTACCAACCACAGGGAACAACATTTCACTGACAAACTAAATTGGCATTATAGAGCAAGGACCCTGGCCATGAGTTAATGATAGTAGAGTAGGAAGATCATGAGTTCATCTCTTCTCATTGACACCAAAACCAAAACTACATAAAGAAAAGCTATATCCAAGCAGAAAAGATTTTTTGGAACTACAAATATAAAGAAAAAGCTACTTTGAGATGGTCAAAGATACAGTCTAATCAGGACCCACCTTATTCCCCACTCCCTGTGTGGTGACCCACAAGGGGAAGGGATAGCACAACCACAGAGGACCCCTTCAAAGAGTGAGGTCGCCAAGCTCCAGCCTGTGGGACCTGCACCAGGAAGAAAAGCTCCAATAATCTGTCTTTGAAAACCAGTGGGCTTATGCTGGGGAAAACCAAAGGGCTGTAGGAATCCAAGGTTGTATTCTTTCCAAGTCTCAGAGCAGAGGCAACAGTTTTAAAAGCACCTAGGTCATACATGAGGGTGATACATTGACTAATTTTAGGGCATATGCTGGAGGGATAGGGATCTGTTGAAACTTTCTTCAGAGTCAGAGATGCTGGAGGGTGCCATTTTCCCCCACCTTTGACCCAACTGGTCTTACACTGGCAGGCTCCATTTCTGACACTCTTCATTAGCCTTGCTAACACTGTTCACCCCACCCTGGAGTTTCCCTAAGAAAATCACCAAAGTGGCACCACTTGAAAGTGGTTACTGCACTGCCACACCTGGTGAGCAACCTCAGTCAGCACCAGTACACAGCGCTGTGTCTGAAATAGTCCATACTGAGTCTTGCCACACACAAACGTACAGCCATACTAAAAGCCTGACCTGAACACCAGCAGCACTTGCATCCAGGCCTCACAATCAATCAGGTCAAGTGTGTCATAGCAGTTGTGGCCCAACCACAACAAGAGGCCACACTAGTCCACACAAGGAACACCTCTGGAGCATCAGACTCTGGTGATTTTGATTATTCCATCCCTAGGCCTCACAGGACACCTTCTAAATATTGCCACTATTTTACAACCAGAAGATATAGCTGACCTAAATAATATTTAGAAACAAACAAACAGGTAAAATGAGGAGACAGAAGAATATGTTCCAAGAAAAAGGCAAACCCCCAGAAAAATAAAGAAAAGAAACAGAAATAAGCTGTCTAATAGATGAAGAGTTCAAGTACTAGTCACAAAGATGCTTATCAAACTGCAGGCAAATGGGTAAACTTGGTGAGAACTTCAACAAAGAGATAAAAATTATTTTAAAAAGAACCTATTAGAACTGAAAAAATATAACTGAAACTAAAATAAAAATACATGAGAAAAAATCAGCATCAGAGCAGATGATGCCAAAAAAATCAGGTTGCTTCTGTTAAGTGATCAGGAAGACAGGAGAGGAAATCACCCAATTGGATGATCGAAACAAAAATAATTCAATAGAATGAGGATAGCATAAGGGAAGTCTGGGACGTCACCAAATGTACTACCATTCACATCATAGGGGTCCCACAAAGAACGAGACAGAAAATCTTTTTGAAGAAATAATGGCTGAAAACTTTTCCAACCTGGAGAAGGAAACAGACATCCTAGTCCAGGAAGTACAGAGCAAAGTGAACCTATAGAGATCCATACCAAGATACATCATAATTAAAATATGAAAATGTAAAGAGAGAATCTTAAAAGCAGCAAACAAAAAATAACTAGTTATATATGAGGGCTTGACCATAAGATTATCAGCTGATTTTTCAACAGAAACTTTTCAGGCCAGAAGGAATTGACATGATATCTACACTAATAAAAGAGAATCATGCAAATTGACCGTCCCACTATGCCCACCAGTCAATCAGGAGCAAGTATGCAAATTGACCTAACAAAGATGTTGGTTAATTTGCATGCACAGGCACAGAGCAAAGACTGGAGACAGTGTAGAAGGAATCCAAGAGCTGCAGAAGGGAGCGAGGCAGCAGAGAAGGGAACGAGGCAACAGAGACGGGAGGGAGCAAGGCAGGAAGCCCTATTCTTTCAGGAATAGACCCAAGGAAGCCCTATTCTTGCAGGAATAGGCCCAAGGAAGCCCTATTCTTGCAGGAATCTTACTGCAATGGGCTTCTAGTATTCAACATAATGAAAGGAAAACCCTACAACCAAGAATACTTTACTTGGCAAGGTTATTCAGATATACACTGAGTGGCCCGGATTATTATGATTTCTGAACGCATAATAATCTGGCCACTCAGTGTATATCCTATATAATAAAAGGCTAATATGCAAATTGTCCCCTTGACCAGGAATTCAACCAGTAGGCAGGCCGGCCAACCATCCATGTGGCCGGATCCCACTCATGCACGAATTCATGCACCGGGCCTCTAAACCTATCTAATAAAATAGTAATATGCAAATTGACCGTACCTCAGCTACATCCACAAGCCAATCAGGAGCAAATATGCAAATAAACGCAACCAAGATGGCTGCGGCCACAGAGAGCAGGAGGAAGACTTGGGTTTCCCCGGCAATGGAGAAAGCCGAACTTTCCACCTGCCCTTGCCGGCCTAGGCCTCCACTCAATGCTACAAAGTTTCAATGATAGAAGATAAATAAATCTAACAAAAATGGCGGCAGCCACAGAGCTAGAGAGAGCAGGAGGCTAGGGTTGTCCCCGGCAATGGAGGAAGCCAGGCTACAAAGTTTCAATTATAGAAGATAAATAAATCCCAACAGAAATGGCTGCTGCCAAGGGGTGAGCAGAAGGCTTGGCTCTGCTCCAGGCTACAAAGTTTCAATTGTAGAAGATAAATAAATCCCAGATACCAGGGCCTCTGCTTGGGTCGCCGGGGGCCATGGCCAGCCTGAAAACCACCACAGGACCCCCCACACCCCCAGGGAACTCCCACCCTGATCTGGGACACCCTTCAGGACAAACCAGCTGGCCTCCACCCATGCACCAGGCCTCTATCCTATCTAATAAAAGAGTAATATGAAGATTGACCATCACTCCAACAGACAAGATGGCTGCCCCCATGTGGTCAAAGATCCTGCCCCCATGTGGACACAAGATGGCCACCACAAGATGGCCAACAGGAGAGGGCAGTTGGGAGGGACCAGGCCTGCAAGGGAGGGCAGTTGTGGGCGATCAGGCCAGCAGGAGAGGGCAGTTGGGAGGGACCAGGCCTGCAAAGGGAGGGCAGTTGGGGGTGATCAAGCCTGCAGGGGAGGGCAGTTAGGCGTGACCAGACCAGCAGAGGAGGGAAGTTGGGGGTGACCAGGCCTGCAGTGAAGGGCAGTTGGGGGGGACCCAGGCCTGCAGGGGAGAGCAGTTGGGGGGGACCAGGCCTGCAGGGGAGGGCAGTTAGGGGCAAACTAAATGGGCAGTCGGACATCCCTCGAGGGGTCCCAGATTGGAGAGGGTGCAGGCTGGGCTGAGGGACACCCCCCAACGTGCACGAATTTCGTGCACCAGGGCGCTAGTATACTATAAATATATATACTGAGTGGCCAGATTATTATGCATTCAGAGATCATTATAATCTGGCCACTCAGTGTATATTTTTTTCATTTTTAATATATTTTTATTGATAGTACTTTCAACTGCTCTACATATTTATATTTAAAGTTCACTTATTTAGAAACCATATTGAGTAGATGTTGTTTTTAATTCATGGTTTCAAGTTCTGCCTTTCAGAACTCATGTTTATTTTATTAACATTTAATGTAATTGTCAATAAAGTTGGATTTTTTTTACCATTTAATTACTGATTCCTCTGCATCACCTCTATTTTTTTTTATTTCAACAATTTACTTCAACATAAGATAAATTATTTAATTTTCTTGCCAAGTTCCCAAGTCCCTTCTCTAGTTTCCTTAATTAATTTAAAAATTTGTTTTCAATTTTTAACTATTTTATATGTATTTAACTTAGAACTTAAATAAAGGAGTATCCTGAAAATTCTTATTATTTTAACTCATTATTTTAATTTGTGTCTCCCTGATGATTAGTATCTGAGAATTTTTTCATATGTCTCTTGGCCACCTCTATGTCCACTTTCAAGAAATGTCTACTTAGGCCAGTTGCCCATTTTTTTTTTTTAATTTGGATTGCTTGTCTTCCTTTTGTTAAGTTGTGTGAGTTCCTTATATATTTTGGATATCAACCCCTTCTCAGATATATCATTGACAAATATGTTCTCCTGTAGAGTAGGCTCTGTGTTCATTTTGTTGATGCTTTCTCTTGCTGTGCAGACATTTTTTATTTTGATGTAGTCCCATTGTTTATTTTCTCCTTAGTTTCCTTTGCCCTAGGAGATTTATCTGTAAAAAAACATTGCTACAAGAGATGTCTGATATTTTGCTGCCTATGTTTTCTTCTAGGATTGTTATAGTTTCACGATTTACATTTAAGTCTTTTATCCATTTTGAGTTTATTCTTGTGTATGGTGTAATTTGGAGGTCTAGTTTAATTTTTTTGCATTTCCTGTCCAATTTTCCCAACACCATTTATTAAAGAGACTGTCTTAATTCCATTTTATGCTGTTGCCTCCTTTATCAAATATTAATTTAGTGTAATGGATTGGGTCAATTTCTGGGGTCTCTGTTCTGTTCCATTGATCTATATGCCTGTACCATCTCATCCCTATAAGAATGGCTACCATAAACAAATAAACAAATGACAAGTACTGGCAAGAATGTGGAGAAAAGGGAACCCTGGTACACTGCTGGTGAGAATGCAGATTGGTGCAGCCACTGTGGAAAGCAGTATGGAGTTTCCTCAGAACAATAAATATGGAAATACCATTTGATCCCAGTGATCCAACTTTTGGAAATATACCCTAAGAAACCAGAGAAACCAAATAGAATATATGCACCACTATGTTCATAGAAGCACAATTTATAATAGCTAAAAAAATCTGGAAACAGTCCAATGCCCATTAGTAAATGAGTGGATAACAAACCATGGTACATTTAGATAATGGAATTCTATGCAGCACTAAAGAAGAAGGACCTCTTGCCTGGCTGGCATGGCTCAGTGGTTGAGCATTAACCTATGAACCAGGAGGTCATGATACCATACCTGGTCAGGGCACATGCCTGGGTTGTGGGCTCGATCCCCAGTGTGGGGCATGCAGGGGGAAGCCAATCAATGATTATCTCTCATTGTTGATGTTTCTATCTCTCTACCTCTCTCCCTTCCTTAAATCAATAAAAATATATTTGAAAAAAAGAAGGATTTCTTGCCCTTTGAGACAACATGGAGGGACCTGGAGAGTATTATGCTAAGCGAAATAAGCCCGTCAGAGGAACATCAAGTATCCCTTGATCTCACTAATATGTGGAATATAAAGAACAAAATAAACTAATGAACAAAATAAATCTAGAGACATGGAAATATGGAACAAATTGATGAACTCAGAGGGAAGGCAGAGATGGATGGGTGAGAGGGAAGAGATTAACCTAAGAACTTATATGCATACATGCAAAACCTATATACACAGACAATAGCGTGGTGTAGGCCTTAAGAGATAGGTGGGAGTTGGCTAGGAGGGGTCAATAGGGGATAAAGGAGATATCTGTAATACTTTTAACAATAAAGATAAACTAAAAAAAAATTGTTATTTTAGTAATTATACTTGAGACCATCGTACAGTATATCACAATCACTTTAAAGTACTTGATCATATCTAGTACTGAGATCCTATGAGAAATTTAAAGGAATGTGTCAAAATTAGGCAGAAAATAAATTAATTTGAAATAATAAAATTATAAATTCAATATATTATCTCTGGGAACAAAGATAAGCAGCAATAATTAATTGTAAGCACAATATTTTAAGCACTACTTTTCATGCTATTTTACAGACTACGTCCACATAGCCACTGGCTTTCCCTAGTTACTAATTGTCTACTCTGTATGATTTATTTTTTCCTGTCTCCTCCTTTTGTCTTCTTAGCCATTAAATCACTTACAAGCTCAGTGATTCATTTCATCATCAACTTTTCTACCAGCATGCTGATTAAATTCTGCATCTGGAGTTCACAGCTGCATGATTATTGATAAAAATTTGAAAACAAGGAATGATTTATTTTTGTACTGTGCAACTAGTAGACACTTCAGAGTTTTATGTTTCCTTATAAAAGTAACTGCCCAAAAACTTATTTTTCTAAGTGTTCCGATTTCTTCTACCAGCAATATGTTTAACATTCTAAAACTCACCTAAGTAATATCTTCCCTAAAATTTTACTTTTGAAGTTAAAAATGTATATATACATCTGCTGGATCATACAAATTATTTTGTAGCAACAGATTTTGTCAGCAATACAACAGAATGGTTTTTTTTAATCTTTTAATGTATTAATTGCTTACATGTAATTGTTTTCTAAAGGATTATTATCAATACCTTACTAATTTGTGAGTTTTTAAAATTATATATAGATTATTTTATAATCTAGTAATTCTAAGAAATAAGCAAGAGAAGATATTATTTATGACTTATGGATGAATAAAATATGTCAAACAATGGAATCAACTAGTTATTGAATGAAAATAAAGACAAATTCTAATTTCTTGGATCTAAAGTCTATCATTATTAACAGACTATTCAGCATTGATTGCTTTTATTAACTTACTAGAGGCCTGGTACATGAAATTTGTGCATGGGGGTGGTGTCCCTGAGCCCAGCCTGCACCCTCTCCAATCTTGGACCCCTCAAGGGATGTCCGACTGCCCATTTAGGCCCGATCCCACCTAAATGGGCAGTCGGACATCCCTCTCACAATCCAGGACTGCTGGCTCCCAACTCTTCGCCTGCCTGCCTGCCTGATTGTCCCTAACCTCTTCTGCCTGCCAGCCTGATCACCCCCTAATCACTCCCCTGACAGCCTGATCAATGCCTAACTCCTCCCCTGCTGGCCTGGTTACCCCTAACTGCCCTCCCCTGCCATCCTGGTTGCCCCTAATTGCCCTCCCCTGAAAGCCTGGTTACCCCCAACTGCCCACCCCCTGCTGGCCTGGTCACCCCCAACTACCCTCCCCTGCAGGCCTGGTCCCCCGCAACTGCCCTCCCCTGCAGGCCTGGTCCCCCGCAACTGCCCTCCCATGCAGGCCTGGTCCCACCCAACTGCCCTCCCCTGCCAGCCCAGTCACCCCTAACTTCCCTCCCTTGCCAGCCTGGTCGTCCCTAACTGCCCTCCCCTGCAGGCCTGGGTCTCCTCCAACTGCCCTCCCCTGCAGGCCTGGGTCTCCACAACGGTCCTCCCTTGCAGGCGCGGTCTCCTCCAACTTCCCTCCTCTGCTGGCCCAGTCACCCCTAACTGCCCTCCCTTGCCAGCCTGGTCATCCCTAACTGCTCTCCCCTGCAGACCTGGGTCCCCCCCAACTGCCCATCCCTGATGGCCATCTTGTGGTGGCCAACTTGTGTCCACATGGGGGTGGCCATCTTTGACCACATGGGGGCAGCCATCTTGTGTGTTGGAGTGATGGTCAATTTGCATATTACTCTTTTATTAGATAGGGTTTTTATTTTTTTGCTAATCCTCACCCAAGGAAGTTTTCCATTAATTTTTAGGGAGAATGGAACAGAGAGGCAAAGACAGAGAGAAACAACAATATGAGAGAACCACATCAGTTGGTTGCCTCCTGCATGCACCCTGACCGGGGTTCAGGCCGGGAGGAGCCTGCAATCAAGGTACATGCCCTTGATCAGAATTGAACCTGGGACCCTTTGATCTGCAGGCTGACACTCTATCCACTGAGCCTAACGAGCGAGAGAAGCAGCATTGATTGCTTTTAAAAATAGACTTTGTAGTGTGTAGTTTGGAGGCAGCTATTTTCTTCTAAAAAAAAAAATAGAAGAAAGTGTTAAATAAATTGGGAACTCAGAAATCCTTGGATTTCACTATCACCAACATTTTAATCTTGCTGAAGCTTGTTTTTTTCCTATACTTCAACAAAGAAGGAAGTGTGTCAACTTAGTAAGTCATGAATGATATTTCATGTTGCTGTTATTTATTAATATAAAACTGCATTTAGACATCACTTGAATTTTGCCATGACATAATAGAAAACTCATGCAAAAGTATAGAATAAACTCAAGAAATCTTAAGTGTGCTTTTTCTACATTTCCTCAAAGTAACACAAAAAAAGGAATGATTAACATTACAAATATTTTCTGCATTCCTGGCCTATTAAATTAATAATGATAATAATAATAAATTAAATAATAAACATAATAATTAAATTATTATTTAATCCTAACAAAACCAATGCATTGCTACATGCCTATCCTATCTAATAATCCTATTTAATAATGGAGTACTATGCAAATTAACCATACCTCCACGACAAAAATGGTGGCCCCCATAGCCACAAGATGGCAGCGCCCAGTCCACTCAGCTCCGCTGCTGGAATGTCCAACCTGTCGGCAGGAGCAGCAAAGCTGGATCCACCTCCTGAGGCGTTTTTGATCCGCCCCCAGACATGGCAGAGCCAGGATAGCAGGGCATGGCGGCTTCCGCGGCAGCGGGGAAGCCCCAGGCCCTGCAAACAGAGTCAGGCCAGGACAGGAGGGAATGGAGGCTTCCCAGAAGCGGGAAGCCCCAGGCCCTGCAAACAGAGCCGGGCTGGGACAGCAGGCAATGGTGGCTTCCGTGGCAGCGGGGAAGCCCCTGGCCCTGCATACAGAGCCCAGAGAGCAGGGCATGGAGGCTTCCCTGGCAGCAGGAAAGCCCCAGGCCCTGTAAACAGAGCCAGGCTGGGACAGCAGGGAATGGCGGCTTCCGCAGCAGCAGGGAAGCCCCTGGCCCTGCATACAGAGCCCGGAGAGCAGGGCATGGAGGCTTCGGCAGCAGCAGGGAAGCCCCAGGCCCAGCAATCAGAGCCGGGCTGGGACAGCAGGGAATGGTGGCTTCCGCGACAGCGGGGAAGCCCCAGGCCCTGCAAACAGAGCTGGGCCAGGACAGCAGGGCATGGAGGCTTCCGTGGCAGTGGGGAAGCCCAGGCCCTGCAAACAGAGCCGGGACAGCAGGGCATGGAGGCTTCCGTGGCAGCGGGGAAGCCCCAGGCCCTGCAGACAGAGCCCGGACAGCGGGGCATGGAGGCTTCTGAGGCAGCGGGGAAGCCCCAGGCCCTGCAGACAGAGCCCGGACAGCGGGGCATGGAGGCTTCTGAGGCAGCGGGGAAGCCCCAGGCCCTGCAAACAGAGCCAGGAGAGCAGGGCATGGAGGCTTCTGTGGCAGCGGGGAAGCCCCAGGCCCTGCAAACAGAGCCGGGCCGGGACAGCAGTGCATGGAGGCTTCCTCGGCAGTGGGGAAGCCCCAGGACCTGCAAACAGAGCCTGAACAGCACGGCATGGGGGCTTCCTTAGTGTATCGGTGTCCTCAAAGCCCCCATTCCTGGCAGACAGAGCACACTGCAGGGCATTGGGGCTTCCTTCACATGGCGCATGAGGAGGCCAGTTAAGCGGAGAGCAGGGCATGGGGGCTTCATCTCCATGGCTGCAGTGAAACCTCCAGGCCCGCAGAGAGCAGAGAACCACGGGGAGTGGGCCTAAGCAATCAGTAGGACAACCCCTGAGAGCTACTGGATTGTAGAGGGTGCATGTTGGGCTGAGGCACCCCCGTGCATGAATTTTGTGCACCGGGCCTCTAGTCCTATCTAATAATAGACAAATATGCAAATTGACCATACCTCTGACACACCCACAAGCAACGCCCACAAGCCACACCCACCATCCAATCAGAGCGAGTATGCAAATTAACCCAAACCAAGATGGCTACAGCCACAGAGAGCAAGGTTTCCTAGGTAACAGAGGAAGCCAAGCTTTCCGCCTGCCCTGGCCAGGCCTAAGCCTCCACTCAAGCTACAAAGTGTCAATTACAGAAGGTAAACAAATTCAAACAAATGGCGGCAGAATGGAGCTTGAGAGAGCAGGCCAGGGTTGCCGCTGGCAACAGGGGAAGCAAAGCTTTCCGCACACCCTGGCCGGGCCCACCCTCTTAAGGCAACAAAGTTTCAATTATAACCCCAACACAAATGGCTGCCTGCGGAGGGAGCCCCAGGCTTGGCTCCGCTCCAGGCTACAAAGTTTCAATTGTAGAAGGAAAATAAATTCCAGATACCAGGGCCTCCGCTTGGGCTGCCAGGGGGCGTGGCCGGCCTGCAAACCACCACAGGCTCCTCGCTCAGGCCGCCCCACGCCCCAAGGGAACCCCCACCTGATCTGGGACACCCTTCAGGGCAAACCAGCTGGCCCCCACCCCTGTACCAGGCCTCTATCCTATCTAATAAAAGAGTAATATGCAGATTGACCATCACTGCAACACACAATATAGCTGCCCCCATGTGGTCAAAGATCCTGTCCCCATGTGGACACAAGGTGGCCACCACAAGATGGCCAGCAGGAGAGGGCAGTTGGGAGGCACCCAGCCTGCAAGGGAGGGCAGTTGAGAAGGACCAGGCCTGCAAGGGAGGAAAGTTGGAGGTGATCAACCCTTCAGGAGAGGGCAGTTAGGGGTGACCATGCCAGCAGAGGAGGGAAGTTGGGGGCAAACAGGCTGGCATCAGAGTGGTTAGGGGGTGATCAGGCTGGCAGGCAGAAGCGGTTAGGGGCAATCAGGAAGGCAGGCAGGCAAGCAGTTGGGAGCCAGCAGTCCTGGATTGTGAGAGGGATGTCCGACTGCCCGTTTAGGCCCGATCCCAGTGGGATCGGGCCTAAACGAGGGAGGGGTCCCAGATTGGAGAGGGTACAGGCTGGGCTGAGGGACAACTCCCTCAGCACGAATTTTGTGCACCGGGCCTCTAGTCTATAAAAAAAAAAGGTAATATGCTAATTAGACTGGACATCCATCTAGACGACCTTTTGGATGTAGCCAGGGCTGTGAGGGAAGCCCGGGTCCCAGGTGCCAGAGGGAAGCCAGTGCCGGCAGCTGGGGGAAGGAAGGCCTACTCTTGCATAAATTTCATACATTGGGCCTCTAGTTTTATAGGTAATGATAAAACTAAATTTCACATAGAGAAAGCAATATGTTCAAGATCACATTATTGAAGTTGTCAAAATCAAGATTCAAAACAAGGTCTTTCTGTCTAAAATACTCATGATGTTTACACTATACTATATGGGAAAGAGGAGGCATGGAAGTGGAGATAAGACAAATAAAGGGTAAAAGTAAAAGTTAAATTCCAGTGCTAGCCAATTTCACAATATTTCATTATCTGCAATTTAGTTTTTTAATATTAATTCCTTTTATTTTCAACAAGTTAGTAAACTTAAATTCAGAAATTAATAATTGTGTCCTAGGTAAGGGTGGAGCTAAAATTCAAAAATAGGTATTATTATTCCTACATCAAAATGTTCTTTTCTTCTAAAATTAAGACCAACATAACAACTATTAAAAATATACGAGAGGAAAAAAATAGTAGCCAAATAGACAGATGAGTCCTGGACCTTGTCCTGGGGGCTAGACTGGAAATACAAATAAATTGGAGAACATCCACCCGGAATTAATGAATTAGACACAGCTGAAGAGATAATTTACAACAATGAAGAGCAGAAGACACCTGGAGACTGGGAGGAACGGGGATATGGACTTGAGAGGGGTGGCAGGCTAGCAGGCCAAGAGGGTGAGGGGAAAGCTGCATTGCACCAAAGCCCCGTCCCTTGGTGACAGGTGTAACATCCAACTGTGAAAAAGAAATGCTGCATTGATCAGACTGTCAGGCCTCAGAGGGAAGGTAGGGGAGGGTGGAGGAAAGTGGGAGAGATCAACCAAAGGACTTGTATGCATGCATATAAGCCTAACCAGTGGTTATGGACAACAGGGCCTGGGTGAGGGCATATGTGGAGAGGGGTTTGGGATGAGAATGGGGGGATGAGGACAATTATGTGATGCCATAATCAATAAAAAAATTAAAAATAAAAAACAAAAAACAAAAAAGAAATGCTGCAGAGCTGCTGGCAGCTGGGGAATCTTGACCCAAGACCACAGCTGCAAAAGACTGGGCAGCAAATGGCTGCCCAAGTAGCATAGTGCTGGGAGGAGAGAAACCTTCAGTTTCCTGGTTGTTTTGTCTTTGATTTTATTTGGTAAACCCAGAACATAGGACTTTTCAATTGCAAACACTGACCCTAGGTTTTGGCGCAGGGTGAGAGGCACAGACTTGCGGTCCCCGAGGAGAGGTCAGGGAGGGAAGCAGGCCAGGAAGACATGATCAGGACTCCTGCATTGGGATATTCTTAAGCTTCCAAACCCCAGCAGGCATTTCTCAAAAGAAGAGCTAGCCCCTCCCAGTAGTCTCAAGGCAGGTGATACTTTACAGAGGAAACAAAGGCAGAGGCCAAGCTTATGGGTCTGAATAACACCAAAGAGTCCTCAGTGACTGGGTTGGAAAAGGCACCAGTCCACCCCACTATTCTGGGAACTAGACTGATAAAAACCCTAGGTTGCCATCCACCCCCATTGGTCTCCATACAAGTATCTCTGATCAACCAAGGCCAGAGTAATATTTTGGGCTAATCACGAAGGAGTATTTCTGGGTCAGAAAAAAAAAAACCACTCAACTTATTCCCTGAAAGCAAAACAGCACCAACCCCACTTAAAGCCCTGTCAGAAACAGATGTTTGAGTGATTAAGACTGACAGCTGGTAGACAGGCAAAGACAGCATATTGGTCCCACCTGCTTGTAGCCAAGGCCTGTGGAGACAGACACAAGCAGAGGATCTGTGGATCGCTTGGAGCTTCAAGCAGGGAGCTAAAAGCCAAAAAGAAGTGCCTGACAGTGGCCAGCACCTAAGTACCTAAGAGTAAGCCCATAATTAGCAGATGAAACAGAATAATGGAATCCTAAAACAGCTCCCATGGGGCATTAAAACTCAGCTGAAGTGAACAAATGACACTTCACCATTTTACTTTTATTTTTTATTATTTAATATTTTATTTTATCTTATTTTATTTTCATTCCTTACTTCTCTGTTTTTCCTCCTGTTTTTCTTCTCCTTTCCCCACTTCAGTTTTTCTCTTTCCTTTCTTTTTTACCCTTTTTAAAAATAGAACTTTATTTGCTTTATTGTTGTGTTATTATTCTAGTCTCTGTTGGTTTATACTTATGTCTAATTTCCTCTTCCCTACTCTGACTCTATTTCCCTTTCTCTTTTCTTTTTCTTCACTACAAAATTTTTGTCTTTTTTCTTGCTCTTTGCTTCTCCTAATTTTTAAACTTGTTTCACTTACTAAATTTATGCCTATCTGCTCTCACCTCTATTCTCCTTTTCAAAAAAAAAGTGTTTATTGATTGATTGATTTTTGTCTACTTATTTCTTCCTCCTCTATTCTAAACCATGGTCCTTCGTATTCACCCAATTCCTTAACCTTATTTTCTATGTTTAAGCTATGCATCTACAGATTCTACTGCCCCCTCCCCCTCTTTGGGGTGATTTTTATTTGTGCTTTTTGGTTTATTTGCTATTTTGTTGGGTTTTCTACCCATATTCTTTCTTTTTTTTCTCACTATCATTCTTGCTCTCTGTTCTCTTTCCTAATTCTATTTTATATGGTGGTCAATTTTATTGGGGTTATAGGTGTCATATGTACATTCATGTTCTGTTCCTTCTGTGTAATGTCTTGACATGTTGCATTTTGTGCCCTTTGGTAAGCACTTCCACAACTATTGGCATGATGTGGTAGGGATTGAGCCACATAATCAGACACCCTGAGAGGAGACTCTATCCATGAATGGGACAACAATATTCAATGTCCCACTACATCAGTAGAATCCAAATACCCAGCTCAGGAGAACCTGAGAGACTGAACCACTGGGCCCCACAAAACATTTACTACATAAGATCAAATTAAAAAACCTGGATAGCATAGCAGTTTGATCTAATAAATAGAAACAATTACAAAGGAACAGTAAATATGGGAGACCAGGAAACATTCTTCAAATGAAAGAGGAACCACCAGAAAAGGATATAAATGAAATCGAGGCAAGTAATTTGTCAGAGAAATAATTGAGAGTCATGGTTATAAGGATGCTCAAATATCTGGATGATAAATTTTCCAACATATATAAAAAGCAAGAAATAAAGAATGGCATTGCTGCAATAAAGAGAACAATCAAAAGTTTTAACAGTAGACTAGAAAAAGCTGAGGACTGAATCAGCAAGTTAGAAGACAAGGTAGAAAAAACACACAAGCAGAGCAGCAACTGCAAAAATTAAAAATAAGAGGGAAAGTCCAAGGGAGCTCTGGGACAACATGAAACAAAACAACATCCACATAACAGGGGTGCCAGAAGGAGGGAAAGCTGAGTAAGGAATAGAAAACCTATTTGAAGAAATAATGACAGAAAACTTTCCTGACTTTAGGAAGATAAAAGTCACACAAGTCCAAGAAGCACAGAGAATCCCAAACAAGATGAACCCCAAAAGACTGACACCAAGACACATTGTAATTAAATTGGCAAATGTCAAGGACAAAGTGGAATCTTAAAGGCTGCCAGAGAGAGACAGAAATTTTCCTACAAGGGATCTCCCATTAGACTATCAACTGATTTCTCCACAGAAACACATCAGTCCAGAAGGGAATGGAATGAAGTAAACAAAGTGATGCATAGCAAGGAACTGAATCCCATAATACTCTATCAAGCAAGGCTATCATTCAAAGTTGAAGATGAAATCAGGAACTTTGCAGACAAGAAAAAGCTAACGGAGTTTATTACCACCAAGTCAGCAATACAAGACATGCTAAAGGGAATACTGTAAAAAGAAGAAATATAAAGGGAAGAAGGAACACAGGCATAAATAATGAAAATAGCAACAAACAAGTACCTATCAATAATACCTTAAACTTAAATGGATTAAATGCTCCAATCAAAAGACAGAGGGTAGCTGAATGGAAAAAAATGACCCATATAAAATGCTATCTACAAGAGACCCACCTTAGAACAAAGTACTCACACAGACTGAACATGAAGGGATGGAAATTTTTTTTTCAGGCAAATGGAAATGAAAAACAAGCTGGGGTAGCAATATTATATCTGACAAAATAGGCCTCAAAGTGAAGGCAATAACAAGAGATAAAGAAGGATGCTTCATAATACTATAAGGATAGATACAGCAAGAGGCTCTAACTCTGGTAAACCTATATGCACCCAATACTGGAACATCTAAATATATTTAAAAAAACTTTTGGAGGATATCAAGGAAGAGATCAACAGCAATACAATCATAGTAGGTGACTTTAATACCTCACTGATATCACTGGATAAATCTTCTAGACACAAAATCAACAAGGAAACAGCAATCCTAAATGACACTCTAGAACAGATGGAATTAATTCACATCTTCAGAACATTCCACTGCAAAGCTACGAAATATACATTCTTCTCAAGTGCACATGGGACATTTTCAAACATAGACCACATGTTAGGACACAAACTAAGTCTCTATAAATTTAAGAAGATTGAAATCATATCAAGCATCTTCTCAGACCACAGTGGCATGAAATTATAAATCAATTACAATAAAAGCACTAAAAAATGATCAAATACATGGAGGCTAAATAGCATACTATTAAACAGAGAATGGATGACCAAAAAGATCAGAGAAGAAATAAAAAAACATTCTGGAAACAAATGAAAATTAACACACAACAATTCAAAACCTATGGAACACAGTCAAAGCAATCCTTAGAGAAAAGTTCATAGCACTACAGGCCTTCAAAAACAAAAAAACAAAAAAAAACAAACACTGGTAATAAGTGATCTAATACTACAACTTAAAGAATTAGAAAGAGAGCCTTGGCTGGTTTGGCTCAGTGGATGCAGTGTTGGCCTATGGACTAAAGGGTTCCCAGGTTCGATTCCAATCAAGGGCACATGTCTGGTTGTGTGCTCAGTCCCCAGTGGGGGGCGTACAGGAGGCAGCCAATCAATGATTCTCTCTCTCTTCCTCTCCCTTCCTCTCTGAAATTAATAAAAATATATTTTAAAAAAGAATTAGAAAGAGAAAAACAAGAAAAAAACAGAATAAGTAGAATGAAGGCAATAATAAAGATCAGAGAGATAATAAATGACACAGAGACCAAAAAAATAATAATAATACATAAGATCAATAAAATCAAGAGCTGGTTCTTCAAAAGGATAAACAAGATTGAGGAACCTCTAACCTGGCTCACCAGGGAAAAAAAGAGGAACCAAATAAACAAAATCAGAAATGACAGAGATGAACTAACAACTGACACCACAAAAAAAAACAGGGTTGTAATAAAATACTATGAATGACCTTTTTCCAACAGAGGGGACAATCTGGATGAAATGGCATATTCCTAGAAAAATACAACCTTCTAATACTCAATCAGGAAGAATCAGAAAACCTGAATAGGCTGATAACTACTGATGAATTGAAGAAAATCTCTCAGTAAACAAAAGCCCTGGTCCGGACAGATTCACAGGGGAGTTTTACCAAATATTCAAAGAAGAACTAACACCTCTTCAAACTGTTCCAAAAATTTCAAGAGCAAGGAGCACTTCCATCACCCTAATTCCAAAACTGGATAAAGACACAACAAAGGAGAACTACAGGCCAATATCCCTGATGAACATAGACACTAAAATCATAGACACAAAATTTTAGCAAATTGGATACAGCAATACATTAAAAGGATCATACATTATGACGAAGTGAGATTTGTTCTGTGGATGCAAGGGAGGTACAATATTCACAAATCAACAAATGTGATCCAGCACATAAACAGATTTCAAGAGAAAAATCACAGGATAATATCAATAAATGCAAAAAAAGCATTCGACAAAATCCCAAATCCTTTTTTAGATTTAAAAAAAAAAAAAAAAAAAACCTCAGTAAAGTGGGAATAAAGGGAGCATACCACAACATGAAAAAGGCCATATATGATAAAACTACAGCCAACATCATACTCAATGGACATAAACTAAAACCATTTTCCCTAAAAACAGGAACAAGACAGGGAAGCCCCCTTTTACCATTCTTGTTCAACATAGTTCTGGAAGTCCTGGCCATGGCAATCAGACAAGAAGAATGTAGGAGAGCATAGGAGACTTGGATGGAAAGTTTGTAAGGAGGAAATTCTGACCTAGGGGAGTTGGCTGAAGGTGGCCTGTCCCTGTTGATTGGAATTCCAACTTAGGGGAGTTGGCCGAAGGTGGCACCCCTAATTGTTCCTTGACCTTTCCAAACAAGGTTGTGCACGTGCAGACCCTCGGGTGTTTACTGGAATATTTATGCTTAATCTCTAGGTGTCATTGCTTAAAGGACAATGCAGACACATGTGTCCACCCAAGAATACTTACCCTACTGATTGTATCTAAAAGATATACTTTATCCCAAACTGCTATTATAATAAAAGCCTAAAGAGGCAGGTGAACGAGGCTGTCTGGTTCCTTTAACCAGGCATTCCATTAGCCCTCTCTTACACTACAATCCTGTGTCAGAAAAATCATTCATCCATTATTCGGGGGCTGCTGGTCAGCCCTGGCAGAAGAAGAAATAAAAGGAATATACATTGGTAATGAGGAAGTAAAACTCTCATTCACAGAAGACATGATACTGTACATAGAAAACCCTATTGACTCCATCACAAACCTACTAGATTTAATTAATGAATTTGGCAACATTTTAACATCCAAAAATCCATAGAATTTTTATACACCAATAGTGAAATCTCAAAAAGAGACACTAAAAAACAATCCCATTTACCACTGCAACAAAAAAATTAAGACACATAGGAATAATCTTAACCAAGGAGGCAAAAGACCTGTACTCTGCAAACTTTAAGACATTGAAAAAAGAGATAGAGGAATATATAAACAAGTGGAAGAATATACCATGTTTATGGATTGGTAGAATCAACATTATTAAATGTCCATACCACCCAAAGCAATCTATAGATTCAATGCAATCCCTATTAAAATACCAATGGCATATATCACAGACTGAGAACAAACACTCCAAAATTTTATATGGATCCATAAATGACCCAAAATAGCTGCAGCAATCTTGAGAAAGAAGAACAAAGTTGGAGGAATCACAATACCAGATATAAAGTTATACTATAAAGCCACTGTTCTCAAAACAGCCTGATACTGGCACAAGAACAGGCATATAGGTCAATGAAAGAGACCAGAGAACTCAGAAATTGACCCAAGCCACTATGCTCAATTAATATTTGACAAAAGGGCAAGAGCTTACATTGGAGCAGAGACAGTCTCTTCAATAAATGGTGTGGGGAAAATTAGACAGGTAAGTGCAAAAAAAGTTAAACTAGACCACCAACTTACATCATACACAAGAATAAACTAAAAATGGATAAAAGACTTAAATGTAAGATGTAAAACCATAAGAGTCCCAGAAGAAACCATAGGCACCAAAATCTTGGACATCTTTTGTAGGAATATGTTTACCGATGCATCTCCTAGGACAATGGAAATTAAGGAGAAAATAAACACATGGGACTACATGAAAATAAAAGGCTTCTGCACAGGGAAAGAAACCATCATCAAAATAACAAGAGACCCCACTACATGGGATAAAATATTTGCCAATGATATATCTCATAAAGGGTTTATCTCCAAAATATATAGGGAACACATACAACTTAACAAAAGGAAGACAATTCTATTAAAAAATGGACAAAAAAACCTAAATAGACACTTCTCTAAAGGGGACATACAGGAAGCCAAGGGTCATATGAAAAAATGCTCAAAGTCACTATTCATCTGAGTGATGCAAATCAAAATGACAATGAGATATCACATCACACCTGTAATAATGGCTACCATCAACAAATCAACCAAGGATGAATGTTGGCAAGGTTGTGGGGAAAAGGGAAACCCGAATACACTGCTGGTGGGAATGCAGACTGGTGCAGCCACTGTGGATAACAATATGGAGTTTCCTCGAGAAATTAAAACTGGAACTCCTATTTGACCCAGGCATCGCACTTCTAGGAATATATTCTATAAGGCCTGAAACACCAATCAGAAAGAATATATGCACCCCTATGTTCATAGAAGTGCAACTTACAATAGCTAAGACTTGGTAAACAGCCTAAGTGCCCATCAGCAGATGAATGGATAAAAAAACTATGGTTACACAATGGAATACTGTGGGACAATAAAATAAAGCACTCTTACCATTTGCAACAGCATGGATGGACCTAAAGAGTATTATGCTAAGTGAAATAAGCCAGTCAGAGAAAGATAAGTATCACATAATCTCACTCATATGTGGAATCTAATGAACCAAATAAACTGATGATCAAAAAATAGCCCTAGAGTCATAGAAGCATGAACATACTGTTGAACCTCAGAGGGAATCTGGGGAGGGTCTGTGGGAAGATGTCAACCAATAAACTTATATGCATATATGCATAACCTGTGGACACAGACAGTGGGGAGGTGAGGGCCAGTGGGGATGGGAGATGGGAGCAGGCTGGAAGAGGTCAATGGGAGAAAAAGGAAAACCTATGTAATAAGTAATCTTCAACAATAAAGATTTAAAAATAACAAAATACTCTGTACAATGCCACAGGTGCTCAAAATAAAAAATGTTATAAACCATCTCATGATTTGTAACCTTACCCCTTCCCAGTATGTTTTCTCTATATTGTTGAATCATACCTTTATTTACCCAATAATAAGAAATATGAACTCCAGGTGAACTTTATTACTATACATGTTTTTACCATGTTTTCAGAATTTTAAACTGCATAAGATGATATAATATATCAATCCAGATATCTTTTACCATGTATAAAGTATTTCACTTTTCAAAAACAAAAAAGATCAGATAGTATAATCACTATACTCATACTACTAATAATAGCAATAGCTAACACTTATATATTGTTTGTCATGTTCCAGATACTGGTATATGCACTTTAAGTTTTAATTGAATTTTTATATTATTACTATTTTGCAGATACAGAAATTGAGGTAGATTGAGTTTAAATAGTTTGCTCAAGGACACATTTCCTAGGAAGTGAATAGCCAATATTGAAACCCAGGCAATTATTCTCAAGAGTCTTGTTTCCTTGACCTCTGTGCAACTTTTAGTGATTTAAAATTGGTGATATTGATATACAATGGTGCATTCTACAGGAGCATAAGAATGTGGGATGTGTGCCTTTTGAATTCTACATACTGAGCAGGGAACCAGAGGAAAATTCATTATGACTATAGAGTAATTACCTCTGTGAATGTAGACAAGCTACTTAATATTTTTGGTTATTACTTTCATCATACATAATATGAGATACTTGATCTGATAACTTTTAAGGTACTTCTGTGCATTAAAATTCTGTATTAAATAATATAAAGTCAATAAATATACTAAAATATCAAAGTTTTAATTGAAAATAGTTTTAAGGCAAAGCATACGTAAATTCAGTATTTGACATATTGTGGAAAAGTCACCTCAAGTACAAAAATCAAGTGCACAATCTAGTGGGATATCTCCAAATCCCACTAGAAAGTTAACTCTGTGAGATGGGGAAATGTGTCCAATTACTTATCCCATCCTCCTAGTATCTAGAGCAGTACCTGGAAAAAAATGTCTGTCAATTCAATATATCAAAGATTGGAGACTATCTCGAACATGCCTGTTTTAATCTGTTTTGGTTGATATAACAAAACACCACAGAGAGGATGGTCTATAGCAACAATAATTTATTTCTCACAGTTCTGGAGGCTGAGAAGTCCAAGATCAGGGTGTCAGCATGATCTTACAGGAATAGCTTTAACCACTTGTTTCTAGTGTCTACATTCTGTGTTAGAAAGATTGTTCTGAAAGCAGATGAAAACAGTTGATTTAAGTCTGAAAATACTAGATCATCTCCCAATAACTATTTTCTGTTTCCTAATCCTTTCAGTGACAGCTGGCCCTGAGAGAATCTCATAAAATGATGAACATGCTTTTACATGAAGCCATATGAACAAATTTTGAGCTAAATAACATGAATCTTTAATAACAATATGTCACATTTGTGCAGCTTACTAAATTTATCTCACGGACATTATCTCCGAGATAAGAAAGTTAGGTACTTTAAGCCATTGTCTTTAAAAAAAGAAAAAGAAAGGGAAGATGACTGCTGATGGGAAAGCGGACTGCAAGATAGTGTGTGAGTGAGAGAACGAAAGGAGAGTGTGTGGTCACACGGGGAGTGTCTATTTGTGGGTGAGGGACAGCTATACTCCAAGGGACTGTTGGGAACTGCCAGACCGGGTTCACCTGACTGGGCAGACTCCACGGCTGCTGAAATCTCTCCCGGAGCAACCGGTCCTGATGCGGAGACCGCACCATCTTTAAGGGGAGAGTGGCTCTTATCGGAAGACTTACTATGTAAAATTAATAAGCATATTGGGTAGTTAAGCTACTTTAGAAAAGAGAGAATATGAGAACATTAACTTTATGGAAATGCATGATACTAATAGAGAACATGTCCTAACTAATCATCAAAATATAGCCAGCAGGACTCCTCAGAAATACCTTCTTAGCATTGCTGCAAACATCTGGAAATGATAAAAGAACACTACTTTGAAAGAGCTCTATATCAATCCCTCATTTATCCAGAAAGCACTTAATTTGATGCCCTCAAGTATGTAAAATACAGTCAAAACCCTCCAAAGCTTTGGAACATCCTGGGAATCTACAACAACACCCAGGGAACAGCTGTAAATCCAGGAACACCGGACCTCAAGCAACGTGAATACACGGACTCGATGAGCTCTGCACCTTCTCATGGAAAGATCAGATTTCGCCTAGGAAAAGGTGAGGTCTGCAATACAGGCAGGAGAGAGAAATGTGCACAACAGGAGCTAGAGGTTCCGGGGAAGTCTGCACCCCACAAAATCTGTAGCCATTGGGGCTAGTGTGATCCACAAATGTGGAAGGGAATCCACGGGGCTGTTAACAGAAGGGAACTCTAAAAACCAACCCATAGCTGGACTGGGCAGCCTGAAATTTTAACAGTGTGCCAGCTGCTTAGTGCCAGGGGAAAAAAAAAATAAGGACGCTCACACAAAGACCTTCAAAGAGTTGCGCGCAGTGCCAGAGGGTAAAGGTCGCGAGTTTGCACACTTACTCTGGCTCTTTTTTTCTATTTAAATCCTTGCTTTTGATTACTAAGCCCAGTACATAGGATCACCCAATTGGGGACACTCTCAGAGACTGCAGGGGAAAGTTGTTTTTGTGGAACCTGGGGATCAGAGCAGGGAGTAATGATCAGAGAACCAGCTCTGGGCCAGTCCATACTCCCAAACCAGTATTAAGTGTGACAGGAAAAACAAAATCTAAACACTGGCTAGAGCGGACTTATAGCCCTGGAGATCAATCCAGAAACACTGCCACCCATCACAAATTAACTCTTGTGTAAACACAAATAAAGGAGTCTAAGAAACAAAGAAATACTGGCTGCTGGAAAATCAGGACTGTGGTTTACAGCACAGAGGAGCAGTGGAATGCAGAAAACTTCAATACTGTCCTGACTACCAGACAGGAAACAGGCGTACCAAACAGAACAGTAGCAGAAGTGAATGACCTTCACTACTGCACATTTTTATTTTTTCATCTTTTACTTAAGAAACTAATTTTTTAAATCTTTTTTCCTCACTTTATTTTATGTTTTTAATTATTATATTTTTATCTTTAATCAGTATTATTACTACTATTTTACCTTTTTTTTAAAAGTGTCATTTTATTTTCTCTTTATTTTATTTTATTTTTTCTACATTTTATTTTAATTTTTCCTTTAGCATAATTTTACTCTATCTCAACTTTATCTTTATGCCAACACTCTCTTCCTCACTTTTCCCCTTTTGTAGTTCTGTTTCTCTTACCCTATTCCTGCTTTAGATTTTCCCTATTCCTTCTTTTTATCCCTGTTAAAAATTCATCCTATTTATATATCTAATTCCTGATCCCCTGCTCTAAGTCCATACACACCTCTCTCTTCTCTTTTTTCACTATCCAAATTTTTTTCTCTCTGCTCTTTTTTTCTTTGTGTTTTTTTGTTGGTGGTGGTATTCTTGTTTTTGTTCTGTTTTGGTTTTTTGTTCTAGGTTTTTTTGTTTTGTTTTGTCTTGCTTTCTCTCTGTCCTATTGTTGTTGTTTGCTTGATTGTTGATTAGATTGGTTATTGTTTTGCTTACTGGTGAGATTGTTACTCTTTTTTTGTTTGTTTATTTTTTGCTACTGTTTTTTCTCCCCTCACTTGTTATTAGTAGTTGTTTGTAGTTTACATTCATCCCTGGGTGTTTGTTGTTTGCATTTTTTGGGATTAGTGGTTGTTCTATTGGAGTTTTCTCCCCATATAAATAGTCCCCCCTTTTTTATTCTCTTTCTTTTCTCTCTTATTTTTTTATCCTTTTCTCAATATCAGTTTTGAACTCCTTTTTTTTTTTTTTCTTATCCCCTAATTCTCTTTTCTCTGGTGGCCACCTTTATTTGGGATTATTAGTATCATGAATACATTGGTGTTCAGTGCCTTGTGCATTGTGCCTTGTTGTGTTGTATTTTAAGCCTTTAAATCAACGTAGAAGAGAGAGCTACATAACCAGATAACTGGAGAAGAGAGATCATGGGTAGACAAAGAAACAGCCCAAATATGAAAGAAAAGGAGGCATTACTAGTAAAGGAAGTAAATGAAATGGAAGGAAAAAATATGTCAGAGAAAGAATTCAGAGAAATGGTCATAAGATTGCTGAAAAAAATGGAAGACAAATTCAATAATATGTGTAATAACCAAGAGAAAATGAAGAAGAACCAAGAAGAAATGAAAAATGACATTGCTGCTATAAAGAACTCAATAGAAAGCATCAACAGTAGACTAGAAGAAGCAGAGGACTGCATCAGTGAACTAGAAGACAAGGTAGGAAAAAATACCCAAGCAGAGCAGCATCTAGTAAAAAAAAATAAATTAAAAAACAGGAGGAGAGCCTAAGGAAACTTTGGCAAAATGTGAAATGAAACAAGATCTGCATAATAGGAGTGCCAGAAGGAAAGGAAACTGATCAAGGAATAGAAAACCTGTTTGAAGAAATAATGACAGAAAATTTCCCTAATATAGGGGAAAAAAACTCACACAAATCCAAGAAGCTCACAGAGTCCCAAACATCATGAACCCCAAAAGACCGACACCAAGGCACATTATAATTAAATTGGCAAACACCAACAACAAAGTATTAATATTAAAAGTGGCCAGAGAAAGACAGAACATTACCTAAAACGTATCCCCCATCAGACTAGCAACTGATTTCTCCACAGAAACACATCAGGCCAGAAGGGAATGGAATGAAATATAAAAAGTCATGCAAAGGAAGGGTCTCAATCCAAGAATGCTATACCCAGCAAGGCTATTAATCAAAATTGAGGGTGAAATCAGGAGCTTCACAGACAAAAAATGACTAAAGGAGTTTATTACCACCAAACCAGTAATGCAAGAAAAGCTAAAGGGTCTGCTGTAAAAAGAAGAAATAGGAAGCGAAGAAGGAATACAGGCATAAAGAATAAAAATGGTGACAAACAATTACATATCAATAATAACTTTAAATGTAAATGAATTAAATGCCCCAAATTAAAAGACATAGGGTAGCTGAGTGGATAAGAAAACATGACCCATATATCTGCTGTCTACAGGAAACCCACCTCAGAAAAAATGACTCAAACAGACTGAAGGTGAAGGGATGGAAAAAGGATTTTCAGGTGAATGGAAATGAAACAAAAGCTGGGGTAGTAATATTTATGTCTGACAAATTAGACCTCAAAGTGAAGGACATAAAAAAAGATAAGGAAGGCCACTTCATAGTACTAAAGGAAGCAATTCAATAAGAAGATATAACTCTGGTTAACATATATGCAATCAATACAGGAACACTAAAATGCATTTAAAAAAAAAACTTCTGGAGCATATCAAAGGAGGGATTGACAACAATACAGTCAGAGTAGGGGACTTTAATATCCCACTATCACCAATGGACAAATCCTTTAAACAAAAAAATCAGCAAAGAAGCATCAATCCTAAATGACTCACTAGATCAGATGGAATTAATTGACATCTTCAGAACATTTCACCCCAAAGCACAGAACATACATTCTTCTAAAGTGCAACGTGGGTCATTTTCAAAGATAGACCATATATTGGGTCACAGGCAAAGTCTCTACAAATTAAAGAAGATAGAAATCATATCAAGCATCTTCTCAGATTTCAATGGCATAGAAGTATAAATCAACTACAATAAAAACAATAAAAAAAATCAAACACCTGGCGACTAAATACCATTCTATTAACAATGACTGGGTTACCAGAGAGATCAAAGAAGAAATAAAAAGCATCATGGAAACAAAGGCAATGAAAAAACAACAATCCAAAATCTATGGGACACAGTGAAAGCAGTCTTGAGAGGGAAGTTCATAGCTCTACAAGCCTACTGCAGAAAACAAGAAACAATGGTAATAAATTACCTAACCCTACAACTCAAAGAGTTAGAAAGAGAGCAACAAGGAAGGCCCAGTGTAAGCAGAAGGAAGGGAATAATAAAGATCAGAGTGGAGATAAATGAAATAGAGACCAAAACAAACAAACAAACAATACATAAGATCAACAAAACCAAGAGCTTGTTCTTTGAAAGAATAAACAAGATTAATGAATCTCTAGCCAGGCACACCACGAAGCAAAGAGAGAGGACCCTAAAAAAAAAAACAAAATCAGAAATGAAAGAGGTGAAATAACAACCGATCCCACAAAAATACAAACAATTATGAAAAAATACTATGAACAACTCTATTCCAACAAAATGGACAACCTGGAGGAAATGGACATATTCCTAGAAAAATACAAGCTCCCAAAACTCAACCAAGATGAATCAAAAAACCTGAATAGGCCTATAACTAAATGAAATTGAAACAGCGATCAAAAATCTTCCAGCAAACAAAAGCCCTGGTCCAGACAGCTTTATAGGGGAGTTCTACCAAGCATTCAAAGAAGAACTAAAACCTATCCTCCACAGACTATTACAAAAAATTCAATTGATAGGCACACTTCCAAGCTCTTTCTATGAAGCTATCATTACCCTAATCCCAAAACCACATAAAGACACCACAAAGAAAGAGAACTACAAGCCAATATCCTTGATGAATATAGTTGCTAAAATCCTCAACAAAATTATAGCAAATCTGATTCAGCATTACATTAGAAAGGTCATACACCATGACCAAGTGGAATTTATTCCAGGGATGCAATATCCGCAAATCAATAAATGTGATGCATCATATAAACAAACTGATAGAAAAAAATCACATAATCATATCAATTGATGCAAAAAAAAGCATTTGACAAAATCCAACACGCTTTCTTGATAAAAACTCTCAGCAAAGTGGGAATAGAGCGATCATACCTCAAGATAATAAAAGCCCTGTATGACAAACCTACAGCCAACATCATACTCAATGGGCAAAAACTAAACTATTTTCCCCTAAGAACAGGAACAAGACAAGGATGACCACTTTAACCACTCCTGTTCGACATAGTATTAGAAGTACTAGCCATAGCGATCAGACAAGAAGAAGAAATAAAAGGCATCCAAATTGGAAAAGAAGAAGTAAAACTGTCCTTATTTGCAGATGACATGATACTATACATAGAAAACCCCAAAGACTCCATCAAAAAGCTAGTAGACCTAGTAAATGAATTTGGCAATGTTGCAAGATACAAAATTAACGTCCAGAAATCTATGGCCTTTTTATACACTAATAATGAACTCACAGAAAGAGAAATGAAAAAAAAAAAACAATCCCATTTACCATTGCACCAAAAAAATTAAGATACTTAGGAATAAACTTATCCAAGGACGTAAAAGAACTGTACTCAGAAAACTACAGGACATTGAAAAAATAGATAGAGGAAGACATAAACAAATGGAAGAACATACCATGCTCATGGATTGGTAGAATCAACATCATTAAAATGTCTGTACTACCTAAAGCAATCTATAGATTCAATGCAATGCCTATTAAAACACCAATGGCATATTTCAAAGATCTAGAACAAACTCTACAAAAATGCATCTTGAATTAAAAAAAGACCCCAAATAGCCACAGCTATCCTGAGAAAGAAGAACAAAGTTGGAGGGATCACAATTCCAGACATCAAACTATATTACTAAGCCACGGTTCTCAAAACTGCCTAATACAGGCACAAGAACATACATAGAGAGCAATGGAACAGAATAGAGGACCCAGAAATTGACCCAAGCCATTATACTCAATTAATATTTGACAAAGGAGGCTAGAGCATACAATGGAGTCAAAACAGTCTCTTTAATAAATGGTTCTGGGAAATTTGTGTAGATACATGCAACAAAATGAAACCAGATCTCCAACTTACACCATACACAAAACAAACTCAAAATGGCAAAAGGACTTGAACGTAAGACAGGAAACCATAAAAATCCTGCAAGACTCCACAGGCAGCAAAATTGCAGATATGTCATAGCAATATCTTTACAGACACAGATCCTAGGGGAAAAGAGACTAAGGAGAAAATAAACAAATGGGACTACATCAAAATAAAAAGCTTCTGCACAGCAAAAGAAACCATCAATAAAACAACAAGAAATATGTTCTCCCACTGCATGGGAGAACATATTTGCCAATGTTGTCTCTTATAAGTATTTAATATCCAACATTTACAGAGAACTCATACAACTTAACAAAAGGAAGATAAACAATCCAATAAAAAAATGGGCAAAGGACCTAAGTAGACACTTTTCAAAAGAGGACATTCAGAAAGCCAAGAGACATATTGAAAACATGCTCAAAGTTACTAATCATCTGAGAGATGCAAATCAAAACAACAATGAGGTACCACCTCACACCTGTCAGAATGGCTATCATCAGCAAATGACAAGTGCTGGCGAGGATGCAGGAAAAAGGAACCCTCCTTCACTCTTGGTGGGAATGCAGACTGGTGTAGCCATTGTGGAAAACAGTATGGTGTTTCCTCAAAAAATTAAAAATGGAACTCCCATTTGACCCAGTAAGACCACTTCTAGGAATATATCCCAAGAAAACAGAAACACCAATCAGAAAGGATATATGCACCCCTATGTTCATAGCAGCACAATTTACAATAGCTAAGATTTTAAAACAGCCTAAATGCCCATCAGCGGATGAGTGGATTAGACAACTATGGTTAATGTTTTCTACACAATGGAATACTACGCTGCTATTAAAAAAGAAGGAATTCTTACCATTTGCAACAGCATGGATGAAACTGGAGCATTATGCTAAGTGAAATAAGCCAGTCAGTGAAAGAAAAATACCACATGATCTCACTCATTTATGGATAATAAAGAACATTATAAACTGATGAAGAAAAATAGATACAGAGGTGGAGAAACATCGAACAGACTGTTAAATGACAGCAGGAAGGCTGGGAGAGGGGCTTGGGGGGACGGTAAGAGATCAACCGAAGGACTTATATGCATGCATATAAGCATAACCAATGGACACAAGACACTGGGAGGGGGTGAGGGCATGTGCCGGTGGGGGGATAGGCTGGGGGAAGGTCAATTGGACAAAAAAAGGAAACATATGTACTATTATTGTAATACTTTAAACAATAAATTAAAAACTAATTAATTAATTAATTATTAATATTGTAGATATTATTCAGTTATATCAAATAAAAAGTTAAAATATGAATTAATAGATAGTACAGGGCCAGGGGATATAAAGCTCTTCTCCATTTATGCTAAACAGAGAAGGCAGAATCTATGGGCAGGATTTGAACTTTTACCTACTAATAAAATAGTGATGTGGATTAGCACAGGCAATTTTATTAATGTTTAAATGAAAAGTCCCCCACAGTTTTATATTCAATTACAAGTATCTCAAATATGCCACCAGGGCCTCCTTATGGGTAATTTAGATGACTACAATGACTTTCTAAATGTTGTCTCAATCATCAAGGTCTCCCTATTCTATTTATCCACACTTCTCTAGAGAATAAACATAATCTAAATCCCAAGCATGCATTCAGGGTTCTTTATGATCTGGTTTCAGTCTATCATTTCACAGCCTTTAAATAATTTCCCATCATTTTAAATAATTCTATTCCATAAGTCCTGCTCTCTAGCCACTCCAAATTTTTTAAAACACAGTTTGTACATAATTAAGCATATATGATGTACATTGGTAAACATTGTTATCTCTTCTCACATTGAGTGGGGGACCAGAGGGGGATAGTCATGGAGTAAGTAAAAACTAATCCATATATTACTTTAGAAGGATGAAATACCTATTACATGCACTTCTGAAATGTCCATTATTTTAAGTGACATCATTACTATTATGAATATAAATGCATTGGCCTCTCTCCAACCTTTCTCCTACCATCAGAGTTGGACTGAGAATTTGGCAGGAGAAACTTTGGAGGTACAGCCAAGCTCCTTTTTTTTTTCTGATCATTCATGGAAGCCTAAATTTACTGCAAGGAATGAACTCCCTGCTTCTTTCCTTTAAACTATATGTTTGCAAAGGTAGCTCCTCAAATAAGGAGACCTACTGGTGATCCAATCTACCAATGATTATGTGAAAGGCCTGTATATCTTTCTTATATATTTTTTTATTGACTTCAGAGAGGAAGGGAGAAGGAGAGAGGGATAGAAACATCAATGATGAGAGAGAATCATCCATCAGCTGCCTCCTGCATGCTCCCAACTGGGGACTGAGCCTGCAACCCTGGGCATGTGCTCTTGACTAGAATTTAACCCAGGACCCTTCAGTCTGCAGGCTAATACTTTATCCCCTGAGCCAAACTAGCATGGGTGCCTATATACCTTTTTTGATTCAATATTAGAAAGTCCACTTTCCTCCAAATAAAGGAAATATTCACCAATGGCACTTACATAGTAATAAAAATAAGTTTCTTCATGCACCTTATATTTTAGTCATATTTATTAATTGGTTTAGAACTTAAGTAAAAATTAGCCAAAAGACATATATGCATAACCCACAGACACAGACAACAGTGTGGTGTTGGCCAGAGGGAAGGGGCTGTAAGGGCTGTGTGGAGGTCAGCAAGGGGTAGGAAATGAGGACATCTATAATAGTGTAAACAATAAAAAAAATGATCATTAATAGTTACTCCATCAACTTCCATAATATTTCTTATCCATGTTCCATAAAAATTAAGATAAGTATATACAATCTTTTAAAATTTGTCATATATTCTATTATAATCTTTTGCTTACAGTGATTTTAATATTTTCCTTCATCAACTGACTCTTCCTTTTGCAAACAATTTCTCTGTAGCATGTAATGCTGTTTGATAGCATTTTTTATTGTTGACACTATTACATGTTCCTTATCCCCCCCGCCTTTATCCACCTCCACCTAGCCCCCACTCTCATTCACTCTGGCCATCACCACAGTGTTGCCTGTGTCCATGGGCTATGCATATATGTTTTTTGGTTAATTTCTTCACCTTCTTTCATTCAGTCGCCACCTCCCAGTCCCCTATAACCTCGGTTAGTCTATGTATCCATGCCCCTAGTTCTATTTTATTCATCAGTTCATTTTGTCCATTAGATTCCACATATAAGTGAGATCATATGGTATTTGTCTTTCTGTCTGGCTTATTTTGCTTAGCATGATAATATCCAGTTCCATACATGCTATTGCAAAAGGCAAGAATTCCTTCTTTTTTACAGCCACATGGTATTACATTGTGTTAAAGTACCATAGCTTTTTTATCCTTTCATCTACTGATGGGTACTTGGGATGTTTCCAAATCTTGGCTATTGCAATTAGCACTGCTATGAACAAAGGGATACATATATTCTTTCTGATTGGTGTTTTGAGATTGTTAGGGTTTATTTCTCAAAATAGGATGGCTGGGTCAAACAGCAGTTTCATTTTTAATTTTTTGAGGAAACTCCATCTATTTTTCACAATGGCTGTACCAGACTGCATTCCAACCAACAGTGCAAAAGTGTTCCCTTTTATCCACATTCGCACAAGCACTTGTTGTTTGTTGATTTATTGTTAGTAGCCATTCTGACAGGTCTGAGGTGATATCTTATTGTGGTTTTAATTTGCACCTTTCTGATGATTAGTAACATTGAGCATTTTGAATATGTTTAACGGTCATTTTGTTTGTCCTCTTCGGAGAAGTGTCTATTTAAGTTCTTTGCTCATTTTTAAGTGGATTGTTTTTCTTCCTGATATTGAGTTGTATAAGTCTTTTATATATTTTGTAAATTAACTCCTTATCAAATGTATCATTGCCAGATATGTTCTCCCATATGCTGTGATTCCTATTTCTTTTGCTGATAGTTTTCTTTTCTGTACAGAAGCTTTTTCATTTGATGTAGTCTCATTTCTTTATTTTTATATATTTCTCTTGCCCTAGGAGATATAGCCACCAAAGTATCGCTATCGGAGATGTCTGAAATTTTACTGCCTGTGTTTTCATCTAGGATTTTTATGTTTTTATGACTTACTTTTAAGTATTTTATTCTTTTGAGTTTATTCTTGTATATAGTGTAAGTTGGTGTTCTAGTTTAATATTTTGCATATACCTGTCCTATTTTCCCAACAACATTTATTAAAGAGACTGTCTTTACTCCATTGTATGCTCTTCTTTCCACTGTCAAATATTAATTAACCATAGAGATGTGGGTTGATTTCTGGGGACTCTACTCTGTTCCATTGATCTATATGCCTATTCTTATGCTAGTACCAGGCTTTTTTTATTATTACAATGGCCATATAGTATAATTTCATGTCCAGTATTGTGATTCCTCCAACTTTGTCCTTCTTCCTCAAGATTGCTAAAGCTACTCCGGGTCCTTTTTTGGTTCCATATAATTTTTGGAGTATTTCTTATCATTTGTGAAATGTGCTATTAGTATATTAAAAGAAATTGCTTGGACTCTATAGATTGCTTTATGTAGTGTGGACATTTTGATGATGTTCATTCTTCCAATCCATGAATATGGTATATATTTGCATTTATTTTTATCTTTCTCAATTTCTTTCTTCAAATTCCTATATTTTTTGAGTAAAGGTGTTTCACCTTCTCGGTTAAATTTATTCTTATGTGCTTAATATTTGTTTCAATGGTAAATGAAATTGTTTTCTTAGTTTCTCTTTCTGATAGTTTATTATTGGTTTACAAAGATGCCACTAATTTCTGAATATTAGTTTTTTATCTTGCAACTTTGTTGAATTCATGTATTAGATCTACTAAATGTTGGTGGACTCTTTAGGGTTTTCTATGTACAATATCAAGTCATGTCATATGCAAATAATGACAGTTTTACATCCTCCTTTCCAATTTGAATGCTTTTTTTATTTTTATTTTCTTTTTGATCACTGTGGCTAGGACTTCCAGTACTATGGTGAATAATAGTGGTGAATGCGGACTTGTCTGTCTTATTCCTGATCTTAAGAAAAACATTTAGTTTTTATCCATTTAGTATGATGTTGGCTGTAGATTTTTCATATATAGCCATTATTATGCTGAGATACTGTCCTTCTATTTCCACTTCCCTGAGGGTTTTTATCATAAATGTTTTCTGGACATTATAGAATGCTTTTAATGCATTTATTGATATAATCATGTGATTTTTATTTTTCATTTTGTATGATATATCATATTTATTGATTTGCAAATATTTTACCAACTTTGCATCTCTGGAATAAATTTCACTTGATCATGGTGTATGATCTTCATAATGTAGCTCAATCTTATTTGCTAATATTTTGTCAAGTATTTTAGCGTCTATGTTCATTAGGTATATTGTCCTATAATTTTCTTTTTATACAGTGTCTTTATCTGGTTTTGGTATTAGGATAATGCTGTTCTCATAAAAAGAGTTTGGAAGTCTTTATTCTGCTTTTTAAAAAATAGTTTGAGGATAATAGGTATTAGTTCTTCTTTAAATGCTTGGTAATATTAGCCTGTGAAGCCATCTGGCCCAGGAATGTTGTTTGCTGGTACTTACATTTATTACTGCTTTAATTTCATTAGTTGTTATTGGTCTATTCAGGTTTTCTGATTCTTCCTGATTCAGTTTTGGAAGATTGTATATTTCTATGAATTTGTCCATTTCACCCAGTTTGTCTAATTTGTTGGCATATACTGGTAGTTGTTCATAGTATTTTCTTACAATCATTATTTCCTTGGAGTCAGTTGTTACTTCTCTTCTTTCATTTCTGATTTTATTTATTTGAGTCCTCTTTCTTTCTTTCTTGATGATTCTGGTTAAAGGTTTGTCAATGTTGTTTAACTTTTCAAAGAACCAGCTCTTGGTTTCACTGATTTTTGTATTGATTTTTGTTTTTGTTTTCTCTTCAATTTCTATGTAATTTATTTCCGCTCTGATCTTTATTATTCCCTTCCTTCTAATGACTGTGGGCTTTGTTTGTTGTTCTTTTTCTATTGTTTTTAGGTATAGGGTTGGATTATTTATTTGAAAATTTTCCTGCTTCTTGGGTAGGCCTGTTATGCTAAGAAATTTCCTCTCAGGATTGCTTTTGCTGAGTTGAGTTGTTGTGTGTTCATTTTCATTTGTGTCCAGGTAATTTTTTTATATCTTCTGTGATCTCATTGTTAACTCATTCATTGTTTAATAACATGGTATTTAGCCTTCATGTAATTGAATGTTTTACAGGTTTTTAAAATATTTTTATTGATTTCAGAGAGGCAGGGGGAGGGAGAGAGAGATAGAAACATCAATGATGAGAGAGAATCATCAATCAGCTGCCTTTCCTTCCCCCCACTGAGGTTCAAGCCCGCAACCCAAGCATGTGCGTGACAGGGAATCAAACCCTGACCTTCTGGTTCTTAGGTCAGCACTCTACCACTGAGCCACACTGGCCAGGCCAATTTTTTTTATTGTAATTGATTTCTAGTTACATGCCTTTGTCATCCAAGACGATGCTTGATATAAATTCAATCTTCTTGAATTTGTTAAACATTATTTTGCGTCTTAACATGTGATCTGTCTTTGAGAAAGTTCCATGTGCACTTGAGGAGAAGGTGTATTTGTTGCGGGCAATTTCCAGCAGGTCATAAATGCAAGAAGTTCATCAAAAGGTTGGTGAACCTTGAGGCTTCAGCAGGGCTGAAGATACATAGTATTGCCTGCTGCCAGACAACGGAGGGCATTTCCCCAAACCCGAAAATCTACATGTTATTACCTGCTGCTGGCCAAACAGCTGAACAGCTGAAGGCAGTTCCACCAACCTGATACTTTACTGCTTACCAAACTTTACCTTTGATATGTGTGTTTGCTTTGCTTTAAGGCAGTGGTCAGCAAACTCATTAGTCAACAGAGCCAAGTATCAACAGTACAACGATTGAAATTTCTTTTGAGAGCCAAATTTTTTAAACTTAAACTTCTAACACCCCTTCTTCAAAATAGACTTGCCCAGGCCGTGGTATTTTGTGGAAGAGCCACACTCAAGGGGCCAAAGAGCTGCATTTGGCTCACGAGTTTGCTGACGATGGCTTTAGGGCAAAAATGTGTGAATAAAAAGCCCTGGGTCCAGAGATTCAGGAGAACTTAGTTACTAAAGCTAAGCTCCATCTGGCTCCCCCATGTACTCCAAATTTATATTTCATGTCTAGTCTCTTTATTAATTTACTCGCAGCTCTTCTCCAGATTCCTGAACGCTTCTAGATGCAGGATAACACCCCAGCATATATTCAGCTGTTTAGGGAAGAAATGCTCTGTAAATATTAAGTAAATCCATCTGATCCAGTGTATCCTTTAGGGTCACTGTGTCCTTGTAGAAATTTTTGTCTGGAAGGTCTATCCAGGGAACTCAGTGGGATGTTGATGTACCCTACTATGACTGCATTTCTGTTGATCTCTCCCTTAAAGTCTACCAATATTTTTTGTAATATATTTAGATGCTCCTATTTTGAGTGCCTATATGTTTATAAGGGTTATTTCCTCTAGGTTGATTGACTATTTTAGTGTTATGTAGTGACCTTCTTTGCCTCTTTTACGAACTTTGCTTTGAAGTTTATTCTGTCAGATAAAAGTATTGCTACCCCATTTTGTGGATGTTGTTGTTGTTTTCATTTATATTTGCATGGAATATTTTTTTACCATTTCTTAATTTTCAGCATGTTTAATTTTTTTTCTTTATGAGGTTGGTCTCTTGTAGATAGCATATATATATATGTAGTCATGTTTTCTTATCCATCAGCTAATCTGTATCAATTTATTACAGCTAAAGTTATTATTGATAGGTACTTATATATTACCATTTTTTTTCATTGTACCTATGTCCCCGACCCCCATATGTATATTTTTCTCCTTCTCCTTCTCCTTCTCCTTCTCCTTCTCCTTCTCCTTCTCCTTCTCCTCTCCTTCTTCTTCTTCTTTCTTCTTTCTTCTTCTTCTTCTTAAAGCAAACCCTTTAACATTCCTTACAATGCTGGTTTGTTGGTAGTGAACTCCTTTCACCTTTTTATTTCACTTTCAATTTTAAATGATAACCATGCTGAATAGAGTAGTCTTGGATGCAGTTCATTGCTTTTCATTACTTTGGATACTTCATGCCAGTCCCTTCTGGCCTGAGTGTTTCTGTTGAGAAATCAGTTGAAAGCCTTATGGGAGCTTCCTTGTAGGTAGTTAGCTGTCTCTCTCTTGCTTCCTTTAAGATTGTCTCTTTGTCTTTAACCTTTGCCATTTTAATTATTATGTATCTTGTTGTGGGTCTCTTTTTGTTCATTTCTATACATCCTAAAATTGTGTGACTTTTTCTTCATCAGATTAGGAAGTTTTCTGTCATTACTTTTTCAAATGGGTTCTCTATCTCCTGTTCACTTTCTTATCCTTGTGGTAACCCTATGATGTAGATGTTTTTACATTTCACACTTTCCCAATATTCCCATAAACTATCCTCAGTTTTTAAAATTTCTTTTTTTTTTCTATTGCTGTGCTAACTGGGTATTTTATCTACTCTGTCTTCCAAATCACTGATTTAATTCTCTGCTTCATCCAACCTAAGTTTTATTCCTTCCAATATATTCTTAATGCCATTCTTAATTCTGACAGGTTATTTTTCATGGTTTATATGTCCTTTTTCATGCTGTTGTAGTTCTCAATACATTCCTTGAGCAACCTTACAAACATTACTTTGAACTCTATGTCTGATAAATTGCATACCTCCATTTTATTTACCTTTTTTTCTGAAGATTAATTCTGTTCTTGCATTTGATGCTTATCTCTTTGCTACCCTGTTTTGCTGTTCTTTATGCTTGTTTCTATATATTAGATAGAAGTGCCATGAATCCCAGTCTTCGTGAGGTTGCTTTATGTATTATCTTGTGGCACCCAGTGGTACAACCTTCTTGATCTTCTGGCCTGGGTGCTATAAGAATTTTCCTTTTGTGGTTTATGTGGGCCCTCCTGTTGAAATTTGGTCTTAATTACTGTTGGCTGATTCATGTGTAGTACTGACCCTCAGGCTGGCTGTCTGTTAGGCTCAACCCTACCATGGTATACAGATGAAGATCTAACATAACATAACAGAATAAAACAAACAAACAAAAAAAACATTAACAACAAAAAATATAAGAAAAAAATAAGGCAAGAGAAAAAATAAGAAAAAGAAAAAAGAAGAATGTAAAAATAAAAAAGAAAGAATAATAAGAAAACAAAAATGGAAACAAAAGAGTAGGAAAAATAATAAATATGGCTCTAGCTGGTTTGGATTAGTGGATAGAAGATTGGTCTATTGTCTAAATGGTCACAGGTTTAATTCTGGTCAAGGGCACATGCCTGGGCTGTGGGCTTGATCCCCAGCTGGGGGCGTGCAAGAGGCAGTTGATCAATGATTCTCTCTCATCATTGATGTTTCTATATCTCCCTCTTCCTTCATCTCTGAAATCAATAAAAATATATTTTAAAAAAGTAAACAAATATATATAAAAGCAAAAAAATAGTATAAGTAAAGGGAAAAGAAAAAATTCATATATACAAAGAATAAAGAAACATAAAGTGATATAAAAGAAAACTAAAGAGGAGACACAAAATGGTGGCCAAATAGGCAGATGTGTCCTAAGTTTTACCCTGGAGCAGATAGAAGGAGCATTTAAATCAAATAACATCCACCCAGAATTGGTGAAGTGCACACAGCTAATGAGAGAATTCACTGCTGGGAAGAGCAGAGGACTCCTGGAGAATGGTAGGATCATAGACCTAGGCTGGAGAAAGTTGCAAGACCTCTGAGACAAGAGGGTCAGAAGGAAGCCGCAGGGCACCAAGTCCACATCTCTTGGGGATAGGCATAACATCTGACTGTGGAAAGGAAGTCCACAGGGCTGCTGGTGGCAAGGGATTCTAGATCTAAGTCCACAGCCATGAGAGGCTAAGCCCAGAGGGGGTGGCCTGAAGAAATTTCCAAGCTGTATGGAGCCAAGGGGAAAGAGAAACTCGCAGTGGTGCAATTGTTTCCCCTCTTTTTGGTCTTTTCTTTTATTCACTAAACCCAGTCCATAGGACCTTTCAAATACAAACATTCATCCATGGCTGAGGTGCAGATGGAGATGTGAACTTGTGAAATCTTAGAAGAGGCTTGTGGAGAAGAGCAGTTGGGGAGAGGTCATGGGATGCTGGCATTAGGACATTCCTGACACTCTGGACCTAAGCAGCCATTTTCTCCTGAAGAGCTAGTCTCTCCCAGCAGTCTCCAGACAAACAATACAACCACATCCAGACTACACCTTGAGTGGTACAAAGGACATAAAAAATCTGAATAGCCCCTAAGAGCCCTCAGGGACTGTGTTGAAGAGAGTCCACTCAGTCCCGGAAAATGATACAACAACCACTCTAACTATAGAACTGTTAGAAACAGCCACTTGAGAGATTAAGATTTACAGGGGGCAGACAGGCTCAGTGAGCAGATTGCTGTAGCCTGCTGGCAATCATGGTGGTGTAAATAGACACAAACAGAAGAGTAGTGGATTGCTTGGAGCTTCAACACGGTGCTAACTACCTAACAGGAAACTGAGAAGTGGCAGACAGTACAGAAGAATGGGATCTTAAACCATCCCCCATGGGGCATTAAAACTCAGCTGAAACAAATGACATTTCACTTTTTTATTTTATTTATTTACTTTTTAATCTTCCATTAAAATTTTTTTCATTTTTTTTTGGGGGGGGGCATTGTTTCTTTCTTTATTTTTTTTCACATTTTTTCTTCATTCTATTTTTCTTTTTTATTATTATTTTATCTTTTTAATTTTTTATTGTTTTCTTCTTTCTTTTTTTCTTATCTACTTTCTTACTTCCTCTATACTGAACTGAGGTTCTACCCATTTTCATTAAATTCCTTAACCTTACTTTCTGTATATAATCTCTGCCTCTACAGATTCTCCCCTCACCCTCTCTTCTGTGTATTTGTTGTTTGCATTATTTGGTTTATTTGTTTGTTCTGTGGTGTTTTCTCCCCATATATATATTTTTTTCTTATTACTCCTTTTTATCCTTTTTCATTTCTCTCTTATCACTTTTTCTTTCCTTGATATCATTTTTGCTTTCTTTTCTCTCCCTTTGTTATCTTTTCTCTGCTGGTCACTTATATTGGGGTTAACTGTGTCATGAATATATTTGTGTTTTGTTCCATTAATGTCGTGTCTTGTCAAGTGGTATTTTGTGCTGTTTGGTCAACAAGGTAGAGAGTGTACCACATAACCAGACATCCTGAGAGGAGATGTCATCCACGAATGGGACAATAACACTCATGACACAAATAAACCAAGAGAAATAAAAAATACCAAGTAAGGGGCATCCCTAGATTGTCCAGCCCAAAGGCCAGAGAGATTGCACCACTGGGTCCCACAAAACATCCTATATAATAAAGAAGTAATATGCAAATTGACTGTCCCTCCAACACACAAGATGCCCACCGCCATGTAGTCAAAGATGGCCACCCCCATGTGGACACAAGATGCCTGCCACAAAAAGGCCAGGAGGGGAAGGCAGTTGTGGGTGATAGGGCCAGCAGGGGAGGGCAGTTGGGGGTGACCAGGCCTGCAGGGGAGGGTAGTTGGGGAGGATGAGGCTGGCAGGGGAGGGAAGTTTGGGGTGACCAGGCTGACAGGGGAGGGCAGTTGTGGATGACCAGGCCGGCAGGGGAAGGCAGTTAGGGGCAATCAGGCCAGCAGGGGAACAGTTAGGCATCAATCAGGCTGGCAGGGGAGTGGTTAGGGGTGATCAAACTGGCAGGCAGAAGAGGTTAGGGGCAATCAGGCAGGCAGTCAGACGAGTGGTTGGGAGTCAGCAGTCCTGGATTGTGAGAGGGATGTCCCAGTTTGGAGAGGGTGCAGGCTGGGCTGAGGGACAATGCCCCCATGCATGAATCTCATGCACTGGGCCTCTAGTCTATCATATAAGACAAAATAAAAAAAAGGGTGGCATAGCAGTTTGATCCAATACATAGAAACCATGACAAAGCAACAGTAAAATGGGAAGACAAAGAAACACCCCCCCATTCGAAAGAAAAGGAGAAATCACCAGAAAAAGAAATAAATGAAATAGAGACAAGCAATTTGTCAGAGAAAGAATTCAGAGCAATGGTTATAAGGACACTGAAAAGGATCGAAGACAAATTCAACATGTGTAAGGATCAAGAGGAAATGAAGAAGAATCGAGTAGAAATGAAGAATTACATAGTCACAATAAAGAACACAATGGCAAGTTTCAACAGTAGACTAGAAGAAGCAGAGTGCCAATCAGTGATTGAGAAGACAGGGTAGAAAAAACCACCCAAATACAGCAGCAACTGGAAAAAAACACACGTTAAAAGCAGGGGGAGAGCCTAAAGGAGCTTTGGGAGAACACAAAATAAAACAACATCTGCTTAATAGGGGTTCCAAAAGAAGAGGAAGTGGAACAAGGAATAGAAAACTTGATTGAAGAAATAATGATGGAAAACTTCCCAGATATTGGGAAGAAAAAACCCACACAAGTCCAAGAAGCGCAGAGTCCCAAACAAGATGAAACCAAAAAAAACCGACAACAAGACACATCATAATTAAATTGGCAAACATCAACGACAAAATAAGAATTTGAAAGGATGCCAGAGACAGAAAGTTAATTTACAAGGGATCTCCCATTAGACTATCAACTAATTTATCAACAGAAACACATCAGGCCAGAAGGGAGTGAAATGAAATATACAAAGTGATACAAAGCAAGAGACTGAATCCAAGGATTCTATACTCAGCAAGGCTATTCAAAATTGAAAGTGAAATTAGGAGCTTCACAAACAAAAAAAGGGATAAGGGAGTTTATTACCACTAAGCCAGTAGTGCAAGAAATGCTAAAGGGCCTGTTTTAAAAAGAAAAAATATAGAAAGGGAAGAAGGAACAGAGGCATAAAGAATAAAATTGGCAGAGAGAGATAAAATGGTGGCAGAATAGATGGACATGTCCTGAGCCTTGTCCTGGAGCAGATAGAACAAGCAACTAAATCAAATAACGTCCACCCAGAATTGACGAAGTAGACACAGCTGGTGAGACAATTCACAGCCAGGAAGGGGAGAGGACACCTAGAGAATGCCCAGGGCACTGCGACCATGCAAGCAGCAGCCCCGCAAGCAGCCCGCCCCAGGCCAAGGAGCAGCAGCCTCATGTGGCCTGCCTCCATCCAAGGAGCAAGAGCTGTGCAAGCAGCCCAACCCTCATCTAAGGAGAAGCTCACCCCCATCTGAGAAGCAGCAGCCGCGCAATCAGCCTGCCCATGTCCAAGGAGCAGCAGCCATGGGAGCAGCCTGACCCTCTCCAAGGAGGAGCAGCTGCGTGAGTAGCCTGCCCTGGTCCGAGGAACAGCAGCCGTGCGAGCAGCCCACCCCCATTCAAGGAGCAGCAGCTGCCTGAGCAGCCTGCACTAGTCCAAAGAGCAGCCGCACAAGCAGCCCACACATGTCCGAAGAGCAGCAGTCCCACACAGTCCACCCCCATCTGAAGAGCAGCAGTTGCACACAGCCCGCACCCATGCTAGGAGCAGCAGCCATGTGAGCGGCATGTACCCATCTGAGGAGCAGCAGCCCTGTAAGCAGCCTACCCCTGTCCAAGGAGCAGCAGCCCTGTAAGCAGCCTACCCCTGTCCAAGGAGCAGCAGCCACATGCAGCCCACCCCTGTCCGAGGAGCAGCAGTCTCATGAGCAGCCCACCCCTGTCCGAGGAGCAGAAGCTGTGCAAGCAGCATCCGCCCACCAGCCAGAGGAACCATGACTGCTGCAAAGAGCACACACCAGAGAAGCTGCTGGAAACTGAGGAGCAGCCACTGCTGCAACCGCTGGAGGAGCAGGTGCCGCCCAAGGAGCCACTGACAACCAAGGAGCAGCCCCTGCATGACTCGACACCTAGATTCTTCAGTGAGAGCAAAAATGGGTAGACAAAGAAACCCTCAAAGGAAAGAAAAGCAGGAATCCAGAAAAGCAGCTAAGTGAATGGAGGCATGCAATATGTCAGAAAAAAAATTCAGAATAAGGGTCATACAGTTCATAAACCAATGGATGAAATAATCAACAATATATGTAAGAATCAGGAAGAAACAAAGAGTGATATAGCTGCAATAAAAGCACTATGGAAAAATTCAAAAGTAGACTAGGAGAAGCAGAGGGCCAAATTAGTGAAATAGAAGACAGGGAGGCAAAACACACCCAAACTGAACTGCAATTGGAGAAAAAAAAATTAAGACATGAGGAGACTTGAAGGGAGCTTTGGAACAACATGAAAAGAAGCTGCATATGATTAATAGGGGTGCCAGAATGACCGGAAGAGGAACACGGGTTAGAAAACCTATTTGAAGAAATAATATCAGAAAACTTCCCTGATGTGAGGAAGAAAAAAGTCACACAAGCACCGAGAGTCCCAAATAAGATGAACCCAAAATGACCCACACTAAGACACGTCATAATTATGATGGCAAAAGTTCAGGACAAAGAGAGAAATTTAAAGACTGCAAGAGAGAGACAGGAAGTTACATACAAGGGATCTCCCATTAGATTATCAAATGATTTCTCAACAGAAACACATCAGTCCAGAAAAGAATGAAAGGAAATTTACAAATTGAGGCAAAACAAGGGACTGAATCCAAGAATACTCTCTCCAGCTAGGTTATCAGTCAAAATTGAAGGGGAAATAAGGAGCTTCACAGACAAAAAAAGACTAAGGGAGTTTAAAACTACCAAGCCAGCAATGAAAGAAATGCTAAAGGGACTGGTGTAAAAAGAAGAAATGAATAGGCAAAATGGAACACAGGCACAAAAATAAAATGGCTACAAAAAAGTACCTATCAATAATAACTTTAAACATAAATGGACTAAAGGCTCCAATCAAAAGACATTGAGTGGCTGAATGGATAAAGAAAAACTCGTGGTAGAGATCGACAACAATAGGATCATATTAGAGGATATTAATACACCACTGTCATCACTGGATAAATCATTTAGACAAAAAAATCAGCAAAGAAACAGAAATCCTAAATGACTCACTAGATTAGATAGACTTAATTTAAATCTTCAGAACATTTCACCCCAAAGCCACAGAATATACATTATTCTCAATTACATATGAGACATTTTTACAGATAGACCACATATTGGGTCACAAGCAAAGTCTCTCCAAATTCAATAAGATTGACATCATATCAAGCATCTTCTAAGACCACAATGACATAACATTAGAAATAAAAAACAATAAAAAATTTAAACACTTGAAAGCTGAATAGCATGCTATTAAACAATGATTGGGTTACCAAAGAGATCAAAGAAGAAATTAAAAATATACTGAAAACGAATGACAATGAAAATACAACAATCCCAAATCTATGGGACACAATGAAAGCAGTCCTGACAGGGAAGTTTATAGCTCCACAGGCCTACTTCAAAAAACAAGAAAATATGGTAGTAAATTATCTAACTCTACAACATAAAGAATTAGAAAAAGAGCAACAAGAAAACCTATAGTGAGCAGAAGAAAGGAGATAATAAACATCAGAGCAGAAATAAATGACATAGAGATCAAAAAACAATACAAAAGATCAATGAAACCAAGAGCTGGTTCTTTGAAAGGATAAATAAGATTGGTGGATATCTAACCAGGCTCACCAAGAAGCAGAGAGAGAGGACCCAAATGAACAAAATCTAAATTAAGAGGCAAAATAACAACAGACCTAACAGAAATAAAAAGGATAGTTAAAAAATACTATGAACAACTCTACTCCAACAAACTAGACAACCTGGAGGAAACGGACATATTCCTAGAAAAAGACAACCTTCCAAAACTCAATCAGGAAGATTCTAAAAATCTCAGTAGCCCAATAACTATGGAAGAAATTGAAGCAGTCATCAAAAAGCTCCCAGCAAACAAAAGCCCAGGGCCAGTCGGCTTCACAGGGGAGTTATACCAAACATTCAAGGAAGAACTAAAACGTATCCTCCTCAGACTATTCCAAAAAATTCAAGAGGAAGGAACACTTCCAAGCTCATTCTATGAAGCCAGCATCAGCCTAATGCCAAAACCAGATAAAGACAACACAATGAAAGAGAATTACAGGCCAATATCCCTCTTGAACATAGATGCCAAAATTCTCAACAAAATTCTAGCAAATTGGATCCAGCAGTACATCAGAAAGATCATACACCATGACCAAGTAGGATTTATCCCTGGGATGCAAGGATGGTACAATATCCACAAATCAATAAACGTGATACATCACATAAACAAATTGAGAGATAAAATTCACATAGTCGTATCAATTGATGCAGAAAAAGCATGTGACAAAATCCAACACCATTTCTTGATAAAACTTCTTAGCAAGGTTGGAATAGAAGGAACATGCCTCAACATAATAAAAGCCATATATACAAACCTACAGCCAACATCATACTCAATGGGCAAAAACTAAAACCATTTCCTCTAAGAACAGGAATAAGACAGGGATGCCCACTTTCACCACTCCTGTTAAACATAGTACTGACAGTACTAGCCATTGCAACCAGATAAGAAGAAGAAGTAAAAGGCATCTAAATTGGAAAAGAAGAACTAGAACTGTCATTATTCGCAGATGACATGATATTGTACATAGAAGACCCTAAAGACTCCATCAAAAATTATTATACTTAATAAATGAGTTTGGCGATGTAGCAGGATACAAAATTAATGCCAAAAAATATATGGCATTTCTATACACTAATAGTGAACTTACAGAAAGAGAGACTAAAAAAACAATCCCATTCACCATCGTATCAAAAAATTAGTATACTGAGCAATAAACTTAACTAAGGTAGTAAAAGACCTGTACGTGGAATACAACAGGACACTACAAAAAGAGATACAGGAAGACATAAATAGATGTAAGAACATACCATGTTCATGGATTAGTAGAATCAACATCATTAAAATGTCCATACTACCCAAAGCAATCTATAGATTCAATGCAATCTGCATTAAAATACCAACAGCATATTTCACAGACCTAGAACGAGTTCTCCAAAAATTCATCAGGAATAAAAAAAAACAACCCTGAATAGCTGCAGCAATCCTGAGAAATAAGAACAAAGTAGGTGGAATCTCAATACCAGATATCAATCTGTATTACAAAGCCACTATTTTGAAAACTAACTGGTAGTGGTACAAGAACAGACATATAGATAAATGGAACAGAACAGAGAACCCAGAAATTGACCCAAACCACTATGCTCAATTAATATTTAAAAAAGGAGACAAGAACATACAATGGAGTCAAGACTGTCTCTTCAATAAATTGTGCTGGGAAAATTGGACAGATACATGCAGAAAAATGAAACTAGACCACCAACTTACATCATACACAAAAATAAACTCAAAATGGATAAAGGTCTTAAACATAAGATGGGAAAGCATAAAAATACAAGAGGAATCCAGAGGCAGCAAAATCTCAGACCTATGCCGAAGAAATTTCTTCAATGATACAGCTCCTAGGGCAATGGAAACTAAAGAGAAAATAAACAAATGGGACTACATCAAAGTAAAAAGGTTTTGTACAGCAAAAGAAACGATTAACAAAACAACAAGAAAGCCCACTACATGGGAGAACATATTTGCCAATGTTATCACCAATAAGGGTTTAATCTCCAACATTTATAGGGAACTCATACAACTTAACAAAAGAAAGATAAACAATCCAATCAAATAGTGGGCAACTTTTCGAAAGAAGACATAAGGAAGGCCCAGAGACATATGAAAACATGCTCAAAGTCACTAATCATCTGAGAGATGCAAATCAAAACGACAATGCAGTACCATCTCTCACTTGTCAGAATGGCTGTGATCAACAAATCAACAAACGACAAGTGCTGGCAAGGATGCAGAGAAAAAGGAACCCTTGTGCATTGCTGGTGGGAATTCTTCCTGGTGCAGCCACTGTGGAGAACAGTATGGAGTTTCCTCAAAACACTAAAAATGAAACTCCCATTTGACCCAGTGATCCCACTTCTAGGAATATATCCCAAGAAACTAGAAATACCAATCGGAAAGGATATATGCACCCTTATGATCATAGTGGCACAATTTACCATAGCTAAGATTTGAAAACGGCCTAATTGCCCATCAGCAGATGAGTGGATTAAAAAACTGTGGTACATCTACACAATGGAATACTACACTGCGGTAAAAAAAAAAAAAGGAATTCTTACCATTTGCAACAGCCTGGATGGTACTGGAGAGCATTATGCAAACCAAAATAAGCAGGTCAGAGAAAGATAAATATCACATGATCTCACTCATTTATGGAATATAATGAACAACATAAACTGATGAACAAAAACAGATCCAGAGACAGAGAAGCATCGATCAGACTGTCAAACCTCAGAGGGAAGATAAAGGAGGGTGGGGTAAGGAGGAGAGATCAACCAAAGGACTTGAACGCATGCATGTAAGCCTAACCAATGGACACAAGCAACTGGCCATTGAGTCCATGAGTGGGGGTCGGGGGCAATGGGGCAATAAGGACACATATGTAATACTTTAATCAATAAAGAAAAAACATTATAAAAATAATGAAATGGCAACAAACAAGTACCTATCCTATATAATAAAAGCCTAATATGCAAATTTCCCCCTCAGGTGGTCATTTGACCGATAGTTCGACTGGTCACTATGATGTGTGCTGACCACCAGGGGGCTGCATGGATCATGGTTGGCATCAGAGACACTGTGCTAGCAGCAGGCGAAAGTGGAGGCGCTACCACCCCCAATGGGCCCTGATGAGAGAGGGACCATGGCAGGGTGGTGGAGCCAATGAGCAGGGAGTGCCAGGCCAAGGCAGGTGCAAGTGGGGTCCCGATCACCTCACCAATCACCCTGCAGACAGCTACCAGTGGCGGCGGCGGCAGCAGGGGTCAGGGCTGATGCCCAGATCCCAGTTTCTGAGGGAGCCAGGCAGGGTGCCTGGCCCCAACTGATCACCCCACAGTTGGGATGGTAGGGCAAGTGAAGGGGCCGCAACAGGTTAAGGTGGGGTGCCAGGCAGGGCTGCAAGGCTGGGGGCACAAGCTGGGGCACAATCTCTGCAGGCCACCCCAAGGGACCCCACCTATGCACGAATTCATGCACCTGGCCTCTAGTCAATAATAACCTTAAATGTAAAAAGATAAAATGCTCCGATAAAAAGATATAGGGTAGCTGAATGGATAAGAAAACATAACCCATATACCTGCTGTCTACAAGAGACCCACCTCAGAACAAAGGAGTCACACAGACTGATAGTGAAGGAATGGAAAAATATTTTTCAGGCAAATGGAATTGGAAAAAAAAAAAAAAGCTGGTGTAGCAATATTTATATCTGACAAAATGGACCTCAAAGTGAAGGCCACAACAAGAAATAAGGAGGATCAATCCATAATGTTAAATGGAGCAATTTAACAGGAAGACATAACTCTGGTAAAGATGTATGCATCCAATACAGGAGCACCCAAATACATAAAAAAAAAAAAAAAAAAAAACTTCTGGAAAATATCAAGGCAGAGATCAACAGCAATACAATCACAGTTCAGGACTTTAATACCCCATTGACACCACTGGATAAATTCTCTAAACCAAAAATCAGCAAATAAGCAGCAATCCTAAATGACTCACTAGATCAAATGGACTTAATTGACATCTTCAGAACATTTCATCCCAAAGCTTTCAACCCAAGTGCACATAAGACATTTACAAAGATAGACCACATATTAGGACACAGGCAGAGTCTCTTCAAATTCAAGAAGACTGAAATCATATCAAGCATCTTCTCAGACCACAATGCCATAATATTAGAAATCAACTACAATGGAAACAATAAAAAAATTCAAACACTTGGAGGCTAAATAGCATGCTATTAAACAATAATTGGATCACCAAAGAGATCAAAAAAGAAATAAAAAGTATGCTGGAAACAAATGTCAATAAAAACACAACAATCCAAAATCTATGGAGCACAGTGAAAGCACTCCTGAGAGGCAATTTCATACCTCTACAGGCCAACCTCCAAAAACAAGAAAAACTGGAAAGAAATTATCTATCCTTGAAACTTAAAGAATTAGAAAAAGAGCAACAAGAAAAGCCCAGAGTAACCAGAAGGAAGGAAATAATAAAGAGCAGAGCAGAAATGAATGACACAGAGACAAAAAAAAAAACACAATACAAAAGATCAATGAAACCAACAGCTGGTCCTTTGAGGGGATAAAAAAGATTAATGAGCCTCTAGCCAGGCTCACCAAGAAGCAAAGAGAGAGGACCCAAATAAACAAAATCAGAAATGAAAGAGGTGAAGTAATAACCGACCCCACAGACATACAAATGATTGTAAAAAAAAAAAAAAATACTACAAACTACTCCAACACAGTGGAGAACCTTGACGAAATGGACATATTCCTGGAATAATACAAGCTTCCAAAACTCAATTTGGAATAATAATAATAATAATAATAATAATAATAAAAAACAGAATAGGCCAATAACTACTGATGAAATTGAAGCAGTAATAAAAAAAACTTCCAGCAAACAAAAGCCTTGGAGTGGACAACTTCACAAGGAAGTTTTACCAAACATTCAAAGAAGAACTAAAACCTGTACTTCAAAGGATAAACAAGATTGAGGAACCTCTAGCAAGGCTACCAAGAAACAAGGAGAGAGGACCCAAATAAACAAAATCAGAAATGAAAGAGGTGAAGTAACAACCGACCTGAAAGAAATACAAAAGATTATGAAAAAATACTGCGAACAACTCTATTCCAACAAACTGGACAACCTAGACAAAATGAACATATCCCTAGAAAAACACAAGCTCCCGAAACTTTATCAGGAGTAAAAAAAAAAAAAAAAAAAAAAAAAAAAAACTTGAATAGGCCAATAAATACCAAAGAAATTGAAGCAGTAATCAAAAATCTTCCAACAAACAAAAGACCTGGTCTGGATGGCTTTACAGGAGAGTTCTACCAAGCATTCAAAGAAGAACTAAAACCTATTCTCCTCAGACTATTCAAAAAAATTCAAGAGGAAGGAACACTTCCAAGCTCTTTCTATGAAGCCACCATTACCCTAATTCCAAAACCAGATAAAGACACAACAAAGAAAGAAATACAGGCCAATATCCTTGATAAACATATATGGTAAAATCCTCAACAAAATTCTAGCAAATCAGATCCAACATTACATTAGAAAGATCATACACCATGACCAAGTGGGATTTATTCTGGGGGTGCAAGGATGGTACAATATCCCCAAAATAAATAAACGTGATACATCACATAAAAAAATTGAGAGACAAAAATCATAGAATCATATCAACTGATTCAGAAAAAGCATTTGACAAAATCCAACACCCTTTCTTGATAAAAACTCTCAGAAAAGTTGGAATTGAGGGATCATACCTCAACATAATAAAAGCCTTATGTGACAAACCTACAACCAACATCATACTCAATGGGCAAAAACTAAATTCTTTTCCCCTAAGAACAGGAACAAAACAGGGATGCCCACTTTCACCACTGTGTACAATATAGTACTGTAAGTGTTAGCCATAGCAATCAGACAAGAAGAAGAAATAAAAGGCATCTAAATTGGAAAAGAAGTAAAACAGTCATTATTCCCAGATGACATGCTACTGTACATAAAAAACCCCAAACACTCTATCAAAAAACTACTAGACATAATAAATGAATTCACCAATGTACCAGAATACAAAATTAACACCCAGAAATCTATGGCTTTTTTATACACCAATAATGAAGTCACAGAAAGAGAAACTGAAAAAGACAATCCCATTCACCATTGCACCAAAAAAATTAAGATACTTAGGAATAAACTTAACTAAGGAGGTAAAATACCTGTACTTGGCAAACTACAAGATGTTGAAAAAAGAAATAGAGGAAGACATAAACAAATGGAAGAATGAACCATGTTCATGGATTGGTAGAATCAATATCATTAAATTGTCCATACTACCCAAAGCAATTTATACATTCAATGTAATTGCCATTAAAGTTACCAATGCCATAATACACAGACCTAGAATAAACTCTTCAAAAATTCATGTGGAATAAAAAAGACCCCGAATAGCCACAGCAATTCTGAGAAAGAAGACCAAATTTGGAGGGATCACAATACCAGATATCAAGCGGTATTACAAAGTCACGGTTCTCAAAACTGCCTGGTACTGACACAAGAATAGACATATTGACCACTGGAACAGAACACAGAACCCAGAAATCAACCCAAGCCATTATTCTTAATTAATATTTGACAAAGGAGGCAAGAGCATACAATGGAGTCAGCACAGTCTCTTCAATAAATTGTGGTGGTAAAATTGGACAGATACAAGTAAAAACAACAACAAAAAAAAAGAAATGAAATTAGATCACCAACTTACACCATACACAAAAACAAACTCAAAATGGTTAAAGGACTTAAATGTAAGATGGGAAACCATAAAAATCTTAGAAGACTCCATAGGCAGCAAAATATCAGACATTTGTCATAGCAATTTCTTTACCAAAACAGCTCCTAGGGCATTGGAAACTAAGGAGAAAATAAACAAATGGGACTACATAAAAATAAAAAGCTTCTGCACAGCAAAGAAACCATCAACAAAACAACAAGAACGCCCACTGCATGGGAGAACATATTTGCCAATGTTATCTCCGATAAGGGTTTAATCCCTAAAATTTATGGGGAACTTCTACAACTTAACAAAAGGAAGATAAACAATCCAATAAAAAAATGGGCAAAGTGCCTAAATAGACACTTTTTGAAAGGGGACATAAAGAAGGCCAAGAGAGATATGAAAACATGCTCAAAATCACTAATCATCCTGGAGATGCAAATTAAAATGACAATGAGATACCACCTCACACCTGTCAGAATGGCTATCATCAACAAATCAACAAACGACAAGTACAAGGAACCCTCTTGCACTGCTGGTGGGAATGCAGACTGGTGCAGCCACTGTGGAGAACAGTATGGTGTTTCCTCAAAAAATTAAAAATAAACTTCCATTTGACCCAGTAATCCCACTTCTAGGAATTTATCCCAAGAAACCAGAAACACCAACTGGAAGGGATAAATGCACCCCTATATTCACAGCAGCACAATTTACAATAGCTAAGATTTGGAAACAGCCTAATTGCCCATCAGAAGATCAGTGGATTAGAAAACTGTGGTACATCTACACTGTGGAATAGTACGCTGCGGTAAAAAAGAAAGAATTCTTACCATTTGCAACAGCAGGAATGGAACTGGAAAGCATTATGCTAAGTGAAATAAGCTAGTCAGAAAAAGATAAATATCACATTATCTCACTCATTTTTGGAATGCAATGAACACCATAAACTTATGAACATAAATAGCACCAAAGAAATAGAAGCATCAAACAGACTGTTCAACCTATGAGGGAAGGTGGGTGTGGCGAGGTAGGGGATCAACCAAAGGACTTATGCATGCATATGAGCATAACCAATGGACACAGATATTAGGGGTGTGTGGCTATGTGTTGGGAGATGGGAGCAGTTGGGGAGAGGTCAATGGGGGGGGGGGTTTGGGGAAGGAGACTCATGTAATACTTTAAAGAATAAAGAATTTAAACTAAAAAAGAAAGGGGGAAAAATAACAAAGGTGGAGTTCACCTCAGCATACTTATTGCCTGATGCGATCTCCCTTTGGATTTTCTGTTTGTGAAGCTTGTTGTATCCTTCACTGATGTTGTCTGAAGTTGGTCACTTGGTAGAAATTCTGGTGTAAGCCAATGGCTGATGTTGTCTATGCCTGGCCCTTGGCAACCTCTTTGAAGCTACAAGGGATACATGATTTGTGGCTTTCCCTGCTGGGCTTTGCTGTGCATAGGAATGCTGTTTGATAGCATTTAATATAGAAGAGAACTTCTTTCAATATTATAGTCAATTTTTTAAAACCTGCTGCTGTTTATCAACTAAGTTTATGTGATATTCTAAGTCCTTCATTGTCATTTCAATAGTGCTTTTCACCAGAAGTAGATTACATCTCAAGAAATCACTTTAATTTCTCATTCATAAGAATCACTCCTTAGCCATTAAAGTTTTATTGTGAAATTGCAGCAATTTTCCAGTTGCTGCTCTTCTTGGGTTTTTTTTCTACCTTTTCTTCTTAGTCACTGATGGGATCCTCAGCTTCCAGTCTACTGTTAAACTTTCCATTGTGTTCTTTATTTCCACTATGTCATCCTTTATTTCCCCTTGATTCTTCTTCATTTCCTTTGATTCTTACACATGTTGTTGAATTTGTAAAATTCCATCCTTAAAACCATTTCTCTGAATTCATTCTCTGAAAAATTGTTTGCCTCCATTTAATTTATTTCCTTTTCTGGTGATTCCTCCGTTTCTTTTGTATGTGGGTTTTCTTTGTCTCCCCATTTTTGCTGTATCTTTTATAGTGTTTCTATGTATTAAATAAAACTGCTATGCCTTGCCAATTTTTTTAGTAAGTCTTATATAGTAGACTAGAGGCCCGGTGCATGAAATTCGTGCACAGGGGTGTGTGTCCCTCAGCCCAGCCTGCACTTTCTCCAATATGGGACCCCTCTCACAATCTAGGACTGCTGGCTCCCAACTGCTCGCCTGCCTGCCTTCCTGATTGCCCCTAACCACTTTTGCCTGCCAGCCTGATCACCCCCTAACCAATCCCCTGCCAGCCTGATTGATGCCTAACTGCTCCCCTGCCAGCCTGTTTGCCCCTAACTGCCCTCCCCTGCAGGCCTGGTCCCCCCTAACTGCTCCCCCCTGCAGGCCTGGGTCCCTCCCCAACTTCCCTTCCCTGTAAGCCCAGTCACCCCCAACTTCCCTCCTCTGCTGGCCTGGTCAAACTTAACTGCCCTCCCATGCTGGCCTGATCACCCACAACTGCCCTCTCTTGCAGGCCTGATCCCTCCCAACTGCCCTCCCCTGCTGGCCATCTTGTGGTGGCCACCTTGTGTCCACATGTTGGCAGCCATCTTTGATCACATGGGGGCAGCCATCTTGTGTGTTGGCGTGATGGTCAATTTGCATATTACTCTTGTATTAGATAGGATAGAGGCCTGGTGCATGGGTGGGGGCCAGCTGGTTTGCCCTGAAGGGTGTCCCGGATCAGGCTAGGGGTTCCCTTGGGGCGTGGGGAAGACTGGGAGAGGGTCCTGTGGTGGTTTGCAGGCCGGCCACATCCCCCGGTGACCCAAGCAAAGGCCCTGGTATCTGGGATTTATTTATCTTCTATAATTGAAACTTTATAGCCTTGAGTGGAGCCAAGCCTTCTGCCTGCTCCGTGGCTGCACCCATTTTCGTTGGGATTTATGTATCTTCTATAATTGAAACTTTGTAGCCTTGAGTGGAGGCCTGGGCCAGCCAGGGTGTGCAGAAAGCTTGGCTTCCTCCATTGCCTGGGAAACGCAAGCCTCCTGCTCGCTCTGTGGCTGCAGCCATCTTGGTTGGGTTAATTTGCATACTTGTTCCTGATTGGCTGGTGGGCATGGCTTGTGGGTGTAGCAGAGTGACAGTTAATTTGCATATTACTCTTTTATTAGCTAGGATGTTTTCTCAGGTCTTCTAGGCTGAATAATCTAGGGATGCCCCCTATTTGGGATATTTGAGTTCTCTTGGTATAGTTGGATCTTGAGTGTTATTGTCCCTTCATTGATGGAGTCTCCTTTCAGAATGTCTGATTATGTGGCTCATTCTCTAGCACGTTGACCGAACAGCACAAAATACTTCTTGACAAGATACAACACTAAGGGAACAAAACACAAATGTAATCTAATCACTGATAACCCCAATAAAAGTGACCACCAGAGTAAAGAGGATTAGTAGAGAGAAATGAGGGCAGAAATTATATTGGGAAAAGGTAAGAGAGTAAAGAAAAAGTACATATATATACTGAGTGGCCAGATTATTATGATCTCTGAATGCATAATAATCTGGCCACTCAGTGTGTGTGTGTGTGTATATATATATGTGTATATATATATGTGTATATATATATATATATGTGTGTATATATATATATATATATATATATATATATATATATATATATATATATATATATATATATATACACACACACATTAGAGGCCCAGTGCATGAATTTGTGTATGGGTGGGGTCCTGCCAGCCTAGCCAGGGGGAGGGGACATGGGGGGTTGGCTGGCCTGCCTGCTGGTTGAACTTCTGGTCGAGGGGACAATTTGCATATAGAATATAATAAAACACCACAAAACAAACAAATAAACCTAGCAATGAAAACAACAAACACCCAGAAAAAAAGGGGGATAGAATCTGTAGAGGCATAGCTTATATACAGAAAGTAAGGTTAAGGAATTTAATGAATTGGGGAAGGACCATGGTTCAGTATAGAGTAAGTAGAAAGCTGTAGGAAGCGGTTATAGGGTTAAGCCTCGGACTGACCTGTGGCAGGATCACAAACAAGTTCGTTTGGAGGGCAGACCCCTCCCAGCATAATTAAGCCTGATCCTGTAACTGATCCCTAGATCTTTCCTGGGTAGCTAGTGGGCTGTGGGAGGGGCAGCAAGTGCTGCCAAAACAAGTGAAACTTACAAGAACATTGTTAATTGCCTTGTTTGTCCCTGATTATAAATAAAGCCTCAGCTTTGCAGTCTGGATCTGTTCTGTGGCCTCAGCCAGGCACAGAAAGATCCACCCAGCCCCAGCTTTCAAATCTATCTCTGTGTCTCCTCTCTTTATTTCTAATATTTCTCAATCCCTGCCCGCCTCCACTTAGAACCAGTTCGTTCATCTCTCTTTCTGCGCGGGACGCGGAAAAGGGAGATCCCCGCCATGTTTGGCCCCCGCCGCTTCAGGCCCCTGCAGAAAGCAAATAAGTGGATAAGAAATAAAGTAAAGTATATATATAACAAAAATATATTTTTTAAATTTATATATGTACTTATTCATTTATTTTTGGAAAAGGAGCATAGAGGAAAGAGCAGATGGGCTTGAGTTTAGTGTGTGAAACTAAATAACAATTAGGAGAAAAAAAGGTAAGAGAGGAGTGGAAAAGAAAAAGCATAAAAAAATTAACTAGTGAAGAAAAAGAAAAGAAAAGTGTGCATGGACTTGGAGCAGGGGCGAGGAAATTAGATATATGAGTAAGCCAACAGAGACTACAATAATAATAACATGTCAATCATGCAGATAAAGAAGACCAATTTTGCCTTAACTGGTTTGGCTCAGTGGCTAGAGTGTCGGCCTGCAGACTGAAGGGTCCCAGGTTTGATTCCGGTCAAGGGCATGTACCTTGGTTGTGGGCACATCCCCAGTGGGGGGTGTGCAGGAGGCAGCTGATCGATGTTTCTCTCTTATTGATGTTTCTAACTCTCTATTCCTTTTCCTTCCTCTCTGTAAAAATTAAATAAAATATATATTTTTAAAAAGAACAATTTTTAACAAGGGGTAAAAAGAAAGGAAAGAGAAAAACTACAGCAGAGACAGGAGAAGAGAAAACAGGATGAAAAAGGAAGTGAGGAAGAAAAGGGTGGAAAAAAGAAAAAATAAGATAAAATAAAATAATAATAATAATAATAATAATAATAATAATAATAGAATGAAGAAAAAATAATACAAAAAATTAATAAAAAATTAATAAAAAATAAAAAAGTGAAGTGTCACTCGCTTCAGCTGAGTTTTAATGTCTCTTGGGGGCTGGTTTAAGTCCCCACTCTTCTGTTCTGTCTGCCACTTATCGGTTTCCTGTTAGGTAGTCAGCACCATGTTGAAGTTCCAAGTGATCCACCATTTCTCTGTTTCAGTCTCCACAACCTTGGCTGCAAGCAGACCAGACCAATCTGCCCACTTTGCCTGTCTGCCCACTGTCAATCTTAATCACTCAAGCATCTGTTTCTGACTGGGCTTTTTATGGGGGTGTTGCTGCATCACATTCCGGGACTGAATGGCCACTTTTCAACCCAGTCCCTGGGGGCTCTTTAGGGCTATCCAGAGTCTAACTGTAGTCTGGGTGTGGCCATATTAGCTGCCCTGAGGTTGCTGGGAGTGACTGCCTGTTCAGGAGAAAAAATAGCAGCTTAGGTCCAGAGGGTGCTGGATTCTTTTTTTTTTTCCAATTTTTTTTTATCTTATTGATTAAGGTATTACATGTGCACATATCTTCCCATTGCCCCCCCCCACCCCATTCCCATACATGCCCTCACCCCCAGTGTATTGCGTCCATTGATTATGCTTATATGCATGCATACAAGTCCTTTGGTTGATCTCTTATCTCCCCCCCCTCTTCCCCAACATTCCCTCTGTAATTTGACAGTCTGTTTGATGCTTTACTGCCTCTGTATCTATCTTTTTGTTCATCAGGTTATAATGTTCTTTATTATCTGTAAATGAGTGAGATCATGTGGTATTTTTCTTTCATTGACTGGCTTATTTCACTTAGCATAATGCTCTCCAGTTCCATCCATGCTGCTGCAAATGGTAAGAATTCCTTCTTTTTTAGCAGCGTAGTATTCCATTATGTAGATGTACCATAGTTTTCTGATCCAGTCATCTGCTGATGGGCACTTAGGCTGTTTCCAAATCTTAGCTATTGTAAATTGTGCTGCTAATGAACATAGGGGTGCATATATCCTTTCCGATTGGTGTTTCTAGTTTCTTGGGATATATTCCTAGAAGTGGGATTACTGGGTCAAATGGGAATTCCATTTTTAGTTTTTTGAGGAAACTCCCTACTGTTCTCCACAGTGGCTGCACCAGTCTGCATTCCCACCAGTAGTGCACTAGGGTTCCTTTTTCTCCGCATCCTCGTCAGCACGTGTCTTTGTAGATTTGTTGATGACAGCCATTCTGATAGGTGTGAAATGGTACCGCACTGTCTTTTTGATTTGCATCTCTCAGATGATTAGTGACTTTGAGCATGTTTTCATATCTCTTGGCCTTCCTTCTGTCTTGTTTCGAAAAGTATCTATTTAGGTCTGTTGCCCATTTTTTGATTGGATTATTTATCTTCCTTTTATTAAGTTGTAAGAGTTCCCTGTAAATGTTGGAGATTAAACCTTTATCAGTGATAATTTGCAAATATGTTCTCCCATACAGTGAGCTTTCTTGTTGTTTTCTTGATGGTGTCTTTTGCTGTGAAAAGGCTTTTTATTTTGATTTAGTCCCATTTGTTTATTTTCTTTTTAGTTTCCATTGCCCTAGGAGCAGTATCGGTGAAGAAATTGCTTCGGCATATGTCAGAGATTTCGCTGCCTGTAGATTTCTCCAGTATTTTTATGGTTTCCTATCTTATGTTTAAGTCCTTTATCCATTTTGAGTTTATTTTTGTGTATGGTGTAAGTTGGTGGTCTAGTTTCATTTTTTTGCATGTATCTGTCCAATTTTCCCAAAACCATTTATTGAAGAGACTGTCTTGACTCCATTGTATATTCATGCCTCCTTTGTCAAATATTAATTGAGCATAGTGGTTTGGGTCGATATCTGGGTTCTCTATTCTGTTCCATTGGTCTATATGCCTGTTTTTGTGCCAGTACCAAGCTGTTTTGAGAACAGTGGCTTTGTAATACAGCTTGAAATCTGGTATTGAGATCCCACCTTCTTTGTTCTTCTTTCTCAGGATGGCTGTGGCTATTCAGGGTCTTTTTTTATTCCAGATGAATTTTTGGAGTGTTCTTTCTAGGTCTGTGAAATATGCCATTGGTATTTTAATGGGGAGTGCATTGAATCTATAGAATGCTTTGGGTAGTATGGACATTTTAATAATGTTGATTCTACTAATCTATGAACACATCATGCTCTTCCATCTGTTTATGTGTTCCTCTATCTCCTTATTTAATGTCCTGTAGTTTTCTGAGTTGAGGTCATTTACCTCCTTAGTTAAGTTTATTCCTAGGTATCTTAATTTTTTTAGTGGGATGGCAAATAGGATTGTTTTCTTAGTCTCTCTTTCTGTAAGTTCACTATTGGTGTATAGAAATGCCATAGATTTCTTGGCATTAATATTGTATCCTGCTACATTGCCAAATTCATTTATTAAGTCTAATAATTTTTTGATGGAGTCTTTAGGGTTTTCTATGTACAGTATCATGTCATCTGTGAATAATGACAATTTTACTTCTTTTCCAATTTGGATGCCCTTTATTTCTTCTTCTTGTCTGATTGCTGTGGCTAGCACTTCCATTACTCTGTTGAACAGGAGTGGTGAAAGCGGGCATCCCTGTCTTGTTCTTGTTCTTTGGGGAAATGGCTTTAGGTTTTGCCCATTGAGTATGATGTTGGCTGTGGATTTGTCATACATGGCTTTTATTATGTTGAGGTATGATCCTTCTATTCCCACCTTGCTGAGAGTTTTTATCAAAATTGGGTGTTGGATTTTGTCAAATGCTTTTTCTGCATCAATTGATATGACTATGTGATTTTTATCTCTCAATTTGTTTACGTGATGTATCATGTTTATTGATTTGCGGATATTGTACCATCCTTGCATACCTGGGAAAAATCCTACTTGGTCATGGTGTATGATCATTCTGATGTACTGCTGGATCCAATTTGCTAGAATTTTGTTGAGGATTTTGGCATCTAGGTTCAGGAGGGATATTGGCCTATAATTCTCTTTGATTGTGTTGTCTTTATCTGGTTTTGGCATTAGGGTGATGCTGGCTTCATAGAATGAGCTTGGAAGTGTTCCTTCCTCTTGAATTTTTTGGAATAGTCTGAGGAGGATAGGTTTTAGTTCTTCCTTGAATGTTTGGTATAACTCTCCTGTGAAGCTGTCTGGCCCCGGGCTTTTGTTTGCTGGGAGCTTTTTGATGACTGCTTCAATTTCTTCCATAGTTATTGGGCTACTGAGATTTTTAGAATCTTCCTGATTGAGTTTTGGAAGGTTGTATTTTTCTAGGAATATGTCCATTTCCTCCAGGTTGTCCAGTTTGTTGGAATGGAGTTATTCATAGTATTTTTTTTAACAATCCTTTTTATTTCTGTGGGGTCTGTTGTTTTTTCTCCTCTTTCATTTCTGATTTTGTTTATTTGGGTCCTCTCTCTTTGCTTCTTGGTGAGACTGGCTGTCTTGCTCCCATCCACAGCTGCTCCCAAGACTTCTCAAATCTATACCTCCACCTCACCACAGCCTCGGGTGAGTGTCTGTAATTGAAAGGTCCTATGAACTGTGTTTAGCAAATAAAAGCAAATACAAAACTGAGGCAAACAACCACGTGACTGTGAGTTTCCCTCTCCCCTGACACCACGTGGCTCGGACAGCTCTTCAGACCACCCTTCTGTGTGAAGCCTCTCACAGCTGTAGACTTTGATCTAGACTACTCAGCTGCCAGCATCCCTCTGGACTTCCTTTCTATAGTCAGTTTTTATGCCTGACCACAAGGGATGCAGCCTTGGTGCTGTTAAACTGCTTTCTGACCCTCTCGGCCTGGTGGTCTCACATCTCTCTCTAGCCCAGATCCCTGATCCTACTGTTCTTCAAGCATCCTCTGCCCTTTCTGGCTGTGAATTGTCTCACCAGCTGTGCCTAACTTACTAACTTTGGGTGGATGTATTTGATTTAGTTGCTCCCTCTATCTGCTCTGGGACAAGGCACGGAACACATCTGCTCATTCAGATTCCATTTTTTTCTGTCCTCTTTCTTTTTAATTTTTTTTTTTCTTTTTGGTTCTCTGGTTGAGTTATTTTTTTCTACCCTATCTTCTAATTAACTGCTCTGATCCTCAGCTTCTCCTTATAGGTTGCGTATTCCCTCCAATGAGTTCTTTATTGGTTCTATGTCATTTTTTATTTCTGACTGTTCTTTTTTCATAGTTACTATATCTTTTCTTATACTGTGAAGAATCTTTACCATCATTATTCTGAACTCTATATCTGATAAATTTCTTATCTCCATTTCATTATTCTCTTCTTCTGGAGAATTCTCTTGCTCTTTCATTAGGGGGTTGTTGTTTTTTTTCTCCTCATTTGGGTTGCCTGTTTGAGTTTGTGTCTATTTCTTAGGTAGATCTGCTATGACTCCCAATATTTAGTGCAGGACAATGTTAGGTGCTGTTTCTGATTGGACCTGAGTACCCTATTTGTGGCTATCAGCAATCCAAAGCTTCTGGCTCCCTCTGCTGGGATTGGATGCCTTTGGAAAAAACCAAGATGTGCCCCAAAGTCTGCTTGTCCTAGCCCCAGGTCCAGAAGGAGATTAAGCAAAGACTCAAAGCTTCCAGAGATACATCTCTGCCTGCAGTCTGATTGTGTCAGCCCTGATTGGTCTTAGGCTATGTGAGGCGAGAGATCATCCAACAGGTTGTGGCAACTGACTTTTCCTCAGTCCTAAAAGACCTGGATACCAAAAGTCCATAGGTAAAAGATGTTCTCTGCAGTGTGAGAGAATGATTCAGCAGAGGAAACTGGGTTGGTTAGCCTCTGAGTTTCAAACCCAGAGTCCCCAAAATTGGACTCTCCTTACACATCTCTAAACCACCCTGCCCTCCCTTTGTCAGAACCCAAGGTAAGTGGCCTCACACTAAATTTTGTGTGTTGGCCTTTTAAGAGGGTTCCTGCATTTCCAACTGTCTCTGGCTGTGATACAGCATCCCTGCTGCTTTTCACAGCCAGTGTTATGTGGGCACCTTTCTCAGTTCTAGTCCTCTGGGCTGGGGAGCCAAGCTTGGAGTTTAGACACAAGAGTTCTCAGTGGGAACCCCCCACAGCTGAGATATACCTCCAGAGCTTCAGCTGCTCTCTGTGGAAGCCCGGCCAGTCCTTTTGCATCTCCACATCCCTACCAATCTCTATGTGGTCTCCACTTTCTGTCCTTGGTTATAAGGATTCTCTCCAGCTACTTTTCATTTTATTTTTCAAGGTGGTTTTTCTGTATTTTAGTTGTATTTCCAGTATGTTCCTGGGAGAGTTTCACTGTTGCTTCCACTTACTCTGCTGTCATTTTAAATTCTATTTTGATTTTTAGATTCAATTGTTTATAGATATGTATTTATTTAGATTTTATTGTTCATATTTCTTCTCCTCCTCCTCCTTCTTTTTCTCCTTTTCCTTCTTCTTCTTCTTTTTATTCTTATTCTTTTTCAACAAGACCCTTCAACATTCCATGTAATACTGGTTTGGTGGTGATGAACTCCTTTTTTTTTTCATGTCTGTGTAGCTCTTTATCTGACCTTCAATTCTAAATGATAGCTTTGTTGGGTAGAGTAATCTTGGTTGTAGGTTCTTGGTAATCATCACTTTGAATATTTTTTGCCACTTCCTTCTGGCCTACAAAGTTTCTGTTGATAAATCAGCTGACAGTCATATGGGTGCTCCCTTGTAGGTAACTAACTGCTTTTCTCTTGCTACTTTTATGATTCTCTCTTTGTCTTTAACCCATGGCATTTTAATTATGATGTTTCTTGGTGTGGACCTCTTTGGATTCATCTTGTTTGGGACTCTCTGCACTTCCTGGACTTGTAAGTTTTTCTTTCACCAGTTAGGGGAAATTTTCTGTCATTATTTCTTTAAATAGGTTTTCAATATCTTGCTCTCTCTCTTGTCCTTCCAACATCCCCATGATACAAATGTTTGTAAGCTTGAAGTTGTCCCAGATGCTCCTTACACTATCTTCATAGTTTTGGATTATTTATTCTTTTTGCTTTTCTGATTGGGTGTTTTTTGCTTTCTCATATATAAATTGTTGATTTGATTCTTAGCAATTTCTACTCCACTGTTGAATCCCAGTAAATTATTCTTTATTTCAGTTCATGTATCCTTCATTTGACTGGTCCTTTCAAATCTTTTTTATGTTCTCACTTAGATCCTTGAGCATCCTTTTAACTATTGTTTTGAACTCTGTATCTAGTAATCTGCATGCTTCCATTCCATTTAATTCTTTTTCTGGAGATTTCTTCTGTTATTTAATTTGTCACATGTTTCATTGTCTCTGCATTTTGTCTACTTCCCTGTATTTGTTTCTATGTATTAGTTTAACCTTCTATGTCTCCTGGAAGTGATAGAGTGGCCTTTTATATAAGTTGTCCTATATGACCCAGTGTCCCTACCTCCCCATTCACCTGAGCTGGACACTCTACGTGTGCCCCTTTGTGGGCTATGTGCACAGATTTTTGGAGCTGAGCCTTGATTGCTGTTGGTGTCATTTGTAGAAATTGCCTTACAGGCTAATTGGCTGTGAGGAATAGCTGTGACTACAGCAGAAGAGCTTCTGTGCAAGAGACTATGGAGCAGGACTTGCTTCAGTGCTCACTGAGTCTGTTCTTTGAGTGTGTAGTTTTTGGATGTGTACAAGTATAAATATAATCTGGCATGGTCTGAAGCTGTCCACCAGGTACACTGGCTCTAGGGTCTCCCAGGATGTGCAAAGTCAGCCACTGTCTGTTCCCACCCTGACACAAGCTACAGAGTAATCTGCAGATGGCTGCTAATTGTGTTGGGTTTATCAATGACCAGGCGAGGCCAAAGTGTGAACCAAGACAGGCTGCTGCTAGTCCCAAGCCTGGGATTACTTATAGAGTGGTATAGGGCATGTTGAGTCCAGCTCTACTTGTTTGAGATATTTTAAAAGCCTGAGCCAGGACAGGCAATTTATATGGAAAAGCCACTGCAAATAGCTTAGGTAGGGCTACAAATTGGGTGGGGTGAGGTCTCAGGGAATCACCGGAGTCGGGCGTACAGTGTGTGTCAGGTTAATGGAGACTCAGATATGGTGCCTGCCAGTCAGATATGTGGCAGAGGAGGTTTCAGCATAGGAACAATGACCTTTGAGAATTCTTTTTCTAGGAGAAAACTGCTCCTAAGTTCTTGCGCTGATGCCAGATAATTTAGTTACTCCCATTATGTCCCTGGATCCTTTTAAATTGCTGCTCTAGTGCTAGAGCTCAAAGGGAGTCAGTCCAATTAGTCTGTACACCAGCCCTTTAAGAGGAACTGTCTGGGTCTCCAGCAGCTTCCGTGTCACTCAGGCACAATCCCCAGTTTTGTATAGCCTCCATGTATGGGGATTTCTCTTTCTAGCAGTTGAATCCTGGGCTGAGGAGTCTGGTGTGGTGTTTGGACCCCTTGTTCCCCACAGGAGTCCTCTGCAGCCAAGATATCCCTCCCTATTAAAAAAATCTCCATATGTGTATATTGGACCAGCCTGTTCCAGGCCTCTTCCCCTTCCACCAGTCTCAATATGCTTTATCCTTTTCTAGTTGTAGGACTTCCATTCAGGCAGCTCTGAATGATGTTGTTCTGTATTTTATTTGGAAATTTTTATGTTTTTTCTTTTTTTATCATAATTTTTTTCAAGTCTCTTCTTCCCTAGATTTCTATGTTTGATATCACTAATTATTTTCTCCATCTCATTATCTCTATTTTCTAAGCTTGCTAAGTTAATCTTATCTTTTTTACTGAGTTCTTTATCTTCAGAATTTCTATTTGGTTCCCTTTAAAGTTTCAATATTTTTTATAAAGTATTGGTTTTGTACATTGATTTTTTTTTCTGAATCATTAATCACCCTGAGTTTTCTTTATCTTGTTGAGTTCTTTCAAAAGACTGCAATCTTCAATTCTCTGTCATTTAAATCACATGTATCTATGTCTTATGTTTATTTATTCCGTGGAAGGTGGGCATCTCCTTTGTGATCAAGTTGTTTTGGTCTCAGTGGGCCAATCTCAGAAGGGAATAAGGTAGGCAATGGGTTTTCAAATCCATGAAATCCCAATGCTTTCCCCTGCAGTGCAGCCAAAATGGGTGGTGTTGAGGTTACCAGGGGAAGCTAATAGATGCCTTTGTTTCTTTGCTCACCCAAGAAATGGTGACTGGCAGACCTCAGTGGCCTCCTTTCTGCACCTCCACCTGACCCTGGAATTAGTTGCAGAGTATGACTTTGGCTCAGGAAAAATAATGTTTCTGTAAGACCAGGTCTCAGGTTTGCCGATGATGTGCTCTGAAACGCAAAGCTTGCTGCTACCACTTCTTGTGCCCACTAGTAGCTCCCAGAGGGTGAGAGAAGGCAATCTCTGGAAGGGTGAGGGGAGATGGCTAGCTTTTGTGGCTTTGTTTTTCTGTCTGGAATTTCCAAACAACTTTTGCCATATTGCTGTGCTTTGTCTCTGCCCTGGTCACTAGGTTAATTCACAGAACATACTGACTATTTCTACAGAAAACCTCACTGTATCTTTCTGCTCTTCCAGGCTGAAGAGAGTGCTGGCTGCAACTTCAATTTTTCTCCCTCCTGGCTGATATTCACAGTGATTTCCAGGCTACAAACTCTGGGCTGTGTCCTCAAAAACCCTTTCAGCTCTCTTTCCTTCCCACCACCCGATTCACTCTCATTTGCCCACCTTCAGATATTTGAATGAATGTATAGTCATCTTTGTGAGTTGACAGGAAATCCTTTGTTAAACGTTGTTGCAACTTTGAGAGGAAAGACCAATGGGATCTTTCATGCTGCCATTTTACTGATCTCAATTAAGACATCTTTAACAGGGCTCTTGCACTGTTCTCCATGCCTTAAATTCTTTTTCCTTATGTTTTAAAATGTTTGGCTCTTTCTTATCATTTAGGTATCATTTTAACAGCTATATCAGTAAAGAGGTCAATGATAACCTTTTTATTTTAAACAACCTCTATGTTTATCTATTACAAAAACATGTTTATTCACCTTGTTTTAGTCAGGATATTTTCCACTAGCTCATATCTTACTTGTATAGTCATGTACTGATTTGTCTTTTCTCTTTAGAACATAAGCTCCATGGAAGTAGGTGTATATTTGTCTGTTATCTACTATCTGTTTAGGAAAATGTTTCTCAACTTTTAAAATATTGCACTTGGTATAAATTCTTTTGACATTTTTTTCTTAATTATTTTTACCCTGTGAAATTTTAGTACTTTTGGAGGTTTACACTTTATATAATATCAAATTTTTATGCCTTCATCTTCCTTAGAACAAGTTTTGCCACTTTGGGTACATTATTGCTCTCATTGAGCATGTGTGATTTAGAAGAAAGGAAAGATGTCTTAGATGTGCCTGATGTATGACATATACGTATACATATATATTCCTTTTAAAATATATTTATTTAAAAATATTTGTTTGTTATTAGTTTAATTTATTGTGATGACATTTGTTCACAAAACCATACAAGTTTCAACTGTACAACTCAATAAAACATCATCTGGACACTGCATTATGTGGCCATCACCCAAGCAAAGTCTCTTTTCATACTTATTTTTTTTGCCCCTTTGCTCTCCTCTACCTAGCCCCCACCTTCTTTCCCTCTAGCTATTGCAACACTGTTGTTTGTGTCTATGTGTCATATAAATGTTTTTTGGCTAATCATTTCACATTCTTTCATCCAGACCCTCCACCTTCCTCCCCTCTGACAGCTGTCCATTTGTTTCATGTATGTATGCATGCCTGTTTCCTTTTTGTTCATTAGTTTATTTTTCATTATATTCCACACATAAGTGAGAACATATATATTTGTCTATTTTTAGACAAGAAAATCCTCATTTAAAAAGCAAATGTGCAGAGTTTTATTCATTTATGAATTATTGAGAATTACAAGAAGTACTAAAAGGTGGTGACAAGGATATAAATAGCCATTCAGAAATTTTATGTGTGAGATAAAATAAATAACTGTGTACAACATAGGATAAAATGAAGTAAGTGCAAAATAAAGACTGAAGAACAAAGGGGAAGAAGTGATTGACTAAAAAGGATAAGAGAATTCCTAATGAAAGGAAGGGCAGATGAGTAGAATTGTATTGGAAAATCAAATAGACTTTTTTTTGGACAAGAGAGTCTTGTAGTTCATATAGTCTGGCTTGAAAAACTGCACTAATAAATGATCTTGGGAAACAGAATGGAAGATTTTGTAATGGCAAGGATCTTCTTTTAAATGTTGTTCTATTGGCTTTAGTGAGTCTCTTAAAGTTAAAACACACAGAGCTTCAAAAAAGAAATTATCCCTCTTGTTTTTGTAGCCTCTTTTAGAATAAGAAAATCGGTTGCTATTTCACATTTCATATTTAGGCTTCCACATTGCCATGACATTAATTTATCTAAAGTGTGCATCCAACCTTGGCAGTTCTCTGTTTAAAATAATTTAGTGATTTCATAGCACATCCCAAATAAAGTATTAGTTTCTGAGTTGAGAAGAGATTTTTATTTTCCATAATCAGGCCCTTTCCTACATACTAACTTTCTATCATCATTTCCTTCCTCAAACTCTACTCACCAGGAAGTACTAGTTTCTGATAGTTTGCATTGGAACTTGCTAATTCCCATCTAATTTTTCAGGTATTAGAACTCTGGTAAGTTGCATTTTACATGGAAAAGTAATATTCCCTAGAACAAACTCTCCAAAAATTCATCTGGAATAAAAAAAGACCCCAAATAGCTACAGCAATCCTGAGAAAGAAGAACAAAGTTGGGGGGATCACAATACCAGATATCAAGCTATATTACCAAGCCAAGGTTCTCAAAGAACAAGAACAGACATATAGACCAATGGAACAGAACAGAGAACCCAGAAATCGACCCAAGTCGTTATGCTCAATTAATATTTGACAAAGGAGGCAAGATCATACAATGGAGCCAACACAGTCTCTTCAATAAATGGTGCTTGGAAATTTGGTCAGATACATGCAAAAAAATGAAACTAGATCACCAACTTACACCATGCACAAAAACAAACTCAAGATGGCTAAAGGACTTAAATGTAAGATTGGAAACCATAAAAATCCTACAAGACTCCATAGGCAGCAAAATAGCAGACATATTTTGTAGCAATATCTTTACAGACATAGCTCCTAGGACAATGGAGACTAAGGAGAAAATAAACAAATGGGACTACATCAAAATAAAAAGCTTCTGCACAGCAAAAGAAACCATCAAAAAAACAACAAGAAAGCCCACTGGATTGGAAAACATATTTGCCAATGATATTTCCAATAAAGGTTTACTCTCCAAAATTTACAGAGAACTCATACAACGTAACAAAAGGAAGATAAGTGATACAATCAAAAAATGGGCAAAGGACCTATATAGACACTTTTCTAAAGAGGACATACAGAAGGCCCAGAGGCATATGAAAACATGCTCAAAGTCACTAATCATCCAAGAGATGCAAATCAAAACAATAATGAGGTACCATCTCACACCTGTCAGAATGGCTATCATCAACAAATCAACAAACAAGTGCTGGCAAGGAACCCTCGTGCACTGCTGGTGGGAATGCAGACTGGTGAAGCCACCGTGGAAGACAGTATGGAGTTTCCTCAAAAAGTTAAAAATGGAACTGCCATTTGACCCAGTAATCCCACTTCTAAGACTATATCCCAAGAAACCAGAAACACTAATCAGAAAGGACATATGCACCCCTATGTTCATAGCAACAAAATTTATAATAGCTAAGATTTGGAAACAGCCTAAGTGCCCATCAGCAGATGAGTGGATTAAAAAACTGTGGTACATCTACACAATGGAACACTATGCTGCTATAAAAAAGAAGGAACTTTTATCATTTTCAACAGCATGGATGGAACTGGAGAGCATTATGCTAAGCGGAATAAGCCAGTCAGAGAAAGATAAATATCACATGACCTCACTCATATGTGGGATATAATGATTAACATAATTTGATGAACAAGAATAGATCCAGAGACAAATGGTAGGGGAGGGGTAGGAGTTAGAGATCAATGAAAGAACTTGTATGCATTCATATTAGCATAACCAATGGACACAGACACTGGGGTAGTGGGGGCTTGCCCGGGGTTGGAATGGCTAGGGGCAGGGGGCAGTCAGTGGGAAAAAAATAAATAAAAAGCTTATTTCATAAGAAAAAAAAAGGAAAGTAATATTCCCTCTGGTAAAATATTCAATACAGTACTTATCAAAATAGTAACTTTGTTAGGGCCATTTATAAGTATATCAGAGATTTAAAATCCAGGTTAATGACTGCTCTCTGATTCAGACTGGCATAGTCTTGTTTTTTGTTGTTGTTGGGTGTTAGGTTTGTTTTAGTTTTTGTTTTTGTTTTTGTTTTACCGCAACCCTGATTTATTGAATCCTACCTGCTTCTCTCCTCCTGCCCAGGTGCTAGAGGCATTGGCCTTAATCTTCAGGTCCCAAATGTCGTGCTTTCAGCTAGGTATCAGTGAGTTTCTGATAACCAGTAATGCCTCCAGATTGATTGTTAGCCTCTCAGAAGAATTAAGTCGTTTTTTCCCTTTTTCTTGATATCTCTTGAGATTATATAAAAAATAAAATAAAATAAAATAAAAAAATTCCCATGACATAAAGGGAAATATTTTTTACATTGAAATTCTAGTGTGTGATACCCAGAGCACTGTTTCCACCTTCCCACTGGAATGCCCTCATGTTTCTCTTGCTCTATGATATTTCCTTATAAATCCAGCCCATTGGCCTTTAGTATTTCCAGGATTTCTCTCAATATCTTGTTTATTCTAAGGTTTCTTGCTTTTATTTTATTAATATTTTTAATTCTTTATTTTTGAAAGTATTACATACATTCCTTTTTCCCCCCATTGATGTCTCCCAGCTGGTCCTGGCCCAACAGTCCAGGCCTTCACCCCCTATTGTGTGTATCCATTGGTTATTCTTACCAGTATATGCACACAAGTTCTTTGGTTGATCTCTTACCCCCCTCTCCGCCCCTCCTGCCCACTCTCTACTGCCTTCCTTCTGAGGTTTGATGGTCTGTTCGATGCCTCTATGTATCTGGATCTATTATTGTTCATCAGCTAATGCTGCTCATTATATTCCACAAATGAGTGAGATCATGTGATATTTATCTTCCTCTGGCTTAGAATGCCATAGATTTCTGGGTGTTGATTTTTTATCCTGCTATGTTGCCAAATTCATTTATTAAATCTAGTAGTTTTTCATGGAGTCTTTAAGGTTTTATATGTACAATATCATGTCATCTAATAATAATGACAGTTTTAGTTATTTTCCTATTTGGATGCCTTTTATTTCTTCTTCTTTTCTGATAGCTATGGCTAGCACTTCCAATACTATGTCAAACAGGAGTGGTGAAAGTGGGCATCTCTGTCTGTTCCTGTTCTTAGGGTAAATGGTTTTAGTATTTGCCCATTGAGAATGATGTTGGCTATAGGTTTCTTATAAGGCTCTTACTATGGTGAGGTATTATCCCTCTATTCCCACATTATTGAGAGTTTTTATCAAGAGAGGGTGTTGAATTTTGTCAAATGTTTTTTCTGCATCAATTGATATGATCATGTGGTTTTGTCTTTCAATTTGCTCATGTGTTGTATCACGTTTATTGATTTGCAGATATTTCACCAGCCTTGTATCCCCGGAATAAATACCAAATCGTCATGGTGTATGACATTTTTAATGTATTGCTGGATGGGATTTGTTCATATTTTTTTGAGAATTTTAGCATCTATATTCATCTGGGATATTGGCCTGTAATTCTCTTTCTTTGTATCCTCTTTATCTGGTTTGGGGATTAGAGTAATGCTGGCTTTATAGAAAGAGCTTGTAAGTGTGCCTTCCTCTTGAATTTTTGGAATAGTTTAAGGAGGATCAGTATCAGTTCTTCTTTGAATGTTTTGTATAACTCCCCTATGACGCCATCTGGACCAGGGCTTTTGTTTGCTGGAAATTTTTTGATTACTGCTCCAATTGCATCAGTAGTTATCAGCTTATTCAGGTTTTCTGATTCTTCCTGATTGAGTTTTGGAAGATTGTATTTTTCTAGGAATATGTCTATTTTGTCTAGGGTGTTCAATTGGTGGGAATAGAGTTGTTTGCAGTATTTTTTAACAATCCTTTGTATTTCCGTGGGGTTGGTTGTCACTTCACCTCTCTCATTTCTGATTTTACTAATTTGGATCCTTTCTATTTATTTCTTGGTGAGACTGTCTACAGGATCATCAATCTTTTTGTCCTTTAAAGAACCAGGACTTGGGTCTATTAATATTTTGTTGTTGTTTCTTTGTTTGTTTGGTTGTTGTGTTTTTCTGTTTTTGTTTTGTTTTTTATCTCTGTGTCATTTATTTCTGCCCTGATCTTTATTATTTCCTTCCTCTGCTTACTCTGGGCTTTTATTATTGCTCTCTTTCTAGTTCTTTAGGTTATTGGGTTAGATAATTTTTTACCAGTTTTCCTTGTTTTTTGAAGTAGGCCTATAGAGCTATGAACTTCCCTCTCAGGACTGCTTTCACTGTGTTCCATAGATTTTGGATTGTTGTGTTATCATTTTCATTTGTTTCAAGAATTAAATTTCATCTTTATTCTCTTTGTAACCCCTTCATTGTTTAATAGCATGCTATTTAGCTTCGATGTGTTTGATTGTTTTGGACTATTTTATTGTAGTTATTTCTAATTTTATGTCATTGTGATCTGAGAAGAGCTTGATATGATTTCAATCTTCTTGAATTTATACAGACTTAGACTGTGTCCTAATATGTGCTCTAGCTTTGAAAATGTCCCATGTGAACTTGATAAGAATGTATATTCTGTAGTTTGGGGGTAAAATGTTCTGAAGATGTCAATAAGTTCCATCTGATGTACTGAGTTGTTTAAGATTGCTATTTCTTTCCTGATTTTTTGTATAGAGGATTTATCCAGTTTTGTCAATGGGATATTAAAGGCCTCTGCTATGATTGTATTGCTGTCAATCTCTCCCCTGATGACTTCCAGAAGGTTTTTTGTTTGTTTGTTTGTTTGTTTGTTTGTTTGTGTGTGTGTGTGTGTGTGTGTGTGTGTTTGTTTTGTTTTGTTTTGTTTTTTATGTATTTGGGTGCTCCTGCATTGGGTGCATAAATGTTTACCAGAGTTATATCCTCTTGTTCTATCAATCCCTTTAGAATTATGAAATGGCCTTCCTTGTCTCTTGTTATGGCCTTCACTTTGAGGTCTATTTTGTCAGATATGAGTATTCCTACCCCAGCTTATTTTTCATTTTCATTTGCCTGAAAATATTTTTTATACCTTCATCTTCAGTTTGTGTGGGTCTTTTGCTCTGAGATGGGTCTCTTGTAGACAGCGTATATATGGGTCGTGTTTTCTTATCCATTCATCTAACCTATGTCTTTTGATTGGAGCATTTAATTCATTTACATTTTAGGTTATTATTGATAGGTACTTGTTTGTTACCATTTCTTTCTTTATGCCTATTTTCCTTCTTCCCCTTCTAGTTCTTCTTTTTACAGCAGTTCCTTTAGCATTTGTTGCATTGCTGGCTTGGTGGTAATATACTCCCTTACCTGTTTTTGTCTGTGAAGTTCCCGATTTCCCCTTCAATTTTGAATGATAACCTTGCTGGATAGAGTATTCTTGGATGCAGTATCTTGCTATGCATCATGTTGTATACTTCATTCCATTCCCTTCTGGCCTGAAGTGTTTCTATTGAGAAATCAGTTGATAGTCTAATGGGAGATCCCTCGTAGGTAACTTTCTCTCTCTCTCTGGCAGCCTTTAAGATTCTTACTTTGTCTTTGACATTTGCCAACTCAATTGTGATGTGTCTTGGTGTTAGTCTTTTGGTGTTCATCATGTTTGGGACTCTGTGTTCTACTTGGACTTAAGTGACTATTTTTTTCCCAAAGTCAAGGAAATTTTTTGTTATTGTTTCTTCAAATAAGTTTTCTATTCCTTGCTCAGCTTCCTCTCCTTCTGGCACCCCTATTATGTGGATGTTGTTTCATGTTGTGCTGTCCCAAAGCTCCCTTAGATTTTCCTCCTACTTTTTAAGTTTTTTTTGTTTTTCTTCCAGTTGCTGCTTTGCTCGGGTGTTTTGGTTTTGTTTTTTCTTTTTCTACTTTATCTTCTAACTAGCTAATTTGGTCCTCAGTTTCTTCTAGTCTACTGTTGTAACCTTCCATTGTATTAGTTATTGCAGGTATGTCATTCTTCATTTCCTCTGGATTCTTATACATATTGGTGAATTTTCAATCCAGCCATTTTAGCATCCTTATAACCATTGCTCTGAATTCTTTCTCTGATAAGTTGCTTGCCTCCATTTTATTTAGTTCTTTTTCTGGTGAGTCCTCCTTTTCTTTCATGTGGGGGTTGTTTTTTGCCTCCCCATTTTTGCTATTTCTTTGTGATTGTTTCTATGTATCAGATATAACTGCTATGCTTCCCAGATTTTTTTAAATTTTTCTTATGTAGTAAATGTTTTCTGGGTCCCAGTGGTGAAATCTCTCAGGTCTTCTAAGCTGGGTGTCCTAGGGATGACCCCTACTTGAGATATTTGGGTTCTCTTGATGTAGTTGGATCTTGAATGTTATTGTCTTAATGGTGGATGGAGTCTTCTCTCAGGGTGTCTGGTTATGTGGCTAACTCTCTTCCACATCATGCCAACTGTTGTGGATATGCTGACCATACAGAACAAAATACAACATGACAAGATATGACACAAAAGGAACAGAACATGAATGTATACAAGACACCTATAACCTCAATACAAGTGAGCACCAGAGAAAAGAGAATTAGGAGAGAGAAAATAGAGCAAAAATGTTAGCTAAGAAAGGAAAAAGGAAAAGAAAAAAATAAGGAAGGGGAAAAAAAGAAAAAACATGCAAAAAAAAAAAAAAAAAAAACACCACAACAAATAAACCAAGAAGCACAAATGGAAAGCACCCAAAAAAAGCAGAGCGGGGGGGGGGGGGGGGGGGGGGGGGGGGGGGGCAGAATCTGTAGAGGCAAACCAGCCACCATGAGACTTTTCTTTTTCACTGTTGGTTGTTATGCCTGTCACCAAGGGATGCGGCTTTGGTGCAATGCAGCTTCTTCCTCACCCTCTCTAGCCCAAATCCTCATTTCTACCATTCTTCAGGCATTCTCTGCCCTTCATTGTTATAAATTGTCTCCTCAGCAGTGTCTAATTTGTTAATTCTGGGTGGATGTTCTCTGATTTAGTTGCTTTCCAGTCTGGCCCTGGGATGAGGTGCACAACATGTCTGCCTATTCGGCCTCCATTTTCTTCTTCCCTTTACTATCATTTCTTAAGATAGAATGAGTAATGGCCTCACAGGTAAAGAAATGTAAACTTCCCAAATACTTGGAAATAGTGGGAACTGAATTGTTGTGAACAGTTGTAATACCTTCCAGAATTCCTAATTGAAGTTTCTTAGGTAATATTATAAATGAATAGAAAATGAATGCACCATGAAACCAGTTTGAGGAATTTAAGTTTAACCTTATAAAACAACAGGGAACATTGTAGATTTGAAAGAAAATGACTTATACTAGTGAATCTCTTTTATCATTTTATCAAATAGCTTATAGTCACATGTTCTCATTTTAAATGTCCTTACTGTTATCCATGGTAGTGAAATAATAACAGAAGCAAAAATATTACAAACAGTTCATTCACACTATTAATACGTGTTTTGTGTGTCTTTTTTATAAAACATTTTCAATGTATCTGTTACTTATCTGTAATTAGCAAATATCCTTGTATGGACTGGTTTGATAGACTCAATAATTGAAAACACTTAAATTTGTAATAAATAAATCCTCTTTGTTTTGCTTTTCTTTTCATTTATTATATGCAGTGCATTTCAATATTTGAGGCCAAGAAAACCTTTTTTGTATGTGATGACTCTCAGTCTTTTGTTCATATGATAAATATTTATTTAGTTCTTCCTTTGTGCAATGCATTTCTCTAGGTAAAAACTGGGGATTTCGTGTAGGCAAAAATTATTAATGCTTCAACAAATATATATTCTTAAGTTTATCCAGAGTTAGTGTTTTGTTCAGAAATAATTATATATTTTTTTAAATAAGTTTTCTTATTTTGACATATTTTAATGGTTATTTTGTTGCTGCTAAAGTAGGAAAAAAAACACTTCAATTTTGAAGTTCAGGAAAAATTTGTCAATATCTGTACATTCTTCTTAAATAAACACACTTTCTAAGCATGATTCAGAGTCTAAAACATGTCATTTATTTCTTCTTAGTGGCTTATACTTAAGAAGAAAATAAAAACAAACTAAAATAAAAGAGTAATTTTAGTAACTTTAAATAAGTACCACTGAATGACTTTACTTAATCATTTGACTTTATGATTTAAAAAAGGCATTTAAAACATTTGTTCTGTCAAATACAATATAATCAAACAAAAAAATTACCTCATACTTTGTTGATGTACTATTATAAAATTTAAACAAATCATAATATTTCAGATGGGAATATTTTGTTACATACCTTTGTTATAGGCACCTCTCTCTGTTACCAGAGAGGTGTTGCCAGACAGCGCCCTGAGTCAGTGGGAGAGGAATGTTCCTAACCTCAATCCTTGTCTTGTCATAGAAATGAATTTATATGAGAGACCTTGACTGCATTGTGAAAACCCAATTGATTAAAGCAATTAAAGCATGCAACATTGTTGAAAAAGCAAAGCAAGTAAAGCTATACATCTGGCTCATGAAACACAGACAGGCTCTTGGCTAACCTGAAGAGCAGGTTGAGGGGTGGGGGGTGGGGGGGGTCTAAGGCACTATATATCCTCCTGTCTATAGGTTTTAAAATTCCTCTGCTGACTAATTCCATGTCCCTTTTTTTTTTACTTTGTTGTGGCCTTCCCAGAATTCATGAGAAGCACCTGGCAACTTTATCTTGCCAAGCCTTGAGTCTGCTGGCTTCTGTGCTTAGAGAGTAAAACTGGCCTTTTTTACTTTCCCCTTTTCTCTTCCCTTTCTGCATTCTCTCATTAGGGAGGTTTTAAATCATTTTCTATCATGTCCTTGCCTGGGGAAGATATGGTTTGTTAGTTACAAGCTGGCTGCAAATTGCCCACACTGTTTGGCCTTGTTTTAACTTTCCCATCTCAGTTTCACTATTCCTCCTGCCCTAGAATTCTGTAACATTTTAGACTTCAAATCCAACTGAATTCATCTGTGGTACATATCAAGGATATTGTCATGGTAAGCAGTGAGCGAGATGTAGGAGCTGTCTCCAGAAACTGTAATATCCAGAAAGCAAATGAAAGAATAATCTTGCCCTGGTCTGGTGGCTCAGTTGCTGTGGAGCATCCTCACATTCACCAAAGGTTTGGGGTTCCATTTGGAGTCAGGGTACATACTTAGATTGTGGGTTTGCTGCCCAGTTGGGGCACGTGTGGGAGGCAGCCAATCAATGTTTCTCTCATACTATGTTTTGCTCTCTCTCTGTGTCTCTCTCTGAAATCAATAAAAATACATCCTTAGATTAGGATTAAAAATAATAATATTAAAGTTTATGTCAGTTTCTAAAGAAATTTATCATAACTTGATCAATTTTGGTCACAGTAGCAGGAACATATAAGCATAATAAATAATTTTGTAGTCAAGTGAGTAACTTTTTGTCTTGATTTCAAAAAAGTCTACCTAGTTTGAAGAGTCACCTTGGGCAACCAGGAGGAATAATGTGATCAAGGATGCAGCTTAAAGATGCTTAGTATAAGGATAGGGACCACTTAATAGGGCCGGTTTCCAAATGAAATTACATTTGAATTTTTTAGTATCCTTTAAAAACTGCTGAACAATTCTGGCCATAATGCATAGTATAGAAGAGAAGTTATGCAGAAACCTCTAGATAAATGGCTTACGAAGAAAGGCTCCACATTGTTAATGTAAGAAACATTCAAATCTGTAAAGAAATTTGTGAGTCTATTTGAGCCAAACTGTTGACAATTTACAGGAACCAGAATCTCAATATATTGAGACAATGCTCCAGAGAATGGCAGTTTTTTACCTTGTTTTATAAATTGCAAACAAGGCAGAAACTTATGTGGGTTACATGACATCCACTGGTGATAGATTAGGTAGGTTGGAGTAAGCAAAACTGGATGAGGTAGGGGGAGGGAACTTCTGGGATATGATAAAAAGTAAAATGATAGACACATACTTCTTTTACATAGGTGGGCACTGAATAGTTAAGTCAACAATTAACATGATAATAATAATGAGAGAATTTGTGGTCTCCTCAGCCCAGGTGCATTGGTTGTGCCTTGAGGAGTCTGGAAAAAGGGAAGTTACAAGTTATACTGACATTCCAAAGGTATGTTATCACAGATGCAAAAAGACAATAGGCTCAGTTAAGATCAAAGTTGATCTTTTCAGGGAAGATATCAGCCTAGGACAGGACTACCCACCATAGACTGCTTTTTAATTAAAAAGTTTTAATTTCAGATCATCCTTTGTGGCCATTTTAGGCCTCAGAGTTTGTATGCCAATCATGTAGGACTTCATCATAGAATCCACAACATCATAGAATAGGTATTTAGAATATTGGACCTGGAACAAGAAATACATGCTTACTGAGATTTAATCAAAGGGTCATGCACAATTAGGGCATTAGATATACATTTCAAATCTTAAATGCACTAGCTTAGAGATGGTTGAAGCCCAATATGAGAGGTACATATGAAGCAGAAACAAAGACATGACTGTTAGGTCTGATAAAATATTGAATCAATATCCCCTCCTTGGGAAAGTGACCTTTAGGTCATTTCACAACTGATATTCCTTTTCTCTTAGACCACATTCCATTTGCTAAGACCAGTAACTTTCCTCTCCAGACTTGCCCAGGATCTGGACCTGCCCAGAGAACTCCCCCCCACACCCCCACTGAAAAAAAACCACCCAGAGTCCTTTAAAATCTCTGACTCCTGGTCCCTGGGTGCTGGTACCATTTAGGGGCTCAGCACATTTGATTTGTAATTCTTTACCACTTTCAGCCTTGTGTGCTCTTCCTTCAACGTCCCTAACATTTGCTGCCAAAAACCCAGGATGGTTACACTGGGAACCGGAGCCATTGCTCCAGCTTTGATCACCCCGAGTTTGCTACTTGGAGAGCAGTAGGCAGCAATAGCTAATCATGGGCTTATTGCTCAGGTGACAGGATCACTGGCCTCAATTAGATCTCCCTCCCTTAGGAGCCCTCCCAAATCAGCAAGGAGGATGCTGGGTCTGGAACCTCTCCTCCACTGCTGAACCTCCATCCCACACCAGCCAATCTTCTCTAGTGACGTTCCCTCGTCTCATCTCTAGTCTTCTGTCCACTTACTCTTGCTAATTTCTCGAAAGTCCTCTCTTCTTGAAAGTCCTAACATTAGGCCATAGGACTCCCATTCAGCCTCGGGCTCTTCTGCACTGGGGACACCCAGCCCGGAGGGTTGCCCCTTGGTTCTTGTGGTGATTTATTTAGTGGTGGGGTCCCCTGCCTTTGGAATTGTGATCTGTCCCTTACCCTCTATCATAGGCATGCTTATTCTTCTTATCATGGGGACTCCCTCTGTATCCCCTTAAAATAACCCCTCTTGTCTGGCTCCTTAAAAATCTCGACCACCTTAGGCTTATGGTGGAGATCAGGCCCAAGCACCTCATTTTCTTTTGTAACAATGTTTGACTACAATATGAACTAGATAAAAAGTTTCAATGGACTGAAAATGAAACTTTCAATGTTAATACATTGTGTAATTAAAATCATTTCTGTCACTGCAATGGAAAATAATCAGTGATTCCCTACGTCCAGACCTTTTTCATCCTTCAGTCTCAACCCTCTCTCTGTCATTCCTGCTCTGCCTATCAGATCCTTCCCTTTCACACAAAACATCATACCCCTAACACTTTTGATTCTGAATCTACTTTGACCTAGTACCGTGGTCGGCAAACTGCGGCTCGCGAGCCACATTCAGCTCTTTGGCCCCTTGAATGTGGCTCGTCCACAAAATACCACGGCCTGAGCAAGTCTATTTTGAAGAAGTGGCGTTAGAAGAAGTTTAAGTTTAAAAAATTTGGCTCTCAAAAGAAATTTCAATCGTTGTACTGTTGATATTTGGCTCTGTTGACTAATGAGTTTGCCGACCACTGACCTAGTAGAACCCTGACCTCCACTCCCTTATGCACCCCTCCCTCACCTCCAGTAGATTCCCAAAACCCAGACCCTCCTATCCAGCAATCACCTTTTCCCCTTGTCCCTGAAAGCACAAATCTTGAGAACACGAGTTCATTTTCCCCACCTAACACTTGCTCTTGGGCCACCAAGAGCCTGCCTTCCTCAATGGCTACTTCTACTCCTATGCCCAGTCTAGCCCTGAGGGAGGGAGCAGAAACCGAGGGCATAGTCTGAGTCCACATCCCATTCTCCATGTCCCACTTTCCCAGATTGAAAAAAGACTAGGTCCTTTTTCCACCGACCCAACAAACTTTACCAAGGAATTTGAGTACTTGACCCAGTCCTATGACATGACCTGGCATGACATCTATGTCATCCTGTCCTTCTCTTTAATCCCAAAGGAGAAGGAACACATCTGGCTAGCATCTCAGGACCTGCCAACGCCCTCCGTAGACAGGATGCAGACAACCCAATTGGTACTGATACGGTCCCCCTAACTGACCTGAGATGGGACTATCAGGTTTACTCTCCAGAGTACCAGGCTCTGTTGTTGCCAGACTCAAAAAGGAGGCCCATAAGGTGGTCAACTATGACAAAATCACTCAAGGCCCTGATGAAAACAGCTCTCTTCCTCTCCTGCTTCACGAAGGCCTTACAGAAATTTACCACCTTGGACCCTCACCTTCCTAGAGGAAACTCTTCTTCTGAACACCCATTTTAGATCCCAAGCAGCCCTTGATATACACTGTAAACTTCAAAATATAGACACAGGTCCACAAACCCTTCAAAAAGACCTCGTTAACCTGGCCTTCAAGGTCTTTAATAATAGAGATGAGGAGACCCAAATACAAAAACAAAAGCAAGATCAGACTAAAGCTGAGGTCCATCATCCCCTAGCCACCACTCTCACAAACCCCAAACGAAGTGCCAGTCCTCCAACCAAGGGTAAGTCAGGGGCTAAACTTCCTCTGCACCTATGCTTCAAATGCAACAAGGAAGGACACTGGGCCAAGTCCTGTCCAAACCCGAGACCCCACCTGGCCCCTTCCCAAGGTGCAGAAGGGAAGGCCACTGGAAATTAGACTGTAGTCTTGCCCCTCCTGGACAGACCTCAGTCAGTCCAGCAAGGCTCCCTCTGGATCCAGTTTGGAACCACCAAATACTGAAGCTACCCAGACACTGACAAAACCCCACAGACTTACATCACCAGGACAGAGCCTTGGATAACCATTGTGGTAGCAGGTAAGCCAATTTACATTTTAATCTCCTGGGACCATTTATTCTGCCATCTCTGAATTCACTGGGACCCTTGTCCCCCCTCAGTCTCTATTATGGGGGTTGACAGATTAGTCTCACACCTTTTTGCCACCTCACCTCTATACTGCATCTTACTAAATATCCTCTTTATCCACTCTTTTCTCATTCTATCTCAGTGCCCAACTGGGGCTACTGCACATCTCCTCATAAATCCCAGCTGTCCTAAACCACAGTCTTAAACCATTACTTTAGAGTCTAAAGTTTAGACCATAAATGCCTTACCTCCTCCATGACTATCTCCTCCTCCAGACAAGAAATACTCTCCTGACCTAAATGGTTTGGCTCAGTGGATAGAGTGTCGGCCTGCGGACTCAAGGGTCCCAGGTTCGATTCCGGTCAAGGGCATGTACCTTGGTTGCGGGCACATACCCAGTAGGGAGTGTGCAGGAGGCAGCTGATCGATGTTTCTCTCTCATTGATGTTTCTAACTCTCTATCCCTCTCCCTTTCTCTCTGTAAAAAATCAATAAAATATATTTTAAAAATAAAAAGAAAGAAAGAAATACTCTCCTTTCTCAGGCTCACTGGGTTCCCAACTTTAGTCTTCTCCCAAAGCCCCTCTATGACTCACTGAAGGAATCCTCACTGATTCACTGATCCTTTAGATCCCAAGGCCAGCATTCTCAACCCCTTTAATGCTCTGAAAACTGCTCCCACCTCAGTGCTTTCTCAACCCCCACTCTTAGCAAAGAACAAATTTATTTTTTCTTAATTGTCATCATTTTATTTTTATTTCTTGAAACATTTTTTGGGTATTAATTGACATGTAGGATTATATTAGTTTCCATTGCACAACATAATTATTTAATACTAGAGGCCCATTGCACGAAGATTCATGCAATAGGCCTTCCTTCCCCTGGCTGCTGACACTGGTTTTCCTCCAACACCCAGGGCCCAGGCCTTCACTCCGGCCACAGCAGAGAAGCCAAGCCTCTTCAGTCTTCAGTCTTCAGTTGCCTTCAGTCTTCAGTCTTCAGTCTTCAGTCTTTGCTTGGGCCGGAGCCTTCAGTCTTCGCTCTGTGCCTGCATATGCAAATTAACCTGCCATATTTGTTAGGTTAATTTGCATACTCAGCCTTGATTGGCTAGTGGGCATTGCGGGGGTACGGTCAGTTTGCATATTTCTCTTTTATTAGTGTAGGTATGTATAGAATACAAAATGATCACCACAAAGAATAGTTAATAGCCATCACCACACATACAATTTTTTTTCATGAGGGGAACGTTTAAGTTTTATTCTGTTAAATTTTTCAAATATACAATATAGTATTATCAACTATAGTCACCATGTGACCACTATAGTTACCTTAGGTAAGCCAGTCAGAGGATGGACTCAAGGTCCATTCATGTTGTTGGCAAATGACAAGATTTCCTTCTTTTTAAAAAAGATATATTTTTTATTGTTAATAGTATTACAGATGTCTCCCGCATTCCTCCTTTCTCCCCCTCCTTCCAGCCCCTATCCATCACCCCAGGTCTTCACCACCCTATTGCTTGTGTCTATGGGCTATGAATATCCTACCTTATAATAGAGAAACATGCAAATTGACCGCACCTCCGCTATGCCCACAGCCGATCAGAGTGAACAAGATGGCGGTTAATTTGCATATGCGGGCGCTGAGCGGCCTGGGTCCAGGAAACATCCTCCGGACCCAGGCCGCTCCTAGCCTGTAGGCCCATGCTTAGGTCCTGAGCGGCAGGGGACCCAGAACGCCCCCTGGCCACTCAGAGCCTATGGGTGTAGGCGCCAAGCAACCTGGCAGGCGGAACATCCCCGCGTCGCTATAGTGACGTGGGGATGTTCCACCCCGCCCCAGCGGCTTGCAAAGGCTCCTGCACAAAGCGGTGGTTTAGGGCCACGCCCCCAGCCAGGAGCCCAGGACCGGGGGCTGCTGCTGGCCTCTGGGGTGTGCCGAGACCCTGGCGGCCACTGCTGTGTGCTGCCGGGGGTCCCTACAAGCCCCCAGCCAGGCGCCCAGGACCGGGGGCTGCCGCTGGCCTCTGGGGTGTGCCGAGACCCTGGCGGCCACTGCTGTGTGCTGCCCGGGGTCCCTGCAAGCCCCAAGCCTGAGGCCCATGGTCAAGGTTGGCTGCTAGCCTCCCCAAGCCGCTTGCAAAGGCTCCTGCACAAAGCGGAGGTTTGGGGCCACGCCCCCAGCCAGTCGCCCAGGACCAGGGGCTGCTGCTGGCCTCCTGGGTTTGCCGAGACCCTGGTGGCCACTGCTGCATGCTGCCCAGGGTCCCTGCAAGCCTGGAGCATGGGACCCACGGTGGGGCTGGCTGCTGGCCTTGGGGCATTTGGAGACAGGGATGTTTCCACCCCGCCCCAGAGGCTTTCCAAGCTCCAGCACCAAGTGGCAGATTGTGTCCATGCCCCAAGCCTAGCGCCCTCCACAGGGGGATGGCTGCTGGCCTCTGGGGTGTGCGGAGACCCCGGCAGCCACCACCAGGTGGCAGGGACACGCCCCTAGCCCAGTGGACACAACCCAGGGGCTGCATGAGCTGCAGAGGATACACCTTTTTTAAAAAAAAATTTATTGATTTTTTTTTTTTTTTTTACAGAGAAGAGGGGAGAGGGATAGACAGTCAGAAATATCAATGAGAGAGAAACATCCATTAGCTGCCTCCTGCACACTCCCCACTGGGGATATGCCTCCAACCAAGGTACATGCCCTTAACAGGAATCAAACCTGGGACCCTTCAGTCTGCAGGCCCACGGTCTATCCACTGAGCCAAACCAGTTTGAGAGTAAATACCTTTTCTGACAACTCATTGGCTAAGCTCCCTGTAGGCCACCAATTGCAGTGTTCTTGGTAATTTGGGTTATAAGAATCCAAGAAGGTAATCTAGGGTTTTTCCACCACACTCTTGAAGGAAAAAATGAAGGTCCCTTGAGGGGTCCCAGATTGGAGATACTGCAGGCTGGGCTGAGGGACAACACCCCCAGCTACCCCCCGCTCCCCGCTGTGCACAAATTTCGTGCACCGGGCCTCTAGTAAGTATATAAGTTCTTTGGTTTATCTCTTCTTGTCCTCCAATCCCCACACTGAGTTATGTCAGTCTGTTTCATGCATCCATGCTTCAGTTATTATTTTGTTGTTCAATTGATTTTGTTTCTTATATTCCACAAATAAGTGAGATCTTGTGATATTTCTCATTCTCAGATTGGCTTATTTCACTTAGCATAATAAGCTCTAGGTCCATCCATACTGTCCCAAAGGGTAAGAGAACCCTCTTTTTTACTGTGCATAGTATTACATTGTGTAAATGTCCCACAGCTTTTTTAATCCATTCATCTACTAATGGGAACTTGGCTTTTTAAAAATCTTAGCTAATGTAAATTGCACTGTTATGAACATAGGGGTGTATATATTCTTTCTGATTGGTGTTTTGAGGATGTATTTCAAAAATTGGGAATGCTGGGTCAAATGGAAGTTCCATTTTTTTAATTTCTTGAAGAAACTCCATTCTATTTTCCATAATGGCTGCACTAAACTGCACCCCACCAGAAGTTACTAGGGTTTCCTTTTCTCTGCATCTTCAACAGCACTTGTTGTTTGTTGATTTTTTTATAATAGCCATTCTGACAGCTGTGAGGTGATACCTCACTGTGGTTTTAATTTTAATCTCTCTGATGCTTAGTGATTTTGAGCATTTTTTTTTCATGTTTCTTGGCCATTTATATGTTCTCTTTGGAGAGATGTCTGTTCAGATCCTCTGCCCACTTTTTTATTGGATTTTTTGTCTTCCTTTTGTTGTGTTGTATGAGTACTTTATATATTTTGGAAATTAACCCATTATCAGATGTATCTTTGACAAATATGCTCTCCCATACAGTGGGTTCACCTTTTCATATTGTTGGTGTGCTTTTTTTTTTTTTTTTTTTTTTGCTATACAGAAGCTTTTTATTTTGATGTAGTCCCATTTGTTTCTTTTCCCCTTAGTTTCCTTTTTCTTAGGAGCTGTATCAGTAAAAATATTGCTACAACATATGTCTGATATTTTATTGTCTATGTTCCCCCCTAATATTTTTATGGTTCCATGCTTTACGTGTAAGTCTTTTATCCATCTTGAGTTTACTTTTGTGTATGTTAGAAGTTGGTGGTCTAGTTTCATTTTTTTTTCTGTCTATCCAGTTTTCCCAACAACATTTGTTAAAGAAACTGTCTTTACTACATTGTATATTCTTGTCTCCTCTGCCAAATATTAATTGACCGTAATGGTGTGGGTCTATTTCTGGGGTCTCTGTTCTGATCCACTGGTCTATATATTTGTTCTTGTGCCAGTACCAGGTTTTGGTTATAATAGCTTTGCAGTACAGTTTGTGATTCCTCCTACTTCATTCTTCTTTCTCAAAATTGCTGAAGCTATTTGAAGTCTTTTATGGTTCCATATAAATATTTGGAATCTTTGTTCTAACTCTGTGAATTATGCTTTTGGTATTTTAACAGGGATTGTGTTGAATCTATAGATTGCTTTGGGTAGTATAGACATTTAAATGATCTTAATTCTTCCAATCCATGAACATGGTATGTTTCCATTTGTTTGTATCTTCCTCTATTTTTTTTTTTTTCATATCCACTGTTCCAAGTGCAGACCTTTTACCACCTTGGTTAACTTTATTCCTAAATATCTTATTTTTGTTTTGTTTCAATGCTAAATGGGATTGTTTTCTTAGTTTCTCTTCCTCAGAGTTCATTATTGGTATAAAAATAATGTCATTGATTTCTGAATGCTGATTTTTGTATCGTACTACATTGCCAAATTCATTTATTAAGTTTTTAGTTTCTGGTGGAGTCTTTAGGGTTTTCTATTACAATATTGTCATCTGCAAATAACAACAGTTTTACTTCCTTCTTTCCAATTCAGATGCTTTGTATCTCTTCTTCTTATTTGAATGCTGTGGCTAGGACTTCCAGTACTATGTTGAGTAAGAATGGTGTTTAGTTCTTGTTCTTAAGGGAAATTATTTTAGTTTTTGCCCATTAAGTATTATGTTGGCTGTAGCTTTTTCATATATGGCCTTTATTATGTTGAGATAGACCCTTCTATTCCCACTTTACTGAGAGTTTTTTTTAACAAAAATGGGTGCTAGATTTTGTCAAATGCATCTATTGATATGACCATCTGATTTTTATCATTCATTTTATTTATGTGATATATTTCATTTATTGATTTGCAAATATTGTACCAGCCTTGCATCACTGGAATAAATCCCACTTGATCATGGTGTATGATCATTTGTTGTTGTTTTGTTTTTTAGTCTCAGTGTCATTTATTTCTGCTCTGAACTTCTTTATTTTCATCCTCTGCTTCCTCTGGGGATTTCTTGCTGTTCTCTTTCTAGTTCATTTAGTTGTAGAGTTAGATAGTTTATTAGTGCTTTTGCTTGTTTTTTGAGGTAGTTCATAAGGCTATGAATTTCCCTCTCAGTACTGCTTTTGCTGTGTACCACAGGTTCTGGGATGTTGTTTGTTCATTTTCATTTGTTTCCATGAAGTTTTTAACTTCTTGTTTGATCTCATTGCTAACCCATTCATTGTTTAATAACATACTATATAGCCTCCATGTGTGTGGGGTTTTTTTTATTGCAATTGATTTCTAACTTTATGCCATTGTATTCTGAGAAGATTCTTGGTATGATATTGATCTTTTTAAGTTTGTATAGACTTGATTTGTATCCTAACATGTGGTCTATCTTTGAGAATGTTCCAAGTACACTTGAGTAGAATGTATATTCTGTTGCTTTGGGGTGAAATGTTCTGTGAGTATTGACTAGATCCATCTGATCTAGTGTGTCATTTAAGGCCTCTGTTTTCGTCTCTTTTTTTTTGTCTGGGAGATATGTCCAATGATGTCAGTCTCCCACTTGAAGTCCACCAATATTTTTTATGTATTTTGTTGCTCTTATATCGGATGCATATATGTTTACAAGGGTTACATTTTCTTGTTGAATATTTCCCTTTAGTATTATGAAGTAACCTTCCTTGTCTCTTTATTGCCTTTGTTTTGAAGTCCATTTTGTCTGATATGAGTATTACTGTCCCAGCTTTTTTTTATTTCTATTTGCATGGACTATTTTTTTCCATCCCTTTCCTCTTGGTCTGAGTGTCTTTTGTTCTTAGGTAGATCTCTTGTAGACAGAATATATGTGGTTCATGTTTTCTTATCCATTCAGTCACCCAATGTTTTTTGACTGAAGCATTTAATCCATTTACATTTATGGCTATCATTGGTAGGCATTTATTTATTGCCATTTTTTTTTCTTTATGCCTATGTTCCTCTCTCTTTCCTTTTCCTCTTCTTCTTAAAGCAGTCCCTTTAACATTTCTTGTATTGCTGGTTTGGTGGTAATATAATTCTTTAAATTTTTTTGTCTTGTTATTTCACCTTCAATTTTAACTGATAGTCTTGTTGGATATAGTAGTCTTGGACTTAGGCCCTTGTTTTTCATTATTATGAATATTTTATGCCACCCCCTTCTGGCCTAAAGTGTTCCTATTGGGAAGTTAGTTGACATTCTAAAGGGAATTTCTTTGTAGGTAATTTTCTGTCTCTTGCTGCCTTTAATATTCATTCTTTTTTAACATGTGCCATTTTAATTATGATGTGTCTAAATGTGGGTCTCTTTGGGTTCATTTTGAATGGGACTCTCTTTGCCGCCTGGACTTTTGTGACATTTTCCTGCATCAGGTTGGGGAAGTTTTCTGTCATTATTTCTTTAAACAGGTTCCTCTTCCTTGCTTACCTTCTTCCCCTTTTGGTATTCCTGTAATGTGTATGTTGTTTGTTTTATGTTGTTCCAGAACTCCATTAAGCTATCTTCCTGCTTTTTAATTCTTTTTTTTTATTTGCTGCTTTAATTGGGTATTTTTTTTACCTTGTCTTCCAAATTGCTAGTCTCTGCTTCATCCAATCTACTTTTAATTCCTTCTAGTGTTTTTGTGATGTCAGATATGTTATTCTTCATTTTTGTCTGGTTCTGGTTTATGCTTTCTATTTTCTTTTTCATGCTGCTATAGTTCCCACTGAGTTTCTTGTTATTTGTGCTAAGTTCCTTAAGCACCTTTATAATGATTACTTTGAACTCTGTGCCTGATAGGTTGCTTGCCTTCATTTCATTTAGTTATTTTTCTGGAGATTCCTACTTTTCTTTCATTTGGGGGTTGTTACTTTGTCTCCCCATTTTAGCTGTCTCTTTGTATTTGCTTCTATGTATTAGATAGGTTTGTTATTCCTCTCCATCTTTGTGGGATGTCTTTATATAGAAAGTGTCTTAAAGGGTCCAGTGGTGTAGTCTCTCTAAACTCCTTAGTTGGATTCTCCAGAAATTCCCCCTTGTGCTTGTTTTTTGGGCTCTTCTGTTGTAATTTGGACTTGATTGTTGATGTCCCATATATGGGAGGGCTCAACCACAATATCATGCCAGCTGTTATGCAGGTGCTGACAAAACAGAATAAAACACAACAGGACCAAAACAAACAAACAAACAAACAAAACATGGAAATCAAGCTACATAATGTAATAACAACAGGAAAGGCTGAGAAGGAAAAACAAGAAAAAGCAGAGCAAAGCAAAAAATTGAAAGAATACGAAAAGACATGTTATCAAATACTTAGGGGTGATATAAAGAAATAGGGAGAAAGAGGAAGAAGAATAAATGACTATTTGGAAGCAAGGGGGAAGCTAAAATAACTAGTATAGAAAGAAAAAATAAAATAAAACAGAAAATAAATGAAATAATAATAATAATAATGAATTTAAAACTTAGTAATAATGAATATATTAAGATAAAGGTAGGAAAAGTAAAATGGAAAAAAAAGAGAAGGATAAAATAAGAAAAAAGTAATAAGAACAATAAGAGATAAGAAGAGAACAGAACTGAAGGAGAGAAATTAGAGATATGCACACAAAGAACGAGAAAAAGATGGGCTGATCCCTAAAATGGTGCCAGAACTCAAGGATGGGGAATCAAAGATTTTAAAGGACTTTAGGCAGGCTTTTTTTTGATCCTCTGGGAGGATCATATCCTGGGCAAGTCTGGAGGGGAAAGTTACTGGTCTTAGCAAATGGAATGTGGTCTAAGTGAAAGGGAATGTCAGTTGTAAAATTATCTAAATCAGTTTCCCAGGAGAATGGATATCAATTTGATTATTTGATCAGACCTGACATTCCATTCTTTTTGTTTTGTCCAATAAGGATGAAGGCCATGTCTTCCATCTGAGAAGGGATGTAGAGATTATAAGGGGATAGACTTTAATTGTAGTCGGCTGGAACACTGTATTGATTCCTAATGTTTGGAGCTCGGGGTTTCAGCAGCATGATTTCCCTGAGAAACTGGTTAGTTAAGGATCAAAAGTGGTCCTGAAGGAAAGATGAAAAATGTTACAGAATGCATGGACCAAAACAAGGATAAGGAATAGGAATGTTAATGGTCCTATGAAGGTAAGTAGCCAGATATACCAACTTATATTTTTTAGCTAGTAGTCCCATGAATTTTATTGACATTCTCTAATTTTTGTGATCCTTTCTGTTAATTTTTGTGCAGCATTCCTGACTAGGTCAGACTGATTGACATACACTCCCTTTCTCCATAGTTAGGAGGTCTAGTCCTCTCCGAATTTTGGAGGGTGATAGCTGTTAGTGAATCTATGTGATCCTAAATTTGAACTAAACTTTTGGCAGTGTCATTTAGGCTTTCTTGTAGGTCCAGAGATAGGATTTCAAAATATGATAGAGCAGTGGGTAAGCCCCCTATGCCAATCCTGACACCTGTTGAAATTCTGAAAGTTATGAGTAGAGGGATTATATGGACTACCCTTTTATGTTGGATATGATAGGTTATGGGGATAAATAAAGACTGATTTTTGGAGGCCTACCTACTCACACCCATCTTTGAGAGATTTAACTCCAGTAACCACTCTTGTTTAGGCTATAAATTACATGAGCATATTCTTATTTGTGTCCACAATTAATGGAATCAGAAAAAAATACTGGATAAATACTGGGCTTCTTGAATTCTACTTCCTAAAAATTTTAAATTGGAACAGGCAGACTCTGATTTGTCTTTTTAAACCTGGACAATAAGGTGATGTAAATCTGGGATGGGGAATAAAGAGATATTATAAATGAGGAAGTTCATGGTCACGTAGAGACAGTGACAGAAGCCATTGTTCTTAGAAAAGTATAAATGAAAAAAAAAACATTTATAGAGAAAGAAAGGAATAGATGAATTTTTCTGCTAGTTAAGGTTTTTAATTTCTTCTGCTAGTCCGTCTAGCCCATGCATTCTCAATGGGGGCAATAGAAAGAAGAATGAAGTTGAAGGTGTCACAGTAGCTCATATAAAACTACACTACAAGGCCATTGTAAGCAAAACATACTAGTACTGGCGTAATAACAGGCATATAAATTATCAATAGAACAGAACAGAGATCCCAGAAGTCAACCCCCACCTTTATGGTCAATTAATACTGTACAAAGGAGGCAAGAGCAAACAATGGTATAAAGATAATCTATTCATTAAATGTTGGAAAAATTGGACAGATACATGAAAAAAATGAAACTAGACCACCAAATTACACCATACACAAGAATAAATTCAAAATAGATAAAAGACTTAAATGTAAGTCACAAAACCATAAAAATCCTAGAAGAAAACACTCAGTAAAATATCAGACATCTCTTGCAGCAAGATTTTTCCCAATATATCTCCTCAGGCAAGGGAAACAAAGGAAAAAACTGGGACCACATCAAACTAAAAAGATTTTGCACAACAAAGGAAACCATCAACAAAATGAAAAGGGAACCCACTGTATGGGAGAAAATATTTTCAAATGATACATCCAATAAGGGCTTGATTTCCATAATATGTAAAGAACTTATACAACTCAATACCAAGAAGACAAACAACCCAATTAAAAAATGGCCAAATGACCTGAATAGACACTTCTCCAAAGAGGAAGTACAGATGGCCAACAGACATGAAAAAGTGCTCAATGTCACTAATCCTCAGAGAGATTTAAATTAATATTACCTCACACCTACCAGAATGGCTACTATTAATAAATCAACAAACAACAAGTGCTGGCAAGGAGGTGAAGAAAAGGGAACCCTTGTGCACTGTTGGTGGGAATTCAGACTGTGCACTATGTGAAACAGTATGGAGTTTGCTCAAAAAATTAAAAATTGAACTTTTGACCCAGTGATCCCACTTCTGGGAATATATCTTAAGAATCCTGAATCACCAATTTGAAAAAATATATCTATCCCTATGTTCATGACAGCGTTATTTATAATAACCAATATCTGGAAACAGCCAAAGTTCCCATCAGTAGATGAGGGGAGAAAAAATTGTGGTGCATTTACACAATGGAATACGACATAGCCATAAAAAAAGAAAAAACTCTTACCTTTTGTGACAGCATAGATACACCCGGAGATTTAATGCCAAGTCAAATAAACCAGTCAGAGAAAGACAAATACCATCTGATCTCACTTATATGTGTAATCTAATAAACAAAATAAACTGTTGAACAAAATAAATACAGAAGCATGGATATGCACAACAGACTGACAGCTGTTAGAAGGGAGGGGTATTGGGAGACTGGATAAAAGAAGGTGAAGGGATTAACAAAAAAAAACATAACATATAGACATAGAAAACAGTGTGGTGATAGTGAGAGGGAAAGTAGGGTGGTGTACAGGTGGAGGTGGACAAAGAGTAGGAATGGTGATGGAAAGACACTTTGCTTGGGGCTATGAGCACACAATGCATTGTGCAGATGATATTTTATTAAGTTGTATCCTTGAAACCTGTTTGGTTTTATAAACCAATGTCAACCCAATAAATTCAATTACCTCTTAGAGTAATGCAGGTGTAATTAAATTCAATTACCCCTTACCTCTGAGAGTCCTCAGTCTGCTCCATTTCCATGCCTTTGATTCTATTATATATATATATAGCATCCAAAGGAATAATTGGTTTTTGGTGGGAGATGGAAGCCCCCAAAATATCTTAGATTTTGCAATGATTTTTTTAAATCTTTTTTGTTGAGATTATTACAGATGTCCCTCATTATCTCCCCCATTGCACCCCTTTCCCTGGTTTCCACCCCATCTCAGGCCTTCTCCAACCCATTGTCTGTGTCCATAGGTAATGCATACATGCATACAAGATCTTTGTTTAATCTTTCCTCGTCCCCTCACCCCCCTTACCTCTGAGAGTCCTCAGTCTGCTCCATTTCCATGCCTCTGATTCTATTTTATTCATCAGTTTATTCTGTTCATTAGATTTCTTATTTATTTTTATTTTTAGATTCAGTTGTTAATAGATATGTATTTGTTGCCATTTTGTTGTTCATATTTTTTTCTTTTTCTTCTTCCTCTTCTTAAAAAATACCCTTCAACATTTCATATAATCCTGGTTTGGTGGTGATGAACTCCTTTAGCTTTTTCTTGTCTGTGAAGCTCTTTATCTGACCTTCAATTCTGAATGATAGCTTTGCTGGGTAGAGTAATCTTGTTTGTAGGTCCATGCTATTTCATCACTTTGAATATTTCTTGCCATTCCCTTCTGGCCTGCATAGTTTCTGTTGAGAAATCAGCTGACAATCGTATGGGCATTCCCTTATAGGTAACTAGTTGCTTTTCTCTTGCTTCTTTTAAGATTCTCTTTTCTTTAGCCCTTGTCATTTTAATTATGATGTGTCTTAGTGTGTCCTCTTTGGGTTCCTCTTGTTTGGGACTCTTTGTGCTTCCTGGACTTGTAAGTCTATTTCTTTCCCCAGGTAGGGGAAGTTTTATGTCATTATTTCTTCAAATAGGTTTTCAAAATCTTGCTCTCTCTCTTCTTCTGGCACCCCCATTATGCAAATGTTGGTAAGCTTGAAGTTGTCCCAGAGGATCATTACACTATCTTCATATTTTTGGATTCTTATTTCTTTACGCTCTTCTGATTGAGTGTCTTTTGCTTCCTCATATTTCAAATCATTGATTTTATTCTCAGAATCCTCTACTCTACTGTTGAATCCTTGTATATTATTCTCTATTTCAATCCAAGTATGCTTAATTTCTTATTGGTCCTTTTCCACTTTTTTGCCATTCTCACTAAGATCCTTGACAGTCTCACTAAGTCTTTTGATGTTTCTAGAAGATTATTGAGTAAACTTAAAACCATGGTTTTGAACTCTATATCCAATAGTTTGCTTTCTTCCATTTCTTTTATTTGTGACATGTTTCTTTGTCTCCAAACTTTGGCTGCTTCCCTGTGTTTGTTTCTACATATTGGGCAGAGCTGCTATGTCTCCTTGAGTTGGGAGAGCAGCCTTGTGTAGTAGGGTCCAGTGTCTCAGCCTCCCCAGTCACCTGAACTGGGAATTCTAGATGCACCCCTTTGTGGGCTGTGAACACAGTCTTGTTGTAGTTGAGACTTGATTACTGTTGGTGTCACTTGAAGGAATTGAACTCTAGGCCAATTGGCTGCAACTACAGTGGAAGAGTTGCTATGCAGGAACCACCTCTATGGAGCAGGACTTGCTTCAATGGGGCTTTGGTGCTCACTGAGCCTGCCCCTTGAGTGTGTCGCTTATGGATGTGTACAGTTGTAATCTGGTATAGCCTGACACTGACCACTGGGTACACTAGCTCTTGCGTCTCCAGGGAGGTACAAAGGCAGCCACTGCCTGAGGCCACCCAGCGGGAGCTACAGAGAAATATGCAGATTCCTCCTTTTTGTACCAAGTTTGGAAGTGTGCAAATGAGGCCCAGCTATGAAGCAAGGTAGGCTGGTGCTGGTCCCGGGTCTTGGGCCTTTTATTTATAGGTTTGGGTCTTCCTGACCCAAACAGCTTGTTTAATACATTTTAGCCTGAGCAAGGACAAGCCATTCATATGCAAAAGCCTCTGCACACAGCTTGGGTGGGGTTGTAAATTAGAAGAAGCTGGGGTCTTAAGTAATCACCAGGTGGAGCAAATAGAAATGGCTGCTAGTCAGCCCTGAAACTGGGGAGGTCCCATCATAGGAACAATGATCCCTGGGAGCACCTTCACTCAGGAGAAAGCCTTCCCTGAGTTCCTACCCTGATGGCGGAAATCCACTTCCTCCTCATATGTGTCTGTTTCCCCCAGAGCCTCACCCTGGTGCTGGGGATCAGTAGAAGCAGGACCTTGTAAGTTCAGTTCACGGTGCTGGCCTTTTAAGAGGAACAACTGGGTCTCCAGCAGCCTCTGTGTCACTGAGCCCAAATTTGCACTGGTTTTTACAGCCTGTAGTTACAGAACTTTCTTTTCCCAGCTCTGGGACCCTGGGCTGGGCTTCTGGTGTGGGGCTGGGACTCCTTGCTCCCCACAGGCAGCCTACACAGATATGATCTCCCTCCTCATTAAAAAAGTGGCACACGTGGATGTAGGACCAGCCTGTTCCCACCTCTGCCCCTCCTACAAGTCTCAGTGTACTTTCTTTTTTAATTCTCTAGTTGTAGGACTTCCACTCATCCAGCTTTCCAGCAGTTCTGGATGATGGTTGTTCTGTATTTTAGTTTTAATTTTGATGTGGTTGTGGGAGGTGGTGAATACAGGTGTTTACCTATGCCACCATCTTGTTTCTCCTTACAATGATTTTTGGCCCTCAGAGCTCAAACCTATTTGGAAAAATCTAACTTCTTAGTATTTGATTTCATAGGGAGGAAGGTGATTATTAAATAACATATAAAAAGGCTTTTTAGAAGGATGAAAATGAAAAAGAAGTTTAGAAACACTGTTATAACCCCTCATTCTTTTAATTAACGATAATTACTGAGCACTATGAATGTGACAAGCACCTTTTAGAGAATGGGGACAGAGCACAAAATAAAGCAGTAAAAATCCTTCCCTGGTACAAGACATCTCAGGATCTTTGTAATAATTTTTTTCTTTAGCCAATTTGGGTAGATAATGTTATTTGAAAGCAAAGTCTCCTTGACTAAGGCCATGAACAATCCTTCCAGTCAGACAGGAAGATATTTAATCTGATTTTACATATAACATCTAAGTTGTTTGCATATCTTAGCTATTGTGATTAATGATGCAATAAACATGGAAGTATAGATAAAGATACACTATATACATACAATATAATATTATTTACAGAGAAAGAAGGAAATCCTGCCATTTGAGACAACTTTGATGAACATTGAAGGCATTTCAATAATTGAAATAAGTCAGATAGAGAAAGACAAATATGGTGTAATATTATTTATATGCAGAATATTAAAAAAAATAGTGAAGACTGAGACAAATTAGTGATTGTCAGGGGCTAGGAGATTGGGTAATTGGGGAAATCCTGTTTAAGATTGCAAACTTTATACTAGAAGATAAATAATCCTGAAGATCTAATGTAAAACATAGTAATTACACACAACAGTACAGCATTATAAACTTCAAAGTTGTTAAGAAGGTAGATCTTAATTGTTCTCACCACACACACAAATGATAATTATGTGATGTGATGAGTGGGGTGTTAGCTAACAATGTTGGTAATTATGTTATAACTAGAGGCCCGATGCACGAAATTTGTGCAGTGTGTGTGTGGGGGGGGGATGGGGGGGCTGTCCCTCAGCCCAGCCTGCACCCTCTACAATCTGGGACCCCTCAGGGAATGTCCAACTGCCAGCAGTCTAACATCCCTCTCACAATCGAGGACCGTTGGCACCTAACCACTCTCCTGCCTGCCTGCCTGATTGCCCCTAACTCCTTTGCCTGCCAGCCTGATCCCCCCTACCTTGCCCTCCCCTACAGGCCTGATCACCCTCAACTGCCCTCCCCTGCCAGCCTGATAGCCCCCAACTGCCCTCCCCTACCAGCCTGATCGCCCCTAACTGCCTTTGCCTTGGCCCCCAATCTGGCCTCCCTCTGCAGGAGGCAACCTGGCTGATCAGGGGAAGGCACCGCCCCCATTACCCTGTTGCTGCTGCCACTGCCAGCCTGAGCCTCAGCCCTTTTCAGCCACCCACAGCTGACTGAGCCTAAGCCCTCACAGCCACTGCGGCTTTGTCTGGAAGGATGTCCGGAAGACGACCACTCTAATTAGCAATTACCCTTTCATTAGTATACATTTGGGGACCATTACAACCACGCAGAACTTAAAACACATGGCCCTGGCCAGTTTGGCTTAATGGAGAAAGCATCGTCCTGTGGACTGAAGGGTCCCAGGTTTAATTCTGATCAGGAGCACATGCCTGTGTTGCAGGCTCAATCCCCAGTAGGGGACCTGTGGGAGGCAGCTGATCAGTGATGTTTCTTATCATTGATGTTTCTATCTCTCTCTCCCTCTCCCTTTCTCTCTGAAATAAATAAATAAATAAATAAATAAATAAATAAATAAATAAATAAATAAATAAATGTATATATATATATATGTGTGTGTGTGTGTGTGTATATATATATATATATATATATATATATATATATATATATTTTTTTTTTTTTTTTTTTTTAAAGAAAACACATGATCTTCACTTTGGGCTTTGTCATTTTACAATATCCTTTGTGCAGTATTTTAACTTCCCTCAACTTTCCTTTACCCACTCTTAAAATGCAATCTATCTTGGGGAAGATGATCAGGAAAGTGATTCTAGTGGGTAGAAGTTTTTTTGGAGGGGATGGGGTCGTGAAGATATTTAAAAATTTAGCATGGTGATAGTTGTACCACTCTGAATTTACTTTAAAAAACCAATTCATTGTACACTTTAGGTGACATGAATTATATCTCAACAAAGCTGTTCTTATATTTCTTTTTAAATAAAGACCAGTCTTACAATCAATTGCAGATGTTTTCAGAGGCCCCTCAGGATTTGCTTACCGAGTCCCAAACCACAGCTGTGACTCCCAGTTGCCTCCAGTCCGGGTGGATCTGGATGGTGTGGTTTGCAAAGGACAAGGTGGCAAGAGGCTTATGGAATTTCTGCAACCCCATTCCCTTGGGCACCAGGCCATTTCCACTGTGCCAGCTCTCTGCTTCCTTTAACCTGTTGGGCAAAAGAATACTACATGCTCTGGCCAGAAAGTGCATTCTCTCTTAGGTGGCCCGAATGCTTTTTTTTAAGGTCGTTTTATGGATTCAAAAGAATAAACGGAGATGTGGAAAGCTTTTGTCAAATTCCTTTTACATGGTTCTTCCAGTCTCATGGGAAGTGAGATGTAGCTCTGAATTCATCCCAAAGGGTGTCTTTGAGCAAAAGCACCCAGAACGGCACAATCCTGCAGGATGCCCTATACACTTCGCTGTCAGGACTCAGGGGGGCTTGAGGGTGAGCAAGGCAGCGGTGCCAGCACAGAACCCAGGAGAAGGTAGGGCTTTCTACACTGCCCAGGCCCGCGTGGACTGCAGCTGCATTCGCTGAGGTGGGCAGGGTGTTTCTGCTGTTTTGTTTTGGTCTGGCCTCCACCCCGTCTGCCACTGACCGGTGCCTGCACTGAGTCTGTGAACGGTTTGATGGTCCTACTTTTTGATGGGCAGTGGATGCACTCCCATCTCCCAGAGACTGGCGGTTAGACACTGGTGGCTTCTGAGTCACTCACGGGGAGAGCCCGGCCCTAGGTCCAGAACAGACTCGGGCGTCCTCGGCCAGGAGGCCTCCTCCGGCTACGGGCTGCCGCAGTTTGAAGGCCAGCCACGCCCCTGATCCTGGCGTGGGGTCTCCTCTGGGGCACTGGCTGGTCTGGACTAAGACTGCTGGCAGTTTGGAGGCTGGCCACACCCCCCGATCCTGGTGGGGGTCTCATCTGGGGCACTGGCCAGCCTGGACTAGGGCCGTCCATGGTTTGGAGGCCCACGGCCGCCGATCCTGGTGGGGGTCTCCTCTGGGGCACTGGCCAGCCTGGGCTAGAGGCCACCAGCAGTTTGAAGGCTGGCCACACCCCAAATCCAGGCGGGGTCCCCTCACAGTGACCGGTCGTCTGTCTGGTCATGAGGGCCCTAGTATAGATATATAAATGTGTCAAAATGCCCAGCCAACAAGGCTCAGTGATTGATAAGCCACCTATGAATCAGGAAGTGACAGTTCAATTCCTGGTCACGGTGCATGCCCAGGTTGCGGGATCCATCCCCAGTATGGGGTTATCCCCAGTGTGGGGTGTGCAGGAGGCAGCTGATCAATGATTCTCTCTCATCATTGATGTTGCTCTCTCCCTCTCCTTTCCTCTCTGCAATCAATAAAAATATATATTTAAAATATATAAATGTGTCAAATCAATATGCTGTACACTTAAATTTATAAATGTTAATGACAATTACATTTCAATAAAAAATAAACACAATTCTACATATTTTAAAAAGATAAAAATATCTAGGTCTCCTCATCCTCTCAGGTTTTGCAAAATTGAGTTTCAGTTATTACATCCATAAAAATCTGGGAAATAATGTCAAAATGTGGCAGATGATTATCTTAACCTAAAATTATTAGTTTTCTTATAATTCTGTGATACAACTAAACAATCAAAACAATAAGGGACCCAGCAACAGTTCTTCAATGTAACACCACTCACATAAATGTCACCTAGTAAAGTAAGAATTTTACCTTTGAAAAGGAGAGCAACATTATTACTTCAAATTTATAAGTTGGTTACTGGTATAGTTTATCTGATGTTCAACTGGTTTTGCATGGTGTATAAAATCGTTTTGTAAGCCTTATATAATTATACATTTTTTCAAGACATACTACTATACCTCATTTGCATTTGGACAATATTTTAAAATGCTAACAATATTTTTGCTTTTAAATAAAAAACTTGTATGTATATATGCATAACCCTTGGACACAGACACTAGGTTAGTAAGGCCTGGGGCAGAGGGTCAGGGCGGGTTAGAAGAGGTAAATGGAGGGAAAAGGTAGAAATATGTAATATTTTCAACAATACAGATTTTTTTAAAAAAGAAACAGAAAAACATCAGCATACTAGAAAAGAGTAAGGAAAATGGATAATGGACAAGAAAACTGCTCTCTCTTTCATTACTTTCTCCTCTTTATTTCCTTCTTATTATAAAATACTAGAAGCCTGGTGTACAAAATTCGTGCATGGGGGGGGGGGGGTGGTCCCTCAGCCCGGCTTGCATCCTCTCTAATCTGGGACCACTTAGGAGATGTCCGACTGCCTGTGGGATCGGGCCTAAACTGGCAGTCGGACATCCCTCTCGCAATCCAGGACTGCTAGCTCCTAACCATTCACCTGCCTGCCTACCTGATCACCCCTAACCGCCTCTGCCTGCCAGCCTGATGCCCCTAACTGCTCCCCACCAGCCTGATCACCCCCTAACTGCCCTCCCCTGCTGGCCTGATCATCCTTAACTTTTCTCCCCTGTTGGCCTGATAACCCCTAACCGCCTCTGCTTCGGCCCCCACCACCATGGCTTTGTCTGGAAGGACGTCTGGAAGACATCTGGTCTAATTAGCATATTACCCTTTTATAGATATAGATAGGGGTACGAGAAAGCACTCTACAAAGTTGCTGTCATACAGGGTGTGGAATGCAAACACAAGTGTGCAGTAAACCAAATTGGGGTCTGACAGTGCCCCAGCAGCAACATAATCCATGGCTGAAGATGGAATTGTGCAGCCCCATGAGGAATCGGGCTCCCTCCTCTCTGGTTCCGGGGTGCGTTACCCGAGAACCGCCCCAAGTCACCGCAGCTCAGCAGATCCTGCATTGAGCGTCTGTCCCCTGGTGGTCAGTGTGTATCATATGTACTGGACAGTCAAATGGTCACTTAGCCTTTTATATACATAGACAAGAGGCCCGGTGCACAAATTCATGCACAGGTGGGATCTGGCCAGCCACCCCAATCAATCCAGGGCTGATCAGGCTGGGCAGGCAGGGGGAAGGGGATGCAGGTGGTTGGCCACCAGCCCCGCCCCGATCGGGGAGATGAACTCCTTTAGCTTTTTCTTGTCTGTGACGCTCTTTATCTGGCCTTCCATTCTGAATGAGTTTTGCTGGTTAGAGAAGGGCCTGGCAGGAAATATTCAAAGTGATGAAGAGCAAGGACCTGCAGCCAGGGTGACCTTCCTTTTGAAAGGACGTGGCTACTCCAGGGGCTGAGGGTTCGATCTCCGTGAAACCTGGGTCAGTCTTTGCATCGGGTGAGTGGAATTGCTGAGGCCTAATTGAGAATCACCAAAGCTAGGAGCATGATCTCAGAACAGTTAAAAACACGTTCATGAAGGGATGTTATGGGTTCTGCTACATCAACAGGGTTGCTTTAACACTGAAGCCTCCATCCACAAGCCCACCAACCTCCAGGAGCTGGTGGGAGGTTGAAAGTGGCTGTGTAGATGAGGCCTCTGCCAGGCGACCTGGCAGGTGTCAGCAGCTTAGCCATCTGAGCCCCAGGCATGGGGAGACAGGCTCTGACATCACTACTGTGCAGAGGATTTGATGGCAGCAGCAGCGACTTCAGAGCGTGTTGCTATTTTGTTTTATTTTTATCTCCTTTTCCCTTTAAACCTCTCCAGGTTGCGTGCATTCAAGAGAGGAGCAGACTTTGCAGCCTCCTTAGTAGAGAGCACGACTTTGATCTGGGTTCACATGCAGCCAGACAGAGTCCTTATTAGAAACACATGTGGGTCTTGCATTATTTGCACTATTACCGATAAAGAGGGTTTTAGATTCTGACATGTAAATATGTTTCCTACTTATCCACAAAGGCAGGAGGTCAAGCACAGTCACAGGCACAGACACAGTTCTTCACTCACAGGCTTCTGTCCAAGGGCGGCAATGCAGACACTTCACACATGGAGATGGCTGAGGAGCAGGGTTGGGCAGCAAACGTAGAACACAGCCATTCACAGCTCTACTTTTCCCAGACCTTCTGTCTCAGTCCCAATCTTACCACTCTGGGTCTGTAGCATCTTCCTCTTGAGGCGGCTGCAGGACATGATGTTTATCACATGCTGTTTCTCCATGTGGGTGGTCAACACAGGGGTTGCCTGAATCAGGCTTCCTTCAGCATTGTGATGGTGGGGGGGCACAGCATGAAGGTGTGAACACAACCAATGCTGACTCCTCACTGAGTGCCTTCTGTATACCATCTGTATACCTCAGAAGGGGTGCCAAAAGCTCAGTTGTGTCTGCAACCAGCAGGTGGGGGGGGGGCAGATTGGAGGTGGGGCCAGTCAGGGGGAGGGGTCGAAGGAGGTTGGGGGCCGCTAATTGGGCCCAGATCAGGCTGGTTGGCTGCTGCAGTGTGCATTATAGCCACCGGTCATTCCACCATAATGGTTGCTGGGCTTTTATATATATAGACTAGAGGCCTGGTGCATGAAATTTGTGCACGAGTAGGGTCCCTAGGCCTGGCTGGCAATCAGGGCCAGCCTGCTGCCAGCTGCTGGCCTATCCTTCCTTCCCCTGGCTGCCAGCAGCCAGCCCAGCCCCCCACTCACATCCGCCTTGACCTGGCACCACCCACATCTGGCACCACCCATCCCCACTTCCCTGTTCCCCATAGGGCAAGTGGGGCCTGCCAGCAGGGGTGAGGGACCAGGAGGCTGGCTTGCCAGGGCCTTCTTTTCCCCGGCTGCCTGTGGGGCCTTCCTTCCTCTGGCTGCCAGCAGCTGGCCCTGCCCACCACCCACACCTGCCTGGCCTGGTGCCACCCGCATCCACCACCTCCCATCCTTGCTTCCTCATTCCTCATCAGGTGATTGGTGCCTGCCAGCCAGGGGGGGAGACCAGGAGGTTGGCCAGCAGGCCCTGATCAGGTGATTGGGGTGGTCAGTGCACGTCATAGTGACGGTCACTCTGGCACTCTGGTCTTTCTGCTGTTTGGTTGCTGGGCTTTTATATAGATAGATGATAGATAGATAGATAGATAGATAGATAGATAGATAGATAGATAATAGATAGATAGATACTAACTCTAACATTGACCTTGTATCTATGAGGAATATTATTATTATCTCTCTATTTAATAATGAGAAAAATGAAATACCAAGATATTAAGACACAGAGATTAAGACACAAGAAAGTAGCTAATTTCTTAATTATCAGAGCTAAGATTTAACCCTTTGCACTCGCTTGCTTTTTTCTCAATTCCTTTATTCTATTCGGGATTTAATTTTTTGAATACCCCAGATTTTACAAAGCAAGGCAGTAGAATAAAAAAACTGGAGTTTCTTTTCATACAAACTTATTTATTTGGATTTTTTTATATTTCAAATTATTGATACATTCAAAATGTAATTTTAATCTCTAGCTACCAATGCTAACCATGTCGAATCACACTCGACATCCGAGTGCAAAAGGTTAACTGTGTGACTGAGTCGCTCTAAAGCCTATTTTCCTTTCTACTGAAACACAGTCTCCAAGGAATCCAATGAAAAATATTCTCCCTACAAAAGGGAGACTTTTCCTCTTGCTCAAAGTTATATAACATCAATTTTCTATGATACTTGAATTTATGAAATTAAATTCCTTCTTATGCCTACATTTGCATTTCTTTTTAATTTCCTTCAACTCATAAGCAAAGCAATTTATAATAGAAGCGAGAATAACATGTGCCCTTACATTGTTTCATGACAGTCATTTCTCTGAGGAAATATATAATACAATACAGAAATTGGATATGCTGATTGTGTTCTTACTTGTGTTTACAAGGGTGAGGTAAAATTTAAAGGGAAAAAAACTTCCTTTACAATGCAACCCCTTTAATGGCTCACCTCCTTCCACATGTTTATCACACGCTGTAGTTTTTCCAATTCTATAGATATCCAGGCTCTACAGTGGTTACCAAAAGGTGATTGCTCTGACTTCCATCCATCTTGCCCCAAAACATATGGAAATATAACAGTATTGAATATTAGAAATTCAGACCTATGTCACAAAATTCAATTATTAATTAACTCTAATCTAACTTCTGTCTAAAACTCACATGAGGCAACAACAAAAACATGCAGCAATTCCTTTCTCCAGAGAACTATCTTTAAGGAATAGGCTATCTGGCATATCCTTATGGAGTGCTTCTTTAAAAAAAAAAAAAAAGGCAGATTCTCTAGCTCATCTTAATTTTGTTGAATTTGAGTCTCTGGGAGTTGGGCCTGAGAATCTGTTCTTGAAGAAGCTATGCAGTTGATTCTGATGCACATTCACCTACTCTAAGGTCTTTAGTGTTTTTTTTTATAACTGTTAGCATTTAAAGAAAGAAATATGTTGTATTAATTCTACAAGAATGGTATCAACTGAGTAATAGTTTATTATGCAGTTTCATTTTATAAACTCTATAGATTTCATAAATGACTCACATTACATTATGTTACTCACTAGAGGCCCGGTGCATGAAATTCATGCACAGAGGGGGGGTGTCCCTCAGCCCAGCCTGCACCCTCTCCAATCTGGGATCCCTCTCACAATCCAGGACTACTGGCTCCCAACTGCTCGCCTGCCTGCCTTCCTGATTGCCCCTAACCGCTTCTGCCTGCCAGCCTGATCACCCCCTAACCACTCTGCTGCCAGCCTGATTGATGCCTAACTGCTTCCCTGCCAGCCTGTTTGCCCCCAACTTCCCTCTTCTGCCAGCCTGGTCACCCCTAACTGCCCTCCCCTGCAGGGTTGATCGCCTCCAACTGCCCTTCCCTGCTGGCCATCTTGTGGTGGCCATCTTGTGTCCACATGGGGGCAGGATCTTTGACCACATGGGGGCAGCCATCTTGTGTGTTGGAGTGATGGTCAATCTGCATATTACTCTTTTATTAGATAGGATAGAAGCCTGGTGCATGGGTGGAGGCCAGCTGGTTTGCCCTGAAGGGTGTCCTGGATCAGGGTGGGGGTTCCCTTGAGGTGTGGGGCAGCTTGAGTGAGGTGCCTGTGGTGGTTTGCAGGCCAGCCACGCCCCCTGGCGATCCAAGTGGAGGCCCTGGTATCTGGAATTTATTTACCTTCTACAATTGAAACTTTGTAGCCTGGAGTGGAGCCAAGCCTTCTGCTTGCTCTGTGGCATGGGGGCAGCCATTTCTGTTGGGGTTAATTCACCTTATATAATTGAAACTTTGTAGCCTGGAGTGGAGGCCTAGGCTGGCCAGGGCAGGTGGAAAGCTTGGCTTCCTCCATTGCCGGGGGCAACCCTAGCCTGCTATCTCCAGCTCCGTGGCTGCTGCCATTTCTGTTTGGATTTGTTTACTTTCTATAATTGAAACTTTGTAGCCTTGAGTGGAGGCTTAGGTCAGCAAGGGCCTGCGGAAAGCTTGGCTTCCTCGTTGCTTGGGAAACCCAAGCCTCCCTCCTGCTCTCTGTGGCTGTAGCCATCTTGGTTGGGTTTATTTGCATACTCGCTCTGATTGGCTGGTGGGCGTGGTTGGTGGGCGTGGCTTGTGGGTGTAGTGAAGGTACGGTCAATTTTCATATTACTCTTTTATTAGGTAGGATTTCTCTTTTTATGAGCAATTGTTGATAAAGTTTTCCCTTAGTTCCTTTTCTATAAAGTCTAACCAGAGGATACAACCTTTGTAAACATTTATGTATTCAACACAGGAATACCTAAATATATAAAGCAGATACTGATGGAGATAAAGAAAGAGATCAGTGGTAATACAGTCATAGTGGGGGACATTAACACTCCACTGACATCAATGGATAGATCTTCTGGACATAAAATGAACAAGAAAACATTGCCTTAAACGACACATTAAACCAGATAAATTTAATTGACACTTTTAGAGCATTTCACCTTAAAGCAGCAGAGTATACACTCTTTTCAAATGCACATGTGATATTTTTCAGGTTAGGCCACATATTAGGACATAAAAGAAATTTCAATAAATTTAAGAAGATTGAAATAATATAAGCATTTTCTCTGACCCCAATGGTATAAAACTAAAAATCAATTACCAGGGAAAAAAGAGAACCACACAAACACCTGGGGGCTAAATAACATATTACTGAACAATGAATGGTTTAACAATGATATCAAATAAGAAATTAAAAATATCTTGAGACTAATGAAAATTAAAATATAGTAACTCAAAATCTATAGGTCACAATTAAAGCAGTTTTAAGAGAGAAATTCAAGCAGGGCTGCTGGGGCTCAGTTGGGTAGAGCATCCTCCTGTACACTGAAAGATTGCCAGTTCGATTCTGGGTCAGGAGACAACCTAGGTTACAGGTTTGATCCCTGGCAGGGATGCATATGGGAGGCAACCGATCTGTGTTTCTCTCATCCATCGATGTTTCTCTCCCTTCCTCCCTCTTTCCCTCCCTCCCTCCATTCCCTTCCCTTCTCTCTAAAATCAATAAAATATATATTCAATGGAAAAAGAAATATTTTTTTAAAAAAAGAGTGAAATTCAGGTCCATCTCAAAGAACAAGAAAATTCCCAAAATAAAAATTTAACCTGACACCTAAATGAACTTTAAAAAACAATAACAAACAAAGCCCAAAGTGAGTGAAAGGAGGAAAATAATAAAAATCAGAGCTAAAATAATCAATATAAACTGTAATTAAATATCTATTGTAAAAATCAACGAAACCAAGAGTCAATTCTTTCAAAAGACAAACAACAGGAGAAACCAAGATGGCAGCATAGGTAAACACCTGAACTTGCTGCCTTGCACAACCACTTCAAAACTACAACTAAAAGACAAAACAGGTATCATCCAAAACCACGGGAAAGCTGGCTACAACTAGAAGGAAAGAGATAAGCACACTGAGACTTGGAGGAGGAGCAGAGGTGCAGAAGTGAAGTGCAAAGGTATGAAGGCGTGCGCGAAAAAGGCTGGCAACTGAGTGCACTGTGGTCTTTTTCAATCGGGAGGGAGATACAAGCTCCCGACTGCTCTGACCTCCAGTTCCGGGTGAAAATCTGATGAACAGAATAAACTGGTGAATATACTAGAATCGGGGGCATAGAAAAGGAGTGGACTGAAAATTCTTGGGGGAAAGGAGTGTGGGGGTGTGGGAAGAGACTGGACGAAAATCATACACCTATGGATGAGGACAGTGGGGGTGGGGGTGAGGGCAGAGGGTGGGGTGGGAACCAGGTGGAGGGGAGCTATGGGGGGAAAAAAGAGGAACAACTGTAATAATCTGAACAATAAAGATTTATTAGTAAAAAAAAAAGAGAAACAATATTGGCAGACCTTTAAACAGTCATCAAAAGAGAGAGAGAGAGAGAGAGAGAGAGAGAGAGAGAGAGAGAGAGAGAGAGGATCTATATAAATCAATCAGAAATGAAAGAGAAGTAACAACAAATTCTACAGAAATACAAAAGGAAAAAAAAGTATTATGAATGCCCTGGCTGGGTGGATCAGTTAGTTGGAATGTCATCCCATACACTGAAGGGTTGCGGGCTCAATTCTCAGTCAGGGCCTCTGTTGCACTTTTGATCCCCAGTCGGGAAGGCAACCAATTGGTGTTTCCCCTCACATTGATGTTTCTCTCTTTCTCCCTTACCTTCTTCTCTCTAAAATCAATAAAAATATATCTTCAGGTGAGGATTTTTTTTAAAAAATATTATGAACAATTATATGCCAACAAGTTAGACAATCTGGAAAAAAAGGATAAATTCCTAGAAACATACAGTCTTCCAAAACTGATCAGTAAGAAACAGAAAATCTAAACAGACAAATTACAACAAAGAAAAGAATTTTAAAAAACTCCCAACAAACAAAAGCCCTAAAGTGGATAGCTTTACATGTGTATTTTACTAAGCATTAAAAGATTAACACTTTTTCTTCTCAAAATAATTCAAAAAATCAAAGAGAAGGCTCACAGGTATATTTTTATAAGGGCCCATAATACTGATTTTCAAACCAGGCAAAGACATTACAAAAAAATTAAATTATATGCCAATATACTTCATGAATATAGATGTAAAAATTCTCAACAAAATATGAGCAAACATAAATTAGAAGTACATTAAAAAGATCATATACCATTGTTATAGAATTCAGTCCTGGGATGCAATGATGGTTTATTATTCACAAATCAATTAACATGAAATACCACATAAACAAAATTAAAAATATAAATCATATGATCATAGCAATAAATACAGAAAAATAATAATCTAGTACCTAGCCTATGTAATAAAAGCCCAGTGACTGAAACAGCAGAACTACCAGAATGACCACAGCCCCTTGACCCTGCTGGCCCTTCCCCTCAACGGCCCCCCACCTTGATTGGGGGTGGGACTGGCCAGAAAACCACCTGCAGCCCCTCACCCCATCCGGCCCCCCACCCCAGCATGATCCCCCACCCCAATTGTGCACCGGGCCTCTATAAAAATATAAAACCCTACCCCACCACCAGTCTAACCCAACCAACCAAAGGCTCCTGAAACCACAAAATTACATCACTGATTCAGGCTAGTAGTTCAAAGTATAAAACCTTATTCACTCTTGAGGAATTCACATCTTTCTCCTTCCCCTTGGACTCCTCATCTCAGAGGAGGCACGCATGGTATGGATGTGCAAATGAAAGCTCAGAAAAGTCACTCTTTTGGGGTCCTGTGGCGCATCCAGGCAGAGACAAACTGATCACCAAAAGCCAAGCACCAGACTCTGTCCCTTCTTCATCCTGCGGCCTCAGGTCCAGACAGGCACTCCCCGTGGCAGGATACAAGGAGAGCCCCCTCTTGAATCTTCATAGAGACAGGAATGTTCAGGAGGCCAAGATAATAGAAACCTACAGACCCAAATGCTGGGGCCCATGCTGCCAGGGCCCACTCAGCACAAGGCTAAGGGGAGCTCAGACCAAGTTCTTGTCCAATTCCTAACCCAGTCCCGACCTGCCATCCCAGGCCACAGTGCACGCTGGAGTGTTTAATGGGGGGGGAGGGGCTCTGGAGGTGGAGGGTTCACCCCAACCCCTGGGCCCCAGAGGCTCTCCACCTGCACACCCTTCCCTCAGGTTCTCAGCCACAGCTGTGCCAGCAAAGCCCCTTTGCTGGGGCAGGATCACAGTGAGCAGGCCGGGGGAAGGGTGGCTAACCCAAAGCCTCCTCTGTGCTGTTTGCACACATGTAATTAGCTCCAGTTATCCCAGGATTTCAGTTCACCAACTCCAGGCCTCGGAGCTGCGCCCAGGGTGAACTCACCCATGGAGCCGCTGCTCCACCGAATGAGCCCTCTCACCAGCTGGGAAGCTCTATCTCCATCCATAGCACCTTGTGTCGTGTGTCTGTGTTTGCACAACTGTCTACACAGCAACCACATGCTTGCTTGGGGATATCTTTGTGTGTCCTCGGTGGTGTGTCTACACTGGCTGCTGGGAAGTTCATAAGTACCAGGCACCAATGAGGAGAGGAAGTGTGTGTGAGGGGGAGTGGAGTGGGGAGGGGGGATGAACTGGTTCTCAGCTGAGAAGGAAGGAAGAGCTCTCCCATCTGGGCAAGTCCTACATAAACGTGATCCCGGGGCAGTGGCCAAGGCCAAAAATCCCTGGGATTTCTGATGTAACTGCCAAACCAAGGTGTCCTAGACCATGCTCTGTCTCCTCAGCCCCCTGAGCCATTTCAAACCTCAGCCACCAACACTCCTGTCCTGCAGGTGGCATAGCCAGGGCTCAGAGAGGTTAGGGAACTCATCGTAGGTGGCATAGCAGGCCAGGGACACCACTCTCCAGAGCTACAGCACAGGATTCTGGATTCGGGTTTTACTCAAAAAAAGAAGTTGTTGGGGGGACCTGGGAGGGAAGGCCTCCAGGTTCTCCTCTCTCTGACTGGTCTCAGATCCCTAGCCCTCGGTGACCCTGGTCCTGCGTACTCAGCCCATTGCCCGCCACATTCTTCCAGCCCTTTCCCTGAGTCCAGTTCAGCCATGTCTACGCTGAATGGAACCAGAGTGCAGAGGAGAGCAAGCTCGGCCCCAGGGGCCTTAGTTGGAGGTGGAGGGATCAGCCTTCCAGAAGCAGGATTTCTCAGCACACTAGCTCTGCCCTTAGGGCTGAGTCCCTCCCTTAGCCTTCTGGTGTTCTCTGTGTCTGTCTGTCTTGCCCTGTGCATCTCTCTCCCTGTTCCTTGCTCTCTAATCCTGTTTATTCATTCTCCATGTCTCGCTGGGGCTTTTGTCTCTGTATTTCATTGGATCTCTGCCCGTGGAGAATACCCCTGCCACCCCTGCAAAGGAACACACCAGCAGAATCCACCTTTTTGATAAAAAATGACAAGTGGGAAACAGTGAATTAAAAAGCATTAACTTATAAACAATCTATGTGTCTTCAAATGCATTCCAAATGGCAGCACTTTGGCGGGGGTGGCAGGGGCTAGGCTTGTTGGCCACATGTTCTGGAGCCTCAGACAAAAAGTGTAGGGGGCTCAGCGCCTCCCTATGGACCTCTCTCACTAGCCACTTGGGATGTCAGGGTCTGGGGAGGGGACTTAATCTATACTCACCCTAGCTGATCGCCACCTGATTCTGTAGACCCTTTCCCCTATTCTGACATCTGCTGGTCCCTCTTACTCCCACAGTACTTCCAAACCTTTCTATGCTGACCCCAACTCTCCTTCTACACCAGCCCTCCCCCCAACACACACATACACAGATTTCACCCCCTCCCTCCCCCACCCGCAGTCTCCTACCCCATACTTCTTCCTGCCCTGCCCTGCCCCACCTCCATTCTGCCTTCCTGCCCCAGACCATCCAGCAGCCCTGGCTCCATGAGAAATGGTTAGAACAAAGCTTTCCTTTTCCAGAAGAGACTCTCCAGGGAGCTGCATGCAGAAAGGCGCTCCCAGTCCTGTACCCGCAAATGCTCTGTCCTGCCAGATGCCAATCAGAAATTGTGTCTCTGGATACATGGGGTAGCAGAAGTAGGCTGCTGTCCTTTGAAACCCCTCATCAGGAGGCAACTCCCCCCAAAAAATAAAGTTCACACCTCCCTTATCACTTTCAGCAACCTTCCTTTGCCCCTTTCCCTGGAAGTGGAAGGATTGGAGCACGTTTATCTATCTATCTATCGATCTATCTATCTATCTATCTATCTATCTATCTATCTATCATCTATCTATAAGAGTAATATGCAAATTGACGGAATGGTGGAATGACCAGAAAGATCACTTGACCAGCCGCTATGAGGTTCACTGACCACCTCTCGGTCTCTCCTCCCCCACCCCCCACCCCGCCCCAGCCGGCAGGCTCCTATCGCCCGATGGCAAATGGGGAACAAGGGGTGGATGGCGGCGGGGGTTGGGGCCGGCTGCTGGCAGCCGGGGAAGATGGCCCTGATCACAGACCAGGCCTAGGGACTGTACCCATGCATGAATTTCGTGTGCCTGGCCTCTAGTTTATTATAAAAACTCTCAGCAAAGTAGGAATAGAGAAAACATATCTCAACATAATTAAGGTCATATATGACAAACCCACAGCTAACATCATGTTCAATGAGAAAACATTAAAAACATTTTTGTAAGATCAGGAACAAGTTAGGGATGTCTACTTACATCACTCTTATTAAACATAGTACTAGAAGTCTTAGCTACAACAATTAAAGGCACTCAAATTAGGAAAGAAGTAAAACTGTCATTATTTGCAGATGACATGACAATATATAGAGAATCCTAAAGTTCCCACACAAATATTACTGAACTTAATGAATTCAGTAAAGTAGCAGGATACAAAATAAATATTTATAAGTTGGTTGTATTTTTATACTCAAATTTTAATAAACTATAAAAATAAATAAACAAAAAATACCATTTATCACTGCATCAAAAAATAAAATACTTAGTAATATATCTGACAAAGAAGGTAAAAGACCTGTACTAAGAAAATTATAAAATTTTAAAAAGAGAAATTGAAGATAAAGATCCCAAATAGCCACAGTAATTTTGAGAAAAAAAACAGTCAGATATGCCATGTCATCTTATATCAACCTATATTACAAGGCTATAATAATCAAAACAGCATGGTACTGGCATGAAAACAGACACATTGGTAAGTAGAACAGACTAACAATCCCAGAAATAAATCCATGGTTATATGTTGGCTCACCAAGAAAGCCAAAGTTATTCTATAATATAGTTTGTAATAAAAATTTTAAGAACTGCTACTTGACATTTGTTACTAAAAATATTTCTTATATGAAATCATATTTGCTAGACTATTTGTTTCAGAAAACTGTCTTTTTCACTAAAAATTGAATATCATTTTCATAGATGTCGATTCTTCCCCAAACATTGATATTATTAATTTATTATGATCTTGCTCTAATTAACCCTGGTATGAATAAAAGTATAGTAGATTTTTATAAAATTAAGACATAAAGACATACTACATTTAAAAATTACACACAAGAAAACATACTTAAACAAAATTACTTTAAAAACTGGAAAGACTAATGTTTCTTATGATAGTGATTTCCTGTGTGATATATTGACCTAAAGAAGTCACTGTAAGGACTATAATATCTATGAGATGGCAGAAACCACATTTCCTTAAGGTGTAATCACATATATCTATTTAATGGATACAAATGGTAGGGGATCATGCGAGTGCCCCACGTTGGGCTGCCAGTTGCGAGTGTCCCCTCCAAGTCCCGTGTGGTTCAGGTTCAGGTTCAGGGTTTGGGCTCTGGAGGAGGCCTCATGCAAATGAAAGAGACTAGAAAATATTAATTTGGAAATATTGGGGGCCAGGCGGGAGCCCAGTTCAAGGGGGAAGGACTCCACTTTGCTCCGGCCTAGCTATCTTTTTTATTCAGATTGTGGGATACACCCATAGCCCTTAGGCAGGCAATTCCAATAATAGCCAATCAGCAAGGATTTACATAAAGCTAAAAGGTGGAAGTTGCTTTAGCTACCATTGTCTCAACTCAACAGTGGGTGGATGGCTCTGACCTTTCAGAGCTTCAAGGTTGACCAGCCTTCTGGGTTCCTTGTCCACACCTCTCTGCTAGTGAAGGCAATGGGTGGCTTCCAACATCTCCCTCATTTTTTTTTTCTTAAAAAATCTTACATCTGCAGACTAGAAATAAATATATAAGAACAAAAATGAGACAAGCAATAGTGGTTATGCTGAAAAGCAAATGAATCAGTCTGTAGTAAGTTTCTTTCTGAGCCAACAGTTCCTTGAGTCCCAATTTCAATGTCCAACAGTTTTGAGTCCCAATTTCAATGTCCAACAGTTCCTTATGTGTACATGTCAGCAATGATATTTCAGTTCTGGATGGTGGACAAAGGGTGGCAATGCAGGTCCGACCCTCTCTGGTTTGGTCCTGGGCAACCTGCAGCGACGCACAACTGCTGAGTGCTAGTATGGCAAGGTGTCTTCACCATCTTCCATCTCTGGACTGTTTCTCCTCTTGTCTTCATGGCTGGAGCAATCGGGTCAGCTCCTCTCCGGGATCCGTTGTTGCAGGAATCCACATGGGCTTGGGGTTGTTTTCTGGAAATATGCAAACATATTCTTGACCAAAAGTTAATAAAGAATTCTTTTCTATAAATTTGACTTGGGATCCTTTTTCATTTTTTGCCCAATTTTCCTTTGGCTTATTTTGACACCATGTGTGTTTTCATGGTGCCTTGCTATTAGCATTACAAATGAAAAATAATTTTCCAAAGTAAAAAATTTTTTGATGTAATTTACTTACAGGATATTTCTCCACATATCATATTTTCCACTATCCCCCCTTTCTTGATTTAAATGTAAGGAGGCTTTTGGAAATTTTATAATGCAGTCTTGATAACTTTTAATTTTAATTTTTTCACAGAAATATGACTGCTTTGGATTCATAGCATGTTTGGCAATTTTACTATGAGATGAACCATCAATAAAAATTTTAGTTAATACTTCAGGAAGAGTTTTTGTACAGTACAATTAAGTTTTATGAATATTCACTTATTTCAATTAGCCAATCAAATAATTTAAAATAAAGTTTATTTATTAACTTTACTTGTCCTTAGTTATGGACAATAATGACATTAATTAGACTTCTGAAATTAATCTTTGAGTAACTTAACATAAACTTTGTCAGGGAGGCAAAAGCAGAAATTACTTCAGTTTATGAGGCCAAATTTATTGACTTTTAATTACAGTTCTTCAGATGTTTGAAGAAACTTCTCTTTATTTCCTTCCAAAATAATTTTGCAGACTACAGAGAGTTTCATTTAAAAATCTTAGCCTTTCTATTTACAACATGCAACCTACAAGGCTGCTGTTTAATCTTTTGCACTCGGATGTCGAGATTAAAATTACTCTTTGAATGTATCAATAATTTGAAATATAAAAAAATCCAAATAAATAAGTTTGTATGAAAAGAAACTCCAGTTTTTATTCTACTGCTGAGCTTTGTAAAATCTGGGGTATTTAAAAAATTAAATCCGGAGTAGAATAAAGGAATCAAGAAAAAAGCAAGCAAGTGCAAAAGGTTAATATTTGCTCATGCATCTGAATAGCCATGTCACAAGAAATCTCATTACAGTAAACTTGACTACTATTTTACTGTCATATTTAATACTTTAACAACAATCTTAGTTTACCCTGTAAATATTCATGGAAGAGATTTCAAAATTTTTAAATTTCTCCTTTTTATCAAACTAGAATTTTATTTTTAAAGAGTATGCCCTTTGGCTAATTAGCATATACAGAGGGATAATGGGAGGTCTCAGTAACTTTATTCAAAGAGAGGGGTTGGCCTTTGCTGTTTCAAGATGGCGGTCCCCAGGGTAGCGGCAAGCCATGAGGCCAACATGGCGGCTGCCAAATCAGGCAGTCCAAAAATGGTGACTGTCTAAACTGTTAAAGCCAAAACTACACTGCAGACAAACAGAAATCTCACTAGCTGTATCTGGTGGCTTTATTAGAATTTAATTGTTTATAATTTAAGTAGGTATCTTTAATTAAAAAAGCAAAGCAAACTTAGTAAATGTTTACATCTGATTCACAAGGCACAAAAGCGGCCCCACCTTCAGCCTAATTAAAAATGCAGGCGACTACGGGCTTCTTGTCATTTTAACTTTCTGCTGTTTGATTTTAGGAAATATTTTGCCCTCCTTAGGGGCCAAAACTTTCATAACATTTATAAGTAAAATATAGTTACTAATTTTTATTTGATAAAGCTTTCCATGCAATTTCAAGTATATTAGATCGGTTAAATTAAAATACTTCTTTTAAGAAGAGAGAATAACTTCTTGAGTTACTCCAGGCCCTTGGAGCTTTCCAAGAATCATCTCTGTTAAAGCCTTGAAATTTTAACTTGGAAAAAACCATCAAACAAATATCTGCATATGATTTAAAGATTATAATGCTTTTTATAATTATCTTGATATCAATTAAACTTAAATTGGTTATTATATTCAAAATTTGGTGAGATCACAGAATTAATCCTTATTTAATTAGACCAATAAGCAACATATTTTGAATTCCTAATTATTAGAGAAAACACATTTTAAATTTCTATAATTTAGGTATTTAATTACCACAACTATATAATTTCTCCCAATTTAACTTGAACTTTAAACTTTTAGAGCTGGCAAGTCAAATATTTAGCATTTCTTTAGATTAATAACACTTATATTTTTAAGAATAAATTTCAAAAATACAAGATATAATCAATCAATAGATTCAATTCTGTCCTCTAGATTTTTCTCATAAGGAAGCAAACTTCCAAAATTTTAAGCTGCCATAACCCACATTTCTGGATGGCAAAATAGGTTCGGCAAGGGCTTAACCAATTGATTGTAAACCGACCATGTTTGGGTTTTTTTGCCCAGGGAAGTTGAGTATCAAACTTGCAGGTATTCAAATGCAAAAATTGTCACATTCTTCCTTAAAGTTGGCTACTGGCAGGAAACTAGATAGGCGAGAAGAGAAAATGGCGGCTGAATAGACAGACGTGTTCCCAGTCTGGTCCTGGAGCAGAAAGAAAGAACAGCTGAGGGGCACACAGGCAGTGTTTGGTAGCAAGATAAAGGACAGCTGAACTCCAGGAGAAGGTGGGGGAGTGCTAGGTGGGGTTCCCCTGACAGGGCAGCCCACACGGCAGCCGGGTCCCTTCCCAGAGCTACAGGCTCGGATGGGGAAATCTCGCCATTTTGAAAGGAAAAGTGGATCTTGTCGAAGGCCTGAAAATCAACAACTGTGGCAATCGCCAAACAGCTGTGAGCCCCAGAGCACCGATCCCAGGTGGCGCAAACGTTTGGATTCAAAGGAGCTCTTCACTCCACCACGGAAAGGTCAGATTTCGCTGGGGAAAGCGTGAGGTCTATAGTCCGGCAGGAGAGAAAAACCCGCGCGCACAGTGGGAGCTGGAGGACCAGGGAGTCTGTGCTTGGAGAAGCCTGCAGCTATTGGGGCCAGTGTGATCCGTGATTGTGGAAGGGGTGCTAACAGGGGAGATCTCTAAAGAGCAATCCATTTTGATCTGTTGCGGAGGTTTAGCCTGGGAGTTCCAGGGGTGTGCAGTCCGCTTGAAGTAGCCCGTCAGCCTCCGCAAACCGGTATTGGGTGCCACAGAGAAAAAAGGGCTAGAGAGGCATTAGAGTCCTGGAAGTCAAGCCAGAAACACTGCCTCCAAGAGGCTGAATTACAAATTGAGGAAAATCAAAAATAAAGGAATACCAGAAATTAAGACACCTCCTTCTTAAAAATCAGAACTGGATTACAACACTGAGGAGCAGTGAAACGCAGGAAACTGCAATACTGTCTGGACTGGGAAATAGGCGTGCCAAACAGAACAATAGAGGAAGTGAATGACCTTCACTACTGGACATTTTTAAAAATTTTTTAAATTTTATTATTTTTTTAATTATTTTTTTAATTTTCATTTTTTGCATCATTTACTTAAGAAACTATTTTTTTCTTTTTTTCCTCACTTGATTTTACCTTTTTAATTATTATATTTTTATGTGCAATCAGCATTATTACTACTACTATTTTACCTTTTTTATTTTATTTATTTTTGGTTTTTTTATTACTTTTTTTTAAGTGCCATTTAATTTTCTCTTTATTTTTTTACTTCTGGATTAGTGTTCTACAGTCTATTTTCATCCTCCCTTCACCATCGTTGTATTCTATGTTTATACCATCACTCTCTTCCTAAACTTTCCCCTTTTGGTGTCCAGTTTATCTTAAACCTTTCCTGCTTTAGGTTTTTCCTATTCTTTCTGTTTACCCCCTGCTAAAATTTCACCCTACTTACATATGTAATTTCCAATCCCCTGCTCCAAATCCATACACACCTCTCTCTTTGCTGTCTTAACTATAAAAAAAAACACACAATAAACACTGTTTTTCTCTCTTTCCTTTTGTTGCTTGCTTGAATGTTGATTATATCAAATTTTTATGCTTTTTTGTGAGATTGTTTAGCTTATTCTTTTTTTGTTTGCATTTTTTTTGTCTGCTGTGTTTTTGTTTGTTTTTTACAGCTGTTTTCCCTTGCCTCGCTGAATATTAGTTGGTGTTGTAGGTTGTATTCATCTCCAGGTACTTGTTGCTGGCATTTGCTGTGATTAGTGGTTGTTCTATTGGAGTTTTCTCTCCATATATATAGTTTGTTCCTCTTTTCTCTCTTAGTGTCATTCTAATCTATCTTATATTTTTTTCCCTTTTCCCAATTTCATTTTGACACCCCCCCTTTTTTTTCTTTCTTTCTTTTTCCTGATCGTTCTCTCCTATTCCCTAATTTGCCTTTCTCTGGTTGTCACCATTATTGGAGGTTATCAATATCGTGAATACATCGCTGTTCAGTGCCGTGTGTGTTGTACCTGGTTTTGTTGTATTTTGTGCCTTTAAATCAATGCAGGAGAGAGAGAACTAATAACCAGACATCCGGAGAAGAGAGACCATGGGGAGACAAAGAAAGAGCCTACATAGGAAAGAAAAGCAGGAATCACAAGAAAAGGAAGTAAACAAACTAGAGGCCAGCAACCTATCAGAGAAAGAATTCAGAGAAATGGTCATAAGGTGGCTGAAAAGAATGGAAGACAAATTCGACAATATGAGTAAGAACCAAGAGGAAATGAAGAAGAACCAAGAAGAAATGAAAAATGACATCGCTACTGTAAAGAACTCAATAGAAAGCATCAAGAGTAGACTAGAATTAGAGGACCGCATCAATGAGCTAGAAGACAAGATGGAAATAAATACCCAAACAGAGCAGATTCTAGAAAAAAAAACTAAAAAACAGGAGGAGAGCCTAAGGGAACTTTGGGACAACACAAAACAAAACAACATCCGCATAATAGGGGTTCCAGGAGGAAATGAAACTGAGCAAGGAATAGAAAACCTGTTTGAAGAAATAATGACAGGAAACTTTCCAGATATAGGGAAGAAAAACCCACACAAATCCAAGAAGCTCATAGAGTCCCAAGCAAAATGAACCCCAAAAGACCAACGCCAAGGCACATCATAATTAAATTGGCAAACACCAACGACAAAGTAAGAATCTTAAAAGCAGCCAGAGAAAGACAGAAAGTTACATACAAAAGAACCCCCATCACACTAGAAACTGATTTCTCAACAGAAACTCATCAGGCCAGAAGGGAATGGAATGAAATATACAAAGTCATGCAAAGAAAGGGTCTCAATCCAAGAATACTGTACCCAGCAAGGCTGAAGGTGAAATCAAGAACAGACATAGAGACCAATGGAATAGAATAAGGAACCCAGAAATCTACCCAAACCACTATGCTCAATTAATATTTGACAGAGGAGGCATGAACATACAATGGAGTCAAGACAGTCTCTTCAATAAATGGTGTTGGGAAATTGGACAGATACATGCAAAAAAATGAAACTAGATCACCAACTTACACCATACACAAAAATAAACTCAAAATGGATACAAGACTTAAACATAAGACGGGAAACCATAAAAATACTAGAGGAATCCACAGGTAGCAAAATCTCAGACATATGCCAAAAGAACTTCACTGATACTGCCCCTAGGGCAATGGAAGCTAAAAAGAAAATAAACAAATGGGACTACATCAAAATAAAAAACTTTTTTACAGCAAAAGAATCTATCAACAAAACAACAAGAAATCCCACTGTATGGGAGAACATATTTGCAAATGTTATCACTGATAAAGGTTTAATCTCCAACATCTACAGGCAGCTTATAAAACTTAATAAAAGGAAGTTAAATGATACAATAAAAAAATGGGCAACGGACGTAAATAAAATATTTTCCAACGAAGACAGAAGGAAGGCCAAGAGACACATGAAAACATGTTCAAAGTCACTAATTATCCGAGAGATGCAAATCAAAACGACAATGAGGTACCAACTCACACCGGCCAGAATGGCTATGATCAACAAATCAACAAACGACAAGTGTTGGCGAGGATGCGGAGAAAAAGGAACCCTCGTGCACTGCTGGTGGGAATGCAGACTGGTACAGGCACTGTGGAGAACAGTATGGAGTTTCCTCAAAAAACTGAAAATGGAACTCCCATTTGACCCAGTAATCCCACTCCTAGGAATATATCCTAAGAAACTGGAAACACCAATAAGAAAGGATATATGCACCCCTATGTTCATAGCAGCACAATTTACAATAGCTAAGATTTGAAAATAGCCTAGGTGTCCGTCAGCAGATGACTGGATCAGAAAATTATGGTATATCTACACAATGGAATACTATGCTGCCATAAAAAAGAAGGAATTCTTATCATTTGCAGCCACCTGGATGGAATTGGAGAACATTATGCTAAGTGAAATAAGCCAATCAATGAAAGAAAAATACCGCATGATCTCACTCATTTATGGATAATAGAGAAAATTATAAACTGTTGAACAAAAAGATAGATACAGAGACAGTAAAGCATCAAACAGAATGTCAAATTACAGCGGGAAGGTTAGGGAGAGGTGGGGGAGATAAGAGATCAACTGAAGGACTTGTATGCATACATATAAGCATAACCAATGGACACATAATTCTGGGGGGTGAGGGCATGTATGGGAGTGGGGTGGGGGGGGCAATGCTAAAATATGTACAAATATAATACCTTAATAAAAAAAAAAAACAAGGGAAAAAAAGGGCATAGCCAGTCTTTATCTGGGCTACTTGATCTTTATAATATATTTTTCAATCATTTTTGAGTTTCAAATCCAATTCCAATTATTTTAAGGCATTTACTTTGGATAAATTCTTTTGTTAACACAATTCACTGATTTTCTTGAATTCTTTAAAAGTTAGCTTTTTAACACCCTTCATTAGCATTTTAAAAACTACTCTTTATTATGGAAATGCAAATCCTGTTGCTGGAACTAGCTTGAATTTCTTTCCTTTTGGTCAAATCCACCATTTTTCTTAGGAAAAAAACAGTCGGGTTTTTCACTTCTGTAGCCCTTGTAAAGAGTCAAGTCAAGTTTAAGACCTATCTAATATCCGAAATCGGACCATGCACACATTTTGTCTTACACTAGCTTTTCTCTTTGCACATGCACAGATATCCCAGATGCATTTCTAAATTTTTAAAACTTTTTCATGGCCAGAAAGGAAACTTTAAATCAGCATACTGGGAGAGTGGCCTTCCGTATTGGATTGCCACGTGTCTCCCTTCCCCCACATCCTGCTTGCTTTGGGGGAAGCATTAGTAAAAGATCTGGCTGCATATTTTTTCATGCTTAATAGGTAAAGACAGATCTTAAATTTTTTCTTTCTTTTTCGCTTTCCAAGTAATTACTAGCACCCAATTTGGCCAAATTTTGCATTTCCCTGCAAGTTCTTCTATAATTTTTAAACAAAACTTTAAGTAATCTCATTGCAGGAGAGCGGATAGCCTTGCCCTCTCCTGCCACCTTTGAATTTCTCCACACCAGAGGTGGTTTCAGCAGCGGAGTTCCATTTCTTATTACAGACTTTAGATTCCAAATACAAATTAAGATTTTAATTTGAACAAGAAACCACATTCTTTAAGCATGCAAACCAAAAGTCTATAATAAAGTTTACTTTATAACCTAATTCTTCCCCATTAGCCTGGCTGAAAAAGACATTCCCACTCTACTTACAGATAGAGACTTCTACAGCTGATCGTGGGCTTTGCCTGCGGTGAATTTCCCTCACCTATATGGTGAATTATTCCCCACCTTTGCAGTGAAATCTTCCTTTCTTCACTCTAGGCGAAAATATCATCCCCTCCAGAGGTCCCACATCAAAAGCACCACTTGCGAGTGCCCCAAGTTGTGCTGCCAGTTGCGAGTGTCCCCCAACGTCCTGCGTGGTTCAGGGTTCAGGTTCAGGGTTTGGGCTCTGGAGGAGGCCTCGTGCAAATGTAAGAGACTAGAAAATATTAATTTGGAAATATTGGGGGCCAGGTGGGAGCCCAGCTCAAGGGGGAAGGACTCCACTTTGCTCCGGCCTAGCTATCCCTTTTATTCAGATTGTGGGATACACCCATAGCCCTTAGGCAGGCAATTCCAATAATAGCCAATCAGCAAGGATTTACATAAAACTAAAAGGTGGAGGTTGCTTTAGCTACCATTGTCTCAACTAAACAGTGGGTGGTTGGCTCTGACCTTTCAGGGCTTCAAGGTTGACCAGCCTTCCGGGTTCCTTGTCCACACCTCTCTGCTAGTGAAGGCAATGGGCAGCTCCCAACAGTATCAAAAAGTACTTAAAGGTAAATATCACGTCTTAATAAATTGTCAAAAAGTGTGAACAAATTATGAATTATAAACTAATTTCTTTGAAAATTGTCTCATTTTAGGATTCTCAAACAGATAGAAATTTTATTAAATTTTGAGAACAGAGTATTTGGAGATGATTTCAAGATGACTGCAGAGTAGGTGAAGCTACACTCATCTGCACCGGACCCCAAATCATATTTACAGCTAAATTATAGAGAAATTAACCTGAATAAGCAACTGAAGGTTAGCTGACCTGAAAAATTTTAACCAAAGATGTACAAAAAAGGCCACATAGAGACTGGTAAGAAGGGAGGAAATATAGAAATGGCTAACCTCTGTACCCAGGTGTAGTGACTGAGAAGCCCGAGGGATATCACAGTTGCATAATTCCATCCCAACAGGAGGGTGGGCTTTCAATACAATGCAGGGATCTCCAACCCAGAGAACAAAGACAGGAAGAGGAGCCCACTTCAAATCTGGTGGTAAAATCAGTGGGGATTCAGTCTGCCTGGGTGACCCAGACACCACCTTCCCAGAGAGGAGTACTCCTATCATTACAGCACCAACCTGGGTTTCCACTGCCAGCAAGGTCACACCACTGTACTTGGGTCATGCTGAATGGTCTGCTGGCTGCACCCAGCAGTGACTTTTGGGGCCCCCTCTTTCTGGGGAGGATTTTGGTAAAGACTTGGTGACTAAACTGTGGGGCTTTGGAAAGAGAACCATTCTCCCCCACCTCAAGTGCACAGCCAGAGCCTCTCCCCGGACCTATTGACTTGTTATATTGTAAATCAGGGAACTGACATGAGATGCCTTAACAAGCCAAATTTTGGAGTCCTTTATTACACTGGCAAGCTTAGAGGAATATTGCATTCAAAGTCTAAGCAAAACATGGAGGAAGCTCTCTCTATTTATACTTTTTTCAGTCTTTTATCTTTCAAATTTGGAATGAGACTTCTGGACCTTCTGAGAAGGAAGCCCTGTGTGCTGGGAAGGGGCCATGAGACCATATCTCAAGGCCTGGCCTGGTGCCAGCACCAACAACTCTGGCTGGGACATAGTTTATGGCCTCTCTGGAATGGAGTAGTTTTATTTTCCCTGTTATTAAAGCAAGCAAGTGTTTACAGAAGCCAAAATAGCAGGGTTAAAATGTCAAACATCAGTTTTTACTGATGGAGATTACTATGCTTCAGACTCACTCACCCAGTCTCCCTGCTGAGTTCAGTGGCACAAAGGGAACAGAGTGCTATGCAGAGTTGGAAGTTTCAAACCCTGTCTCCCAGGAAAGCCTTTGGCTGAGGATCGAACAGGCGGGTGCTAGGGTGTGTGGCTACATTGTGAAAAAGGGTGGGAGACACACCTATTTCCCCAGTGAGCTTAGCACACTACCCTGGGAAGGAGAAGAAGTGCCCACCCCCTCCTACAGGCTAGCTAGCACCACCCCTAATTAAAGACTGTTTGGATCAACTCTACCAAGTCCCAAATACCCTGACATGCTGGACTCAGTTGGAAGGGAAGAGTAGCTTTAAGCTCTTACATTCAAAGCATGAATATCATGGAGGCTATTGTATGGTACCAGGAAAAAGTGTTCTACCCCTCCTATGGAATGGGCTGGCATCACCCCCAATGGGAGACTCCTTTGATCTTTCCTCGTGGGCCTAGGTTAGCAGAGATTTCTACTGCAGAAAAGATGGCTGGAGGCACCGAAACTGAACCTGCAGGAAGCCCCTCCAGGGGGAACCAGAGTTTGAGACTTTTAGAGGGACTGATTGGTTCAGCTCTGGAGTAGGGACCAATTTCTCTTCATTGAGTTCCTGATGTATGATTCCCAATTATGGAACCTGCTAGCCCTATCCTCCCAACCCTGGTTGACCCACCCTTCTGAGCTCACAACCTGTGATAGGGACTGTGGTTCACAGCCAGCCTGGGCACACTCTAGTCGTTTTTTGGAAGGCTCCGGAGAAAGACCAGGCAAACTCAGGGGGAGGCAGAAAAGTTGGCAGGTGAAGGTGGACCTCAGGGAGTCTCGGACCTTTTACAGATCTTCCCCCAGCACTAAACTAAAGAAAGAAAAGTCTAATATACAGATTTGCCCCTCTCAATTATACTCAGGTTCAATACATGCAGAGCAGCGCTAAACAGGTATCCCAAAACCAGTGATACACATGTCTTACATCAACCTGTACCTGAACCCCACCCCAGTGGACCCAGAACCAACACTATGAGTAGTGGGCTTTAGACCATGCCACAGCTCAACCCAACTAGCCACAGAGGCACCACACCCAAAGGGGGGTCACAGTGGGCAACAGATCCTGCTGGAAACAACTCCACCTCAGCAGCAGCCCCTGCACAGCAACTCAAACACAGTGATCAAAGTTTAACTTTATAGTCAGGCAGTGTGAAAGGTTAACTCCACCCATTAAAGAATCAACAGCATTCAAGATACAACTATAATGAAAAGGAGCACATAACCCACAAAAAAACATTTTTGGAACATGGACCTAAGGTGCCCTGGAAGATTGTGCCATGAGCCAAACAAGACACCTTCATCACAAAGCCACCATAACAAGTTTTGGAATCATAGCACATCTACCTAATACAAAGAAACAAAGTGGGGAGACAAATAAATATGTCCCCTCCAAAAGAATAAAATATATTTCCAGAAAAATATTTAAATAAAATGGAAGCAACCAAAATACCACATGCAGCATTTAAAACAATGGTTATAAGGAAGCTCAATGGCCTTAGAAGAACAATGGATGGTTTTACTGAGAATGTAAACAAAAATATAGTAAGCATTTAAAAGGAGTTAGAAGCCATAAAAAAGGACAAATCATAAATGAAGATTACAATATCTCAAATGAAGAATACATTAATAGAAATCAAAAGCAGGTTAGACAAGAGGAGAATGGCAGCTGGCAGGATGGCAGTGAGGAAGAGGGTGTGTATGAGTAAGGGGTAAAAGGGGCATGTGTGCACATGTATAATGTGTGCTTGTATGAGTGAGGGACAGTTAGATCTCACAGGAGTCTGGGGTGACTGGCAAACCAGGCTCTCCTGGGTGGGGAGCCCCTGCTACTGCTGCACGCACTCCCTGGGCAGCAGGACTCAGGCGTGGAGCTCATCTCATCTTAAAGGGGAGAGCTGCCTCCACTAGGAGCCCAGCCTCACCACCACCCAGACTGGCCTTGGACACTGCCCAGGGTCCTGTAGCCATGCTGGCCAAAGTTGGGCTGCCTCGTCCCACAGACGCACAAACCTCAGGACGTCTGCTTCCCGGCTGCCGCTCCTGGGCCCCTCAGTGAGTTGCTGAGCGCATGGCTCCTCCAGCAGACCCTGCAACTCCCCCCTCCCCAGCTGCCAGCTTCTAGACATCTTTGTCCGGTGGCTTGAGCAGCAGAGCCAAAACATCTCCTCTCTCCAGATGCCAGCTCCTGAACCCCTCAGTGAGCCACTGGGTGCATGTCTCTCCTGCTAAGGGCACACGGCTCCAGCAGCAGACCCCACAACTCACCTCTCTCCAGATGCTGGTTTCTGAACACTTCGGCTGCGTTGCTCCTTCAGCAGACTCATGATTATCACTTCCCTGGCTGCTGGATCCTAGGCCCCTTGATGAGTTGCTGAGTGTTGGCCTCTATAGCCAAGGGCACATGGCTGTAGCTGTAGAACCCCTGACTACTGCTTCCCTGGCTGCTGGATCTTGGGCCCCTTGGTGATTTGCTGGATGCGCGCCTCTCCTGCCAAGGGCACACGGCTCCAGCAGCAGAACCTGCGACATCCCCCTCCCCGATGGTGAGCTTCTAGATAACACAATCTTGCTGCTCCAGCAGCAGACCCCACAACACCCACCTCCCTGGCTGCCAGCTCCTGGGCTGCTCGGTGAGCTGCTGGATGCAGGCCTATCCAACCAAGGTCACATGGCTCCAGCTGCAGAACCCACAACTTCCCCCTCCCCAGCTGCCAGCTTCTGGACACTGCAGTCATGCTGAAGACCCTGTGACTACTGCCTCCCCAGCTACCAGCTCCAGGGCCCCTCGGTGAGCTGCTGAGTGTGCACCTCTCTGGACAAGGTCACACTGTTTTACCCACAGACTATCCAATTCCTGCACCCTAAGCCACTGGCTCCTGGATGTCCTCGTGATTCACAAAGTGAAGCTACCCTGGCCAGAGTCCCGCTGTCTCACCTGCAGACTTTGGGAAACCTGACCTCCCATCATGGGCTCCGGGGCCCTTGCAGTGATTTGCAGAATGATACTGCCCCAGCAAGAGTCATGCCACATGCCACACCTGCCAGAGTCACATTACCTTAGCCTCAGGCCCTGGAAGCCCCTCCTCCCAGGCCATGGATTCCAGGACCTCACAGTGAGCTTCATGCCAATGAAACCTAAGGCAGCCCTTGCCACAAGAGCCAGAAACACAAGCACATCCACAACAGCCTGCACAATGAAGCCGGAGGTGAATCACATTGTCAGACAGCCTGTGATGAGACTTCTTCCCCGAACAAGAAACATTCAAAACCCAACTACATTAGGAGAATACAAGTAACACAAGTAGGGGGCTCACTAGAACACCCAGCTGAGAAGATCAGAGAGACTGCACCACTGGGTCCCACAAATCACCAACTACATAAGACCACCCCACAAAGAACCGGGGTAGCATAGCAGTTGGATCTAAGACATAGAAACAATTACAATGGGACAGCAAAAATGGTGAGCGGCAGGGTAGGGGTGGGAGGGGGAGGGAAGCAATCCCCAAAGGAAAGTAAAAGAGGAATTGCCAGAAGAGGAATTAAATGAAATGGAGGCAAGTAATTTGTCAAAGAAAGAATTCAGAGTAATGATTAAAAGTATGCTCAAACATCTGGATGAGAAATTTACACAACTCAATGAGAATTATAAAGAGCTGAACAACAATTTCATCAACATGAATACGAATCAAGAGAAAATGAAGAATGATGTAGCTGCAATAAAGAACACAATGGAAGGCAATGGAACACTTCAACAGTAGACTAGTTGAGGACCAAATTGGCGAGTTACAAGACAAAATAGAAAAAAAAAAACAACACCCAAGATGAGCAGAAACTAAAAAATTTAAAAAAAAACAAAAACAGGAGGAGAGTCTAAGGGAGCTGTGAGACAATATGAAATGCATAACAGGGGTGCTATAGGGAAGGAAGCTGAGCAAGGAATAGAAAACCTGTTTGAAGAAATAATGACAGAAAACTTCCCTGATTTGGGGAAGAAAAAAGTGACACAAATCCAAGAAGCACAGAGAATCCCAAGCAAGATGAACACAAAAATACCCACACTAAGACACTGTAAAATTAAACTGGTAAACATAAAAGACAAAGAAAGAATCTTAAAGGCTGTAAGAGAGAGACAGAAAGTTACCTACAAGGGATCGCTCATTAGACTACCAACCGATTTCTCAACAGAAACACGTTAAGCCAGAAGAGAATGGACTGAAGTATAGAAAGTGATGCAAAGCAAGGGACTGAATCCAAGAATACTCTATCCAGCAAGGCTATCATTAAAAATTAAATAGGAAATCAGGAGCTTCACAGACAAAAAAAAAAAAAAAAAAAAGGCTAAGGTAGTATATTACCACCAAGCCAGCAATACAAGAAATGCTAAAGGGACTGCTGTAAAGAAAAAATAGAAAGGGAGAAAGGAAAATATGCATAAAAAACAAAGATGGCAATAAAAAAGTACCTATCTATAGTAATAAAAGGGTACTATGCTAATTAGACCAGACATCATCTGGACATCCTTCCGGATAAAGCCACAGTGGTAGGGGCCGAGGCAGAGGCGGGTAGGGGCGATCAGGCTGGCAGGGGAGTAGTTAGGGGGTGATCAGGCTGGCAGGGGAGCAGTTAGGGGGCAATCAGGCCAGCAGGGGAGAGCAGTTAGGGGCGATCAGGCCAGCAGTAGAGAGCAGTTAGGGGTGAACAGGCCAGCAGGCAGAGGCAGTTAGGGGTGATCAGGCAAGCAGGCAAAAGGATTAGGGGTGATCAGGCAGGCAGGCAGTGTGGTTAGGGGTGATCAGGAAGGTAGGCAGGTAAGCGGTTAGGAGCCAGCAGTCCCAGATTGCGAGAGGGATGTCTGACTGGGATCAGGCCTAAACTGGCAGTCAGAAATCCCCCGAGCGGTCCTGGATTGGAGAGGGTGCATGCTGGGTTGAGGGACCCCCCCCTCTGTGCATGAATTTCATGCACCAGGCCTCTAGTAAATAATAATCTTAAACATAAATGGATTAAATGCTCCAATCAAAAGACATAAGGGTAGCCAAATGGATAAGAAAACATAACAAATATATATGTGATCTAAAAGAGACCCACCTCAGAACAAAAGACTCATACAGACTGATAGTACAGGTATGAAAAAAAAAAATTATTCAGGCAAATGGAAATGGAAAAAAAAAAAAGCTGGGGTAGCAATTCTTATATCTGAAAAAATAGACCTCAAAGTGAAGGCCATAACAAGACATAATGAAGGCCACTACACAATACCAAAGGGATCTATACAACAAGAGGCTATAATTCTGGTAAACATATATGCACCAATACAGGAGCACTCAAATATATTAAAAATTTCTGGAAGATATCATGGGAGAGTTTGATAGCAACTTAATCATAGCAGGAAACTTTAATACCCCATTGACATCAATGGATAAGCCCTTTATACAAAAAATCAAAAAAGAAATAGCAGTCCTAAATGACTCACTGGATCAGATGGAACTAATTATCATAAAAAGAACATTTCATCCCAAAGCTACAGAATATAGTTTTCTCAAGTGCACATGAGACATTTTCAAAGATAGACCACATGTTAGGACACAGACTAAGTCTCTACATATTCAAGAAGATTGAAATCATATCAAGCATCTTTTTAGATCACAATTGCATAAAACTGGAAATCAACTACAATGAAAACAATCAAACATATGGAGGCTAAATAACAATCTGTTAAACAATGAATGGATTGCCAAAGAGATCAAAGAAGAAATAAAAAGCATCCTGGAAACAAATGATAATGAAAAATCTATGGGACACAGTGAAAGCAAGCCTGAGAAAAAAGTTCTTAGTACTACAGACTTACCTCAAAAAAACAAGAAATACTTGTAATAAGTTATCTAAGCCTACAAGTTAAATAATAATAAAAGCCTTATGTGACAAACCTAGAGACAACATCATACTCAATGGACAAAAGTTAAAAGCATTGCCCATAAGTACAGGAACAAGACAGGGGTGCCCATTTTTACCACTCCTGTTCGACATAGTGCTAGCCATTGGAATCAGACAAGAAGAAAAAATAAAAGGCATCCAAATTGGAAAGGAGGAAGTAAAACTGTCACTATTCACAGATTACCTGATACTGGACATAGAAAACCCTAAAGACTCTATCAGAAAACTACTAGATTTAATAAATGAATTTGGAAATGTAGCAGGTTAGAAAATTAACACGCAGAAATCTATGGAATTTTTATACACCAATAATGAATTGTCAGGGAGGATCCAAGATGGAGGCCAACAGGACTGCAGGCTGCAAGATAGTGTGTGAGTGAGGGAGCAAAAGGAGAGTGTGTGGACATGCGGGGAGTGTATTTGTGAGTGAGGGATAGCTATATTCCACAGGACTGTTGGGGCCAGCGGACCCGGCTCCCCTTGCCAGGCAGCTTCTATTACTGCTGAAATCTCTCCCTGAGCTGCTGGCTTTGCTGCAGAGACTGCACCATCTTGAAGGGGAGAGTGGCTGTGATCAGAAACCCAGCCTTACCTTCACCTGGGGAGACCTCAGATACCTCCTGGGACCCTACAACCACAATGCCCAGGGAATAGCTGCCTCAGCTGCAAACCCACAAACACTGAGACTCTAGCCTCCCCAGTCATGAGCAATTAAAAAGTTTGTTGAGGGGGAGACAAAGTGGCACTGAATACGCGGACGGGTTCTGCTCCTTCTCACAGAGTAGATAGAAGGAACAGCTGAATCGAATAACATCCTCCCAGAATTGGCAAATTAAACACAGCTGGTGAGGCAATCCATGGATGAAAAGGTCAGAGATTTCCTAGAGAGAGGTGAGATCTGGGATCCTGGCTGGAGGGGAAAATGCCTGCATCGGGGACTAGAGTCTCAGAGGGAGACTGTGTTCCACCAAACCCGTGGCCCTTGGGGTGACTGTAGTCTTCAAATGTGGAAGGGGGTCCGCAGGGCTGCTGGCAGAGGAGGCCTCTAGATTTAAGCCCACAGTAATGGGAAACTATGCCAGGAAAGGCAGCCTGAAGTTCTATACCGGCCACACAATGCCAGGGGAAAAAGACACAAGTCAGCATGGTTCCTTTATCTTTTTTTTTTTTTACCTCTGTGCTTTTGCTTGCTAACTCTAGTACATAGGACCTTCCAATTAAAAACACTCACCAAGACTGCAGGGGAAAGTTGTTTTTGTGGAAACTGGGGATCAGAATAAGGGGAGATGAGCAGGAAACCACATCTGGGTCAGTCCCTCCCTCCAACCCAGTATTAAGTGCGGCAGGGAAAGAAGAATCTAAACACTGGGTAGAGGAGCCATTTAGTCCCAGAAATTAATACCGAAACACCACAACCCAGGGGTTATATCAGAAATTGACTCTTGTGTAAATACAACTGAAGGCAGGCAGAGAAACAAAGTGAGCAGAGAGATCCTGTCTGCTTGAAACCAAGGTTGTGGCTTATGACACAGAGAAGCAGTGGATCGCAGGGAACTTCAAAACTGCCAACTACCGTATTTTCCGACGTATAAGATGACTTTTTAACCCAGGAAAATCTTCTCAAAAGTCGGGGGTCGTCTTATATGCCAGGTGTCATCTTATAGGGAGGGTATATCCCAAACTCTATATTTTAACTGGAAAAGTTGGGGGTCGTCTTATACGACCAGTCGTCTTATACGCCGGGAAATACGGTACCTGACAAGAAACAGACATGCCAGGCAGAATAGTAGAGGAAGTGAACGACCTTCACTACTTCACTTTTTTATTTATTATCTTTTACTTAAGAAACAAAAATTTGTTTTCTCACTTAATTTTACTTTTATATTATTATATATTTTTAATTATTATTATTACTACTATTATTTTACCTTTTTTAAAATTTTATTTTAGTTTAGTTTTTCTTTATATCATTTTATTTTATTTTGGGATTAGTGTTCTATATTCTATTTTTCTTTTTCTTTTACCATTATTTTACTCTATCTCAATTTTTCCTTTATGTGAACACTCTCTTCCTCACTTTTCCCCTGTTTCATCCTGTTTCTCTTACCCTGTTCCTGCTTAAATTTTTCTCTAACCTTTCTTTTTACTCCCTGTTAAAAATTGTTCTTACTCATATGCCTAATTTCCTCTCCGCTGCTCCAAGTCGATGCACACTTCTCTCTTCTCTTTCTTCACTAGTCAATTTTTTTCCTTTTTCTTTCTTTCTGTCTTATTGTTGTTTGTTTGATTGTTTTTTAGTTTCTTTCTTTTTGCTTTTTCTTTTTTTTCCTTTTTTGCTTCTGTTTTTCCTCTCCTCACTTGTTCTCTTCTTCTACTAATAGCTTAATTAATTCCAATCACCAATTCAGGCCTATCTACTCTTTATTCTCCTTTTCCAATAATAGATGAATACGTAGATAGATAGATTAAAGAAAGGGGAAAATTATATATGTGTGTATATATATATATATATATATATATATATATATATATATATATATATATACATATATATATATGTGAATTTTCTTCTATATATATTTTTAATATACATACATATCTTTTCTCTTTATTGTATTTTGTTTTTTACTTTTCTACTTACTAGTATACACTCATTTTTTTCTACTTCCTCAATACTGAATTGTGGCCATTTCCCCATTCATTCAATTCCTTGAACTTACCTTCTGGAAATAAGCTTTGCTTCCTCATATTCATCTGGGTGTTTGTTGTTTGGGTATTTGTGGTGGAATTTTTTGGATTAGTTGTTTTTTGTTGTTTGCATTAATCTCTGGGTGTTTGTTGTTTTCATTTTTTGGATTAGTTGTTGGTTTTTGAAGTTTTCTCCCATGTACATATATTTTCACCCTTCTTTTTTCTTCTCTTTCTTTTCTCTCTTACATTTTTTTCCTTTTCTTAATATCATTTTTGCACTCTTTTCTCTCTCCTAATTCTCTTTTCCCTGGTGGTCACCTTAACTTGAGGATATTGGTATCGTGAATCCATTTGTGTTTGGTGTCCTGTGCATTCTGTCTTGTCATGTTGTATGTTGTGCCTTTAAAACAATGCAGGAGAGAGAGAGCTACATACCCAGACACCCTGAGGGTAACAAACATGGGGAGACAAAGAAACAGCCCCCATACAAAAGAAAAGGAGGAAACACTGGAAAAGAAAGTAAATGAAATGGAGGCAAGCCATATGTCAGAGAAAGAATTCAGAGCAATGATCATAAGGACAATGAAAAGGATGGAAGACAAATTCAACAATATGTGTAAGAAACCAAGAGGAAATGAAGAGGAACTAAGAAGAAATGAAGAGTGACATCACTGCAATAAATAACACAATAGAAAGCATTAAGAGAGGACTAGAAGAAGCAGAGGACCGCATCAGTGAGCTAGAAGACAAGGTAGGAAAAAATACCCAAGCAGAGCAGCAACTGAGAAAAAAAAAAACTTAAAAAACAGGAGGAGAGCCTAAGGGAACTTTGGGACAACATGAAATGAAACAATGTAGAGGGCCCCTTGGGAAGGCACATGGGCATTTCTTTAATTATTGTCAGTTGAACTCAGGGCAACAGGCAGAGCCGCGCCCTGGGAACACGCTTTGCCAAAAAGGGGAGTGTTATCAGCTTGGCCTTCATTTCAGCCCAGGTGTCAGCGGTAGTGGGACTTTGATATGTGTAAATCCAGTCAAGCACCAGGAATGCTTGGGCCTACTCAAGAATGCAAATAAGCTCCTTTGATCCTAAGTTTTGGTGATACTTCCTGGTATTTGGGGATATATAAATAAACATGCTGTGTGGGTTTGGGGTCCCTGTCTCTCCATCAGAGGTGGCAGCGGTTCCACCCAGCTCCCAGCTTGGCTTCTATTTCTGCATCTTTCTTGCTTTCTTTTATTTCTCAACTCCCAGCTCCTCTACTCAGGAACCAGACCCATTCCTTTTCTGCTGGACGCGGAAAAGAGAGAACACCCTACAAAACAACATCTGCATAATAGGGGTCCTAGAAGGAGAGGAAACTGAGCAAAGAATAGAAAACCTGTTTGAATAAATAATGACAGAAAACTTCCCTGATATTGGGAAGAAGAAAAAACTCACACAAGTCCACGAAGCTCACAGAGTCCCATACAAGATGAACCCAAAAACACTGACACTAAGACACATTATAATTAAACTAGTGGCCCCGTGCACAAAATTCATGCATGGGGGGGTTGCCCCTCAGCCGGGCCTGCACCCTCTCCAATCTGGGACTCCTCTGGTGATGTCCGAATGCCGGTTTAGGTCCAATCCCTATGGGATCAAGCCTAAACAGGCAGTCGGACATCCCTCTTGCACTCTGGGACCACTGGCTCATAACCACTCATATACCTGCCTGCCTAATTGCTCCTAACAACTCTGACTGCTGGCCTGCTCACCCCCAATTGCCCTCCCCACTGGCCTTTTTGACCCCAACTGCCCCCTTCACTGGCCTGATCGCCCCCAACACCACCCCCCTGCTGGCCTGCTCACCCCCAACTTTCCCCCCAGCCAGCCTAATCACCCCCAACTTCACTCCTATCCTGGCCTGATCACCCCTAATCACCTCTGCCTCTGCCCCACCACCATGGCTTTGTCTGAAAGAATGTCTGGAAGGTCTCCCGGATGGCCTCCCAGTCTAATTAGCATATTACCCTTTTATTAGTATAGATTGGCAAACACCAATGACTAAGTAAGAATCTTAAAGTCTTCCAGAGAGAGACAGAAACTTACCTACAAGGGATCTTCCATCAAACTATCAAATGATTTCTCAACAGAAGCACATCAGGGAATGGAATAAAATATACAAAATCATGCAAAGCAAGGATCTGAATCCAAGAATACTGTACACATCAAGGCTATCAATTAAAATTGAGGGGGAAATCAGGAGTTTTACAGACAACAAAAAAGGACTAAGGGAGTTTATTACCACCAAAACAGCAATGCAAGAAATGCTAAAGGGTCTGCTGTAAAAAGAAGAAATAGAAAGGGCATAAAGAATAAAAATGGTGACAAACAAGTACCTATCAATAATAACTTTAAATGTAAATGGATTAACCCTTTGCACTCGCTTGCTTTTTTCTCGATTCCTTTATTCTAATGTTAACTGTGTCGAGTCACACTCGACATCCGAGTGCAAAAGGTTAAATGCCCCAATCAAAAGACATAGGGTACCTGAGTGGATAAGAAAACATGACCCATATATCTGCTGTCTACAGGAGACCCACCTCAGAACAAAGGCTTCACACAGACTGATGGTGAAGGGATAGAAAAAGGTTTTGCAGGCTAATGGAAATGACTAAAAAAGCTCAGGTAGCAATACTTACATCAGACAAATTAGACCTCAAAGTGAAGGCCATAACAAGAGATAAGGAAGGCAGCTTCATAGTACTAAAGGAAGCAATTCAACAATAAGATATAACTCTTGTAAACACATATGCAATCAATACAGGAGCACTAAAATACATTTTAAAAAAAACTTCTGGAGGATATCAAGGGAGGGATTGACAGCAATACAGTCATAGTAGGGGACTTTAATACCTCACTAACACCAATAGATAAATCCTCTAGACAAAAAAAATCAGCAAAGAAATAGCAATCCTGAATGACTCACTAGATCAGATTAAATTAATTGACATCTTCAGAACATTTCACCTCAAAGCCACAGAATATACATTCTTCTCAAGTGCACATGAGTCATTTTCAAAGATAGACCACATATTGGGACACAGGCAAAGTCTCTTCAAATTCAAGAGGACAGATATCATATCAAGCATCTTCTTAGATCACAATGGCATTAAATTAGAAATCAACTACAATAAAACAATTAAAAAATCAAACACCTGGAGTCTAAATAGCATGCTATTAAACAATGATTGGGTTACCAAAGAGATCAAAGAAGAAATAAACAGCATCATGGAAACAAATGACAATGAAAACACATCAATCCAAAATCTATGCGACACAGTGAAAGCAGTCTTGAGAGGGAAGTTCATAGCTCTATAGGCCTGCCTCACAAAACAAGAAACAATGGTAATAAATTATCTAACTCTACAACTCAAAGAGTTAGAAAGAAAGCAACAAGGAAAACCCAGTGTAAGTAGAAGGAAGGAAATAATAAATATCAGAGTGGAAATAAATGACATAGAGACAAAAAAATATACAAAAGATCAACAAAACCAAGAAATTGTTCTTTGAAAGGATAAACAAGATTGATAAATCTCTAGCCAGGCTCACCAAGAAGCAAAGAGAGAGGATCAAAATAAACAAAATCAGAAATGACACAGCTGAAGTAACAACCAATCCCACAGAAATACAAAATATTATACAAAAATACTATGAACAACACTATTCCAACAAAATGGACCACCTAGACAAAATGGACATATTCTTAGAAAAATACAAGCTCCCAAAACTCAATCAGGAAGAATAAAAAAACATGAATAGGCTGATAACTACCAAAGAAATTGAAGAAGTGATAAAGAAAAATCTTCCAGCAAACAAAAGCCCTGGTCCAGATAGCTTTACAGTGGAGTGCTACCAAGCATTCAAAGAACTAAAACCTATCCTCCTCAGACTATTCCAAAGAATTCAAGAGGAAGGCTCACTTCCAAGCTCTTTTTATGAAGCCAGCATTACTCTAATTCCAAAACCATATAAAGACACCACAAAAAAAAGAGAACTACAGGCCAATATCTTTGATGAACATAGATGCTAAAATGCTCAACACAATTCTAGCAAATTGGGTTAAGCATCACATTAAAAAGATCATACACCATGACCAAGTGGGATTTATTCTGAGGATTCAAGGATGGTACAATATCTACAAATCAATAAATGCGATACGTCACATAAACAAATTGAGAGACAAAAATAACATAATCATGTCAATCAATGCAGAAAAAGTATTTGACAAAATAAGAGACCCTTTCTTGATAAAAACCCTCAGCAAAGTGGGAATAGAGGGATCATACCTCAACATAATAAAAGCCTTATATGACAAACTTACAGCCAACATCATACTCAATGGGAAAAAACTAAACTCATTTGCCCTAAGAACAGGAACAAGACAGGGATGCCCACTATCACCACTCCTGTTTGATATAGCACTGGAAGTGCTAGCCATAGCAATCAGACATGAAGCAGAAATAAAAGACATCCAAATTGGAAAAGAAGAAGTAAACTGTCCTTATTTGTAGATGACATGATACTATACATACAAAACCCTAAAGACTCATCAAAAAACTACTAGACCTAATAAATGAATTCAGAAATGTAGCAGGATACAGAATTAACACCCAGAAATCTATGTCCTTTTTATAAACCAATAATGAACTCACAGAAAGAGAAACGAAAAAAAAAATCCTATTTACCATTGCACCAGACAAATTAAGATACATAGGAATAAACTTAACTAAGGAGGTAAAAGACCTGTACTCAGAAAACTATAAGACATTGAAAAAAGAGATAGAGGAAGACATAAAAAAAATGGAAGAACATACCATGTTCATGGATAGGTAAAATCAACATCATCAAAATGTCCAGGCCAAAACCGGTTTGGCTCAGTGGATAGAGCGTCGGTATGCGGACTGAGGGGTCCCGGGTTCGATTCCGGTCAAGGCCATGTACATTGGTTGTGGGCACATCCCCGGTGGGGGGTGTGCAGGAGGCAGCTGATCGATGTTTCTAGCTCTCTGTCCCTCTCCTTTCCTCTCTGTAAAAAATCAATAAAATATATTTTAAAAAAATAAAAAATAAAATAAAATGTCCATAATACTCAAAGCAATCTACAGATTCAATGAAATCCCCATTAAAATACCAATGACATATTTCAAAGATCTAGAACAAACTCTCCAAAAATGCATCTGGAGTAAAAAATGACCCCAAATAACCACATCAATCCTGAGAAAGAAGAACAAAGTTGGAGGGATCACAACACAAGATATCAAGCTATTTTATAAAGCCATGGTTATCAAAACTGCCTGGTACTGGCACAAGAACAGACATATAGACCAATGGGACAGAACAGAGAACGCAGAAATTGATCCAAGTTCAATTATTATTTGACAAGGGATGCAAGAACATAAAATGGAGTCAAGACAGTCTTTTCAATAAATGGTGCTGGGAAATATGGTCAGCTACATGCAAAAAAAATGAAACTAGATCAACAACTTACACCATAAACAAAAACAAACTCAAAATGGCTAAAGGACTTAAATGTAAGACGGGAAACCATAAAAAAATCCTACAAGACTCCATAGGCAGCAAAATAGCAGACATATGTCGTAGCAATAACTTTACCAACACAGCTCCAAGGGCAATGGAGACTAAGAAGAAAATAAACAATAGGACTACATCAACATAAAAAGCTTCTGCACAGCAAAAGAAACCATCAACAAAACAATAAGAAGGCCCACTGCATGGGAGAAAATATTTGCCAATGATATTTAAGATAAGGTTTTAATCTCCAAAATTTACAGGGAACTCATACAACTTAACAAAAGGAAGATAAATGATCCAATCAAAAAATGGGCAAAGGACCTATATAGACACTTTTCTAAAGAGGACATACAGAAGGCCCAGAGACATATGGAAACATGCTCAAAGTCACTAATCATCTGAGAGATATAAATTAAAACAACAATGAGGTACCATCTCACACCTGTCAGAATGGCTATCATTAACAAATCAATAAACGAACAAGTGCTGGCCAGGATGTGAAGAAAAAGGAACCCTCGTGCACTGCTGGTGGGAATGCAGACTGGTGCACCCACTGGTGCACCCACTTTGGTTTCCTCAAAAACTTACTAGTTGACCTAGTAATCCCACTTCTAGGACTATATCTCAAGAAAACAGAAACACCAATCAGAAAGGACATATGCATCCCTATGTTCATAACATACAATTTATAATTTACAGCTAAAATTTGGAAACAGCCTAAATGCCCATCAGCAGATGAGTGGATTAAAAAACTGTGGTACATCTATACAATGGAATACTACACTGCAATAAAAAAGAAGATATTTTTACCATTTGCAACATCATGGATGGAACTGGAGAGCATTATGCTAAGTGAAATAAGCCAGTCAGAGAAAGATAAATATCACTCATATGTGGGATATAATGATCAACATAATTTGATGAACAATAATATATTCAGAGACAAATGGCAGGGGAGCGGGTTAAAGAGCAACCAAAGGACATGTATGCATGCATATTAGCATAACCAATAGACACAGACATTGGGGTGGTGGGGGCTTCCCCGGGATGGGAATGGCTGGAGGGGGAGTCAATTGGGGAAAAAGGAGACATATGTAAAACATTAGACAATAAATAAATAAAAAATAATGAATTGCCAGAAAGGGAAACCAAACAAAAAAAAAACCATTTACCATTGCAACAACGAAATTTAGATACTTAGGAGTAGACTTAACCAAGTAGGTAAAAGACCTGTACCTGGAAAACTACAAGACATTGTAAAAAGAGATAGAGGAGGATATGTGCAAGTAGAAGAATATACCGTGTTCATGGATTGGTAGAATCAACCTCATTAAAATGTCCATAATACCCAAGGCAATCTACAGATTCAATGCAATCTCTTTTAAAATACCAACAGCATATTTCACAGAGCTAGAACAAATTCTCCAAAAATTTATATGGAATCAAAAAGTACCCTAAATAGCTACAGCAATCTTGAGAAAGAAAAACAAAGTTGTAGGAATCACAATGCCAGATTTTAAGTTATACTCCAAAGCCACTGTACTCAAAACAGTCTGATACTGGCACAAGAACTGGCTTATTGACCAATGGAACAGAACAGAGAATCCAGAAATCAACCCAAGTCATTATGTTCAATTAATATTTGACAAAGGAGGCAAGAGCATACAATGGAGTCAAGACAGTCTCTTCAATAAATGGTGTTGGGAAAATTGGGCAGATACATGCAAAAAAAATGAAATTAGACTACCAACTTACATCATACAGAAAAATAAACTCAAAATGATAAAAGACTTAAATGTAAGACATGAAACCATAAAAATTCTAGAAGAAACCGTTAGCAGCAAAATCACAGACATCTCTCATAGCAATGTTTATGAATACATCTCCTAGGAGAGTGGTCAGCAAACTCATTAGTCAACAGAGCCAAATATCAACAGTACAACGATTGAAATTTCTTTTGAGAGCCAAATTTTTCAAACTTAAACTTCTTCTAACACCACTTCTTCAAAATAGACTCGCCCAGGCTGTGGTATTTTGTGGAAGAGCCACACTCAAGGGGCCAAAGAGCTGCATGTGGCTCACGAGCCTCAGTTTCCTGACGACGGTCCTAGGACAATGGAAATTAAGGAAAAAATAAACAAATAAGACTATATCAAAATAAAGAGCTTTTGCACAGCAAAAGAAAACATCAATAAAATAACAAGAGTGCCTATTCCATGGGAGAGCATATTTGCCAATGATACATCCGATAAGGATTTACTCTCCAAAACTTACAGAGAACTCATACAACTTAACAAAAGGAAGATAAGCGATCCAACCAAAAAATGGGCAAAGGATCCAAATAGACACTTTTCGAAAGAAGACATACAGAAGGCCAAAAGGCATATGAATAAGTGCTCAAAGTCACTGATCACCTGAGAGATGAAAATTATAATGACAATAAGATACTACCTCACACCTGTTAGAATGGCTATCATCAACAAATCAACAAACAGCAAGTGTTGGTGAGGATGTGGAGGAAAGGAAACTCTTGTGCACTGTTGGTGGGAATGTAGACTGGTACAGCCACTGTGGAAAACAGTATGGAGTTTCCTCAAAAATTAAAAATGGAACTACCATTTGATCCAGTGATCCCACTTCTAGGAATATATCCCAGGAACTCAGAAACACCCATCGTAAAGAATGTATGCACCCCTATGTTCATAGCAGCACAATTTACAATAGCTAATATTTGGAAACAACCTAAGTGTCCATCAGAAGATGAATGGATTAAAAAACTGTGGTACAGCCCTAACCAGTTTGGCTCAGTGGATAGAGCGTCGGCCTGCGGACTCAAGGGTCCCAGGTTCAATTCCGGTCAAGAGCATGTACCTTGGTTGCGGGCACATGCCTAGTGGGGAGTGGGCTGTTTCCAAATCTTAGCTATTGTAAATTGTGCTGCTATGAACATAGGGGTGCATATATCCTTTCTGATTGGTGTTTCTAGTTTCTTTGGATATATTCCCAGGAGTAGGATTACTGGGTCAAATGGGAGTTCCATTTTCAGTTTTTTGAGGAAACTCCATACTGTTCTCCACAGTGCCTGTACCAGTCTGCATTCCCACCAGCAGTGCACGAGGGTTCCTTTTTCTCCGCATCCTCGCCAACACTTGTCGTTTGTTGATTTGTTGATGATAGCCATTCTGACAGGTGTGAGATAGTACCGCATTGTCGTTTTGATTTACATCTCTTGAATAATTAGTGACTTTGAACATGTTTTCATGTGTCTCTTGGCCTTCCTTCTGTCTTCTTTTGAAAAGGTTCTATTTAGGTCCGTTGCCCATTTTTTTATTGGATCATTTATCTTCCTTTTATTGAGTTGCATAAGCTGCATATATCCATAAGCTGCTGTAGATGTTGGAGATTAAACCTTTATCAGTGATAGCATTTGCAAATATGATCTCCCATAGAGTGGGCTTTCTGGTTGTTTTGTTGATGGTTTCTTTTGCTGTAAAAAAGCTTTTTATTTTGATGTAGTCCCATTTGTTAATTTTCTCTTTAGCTTTCATTGCCCTAGGGGTAGTGTCAGTGAAGAAGTTCTTTTGGCATATGTCTGAGATTTTGTTGCCTGTGGATTCCTCTAGTATTTTTATGGTTTCCCGTCTTATGTTTAAGTCCTGTATCCATTTTGAGTTTATTTTTGTGTATGGTGTGAGTTGGTGATCTAGTCTCATTTTTTTCCGTGTATCTGTCCAATTTCCCCAACACCATTTATTGAAGAGACTGTCTTGACTCCATTGTATGTTCATGCCTCATTTGTCAAATATTAATTGAGCATAGTGGTTTGGGTCGATATCTGGATTCTCTATTCTGTTCCATTGATCTATATGTCGGTTCTTGTGCCAGTACCATGCTGTTTTGAGAACAGTGGCTTTGTAATACAGATTGAAGTCTGGTATTGAATTCCCTCCTACTGTATTCTTCTTTCTCAGGATTGCTGTGGCTATTTGGGGTCTTTTTTTATTCCAGATGAATTTTTGGAGAGTTCTTTCTAGGTCTATGAAATATGCTGTTGGTATTTTAATGGGGAGTGCATTAAATCTCTAGATTGCTTTGGGTAGTATGGACATTTTAATGATGTTGATTCTACCAATCCATGAACATGGTATGTTCTTCTATCTGTTTATGTCTTCCTCTATCTCTTTTTTCAGTGTTGTGTAGTTTTCCGCGTATAGGTCTTTTACCTCCTTAGTTAAGTTTATTCCTAGGTATCTTAATTTCTTTGGTGTGAGGGTAAATGGGATTGCTTTTTTAGTCTCTCTTTCTGTAAGTTCACTATTGGTGTATAGAAATGACATAGATTTCTTGGCATTAATTTTGTATCCTGCTACATTGCCGAATTCATTTATTAAGTCTATTAGTTTTTTGATGGAGTCTTTCAGGTTTTTTATGTACAATATCATGTCATCTGCAAACAAGGACAACTTTACTTCTTTTTTTCCAATTTGGATGGCTCTTATTTCTTCTTCTTGTCCAATTGCAATAGCTAATACTTCCAGTACTATGTCAAACAGGAGTGGTGAGAGTGGGCATCCCTGTCTTGTTCCTGTTCTTAGGGGAAATGGTTTTAGATTTTGCCCATTGAGTATGATGTTTGCTGTGGGTTTAGCATATATAGCTTTTATTATGTTGAGGTATGATCCTTCTATTCCCACCTTGTTGACAGTTACTATCAAGAAAGGTTGTTGGATTTTGTCATATGCTTTTTCTGCATCAATTGATATGACTATGTGATTTTTATCTCTCAATTTGTTTATGTGATGTATCATGTTTATTGATTTGCGGATATTGTACCATCCTTGCATTCCTGGGATAAATCCCACTTGGTCATGGTGTATGTTCTTTCTGATGTACTGTTGGATCCGATTTGCTAGAATTTTGTTGAGGATTTTGGCATCTATGTTCATGAGGGATATTGGTCTGTAATTCTCTTTCATTGTGTTATCTTTATCTGGTTTTGGTATTAGGGTGATGCTGGCTTCATAGAATGAGATTGGAAGTATTCCATCCTCTTGAATTTTCTGGAATAGTCTGAGGAGGATAGGTTTCATTTTTTCCTTGAATGTTTGGTAAAACTCTCCTATGAAGCCGTCTGGCCCTGGGCTTTTGTTTGCCGGAAGCATTTTGATGACTGCTTCAATTTCTTCCATAGTTACTGGCCTGTTGAGCTGTTTAGATTCTTCCTGATTGAGTTTTGGAAGGCTATATTTTTCTAGGAAAATGTCCAGTTCCTCCAGGTTACAGTTTGTTGGAATAGAGTTGTTCGTAGTATTTTGTAACAATCCTTTGTATTTCGGCAGGGTCTGTCGTTATTTCACCTCTTTCATTTCTGATTTTGTTTATTTGGGTCCTCTCTCTTTGCTTCTTGGTGAGCCTGGCTAGAGGTTCATCAATCTTGTTTATCCTTTCAAAGAACCAGCTCTTGGTTTTGTTGATCTTTTGTATTGTTTCTTTGGTCTCTATGTCGTTTATCTATGCTCTGATCCTTTTTATTTTCTTCCTTCTGCTTACACTGGGCTTTTCTTGTTGCTCTCTTTCTAACTCTTTGACTTGTAGGGTTAGGTAATTTATTACCATTGTTTCTTGTTTTTTGCAGTAGGCTTGTAGAGCTATGAACTTCCCTCTCAGGACTGCTTTCGCTGTGTACCATAGATTTTGGATTGTTTTGTTTTCATTGTCATTTGTTGCCATGATGTTTTTTATTTCTTCCTTGATGTCTCTAGTAACCCAGTCATTGTTTAATAGCATGCTGTTTAGTCTCCATGTGTTTGATTTCTTTGGATTGTTTTTATTGTAGTTGATTTCCAGTTTTATGCCACTGTGATCTGAGAAGATGCTTGATATGATTTCTATCTTCTTGAATTTGGAGAGACTTTGCCTATGTCCTAACATATGGTCTATCTTTGAAAATGACCCATGTGCACTTGAGAAGAATGTATATTCTGTGGCTTTGGGGTGAAATGTTCTGAAGATGTTGATTAATTCCTTCTGGTCTAGTGAATCATTTAGAATTGCAGTTTCTTTGCTGATTTTTTGTTTAGAGGATTTGTCCAATGGTGATAGTGGGGTATTAAAGTCTCCTACTATGATTTTATTGCTGTCAATCTCTTCTTTGATATCTTCCAGGAGTTTTTTTATGTATTTGGGTGCTCCTGTATTGGGTGCGTATATGTTTACCAGAGTTATTTCCTCTAGTCGGATTGCTCCCTTTAGTATTATGAAGTGGCCTTCGTTATCTCTTGTTATGTCCTTCACTTTGAGATCTAATTTGTCAGATATAAGTATTGCTACCCCAGCTGTTTTTTCATTTCCATTTGCCTGGAAAACCTTTTCTATCCCTTCACTCTCAGTCTGTATGCGTTTTTTTTTCCTGAGGTGGGTTTCCTGTAGACAGCAGATATATGGGTTTTGTTTTCTTATCCAATCCGTTACCCTATGTCTTTTGATTGGAACATTCAATCCATTTACATTTAAAGTTATTATGGATAGGTTCTCGTTTGTTGCCATTTTTATTCTTTACCCCTGTGTTCCTTCTTCACTTCCTATTTCTTCTTTTTACAGCAGACCCTTTATCATTTTTTGCATTGCTGGTTTGGTGGTAATAAACACCCTTAGTCCTTTTTTGTCTGTGAAGCTCCTGATTTCACCTTCAATTTTGATTGATAGCCTTGCTGGGTATAGTATTCTTGGATTGAGACCCTTCCTTTGCATGACTTTGTATATTTCATTCCATTCCCTTCTGGCCTGATGAGTTTCTGTTGAGAAATCTGTTGCTAGTGTGATGGGGGTTCCTTTGTATGTAACTTTCTGTCTCTCTCTGGCTGCTTTTATGATTATTCCTATGTATTTTAATCTATTTGTTGCTATTATAAATGGGGTCATTTTCCTTTTTTACTTCTCAAATAGATCTTGTAAAGTGATATAACTGATGCTTGCATATCTTTTAATCTTGCTACTTCACTGAATTTATCTTTTCTAACAAGTTTTTGTGTATTCTGTGGTTTTCAACATATAGGTTTATGCCATCTATAAGCAGAAATCATTTACTTCTTCTCTCCTAATTTATTTATATTTATTTACTTCAGAGAGGAAGGGAGAGAGAGCTAGCAACATCAATGATGATAGAGAATCATTAGCTGCCTCTTGCATGTCCCCTACTGGGGATCCAGCCCGCAACCTAGGCATGTGCCCTTGACCAGAATCAAACCCAGGACCCTTCAGTCCACAGGATGATGCTCTACCCACTGAGCCAAACCAGCTAGGGCTTTTTCTCCTAATTTAAATATCTTTTATTTTATTACCTGATAGTTTTAACTAGGATTTCCATTACTATATTAAATCAAAATGGCAATTCTTCACTTATACCAGATTTTGGAGGAAAAGCATTCAGTTTTTCCATGTTGATTATGATGTTAGCCATGAGATTTCATAAGTGGCTTTTATTATTTTGAGGGAATTTTCTTTAATATTAATTTTTTTAAATTTCTTTATTGATTAAGGTATTACATATTTGTCCTCATGCCCCCATTACCTTCCCAACCCCCCCCCCCACTCATGCCCCCACTCCCCTGTTGTCTGTGACCACTGGTTAGGCTTATATGCATACATACAAGTCCTTTGGTTGATCTCTCCCCTTTACCCCCATTTTGCCCTACCTTCCCTCTGAAGTTTGACAGTCTGATCGATGCTTCACTGTCTCTGGATTTGTTTTTGTTCATCAGTTTATGTTGTTCATTATTTCCCATAGATGAGTGAGATCATGTTATATTTATCCTTCTCTGCTTGGCTTATTTCACTTAGCATAATGCTCTCCAGTTCCATCCATGCTGTTGCAAATGGTAGGAATTCCTTCTTTTTTAGCTCAGCATAGTATTCCGTTGTGTTGATGAACCACAGTTTTTTAATCCAATCATCTGGTGATGGACACTTAGGCTATTTCCAGATCTTAGCTATGGTAAATTGTGCTGCTATGAACATAGGGGTGCATATATCCTTTCAGATTGATGTTTCTAGATTCTTGGGATATATTCCTAGAAGTGGGATCACTGGTCAAATGGGAGTTCCATTTTTAGTTTTTTTGAGGAAACTCCATACTGTTCTCCACAGTGGCTGCACCAGTCTGCATTCCCACCAGCAGTGCACGAGGGTTCCTTTTTCTCCGCATCCTCGCCAGCACGTGTCCTTCATTGATTTGTTGATGATAGCCATTCTGACAGGTGTGAGATGGTACCGCATTGTCGTTTTGATTTGCATCTCTCGGATAATTAGTGACTTTGAGCATGTTTTCATATGTTTCTTGGCCTTCCTTCTATCTTCTTTCAAAAAGTTTCTATTTAGGTCTGTTGTCCATTTTTTGATTTGGTTGTTGATCTTCCTTTTGTTAAGCTGTATGAGTACCCTGTAAATGTTGGAGATTAAACCTTATCGGTGATAACATTGGAAAATATGTTCTCCCATGCAGTGGGCTTTCTTGTTGTTTTGTTGATGGTTTCTTTTGCTATGCAAAAGCTTTTTATTTTGATGTAGTCCCGTTTGTTTATTTTCTCTTTATTTTCCATTGCTTTAGGAGCAGTATCAGTGAAGAAGTTCCTTCAGCATATGTCTGAGATTTTGCTGCCTGTGGATTCCTCTAGTATTTTTTATGGTTTCTGGTCTTATGTTTAAGTCTTTATCCATTTTGAGTTTATTTTTGTGTATGGTGTAAGTTGGTGGTCTAGTTTCATTTTTTTTGTATGTATCTGTCCAATTTTCCCAACACCATTTATTGAAGAGACTGTCTTAACTCCATTGTATGTTCATGCCTCCTTTGTAGAATATTAATTGGGAATAGTGTTTTGGGTCAATTTCTGGGTTCTCTCTTCTATTCCATTGGTCTATATGTTCGTTCTTGTGCTAGTACCAGGCTGTTTTGAGAACAGTGGCTCTGTAATACAGCTTGATATCTGGTATAGAGATCCCACCTACTTTGTTCTTCTTTCTCAGGATTGCTGTGGCTATTTGGGGTCTTTTTTTATTCCAGATGAATTTTTGGAGAGTTCATTCTAGGTCTGTGAGATATGTCATTGGTATTTTAACCTTTTGCACTCGGATGTCGAGTGTGACTCGACACGGTTAGCATTAGAATAAAGGAATCGAGAAAAAAGCAAGCGCGTGCAAAGGGTTAATGGGGATTGCATTGAACCTATAGATTGCTTTTGGTAGTATGCACATTTTGATGATGATGAACACAGTATGTTCTTTCATCTGTTTATATCTTCCTCTATCTCTTTTTTCAGTGTCCTGTAGTTTTTTGCATATAGGTCTTTTACCTTCTTAGTTAAGTTTATTCCTAGGTATCTTAATATTTTTGGTGTGATGGTAAATGTGATTGCTTTTTTAGTCTCTCTTTCTGTAAATTCACTATTGGTGTATAGAAATGCCATAGATTTCTTGGCATTAATTTTGTATCCTGCTACCTTACCAAATTCATTTATTAAATCTAATAATTTCTTGATGGAGTCTTTAGGGTTTTCTATGTACAGTATCATGTCATCTGTGAATAAGGACAGTTTTACTTCTTCTTTTCTTATTTGGATGCCTTTCATTTTTCTTCTTGTCTGGTAGCAATAGCTAGTACTTCCAGTACTATGTTAAACAAGAGTAGTGAGAGTGGGCATCCCTGTCTTGTTCCTGTTCTTAGGGGAAATGGTTTTAATTTTTTCCCATTGAGTATGATGTTAGCTGTCGGTTTGTCATATATGGCTTTTATGATGTTGAGGTCTGATCCTTCTATTCCCACCTTGCTGAGAGTTTTTATCAAGAAAGGGTGTTGGATATTGTCAAATGCTTTTTCTGCATCAATTGATATGACTATGTGATTTTTTTCTCCTTCAATTTGTTTATATGATGTATCACGTTTATTGATTTGCGGATATTGTACCATCCTTGCATCCCTGGGATAAATCCTACTTGGTCATGGTGTATGATCTTTCTGATGTACTGCTGGATCCAATTTGCTAGAATTTTGTTGAGGATTTTGGCATCTATGTTCATGAGGGATATTGGTCTGTAATTCTCTTTCATTGTGTTTTCTTTACCTGGTTTTGGTATTAGGGTAATGCTGGCTTCATAAAATGAGATTGGAAGTGTTCCTTTCTCTTTAATTTTTTGGAATAGTCTGAGAAGGATTGGTTTTAGTTCTTCCTTGAATGTTTGGTATAACTCTCCAGTGAGGCCATCTGGCCCTGGGCTTTTGTTTGCTGGAAGCTTTTTGATGACTGCTTCAATTTCTTCCATAGTTATCAGCCTATTGAGATTTTTAGAATCTTCCTGATTGAGTTTTGGAAGGTTGTATTTTTCTAGGAATATGTCCACTTCCTCCAGGTTGTCTAGTTTGTTAGAATAGAGTTGTTCATAGAATTTTTTAACAATCTTTTTTATTTCTGTGGGGTCTGTTGTTATATCACCTCTTTCATTTCTGATTTTGTTTATTTGGGTCCTCTCTCTTTGCTTCTTGGTGAGCCTGACTAGAGGTTCATCAATCTTGTTTATCCTTTCAAAGAACCAGCTCTTGGTTTCATTGATCATTTGTATTGGTTTTTTTGTTGTTGGTTTTTTTGGTCTCTATGTCATTTATTTCTGCTCTGATCTTTATTATCTCCTTCCTTCTGCTCACTCTGGGCTTTACTTGTTGCTCTTCTTTCTAATCCTTTGAGTTGTAGAGTTAGATGATTTACTACCATTTTTTTCTTGTTTTTTGAGGTAGGCCTGTATACCTATAAACTTCCCTCTTAGGACTGCTTTTATTGTGTCCTATAAGTTTTGGATTGTTGTGTTTTTATTGTCATTAGTTTCCAGGATGTTTTTAATTTCTTCTTTTATCTTATTGGTAACCCAATCAATATTTAATAACATGCCATTCAGCTTCCAAGTGTTTGAGTGTTTTGGATTGTTTTTATTATAGTTTATTTCTAATATTATGCCATTGTGGTCTGAGAAGATGATTGGTATGATTTCAATCTTCTTGAATTTTGGGAGACTTTGCTTGTGACTCAATATGTGGTCTATTTTTGAAAATGTCCCATGTGCACTTGTGAAGAACATATATTCCGCGGCTTTGGGGTGAAATGTTCTGAAGATGTCAATTAAGTCCATCTGATCTAGTGAGTCATTTAGGATTGCAGTTTCTTTGCTGATTTTTTGTCTAGAGGGTTCATCCAGTGAAGTCAATGGTATATTAAAGTCCCCTACTATGATTGTATTGCTGTCATTCTCTCCCTTGATATCTTCCAGGAGTTTTTTTATGTATTTGGGTGCTCCTGCATTGGGTGCATATATGTTTACCAGGGTTATATCCTCTTGTTGTATCAATCCCTTTAGTATTATGAAGTTGCCTTCCTTATCTCTTGTTATGGCCTTCATTTTGAGGTCTATTTTGTCAGATATAAGTATTGCTACCCCAGCTTTTTTTTCATTCCCATTTGCCTGGAAAATATTTTTCCATCCCTTCACTTTCTGTCTGTGTGAGTCCTTTGTTTTGAAATGGGTCTCTTGTAGACAGTATATGTATGGGTCATGTCTTTTTATCCATTCAGCCTCTCGATGTCTTTTGATTGGAGCATTTAGTCCATTTACGTTTAAAGTTATTATTGAAAGGTACTTGTTTGTAGCCATTTTTATTTTTTTGAGACTGTGTTCCTTCTTACCTTTTTATTTCTTCTTTTTACAGCATTCCCTTTACCATTTATTGCATTGCTGGCTTGGTAGTGATAAATTCCCTTAGCCTTTTTTTTCCGTGAAGCTCCTGATTTCCCCTTCAATTTTGATTGATAGTCTTGCTGGATAGAGTATTCTTGGATTCAGTCCCTTGCTTTGCATCACTTTGTATATCTCCTTCCATTCTCTTCTAGCTTGATGTGTTTCTGTTGAGAAATCATTTGAAAATCTGATATGGGATCCTTTGTAGGTAACTCTCTGTCTCTCTCTTGCAGCCTTTACGATTCTCTCTTTGTCGTTAACATTTGCCATTGTAATTATGATGTGTCTTGGTGTGGGTCTTTTGGGATTCATCTTACTTGGGACTCTCTGTACTTGTGTAACTTTTTTCTTCCCCATATCAGGAAAGTTTTCTGTCATTATTTCTTCAAATAAATTTTCTAATCCCTGCTGCTCATCTTGTCCTTCTGGCAGCCCTATTATACGTATGTTATTTCATTTTGCATTGTCCCAAAGCTCCCTTAAGCTCTCCTCTTACTTTTTAATTTTTTTTGTCTAGTTGCTGTTCTGATTGGGCTTGTTTTTGTACTTTATCTTCTAATTCACTAATTCGGTCTTCTGCTTCTTCCTGTCTACTGTTGAAGCCTTCCATGGTGTTTTTGATTGTAGCTATATCATTTTTCATTTCTTCTTGACTTTTGCATAGGTTGTTGATTTTCTCATCCATCCGGTGTATGAACTCTATGACCATTACTCTGAATTATTTTTCTGTCATGTTGCATGCTTCCATTTCACTTATTTCCTTTCTTGGCAATTCCTCCTTTTCTTTCCTCTGGGGATTGTTTCATTGTCTCCCCATTCGGACTATCACCAGAGGGTTCAAATGTTGAGATGCGAGGGCCTGGGCCATGTGCAGTGGGAGTTTTGCACCCCACCCCATGTCACTGAAGATCTCTGACACCACGACATGCAGCTGCAATAGGATGGTGGGAGCCACACTCACCCCGGGTCAGAGTCACAGTTGCTTAGTGTGGCCTTGTGTGTGCACCTAGAATCTGGGGCCCTGCCTGCGTCTCGTTGAAACAGAGAACCTGCTGAGGTGTGCCAAAAATCAAAGTCTCCTAGTGCATGTCAAGAGTCAGATGCTCCCTGTGTCTGCGCTGAGAATCGAGTACCAGAGTCTCTGTTGCTTGTTGCTACCTCGCACCAAGAATCAGGGTCCCTGTGTGTGCATGCACCAAGAATTGGAGTCGCTGTCTCTTAGTGTGAATGTACTGTGAATTAGGGATCCCAGGCACATGCAATGAGAAACAAAGTCTAGTCACTGGTGCTCATTGCTGCCTCTTGTGTGGAGATTCAGGGTCCCCAATCTGCTTGGGAGACCGGGTTGCACAGTAGCACTGTGTTAGCAGGAGGTCCACTCTTGACCTCTGGAAAACAGCCTCTGTGTGTGCTTGCCCTGAATCAAATCAGGTGGCACTGCCACTCAGTGTGGGTGTGGGGTCTGGTCCCGCGGGTGTGCACTGCAGGAAACAAACTTCCCATGTCCATGCACCCTGGCTCAAATTCAGCGCTGACCCCTTGTGTGTGCACGGGGTCTGGTCTTGGGGAACAAACTTCCAGAGTTTTCATGTTCAGGTTCAAATTCAGCGCAGCCTCCCTGCTTGGGTGCAGGGTCTGGTCTTGGGAAACAAACTCCCTGGGTTCATGCCCCCAGGCTCAAATTCAGCACTGTCTCCCCACAAGGGTGCAGGATTTTGTCACAGAAAACAATCTCCCCAAAGTTGCATACCCTGGCTCCAATTCAGCACATCCTCCCTGCCTGGGTGTGGAGCCTGGGTGAGGAAAACAAACTCTCTGGGTTCACATGTCCAGGTTCAAATTCAACGCGGCCTCTCTGCTAGGGTGCAGGGTCTGGTTGTGGGAAACAGACTCCCCAGATTTGCACCCCCTGGCTCAAATTCAGTGCTGTCTCCCTGCGTGGGTGCAGGATCTGGTCGCATAAAAAAATCTCCCCAAGGTTGCGCACCTATGCTCAAATTCAGCACAGCCTTCCTGCCTGGGCACGGAGCCTAGTTGCAGGAAACAAATTCCCCTAGTTTGCACATCCAGGCTCAAATTCAGTGCTGTCTCCCTGCCCTGTGTGGGCGCGGAATCTGGTTGCAGAAAACAGTCTCCCCAAGCATGCATGCCTAGGGTCAAATTCAGCAGTCTCCCTGCCTGGGTGTGGAACTTAGTTGCGGGAGACAAATTCCCCTATTTCGCGCATCCAGGCTCAAATTCAGTGCTGTCTCCCTGACCTGCGTGGGCGCGGGATCTGGTCGCAGAAAACAGTTTCCCCAAAGATGCACACTTAGGGTCAAATTCAGCAGTCTCCCTGCCTTGGCACGGAGCCTGCTCTGGGAAACAAACTTCCCGTGTCTGACACCAAGGCTTAAAGTCAGGTAGAGCTGCCACTGCTGTGTGTGTGCAGAAAGCCCTATTGTGCAGCCGGGGTCTGGCCATTCCTATCCACTACTGCGGGGGCAGTGGGGGAGGGGGGTTGGCTTTGTGACACAGAAATCTGCAGCCGGGGTGCCTGGAGTCTTGGTGTCTGCAGTTGTGGTGGCAGGTCTTCTACCAGAGCAGCTGTAGGGTCCCAATTTGCTACTGAGACCAGACTGGGTGGTGGTGAGGCTAGGATCCTAGTCTCAAGCAGTTCTGGTTTTCAAGATGGTGTGGTCTCTGTGCCACCAGTGTTCTCCCCGGAGTGTTTGCGGTGGCAGCGGGGTTTTGCCATCTAAGACTGCCCTGATTGGCAGCCCCTTGGAGGACCTGCAGGGTCTAACTGTCCCTATTTCACTCACACACACACCCACTCAGGTTCACACACTGCTCTATCACTCCCTCACTGTCTCACACACTCTCCCTCCCTACCTCCCTTAGGTCACCATCTTTTTTCCTATATTAATTTTTGAGGGGTTTTTTTTATCATAAAGGGATGTTAAAAGTGGTCAAATGCTTTTTGTGCATCCACTAAGACAATTATGTTATTTTTAAATTATTTTAATACAATTGAAAGATTTCTGTATGTCTAACCAAACTTGAATCTCAGAAAAAAAATTTCAATTGGCCATGATGCATAATCTTATTGATATATTATTGAATTTGCTTTGCTAATACTATATTGAGGATTTTCCCTTCAGTACTAATCAGGGATATTAACCTGTAGTTTTCTTTTCTTGTGGAGTCTTTTCTGGGTTTGTATCAGGGTGATGCTGGCCTTATAAAATAAGTTTAAAAGCATTTCCTCTACTTCTATTTAATTTTGAAGAGTTCAAGAAAGATATGTATTAATTTTTGAATGTTTTGTAAAGTTTGAGTTGTGAAGGTACCTAGTCTTGAGCTTCTCGTTTAGAAGATTTTTTATTACTAACTCAATATATTTACTTGTTGGTCTGTTCAAAGTTTTCTCTTTCTTCTTGATTCAGTCTTAGAAGGTTTAATGTTTCTAGGTATTTATCCACTACTTCTAGGTTATCCAATTTATTTTTATATAGTTGTTCACAATGCTCATTTATAATTCTTTCTATTTCTGAGACATCTGTTGTAATATCTCCTTTATCACTTCTGATTTTATGTATTTGAAGATATTCTTTTCCCTTAGGAAGTCTATCAGATTTTGTTGAATTTACTTAAAAAGAAAACCCTCATAGTTTTGTTGATTTTTTCCTGTCTTTCTATCTTATAGTTTATTCTGCTCTAATCTTTATTATTACTTTCCTTGTGCTAACTTTGGGTTTATTTTGTTGTTTTTTATTTATTTTTATTCATTTTTTTCAGTATCTTGAGTTACAAATTTAGGTTATTTAAGAAAACATCAACAAAATGAAATGGGAGCCCACTGTATGGGAGAACATATTTACCAATGATGCATCTGATAAGGGGTTAATATCCAAAATTTATAAGGAACTTATGCAACTTTACAAAGGGAAGACAAACAACCCAATTAAAAAATGGGCAAAGGACCTAAATAGATACTTCACCAAAGTGGACATACAGATGGCCAAGAGACATATGAAAAAATGCTCAAAGTCACTAATGATCAGAGAGATGCAAATTAAAATGAGAGATACAAGTTTCAATTCATACCTGTCATAATGGCTATCATCAATAATCAACAAATGGTAGGTGCTGATGAGGATGTGGAGAAAAGGGAACCCTAGTACACTGTTGGTGGGAATGCAGACCGGTGCAGCCAATGTGGAAAACAGTATGGAGTTTCCTCAAAAATCTCCATTTGAACTGCCATTTGACCCAGTGATCCCACTTCTAGAAATATATCCTAAAAAAAATCAATCATAAAAAATATATGCACCCCTATGTTCATAGCAGCATAATTTATAGTAGCTAAAATCTGGAAACAGCCCAAGTGCTCATCAGCATCTGAATGGATAAAAAATCTATGGTACATTTACACCATGGAATACTATGCAGCAGTAAAAAAGAAGGATCTCTCACCCTTTGAGATAGCATGGAGGGACCTGGAAAGTAGTATGCTAAGCGAAATAAGCCAGTCATAGAAAGACAAGTATCACATGATTTCATTCATATGTGGAATCTAATGAACAAAATAAACTGACGAACATAATAGATCCAGAGACAGAATTATGGAACAGACTGGCTAATCTCAGAGGGGGAGAGATTAACTAGAGAATTTATAGACATATACCAAGGTATGCATAACCCATGGACACAGACAATAGTATGATGAAAGCCTAGGAGGGGCAGGTGTGGGGTAGATGGAGTCAATGAGGGAAAAGGGGAACATCTGCAATACTTTCAACAATAAAGATAACTTTTTAAAAAAGGATTTTCTTTTAATACAAAACTACTTTCCTCTCGGTAGTGCTTTTGCTGTATCTCATAAGTTTTGTTGTGTATTTATTTCCATTTGTCTTTATATGTTTTCTGTTAGGACTGTAGGGCAATACAATCCTTAATGGCCATTTGTAAGCTTCCCACCACAGGAGAACAAGAGACCGGAAAAAAAGCTTGCTGGACACCAGGAATCGCACCATGTAAGGAACTGAAACTCTCCTAAAGACACCTGATCACTCACCTGAATTCCAAGCCCACCAACTCAGCCCCAGACACACTGACCACAAAAGCTTCCCGCCAGTGACTGCATGTGAGGATGAAGCTCCAGCTCCTGGGTGCTGCCATCAGCGACCCAATGTCCCCTTGGCGTGGTGCTATGTAGCTCTTCCCTTTGGATATCCCATTCACTTCCCCTTTCCTTAAGCAAATTCAATTTTCCTTTCCCCTGTAGGAGATGGCTGTTTAGCCTTCCACATACCACCACGATAACCTACCATGCTAACCTTTCATTTTCAAAACTCTTTCGATTTCCTCTTTGACCTAGTGCTTCTTTATGTAATTTAATTTCCGTGTATTTGTGAATCTTCCCATTTTCTTACTGATATTGATTTCTAGTTCTATTCCATCGTTCTCAGAAAAGATATTCAGTATGATTTAAATCTTCTTAAATTTGTTTTGTTTTGTAACATAACAAATGATCTATTTTGAAGAGTGTCCCATATGGGCTTGAGAAGAATATATATTCTTTTGCTTCTTTCAATATTTGGTAGAATTCACTGGTGAAGCCATCTGGTCCTATTATTTTTGGGTAAGTTTTTGATAGTTTTGTCTTCTTTTTCAATTTAAAGTATTATAGAAGTCCCCTTTGTGGCCCCCCCCCCCGCATTTACACCCTCCACCTCACACCCACACATCCCAGGCCTAAAGTAACAAAACATAAACATACACAAAACCCCTACAATGACAACAAAAGCAACCATCAGGGAAGAGAGAATTAGGGAAGAGAAAAGGGAGCAAGAATGATAGAAAAAAATGAAATATGAGGAGAAAAATAACAAAACAAACAACCAAAGAAAAAACACACAAACAAAAAAGACTAAAAAAAGGGGGAGGACAAAAATGAATGTGTAAGTATAGAGGTGAAATAAAGAAAATAAGAATAAAGAATTAGTAGAAAGGGGGAAGAAGATTTGTTTAAAATAAAGAATGAACAAAAGAAAAGCAAAAAAGAATTTTAAAAGGAAAATAGAGGAAAAATCAGATAGACCCAAAATAAGAAAAGGAAAAAAGATGAGAGAGCAGGGGGAAAAAAAGAGAGAGAAAGAGAAAATAAAGGGAAAATAAAGATTCAGTAGGAAAAAGGGAAGAGGAAAATTAGATATATGAACAAACCAATAGAGACTATAATAATAACAAATCAATAAAGATAGATAATGTAGGTAAATAAAAAAAAGAAAAATAATTAAAAAGAGAAGAAAAAAATTAAAAAGTGAGGTTTCAGCAGAGTTTAGTGCTCCATGGAAGCTCCCTTTGGATCATACTCTTTTGATGACTGTGGCTGACTGCCAATTCTGGGCTTGCTGTGAAGTACTTAGGTGCTAACCACTGTCAGAAATCGTCCTCCTTTGGCTTTCAGCAATCTGCTTTAAGCTCCAAGAGATCCAGAGTTTGTGTCTGTCTCCACAGAACTTGGCTGCAAGCAGGAAAGGCCAATCTCAATGGTTGTTTCAATTTCCTCACTGTTGATCAGTCTATTTTGATTTTCCAATACTTCATTATTTGGTCTAGGAAGGTTATACCTTTCTAGAAACGTATCTATTTCTTCTAGGTCATTGAATTTGGTGTCATAGTTTATGTATGATCCTTTGTATATATCCTATATAATAAAGAGGTAATATGCAAATTGACCATCACTCCAACACACAAGATGGCCACCCCCATGTGGTCAAAGATGGCCACCCCCATGTGTACACAAGATGGCCACCACAAGATGGCCCGCAGGGGAGGACAGTTAGAGGTGACCAGGCCAGCAGAGGAGGGCAGTCGGGGGCGACCAGGCCTACAAGGGAGGACAGTTGGGGGTGACCAGGCCCGCAAGGGAGGGCTGTTGGGGGGGGGACCTGGCCAGCAGGGGAGGGCAGTTAGGGGCGACCAGGCTGGCAAGGGAAGGAAGTTAGGGGTGACCAGGCCAGCAAAGGAGGGCAATTGGGAGCGACCAAGCCTGTAGGGGAGGACAGTTAGGGGTGACCAGGCCTGTAGGGGAGGTCTGTTAGGGGTGACCAGGCCAGGAGGGGAGGGCAGTTAGGGGCAAACGGGTTGGCAGGGGAGCAGTTAGGCATCAATCAGGCTGACAGGGGAGTGGTTAAGGGGTAATCAGGCTGGCAGGCAGAAGGGGTTAGGGGCAATCAGGCAAGCAGGTGAGTGGTTGGGAGCCAGCAGTCCTGGATTGTGAGAGGGATGTCTGACTGCTCCTTAAGGCCCGATCACACCGGGGTCCCAGATTGGAGAGGGTGCAGTGCAGGCTGGGCTGAGGGACACACACCCCGTGCAAAATTTCATGCACCAGGCCTCTACTATATCTATATCTATTCTATATCTATATCTATACACATACACACACACACATATGATGTCTGTGATAACTTCAGTTTCATTTATGATTTTTTTTCCCTAAAGAGTCTAGCCAGAAGATTGTCATTTTTAATGTATGTTTTTAAAAAAAAACAAAAAAACAGCTCTGTTATATTAGTTTATTGTATAGTCTTTTTGTTCTCTAACTAAATTTTGCTCTAGTTTTTATTACCTCCCTTTTTTATTGACTTTGGGTTGCTTTTGTTCTTTTCTAGTTGTTTAAGATGTAATGTTATGCTGTTTACTTTGGATTTCTCTTGTTTTTTGAAATAGGCATGTAATGATATAAACTTTTCCCTTATTACTGTTTTCACTGCTTCCCAAAAGTTTTGATATGTCTTATTGTCAGTCTCATTGGTCTCTATTTACCCTTTCATATAACCTTTTATTTCTTCTTTGCCCTCATCACTTTTTAGTAGTATGTTCTTTAATATGCACATAGTTGTGGGTTTGTTTGCTTCCTTTTTTGCAGTTGATTTCTAATTTCAAAGCATTGTGGTCAGAGAATATGCTTACTATAATTACAATCTTATATTTGTTCAGTCTAGTTTTGTGACTCAATACATGCTCTCTCAGAATGTTCCATGTGCACTGGAGAAGAATGTATAACCTGGTATTCTGGGATGAAAGGCTCCGTAACTGTCAATTATGTATATTTGGTCTAATGTGTCATTTAAGGTCAATATTTGTTCATTGATTTTTGATTTGGATGATCTATCTAGAGCTGTCAATGCAATATCGAAGTCCCCAACTATGACTTTTGTCAGTATCTCTTGTTAGTTCTGTTTATATTTGCTTTATATATTTCAGTGATCCTTAATTGAGTGTATATATATTGATACGTGTTATGTCTTAATGTAGTGTCCTCTTTATCATTATAACATTTCTTTGTTCCTTGTTATCTTGAAATATATTTTATCAGATATAAGTATGGCTACATCTGCTTTTCTGAGGATGCTATTTGCTTGGAAAAGCTCTTTCCACCCTTTTACTTTGAGTCTATAATTATCTTTGTAGCTTACATGTGTCTCCTGAAGGCAGTATATGTTTGGGTTTAGTTTTTTATCCAATCTGCTCTTCTGTGCCTTTTTAATTGGTGCACTCAGTCCTTTTATATTTAGGGTAATTATTGATTTATGAGGATTTCCTATAGCCATTTTATCTTTTGTTTTATGGTAAGCTCTGTGCCTCTATTAGCCCTGCCATTTGTGTTTCTGTCTGTTAATTTTGTTTGTTAATATTCCTAAATTTTGCCTTTGATTCCTCTTTTTAAAGTTAAATGTATTAATTTTGTGTTTCTGCTTGTGTTTGTGTGTGTTTCCTTACTAAATGGTTTATGAAAAACAAAGTTTCATATATACAGTTTTTTTATGCTTCTGAAATCCATATCCCTTTGCAAATCCAGACCTCCCCACCCCCTTTATGTTTTTGTTATAACAAATTATCCCAGTTTATTCTGTTTGTTGATTATCTTACTCATAGTTTGTGACATTTCGTTCTACTCAAGGAGGTGGAATAACCTCCTTGAGTATTTCCTGCAATGGAAATCTTCTGATGATAAATTCTCTCAGACAATGCCAGTGAAAAAAATGAAAATGGACATCTTGACACACGACAAAGGGCCAGATATGAAAGTAACCCAAAAGCTAGTGTTCTACATACTACTCCAAAAAGAGTTACAGATCTAGGAATCACTGTAGATCTGGAAATCCTGATTTGACTAGGACCGTGGTCGGCAAACTGCGGCTCGCAAGCCACATCCAGCTCTTTGGCCCCTTGAGTGTGGCTCTTCCACAAAATACCACAGCCTGGGTGAGTCTATTTTGAAGAAGTGGCATTAGAAGAAGTTTAAGTTTAAAAATTTGGCTCTCAAAAGAAATTTCAATCGTTGTACTGTTGATATTTGGCTCTGTTGACTAATGAGTTTGCCGACCACTGGACTAGGAAAAAGTTGATTTGATAAAGGAAACTCATGTTAGCTTTGTGCAACTAGGCAGAAATTGCCTTGAAATAAAGATACAGAGGAACAGACAGAAATAAAATAAATGAATTATTTTTAGTACACCTGAGTTTGTGCTGTGAAAAGTTAGTATCTATTATGAAAAGTATTGGATTACGTAAATCAGTGGTTCTCAATGCACCCTTTTACTACAAATATTTTAATGCTTCCTTTTTAATCCTGAATATAAATTCCTGGATAATAAAAAGGGACTACACACATAGTTTTTTAAATTGATATTATATCCTACCTATAAGGTAAATGAAAGTAAATTTTAATATATCATTTCGAAGGTTGTAGGCTTTGGATTCAGGTTCCATTTCCATCTCTGGCACTTTACTACTTGTGTGTCCTTGAAAAAATTACTTAGTTTCTCTTTGTTTGAACTCATTTATGAAATAGGGATAACAATATTTTGATCAGAGAGTTTTAATTGTATGTAGTGAAAACAGGATTCAACTTCACGTAGTGTGACTTCAGTACTCATATCTGCTGCCTCTTCAGAAAATATATTAATAATAATGCATTATATCAAAATAAAAGGGGAAAACATTTTGTTCCCAAGAGATATTGAAAACTACATATTACTAAAGTTTTAGAATTATTTGCCACTTTGATCCCCTAACTCTCCTCCCCATATGTTTGTCTCCTCAGTCACTGCATAATTTCTAGAGCTTTCTGAGTTTTATTTTTCTTGTATCAAGAAAATCCTATATAATATAAGCCTAATATGCTAAGTGTCCAGTCATCCAATTGGCTGCTCAACCAATCAATGAGTAATCCTATCTAATAAAAGAATAATATGCAAATTGACCATACCTCCGCTACGCCCACAAGCCACGCCCACAAGCCACGCCCACAAGCCAATCAAGAGCGAATATGCAAATAAACCCAACCAAGATGGCTGCAGGAGGGAGGGAGGCTTGGGTTTCCCTGGTGATGGAGGAAGCCAAGCTTTCCACCTGCCCTTGCCGGCCCAGGCCTCCACTCCAGCTACAAATTTGCAATTATAGAAGATACATAAATTCCAAAAGAAATGGCTGCAGCCATGGAGTGAGCAGGAGGCTTGGCTCTGCTCCAGGCTACAAAGTTTCAATTGTAGAAGATAAATATATCCCAGATACCAGGGCCTCCGCTTGGGTCGCTGGGGGGGGGGGGGTGGCTGGCCTGCAAACCACCATAGGCCCCTTGCCCAGGCCACCCCATGCCCCAAGGGAACCCCCACCCTGATCCAGGACACCCTTCAGGGCAAACCAGCTGGCCCCACCCATGTACCAGGCCTTTATCCTATCTAATGAAAGAGTAATATGCAGATTGACCATCACTCCAACATACAAGATGGCTGCCCCCATGTGGTCAAAGATCCTGCCCTTATGTGGACACAAGATGGCCACCACAAGATGGCCCGCAGGGGAGGGCTGTTGGGAGGGACCAGGCCTGCAAGGGAGGGCAGTTGGGAGCAATCAAGCCTGCAGGGGAGGGCAGTTAGGGGTGACCAGGCTGGCAGAGGAGGGAAGTTGGAGGTGACCGGACCTGCAGGGGAGAGCAGTTGTGTGGGGACCAGGCCTGCAGGAGAGGGCAGTTAGGGGTGATCAGGCCTGCAGGGGAGGGCAGTTAGGGGCAAACATGCTGGCAGGGGAGTGGTTAGGGGGTGATCAGGCTGGCAGGCAGAAGTGATTAGGGGCAATCAGGAAGGCAGGCAGGCAAGCAGTTGGGAGCCAGCAGTCCTGGATTGGAGAGGGTGCAGGCTGGGCTGAGGGACACCCCCACCCATGCACGAATTTCATGCACCAGGCCTCTAGTATGCTAATGATATGCTAAGGCTGCTCAACTGCTTGCTATGATGTGCACTGACCACCAGGGGGCAGACAGTCAACTGGTAGGCCAGTCGCTATGATGTGTACTGACCACCAGGGGGCAGACGCTCTGACCGGTAGGTTAGCTTGCTGCTGGGGTCTGACTGATTGAGACTGAGCAAGATGGGCCTGACATGCTCTGGAGCCCTGCTGTGGTCCCTCCCCAGATGGCCAACCTCTCACATCCCTCCCTGGCCCCGATCATGCACCGGTGGGGTCCCTTAGCCTGGCCTGCATCCTCTCGCAATCTGGGACCCCTTGGGGGATGTCAGAGAACCGGTTTCAGCCCAACAGCAGAATGACTGGTCGCTATGACACACACTGTCCACCAGGGGGCAGATGCACAACACAGGAGCTGCCTCATGGTGATCAGTGCGCTCCCACAGGGGGAGCACCGCTTAGCCAGAAGCTGGGCTTACAGCAGTGGTGGCAGGAGCCTCTCTTGCCTTCAAGGCAGTGCTAAGGACTGTGGGGAGCAGGCCTAAGCCGTCAGTTGGACATCTCCTGAGGGCTCCCGGACTGTGAGAGGGCACAGGCTGGGCTGAAGGACCCCCCCACACCAGTGCACAAATTTCGTGCACTGGGCCTCTAGTAAATTATAAATGGATTCATTTATACACAATATTTTAGTTCTTTTAACTTTACTTAGGAATTTAGCAAAATTTGACAAATGTAACAAAAGAAGGACAATATTATTTACTGAAAAGTTCAAGTACTGAAATGAAGTATATTTAATGACTGTAAACAAAAGCAAACTCTGGATTTTACAAGGTAATTGGCAAATGTATTATTTTAAGACAACAAACAGCATAAACAGCCTAATGTGTTTTGGAAGGGATCCAATTAGTATCATGCAGAGATAGAAATGGTAGAAGTATACAGTGTGACCACATTAAAATTCATTAAATGTCAATGAAGCATACCAATATTCTGTTTGCAAGAAAAATATAAGTTTCTCATTATTAGAGATAATTGAGGGAAATTAAATTTACATAAGGAGAAAAATGATTTGCTTACATGGTTATAAAAATTCTTACCAGTTATTTCTTTTATTTATTTTTCAAGTACAGTTTACATTCAATATTATTCTACACTAGTTTCAGATGTTCAGCAAAGTGGTTAGAAAATCCTGTACTTTACAGAGTGGTCCCCCCACCAATCTTAAAGCACCCATCTGGTTCCATACATAGTTCTCACAATATTGACTATATTCCCCATGTGTAAAGTAATCTACATCTCCATGACCATTCTGGAACTACCAATTTGTATGGCTTAATCCTTTTACCTTTTTTAAGTCAGTACCCTAACCTTTTCCCCTCTGTTAACTGTCAGTCTGTTATCTATTTCTAAATCTGTTTCTATTTTGTGTGTTTATTTCATTTTTTAGATTCTACATGTAAGTAAAATCATATGTCTTCTTAACCAGCTTTAAGTAAAGTAGAAAACATGTCAGATTTGGGTGCAAAAATGAATTTCCTTCCAAACTTTTTCACCTTAAGTTGATTGTATTTATGACTGACTAAAATCACCAGATAGTTCAATTATGTAATCCTGGAAGGTTTACACTGGGATATAAATCTTAGGATCTTAAACTCCAAACACTTCATATTGGAAACAAACTGTAGCCTGAACAATTAATAATAAGGGAATATTTTATTGTGTTGAATTTGGTCATTTGTTCCCCTCTATTACCTTTTCTCACCCTACAATCCTATAAGGGGTGTTGATATCATTGAGCAATGAGAATAATAATGGATCAAAATTTATCTTGTGCTAATGCTAGATATTATGTTAAGCATTTAGTATAAATGGAATCACAAAACTATAAAAGTAAGATGCAAATGTTGTTTAAAAATATAAACAAGTGTCAGCTTGTCCCGGCTGCTGGGTGCAGGGATGTGTGACCTGAACGTTGCCGCTATTCTGTGCCCTCGAAACTCATTTGGTGAGTGGTGGAGTGAGAGAATATGTATCCTTAGAAATAGAAACTATAAGTATGTACTCTAATCTCTTCATTGTTATTTGACACCAGGTAAACACATTTCTTCTTATAGCTATTCTAAAATATTTTAGTCACACCAACTAATCCCATTGTTTCAGCTATTAATATTATAACTGCTAATCTCCAAATCTATCAATCAACATATGCTTCCATCTCTTTCTATATATGGCAAGATTTATATTTTTTAAAGCTAAGACAAGGACTGTCATGAGAATGTTGGAGTCTTACTTTCCTACAGTCAGAATCTTCTTTCTTTTCATGGGGAGATGTGACGATAGAAGAGCAATATACTGCAAAATTATGGCAAAGATGAAATTCCCGTAACTCTTAAATATGCATAACATGATATCCATTAAAGAAAATTGTGGGGAAGCACAGGACTTGGTTGGAAATCTCCGAAATGTCAGGAGGCTACTGGAGGACCTTGCTGAAGGCAGCAGACCCTGCCTTGACTTTTCCAAACAAGTCTGAGCCCCCAGGTGTTTTACTGGAATCTTAGTCTTTAGACGTCCTTGCTTAAAGGACACTGCAGATGCCTGTCTTCTCAAGGATACTTACCCTGCTGGTAGTATCTAGAAGTTAATTTTAGTTCAAGCTGTTGTTACAATAAAAGCCTAAGGAGGCAGGTGGACGAGGCTGTTTGGTTTTTCAAGCCAAGCAGTCCCTTAGCCCTCTCATGTGTCAGAGTAATCATTCATCCATGCTCAGGGTCTGCCAGTCAGCCCTGGCAGAAAATTTGATCTATACACACACACACACACAATGTAATATTATTCAGTCATAAAAAATATGATCCATTTGCAACAACATTGAAGAACCATGAGGGATTTATACTGGGTAAAATAAGTCAGAGAGAAAGACAAATAGTGTATGATCCATTTACACATGGAATCTAAAAAATAAAACAAGGTTGTAGATATTAATATTAGATTAATATTTGGGGGAATGGGTGAAGAAATTCAAAGGGCACAAACTTTCAGTTATAAAATAATTAAGTCATGGGGATGGATGTCATGTAAAGAAAAAAATCTCACAAAATATTCTAAAGATTAACTAGATTCCCTCATTATTTTAATGCCTATCTGTATCCAATATTTCTTAAAAAGAGCATTGCAGAGTGATAGGGATGTTTATTTTTTAAACATAGATGCTGAGATTTGTAATAATATTTAGAGGAAATATGTCTTCTTCCCACACTATACAAAAACTTCTGACACAGGAGAAAAAGATGGCGGTATGAAGAGGGAAGTGAGTGAGTGAGGGTATGGAGGAGATGTGTGGCTGTGCGTGGGGTGTGTGTGAGTGAGTGAGGGAAAGTTAAATCTCGCAGGAGCAGCAGGGGCTGGCAGACATCCTCTCCTTGACAAGGAGAGACTACCACGGCTGCAGGCACTCCCGGGATGGCAGAATTCCAGCACTGAGCCCACACCATCTTGAACGGCCTTTTTTAGAAACCCATCAACACCACCAACAAGACAGGCTTTGGAACTGCCCCATGACCCATCACCAACTGCAGCCAATATCCTGCTACCCCAGCTGCAGACCCGCGGACCTCCACATCCAAAGATACACCGTTTGCAGCAGCTATAAGTGCAGCTCCCCCTCCCCAACAGCAAAACCCCGGAGTCGAGCTTGGGCGCATTCGCGGTCGCGATCCTAACCCCATAGACAAGCTAGGACACTTCACTCCAGGGCTGCCTGTCTCTCCTGGGGCAGTGCAGCAGGAGACACCGACAGACGAGCACGTGTCATCCCAACGCCATAGACAAGCTAGGACACTTCACTCCAGGGTTGCCTGTCTCTCCTTGGGTAGCACGGGAGACGCTGAGAGAGAGTGTGCACACGTTCCCAACCCCATAGACAAGTAGGACACTTCACTCCTGGGTTGTGTGCCTCTCCTTGGGCAGTGCACGGGAGATGCCAAGAGCACCCGAGGGTGTGATTCTGTACAGACGAGGGCGCGTGGCCCTGCAGTGGAAAATCTGAATTCCCTCTTCCTGGAGGCTAGCCCAGCTGCTCAACCAAGGAGCCGGGACCCCTTGGAGTGCATCGGAGCTCTGTGCCCTGAGAGCGCGCATCTGCGGATATGCCATCGCAGGTGCGAAGTTCCGGCCGCTGGGCACACTGAGCCCAACTAACCACAGGGCTCTAGTGGGAGCCACTGTGAGCTCTCCTTGGGTGTGATCTTGTACAAGCAGGAGGCGCACAACCCCTCCAGCAGTAGAAGCCTCAAATTTACTTAGCCTAGATACTGGCCCACAGGCACCTCAACTGTGCAGCTACTCTGCCAGGGCCCTTCAGAGTCCTTCAGTGTGCCTCACTGCCAAAGTAACTTGGGTGCTCCTGTGAACCGCCGCTGGGAGTAAGCGCCTACCCACCACAGGTGCAACAGCAAAAGCTGGGTCTGCCCACCCCACGACTGCAGATCTCTGGGCACCTCAGTCACGCCCCTCCAAATAGCTGGTCCCCTGAGCCCCAACAACCCCCCAACAGATGGTTCCTGGGGACCACTACGAGTCCCTGCTGGGCACGCGTGACTACAATTAAGGGTGCAAGACAGCAAAAATTGGGACACTCCACTCCATAGCTGCTGACTTTTAGACTCCGCAGTTGTGCCTCCCAAGCTCACAGGCCTACATCAAGAGAACCCAAATAGCTTGAGAAGGGAGCTACACTAGATTAACAAGCCCAGGAGAACTGAGAGATTACACCAGTGGCACCATCCCCAAAAGAACCTGGGCAGCAAAGCAATTGGATCTACAATTAAAACATTACAGGAAAAAAAAAAAAAAAACATTACAGGAAAACATGGGAAGAAAAAAAAGCAATCCCCAAAGGAAAGAAAAAGAGGAATCTCCAGAAAGGGAGTTAAATGAATCCGAGGCTAGCAGCTTATCAGAGATAGAATTCAGAGTAATGGTTATAATGATGTTTAAATGGCTGGAGGACAAATGCACACAACTCAATGAGACCTATAAGGAGCTGAATGAGAATGTCACCAACGTAAAAAGAAACCAAGAGGAGATGAAGAACGACATAGCTGCAATAAAGAACACAATGGAAGGCTTAAAAAGTAGACTAGAAGAGGCTGAGAACCTCATCAGCGAAGTAGAAGACAAGGTAGAAAAAAACACACAAACACAGCAGCAACTGGAAAGAAGACTTAAAAAGCAAGAGGAGAGCCTAAGGGAGCTTTGGGAAAACACAAAACGAAATAACATTCACTTAATAGATATACCAGAAGGAGAGGAAGAGAAGCAAGGAATAGAAAACCTCTTTGAAGAAATAATGACAGAAAACTTCCCTGATATTGGCAAGAAAAAAAACTATCCAAGTCCAAGAAGTACAAAGAGTCCCAAACAAGTTGAACCCCAAAAAGACAGAAACCAAGACACATCATAATTAAATTGACGAACACCAATGACAAAGCAAGAATCTTAAAGGCTGCAAGAGAGAGACAGAAAATTACATACAAGGGATCTCCTATTAGAATAGCAACTGATTTCTCAACAGAAACACACCAGGCCAGAAGGGAATGGAATGAAATATACAAAGTGATGCAAAACAAGGGACTGAATCCAAGAATACAAGGCTATCATTCAAAATTGAAGGTGGAATCAGAAGCTTCACAGACAAAAAAGGGCTAAGAGAGTTCATCACTACCAAGCCAGCAATGCAAGAAATTCTAAAGGGACTACTGTAAAAAGAAGAAAAAGAAAGGCAAGAAGAAACATAAACACTAAGGAAAAATATGACAAAAACAGGTACTTATCAATAATAACATTAAACGTAAATGGATTAAATGCACCAGTCAAAAGACATAGAGTAGCTGACTGGATAAGAAAACATGACCCATATATTTGCTGTCTACAAGAGACCCACCTTAGAGCAAAGGATTCACACAGACTGAGAGTGAAGGGATGCAAAAACATTTTTCAGGCAAATGGAAATGAGAAAAAAGCTGGGGTTGCGATACTTATATCAGATAAAATAAACCTCAAAGTTAAGGCCATAATAAGAGATAAGGAAGGCCACTGCATAATACTAAAGGGAGCAATTCAGCAAGAAGATATAACTCTGGTAAACATATATACACCCAATGCAGGAGCACCCAAATACATAAAAAATCTCCTGGAAGATATCAAGGGAGAGATGGGCATCAATAAAATCATAGTAGGGGACTTTAATACACTACTGACATCAATGAATAAATCCTCTGGACAAAAAATCAGCAAAGAAACAGAAATTCTAAATGACACACTAGATCAGATGGACCTAATTGACATCTTCAGAGTATTTCACCCCAAAGCCAGGGAATATACATTCTTCTCAAGTGCACATGGGACATTTTCAAAAATAGACCACATATTGGGTAACAAGCAAAGTCTCCCCAAATTCAAAAAGATTGAAATCATATCAAGCATTTTCTCAAATCACAATGGCATAATATTAGAAATAAACTACAATAAAAACATTCCAAAAAATTCAAACACTTGGAAGCTGAATAGCATGCTACTAAACAATGATTGGGTTATCAATGAGATCAAAGAAGAAATTACAAACATCCTGGAGACTAATGACAATAAAAACACAACATTGCAAATCCTATGGGACACAATGAAAGCAGTCCTGAGAGGAAAGTGTATAGCTCTACAGGCCTACCTCAAAAAACAAGAAAAAATGGTAATAAATTATCTAACTCAACAACTCAAAGAATTAGAAAGGGAGCAACAAGAAAAGCCCATAGTGAGCAGAAGAAAGGAAATAATAAAGATCAGAGCAGAAATGAATGACATAGAGACAAAAAAAACAAACAAAAGACAACAAAAAAAAAAAACACAACAATAAAAGAAGATCAACAAAACCAAGAGCTGGTTCTTTGAAAAGATAAACAAGATCGACGAACCTCTAGCCAGGCTCACCAAGAAGCAAAGAGAGAGGACCCAAATAAACAAAATCAGAAATGAAAGAGGTGAAATAACAACAGACCCCACAGAAATACAAAGGATTGTCAAAAAATACTATGAACAACTCTATTCTAACAAACTAGACAACCTGGAGGAAATGGACTTACTCCTAGAAAAACACAACCTTCCAAAACTTACTCAGGAAGAGTCTAAAAATCTCAATAGGCTGATAACTATGGAAGAAATTGAAGCAGTCATCAAAAAGCTTCCAGCAAACAAAAGCCTGGGGCCAGATGGCTTCACAGGGGAGTTTTACAGAACATTCAAGGAAGAACTAAAACCTATCCTCCTCAGACTATTCCAGAAAATTCAAGAGGAAGGAACACTTCCAAGCTCCTTCTATGAAGCCAGCATCACCCTAATACCAAAACCAGATAAAGACAACATAATGAAAGAGAATTACAGGCCAATATCCCTCATGAACATAGATGCCAAAATCCTCAACAAAATTCTAGCAAATCGGCTCCAGCAGTACATCAGAAAGATCATACACCATGACCAAGTGGGATTTATCCCGGGGATGCAAGGATGGTACAATATTTGCAAATCAGTAAACGTGATACATCACATAAATAAATTGAGAGATAAAAACCATATAGTCATATCAATTGATGCAGAAAAAGCATTTGATAAAATCCAACACCCTTTCTTGATAAAAACTCTCAGCAAGATGGGAATAGAAGGATCATACCTCAACATAATAAAAACCATACATGACAAACCCACAGCCAACATCATACACAATGGGCAAAAACTAAAACCATTTCCTCTAAGAACAGGAACAAGACAGGGGTGCCCACTCTCACCACTCCTGTTCAACATAGTGCTGGAAGTACTAGCCATAGCAGGGATGTCCCCTCTCACCACTCCAGTTCAACATAGTGCTGGAAGTACCAGAGAAGAAGAAGAAATAAAAGGCATCCAAAGTGGAAAAGAAGAAGTAAAACTGTCCTTATTTGCAGATGACATGATACTGTACATAGAAAACCCTAAGGACTCCAATCAAAAAATTATTAGACTTAATAAATGAATTTGGCAAGGTAACAGGATACAAAATCAATGCTAAGAAATCATGCCAGTTCTATACACCAATAATGAACCTACAGAAAGAGAGACTAAAAAAGCAATCCCATTTACCATCGCACCAAAAAAATTAAGACACCTAGGAATAAACTTAACTAAGGAGGTAAAAGACCTATACATGGAAAACTTCAGGACACTGAAAAAAGAGATAGAGGAAGATGTAAACAGATGGAAGAACATACCATGTTCATGGATTGGTAGAATCAACATCATTAACTACAGGACACTGAAAAAAGAGATAGAGGAAGATGTAAACAGATGGAAGAACATACCATGTTCATGGATTGGTAGAATCAACATCATTAAAATGTCCATACTACCCAAAGTAATCTATAGATTCAATGCTCTCCCCATTAAAATACCAACGGCATATTTCACAGACATAGAAAGAACACTCCAAAAATTCATCTGGAATAAAAAAAGACCCTGAATAGCAACAGCAATCCTGAGAAAGAAGAATAAAGTAGGAGGGATCTCAATACCAGATTTCAAGTTGTATTACAAAGCCACTTTTCTCAAAACAGCCTGGTACTGGCATAAGAACAGACATATGGAATAGAATTGAGAATCCAGATATTAACCCAAACCACTATGCTCAATTAATATTTGACAAAGGAGGCAGGAACATATAATGGAGTCAAGACAGTCTCTTCAACAAATGGTGTTGGGAAAATTGGACAGATACATGCAAAAAAATGAAACTAGACCACCAACTTACACCATACACAAAAATAAACTCAAAATGGATACAGGGCTTAAACATAAGACAGGAAACCATAAAGATACTAGAGGAATCCACAGGCAGCAAAATCTCAGACATATGCCAAAAGAACTTCTTCACTGATACTGCTCCTAGGGCAATGGAAGCTAAAGAGAAAATAAACAAATGGGACTACATCAAAATAAAAAGCTTTTTCACAGCAAAGGAAACCATCAATAAAACAACAAGAAAACCCACTGCATGGGAGAACATATTTGCCAACAATATCAACGATAAGTGTTTAATCTCCAACATTTACAGAGAACTCACACAACTTAACAAAAAGAAGATAAACAACCCAATCAAAAAATGGGAACTGATCTAAATAGACACTTTTCTAAAGAAGACAGAAGGAAGGCCAAGAGGCATATGAAAACCTGCTCAAAGTCACTAATCATCAGAGAGATGCAAATCAAAACAACAATGCGATACCATCTTACACCAGTCAGAATGGCTATCATCACCAAATCAGCAAATGACAAGTGTTGGCGAGGATGCAGAGAAAAAGGAAGTCTCTTACACTACTGGTGGGAATGCAGACTGGTCCAACCACTGTGGAGAACAGTATGGAGTTTCCTTAAAAAACTAAAAATGGAACTCCCATTTGACCCAGTGATCCCTCTTCTAGGAATATATACCAAGAAAATAGAAACACGAATCAGAAAGGATTTATGCACCCCTATGTTCATAGCAGCACAATTCACCATAGCTAAGATTTGGAAACAGCCTAAATGCCCATCAGCAGATGAGTGGATTAAAAAACTGTGGTACATCTACACAAGGTAATACTACACTGCAGTAAAAAAAGAAGGAGTTTCTACCATTTGCAACAACATGGATGGAGATGGAGAGCATTATGCTAAGTGAAATAAGCCAGGCAGAGAAAGATAAAAACACCACATGATCTCACTCATTTGTGGAATATAATGAACGGCATAGACTGATAAACAAGAACAGACCCAGAGATTGAGTAACTTCAATCAGAACCTCAAACCTCAGGGAAGGAGGGGCTTGATGGGAGTAAGGGGGAGAGATCAACCAAGGGACTTGTGTGCATACATATGAGCCTAATCAATGGACACAGATAACAGGGGGGTGGGGCATGACTGGGGGGTAGGGGATGATGGGGGGATAAGGACACATATGTAAAATAATAATAATAAAAAAAAAATAAAAAGAAAGTGTGAGATAACCGGAACCACGAGAACACCTGAGAACGTCTTTCCTGCCATGCTAGCAGTCATCAGCAAGATGGTAAGATTAACTGGGGTTAAAGGGGAAGTATTTTGGACTATGTTCCTAACCCTTCAAGGGTTGGAGCCTTTAGATGGGCTGACCCCCTGCCTAATGTTGTCACCAATAATACCAAACACCTTGGTAATCCAGGAGGACCATGGGTGGGGCAAGGAAGTATAATTACACAGGGGTCACCGCCCAGCTTCCCCTTTGTACGACACAAAATCAAACCACTGCTCCTTGGTGTGTAAAATTAAAGAGAGGTTTCTGACTTGCGTGGACACCAAAGGAAGGGACTACCACTACTTGCTCCTGGGAGAGGTGCAGAAAATGTAACTAAGACCTAGTCTATACAAAAAGAAATTGACAGCCAGTTTGAAATGGAATTGCCATGGCCTACAGCAAAGAATATCCCTACATGATATTATTCTACAATGTCACTATACTGTGGAGAACAGTATGGAGTTTCCTTAAAAAACTAAAACTGGAACTCTCATTTGACCCAGTGATCCCTCTTCTAGGAATATATCTGAAGAAAATAGAAACACGAATCAGAAAGGATATATGCACCCCTATGATTTACCCAGATTTGTGTTACCCCCATTAACTATAATAGTACCTCGCACCTTTGGGAATCAATAAAAAAAATAATCTTTTTGGTGCTTGGAGACAAAGGTAACACATCTTTTGATAGTTTAGAATTACAACAGCATAATGTACAATTATCCCAAACAAACTTACAAACCAATTCTTTGAATGTCTGGCAGCAATTTTAAAATGACATGAAAGGATTTAATCCGTTCCACAGTGCAGAGGGCCACCTGGGAAGGCACCTGCGCATTCTATATTGGCACCTCTTGCCCTTTTGGCCAAGAGGGACCCTCTTCTCGCAGTCCAGTTGCCCACAGCTGTTGCCTGAGCTTTCAGTTCATGCTGAGGTTGAAGCATCATGATAGCTGGTACCATGGATCTGTTTCTGACCCAGTGGGGTGAGCTGGGTCCTCCCTGGAGAAGAAACCTGGGTTCCCCAAGATATGTGATCAGTGTGGGGCCTTGCCAGCAGGCGAGGGGATCCCAAGGCAGGTGCTGGGTGTGGAAGCCATGGGGGCATAGGATACAAAGGAGACAGAACTGAACCTCACATCACCCTGCTTGGCCCCGGAGGATGGCTGGTTAGCCAGAGATGGGTAAGATTCCTCAGGGAAGGAACAACCTAAGACAGGCACAGTCGCAGAGGGGCCATCAGGAGAGAACTTGGGGGTCAACAAAGGTGGGGCACAGACCCTTACTCCCCCTCAAATTTGCAGGGGCCTGAACCTTCACCCCCTCTGAGGGAGGTCTCCTGCCCCCATGGCTGCTTTGCTTCCCATGCACAGCTCAAATCGGGACCCAGGTAACAAACAGAGACTTGGCCAACAGCAGATGCCCTCTCACTGCAACAAGACTTGTTTGAGATGTCTTGTAGCCATGGCGTGGGGAAGTGGGTTTTTGATATCCAAATCCAGCCTAGAACCAGGAATGCTCAGGGCCTACTCAAGGAGGCAAATAATCCTTTCCACTAATATACACAGGGTAAAATAAGATTGTTGTTAGAGTGTTGAGTTTGACAGTAGAATAGTAGTCAAGTCCTCAGAGTAATTTAAGTTGACTAATTGAAACAAGCAAATATTCTAGAAAAACTGAATGTACTGTACCAAAAGCTGTTCTTAAAGTGTTAACAAAAATTTTGATTGGCAATTCATCTCATGGTAAAATTGTGTAACACGTAATGAACCTAAAGCAGTCATATTTTAGTGCAAAAAATTAAAATGTAAAAGCTATCAAGACTACATTATAAAATTTCCAAAAGCCTCCTAATATTTAAATTTTAAAAAAGGGGGTGGTAGTAGAAGAATATCATGTAAGGAAAAATATCCTGTAAGTAAATTACATCTAGAAAATTTTTACTTTAGAAAAAATTAAGTTTAATCTGTAATGCTAACAGCAAGAAACCCTATGAAAAACACACATGGTGTCAAAACAAGCCAGATGAAAAGCATTTGGGCAAAAAAAAAAAAAAAAAAAAAGGACCCCAAGTCAAATTTATAGAAAATATTCCTTTACTAACTTTTGGTCGAGAATATGTTTGTATATTTTCAGAAAATAACTCCAAGACCATGTGGATTCCTGCAATAGAGAGGAATTGACAGGACTGCTCCAGTCATGAAGACAGAAGAGAAACAGTCCAGAGATGGAAGACGCTGACAACGCCTTGCCATACTAGCAGACAGCAGTTGTGCGCCACTGAAGGATGCCCAGGACTAAACCAGAGACAGTAGGACCTGCATCACTACCATTTGTCCACCACCCAGAACTGAAATATCATTGCTGACATGTACACATAAGGAAATGTTTGACATTGAAATTGGGACTGAAAAGAACTGTTGGCCCAGAAAGAAACTCACTACAGACTGATTCCTTTGCCTCCCAGCTAATAACCATTATGGCTTGTCTCATTTTCGGTTCTTCTAAGTGTATCACTTGATCACATGATCATCTAAGGGAAATAAATGAACAACATAACCTGAAGAACAAAAACAGACCCGGCGACAGGGAAGCATAGACCAGACTTCAGAGGGAAGGCAGGGGAGGGGGGGGGGAGGGGGGGGTCATGGACAACAGACGTGGGGAGGGGTTCAACCAAAGGACTTGTGATTCATATACATATAAGCCTAACGGCATACGTGGGGAGGGGTTCGGGACCTAGGGGGATGAGGACAATTATGTGTGATACCATAAATAAAGAAATTGCAAAAAGTGTGAAAAAAAACTTCTGACAGATCCTAAAGGGTTGGCAGCTACCTTTCCTATTAATCCTGACATCTCTTACTTTTAGCCTCAGTGCTTGCAACATGGAAAGAATTAAAAATGTGTTGTTAAACTGAATAAATGTGTCAAATTACCCACAACCTAGTGCCCTGGTTTAAATCTTCCCAGCTAGATTTAAAGTTGCTGAATGCAGGATCTTGTCTTTCTCACCTACTTAATCTCTTACCTGTGCAAATTAAATTGACATTAGTATTGCAGAGTAAAGTGTGAAGGAAAACAGTATGAAAAATCTAAATGATTTAACAGGATCAGGTTGCTGGAAAGGCAAAAGGACACTAATACCAGTAATTTTCAACTATTTTCATCTCATGGCCCACATAAATTACTAAAATTCTGTGGCACACCAAAAAATATATTTTTTGCCAATTTGATTTTTTAAAAAAAAGTATAATTTGACTCATTCACAACAGAAGGCTACTGCTGTGTTGGCCTTGACAATCTAAGTTAACGTGACCAGACGTTCCGCTTTTGGTGGGACAGTCCCGATTTTTAACAATTTGTCCCACGTCCCGTGGCGTTTTAAAAAAGTCCCGATTTTTGGAAAGAATGCACGACAAGCTAGGGAACGGTGGGAGAAGGGGAAGGGAATATACGGTTTTCGGCGGCCATGTGGCTATTTAGCCAAGATATGAGTTTTATATTATTTTTGTTAATTTTATAATGTTAAACTTTAATAATAACAAATAATTGTTGAGAACTGATTATCGAGAACTGCTTATCAAAGTTCGCATTGTTGATCAGTTGTTAGAATTCGATCACCATTGTTTAGACTTAATGAACAATGGCATTTTTTGGGATTGGCAACGACGAAAACATTTTGTAACTGTCTCTCAGACGATACACATCATACTGCATGTTAGTAAGCTAGTTAAACAAGTGATGTCATTACAAATCAGCTATTCAGATAATTTAGGTAAGTAATTTATTTATTTATTTCATAAATACATAAATTTTCTTGAATTTAGCAGACAGTACTCGTATTATTTATATTTTATAGTGGCGGCAAAAAGTCTAGCGCCGGCCTTGAAAGTGACACTTACGACTTACGTTACGGCAAATTCAGAGGAAAAATAATACAAGTTAGTATTGTTATTATTTAGAAAGAAATATAAGATTAAAATAATTTTTAAAATATAGTTACTTTATAACAATCAAATTAATTTAACTTATAAACTAACAATAAAATATGTTCATGTAATTATGTACCTATTTACTGTGTTTTTAAGCAATATGTATATAATAATTTATAATGTAACTAGAGGCCCGGTGCACAAAATTCGTGCACTGGGGAGGGTGTCCCTCAGCCCAGCTTGCACCCTCTCTAATATGGGACCCCTTGGGGGATGTCCAACTGCAGGTTTAGGCCTGATCCCTGTGGAATCGGGCCTAAACCTGCAGTTGGACATCCCTCTCACAATCCAGGACCGCTGGCTCCTAACCGCTCACCTACCTGCCTGATTGCCCCCTAACTGCTCCCTTGCTGGCCTGATTGCTCCCTGACTGCTCCTCTGTGGGCCTGATTGCCCCCAAATACCCTCTCCTGCTGGCCTGATCACCCCCAAGGCTTTTATTAGTATAGATATGACCCTGCACAGAAAATTTTACTAACCCTGCTTTACAATAAGGGCTTGACGATTGAATCATTAGGACCAGACACCAAGATTTCCTTTCTTTGAATAGTGGAGGGAATACTTATCTTGTCTATAAGCTGCCCGGAAATTAAAATGAGATAATGACTTAGAAAAGTATAAAAGCACCATATAAAGACAACTGTCTTTTTAATGAAGTGGTAAAATGAAAAACACTTTTTATTCTCCCCTTACTTCCTTTATAGCTTTTATTTAAACTTTGAAATTTATAAAAATTTCACTCCAATTTTCATTTCTTTACATTCAACATTATTTTGTATTGGTTTCAGGTTTTTATATTAGTTACAGAATAGTGGTTAGACAATCATATACTTTACAAAGTGTTCCCCGATATTTCTAGTACCCACCTGGCATCATACCATCATTACAACACTATTGACTATATTCCCTATTTAAGTGACAATGGGTTTACAGGTTCCTTTCAGTCTTTCTTTTGTGTTGCTCGTCCTTCCTTTTCTTTCTCACTTCTTCCCTCATTTTCTTTATATAGTATCTCAATTGGCCATCAAAGCTCAGTGAAGGCACTGGGACACGCTTAATCCATTTTACAGACCAGGAAACTGAGGCCAATTCCAGTTGGTTGTGGAACTTGACTCAGCACACAGGAAGCCCTCAGAGCCATGCTCTTTGCGCTTCCTAAGGGGCAGCCACCCGGCAAACAGAACAAACCTTCCAGTCAGGCTTCCGAGCCTCTTTCTCAAGCACCTCTTCATTGCGGATGCTCCACATTCTTTCCTCTCCCCCCATTCTTTACTGCCCCCTCTTCTCCGAAGCAGGTGGAAGGCTTCCCACTCACTGCCTAGGCATGCTCTGCCATGGGGCAGGGCACCGTGGGCTTGCTTTTGGGTCAAGGCAGGAGCAGGAGTCACTGCCTCTGAAGTGTGAAGGCCGCCTGAGCGAGGGCGGTTAGCACTGGGAGCTTCTCTGAATCACATCAGTCAGACCAGTACCCTGCAGTACAGCACCCCTCCACTGAGGTGGCACCACCCCTCAACCCCCACCTCAGGGGTGAGGGTCCTTGCCCCTCTGCCCGGGAGTCCTTCCATGCCCCTTGATCCCTGGCTGGGCCCACCCACGTCTTGGGGACACTGCAGAACCTCTGTCTCTCTGCGGATGAGGCAGATCCCTGCCCTAGGTCTCTGAAAAGCTATGAATCTGTGGCCAGAGGCCTGGTCTGGGTCTCAGCAACCACATGCCTGCAATGTTCCCAGGGACCCCGGGAGCGGCTGGGCGGGTCCGGCCACACACCCCTGGTTGCCAATCTCTGGGAGCTGGCTGAGCCGTCTGGCCACGCCCCCCCAGGTTGACGATCACCCCAGAGACCCCCAGGAGAGGCTGGGCGGGGTGGCCACGCCCCCCGGGGTTGCTGATCTCCCCAGGGACTCCCTGGAGCGGCTGGGCGGGCCTGGCCACACCTCCCCGGGTTGAAGATCTCCCCAGGGACCCCCGGGAGCGGCTGGGCGGGCCTGGCCACGCCTCCCCCAGTTGACGATCTCCCCAGGGACCCCCGGGAGCGGCTGGGCGGCCCAGCCATGCCCCCCTTTTTGCTGATCTCCCCAGAGACCCCTGGGAGAGGCTGGATGGGCCTGGCCACGCCCCCACAGGTTGCCGATCTCCCCAGGGACCCCCGGGAGTGGCTGGGCAGCCCGGCCTCGCCTCCCCGGGCATCGATCTTCCCAGCGACCCCTGGAACTAAGAGGACTGGGCGCCGCCATCTTGATCTTCTCAACAGCAGGATAAGCCACCCAGAGTCCCGTCCCCCAGCCTCCCACCGGCCCAATCGTGGGCGTAGCAGAGGTGCAGTCAATTTGCATGTTTCTCTATTATAAGGTAGGATTTTAAATTATTTTTTTTTAGATTTTTAACATAATGAGTAAGAAAAGAGGATGCAAATTCAACGATGATCTAATCCAGTGATGGCGAACCTATGACACGCATGTCAGCACTGACACGTGTAGCCATTTCTGATGACACGCGGCCGCATGCCGAGGATGAAACATTTGCTGCTCCTGAGGATGAAACATTTGCGACTAGAGTCTTGGAGTTAGTTTTTTCCTCAAAGTGACACACTACCCGAGTTATGCTCAGTTTTTTGGCGAAGTTTGACACACCAAGCTCAAAAGGTTGCCCATCACTGATCTAAGAAGTGAATTTCCTTTTATTAAAAAAACCAAAAGCGATTACAATATAGACCAAATTTTTAATCAAGAACCCCCCCCCCCCCCCAGCTGAAACCAGTTTGGCTCAGTGGATAGAACATCGGCCTGCGGACTCAAGGGTCCCAGGTTCGATAACGGTCCAGGGCATGGACCTGGGTTGCGGGCACATCCCCAGTAGGGGGTGTGCAAGAGGCAGCTGATCGATGTTTCTCTCCCATCGATGTTTCTAACTCTCTATCCCTCTCCCTTCCTCTCTGTAAAAAATCAATAAAAAAATCAATAAAATATATTTTAAAAAAAAAAAGAACCCTTGCCCCCCCCCCCCCCCCCCCCCGGTCAATGGTGTTCCGCTTTACCAATGTTAAAATCTGGTCACCTTACCCTAAGTAGCCAGGTATTTATTCCATGTTTTAAAATTCTTACAGCACACCAACACGGGTATCACTCTAAAACTAACGTTGGGTGAGAAGCTACTTGAACTTTTCAGCCCCGAGGGCATCTGCGCAACGCCCGCAGGGAGTACACACACTTCCCCCGAGGAGGCCCGCTGAGACCGGAAGTCCTGCTCCCGTTTGTGATGCCTGACAGAAATACGGCAGCAAATAAAAGCATTTGTAAAAATATTACTTTCATATAATCCACACGTTCTTTTCAGACATGTAAATGCTAAATCAGTAGGCATTTGTAATTAGGAGTCTCCGCCTAGATGAGCATCCGATGCCGATTTTTCAGGCAGTGCCTTGGACAACAGCCACTTTGGAGGCCCCCAGCTGCCAGCGCCAGGGGCCGAAGTGTGGCGGAGCCCTTCGGAGCGCGGCGGAAGTGGGACTGCTGAAGGAAGTTGGCGTCTTAGTCCAGGCCGGTTTCGCCATGTAAGTGTTTACCGCCAACCGCCCCATCCTGATGCCACTGCCCGCCCTTAACGCTCTTCCGCTCTTTCTCAGGTCCAAGGTTTCCTTTAAGATCACGCTGACGTCGGACCCGCGGCTGCCCTACAAAGTGTGAGTAGCTCCCCTGCGGGGCCGAGTGGATCCGGCTGGAGCCTGGCATCCCACCCCAGCAGCCCACATCCTTTCCTTTCCCTCCCTGCGCCCCTCCCCGCGCCCCTCCGGGAGCCTCCCGCTTCCCACCTGTAAGTGAGAGGAGCCATCCCGGACCGCTCCTCTTAAGTGTCAACTTGCCCCAGCTGGGAATGTGGCCGGAACCTTGCCGCTCGGAACTCACTTGGTGGTGGTGGCTGGGGAGGACCTTGTGGACTGCACAGGGCTCTGGTGATTACTGGAATCCTTCAACAGTCCCAGTCTGCTCCAGGTTAGAAAGGCCTTTCACGATTTGGACCAGCTGTTAGCGGAAGTAAGACAAGACATCTCAATCCAGATTCCGAAATTACCTTAACGTTTATTCCTTTCAGGCTTCTGATTCTTGTTGTGTATAAGGAACACACGACTTGGGCATCACAAAGTACTGAGCCTTATATCATATCCTAATGTTGGGGTTTAGAAAACAGTGATTAGTAGAAATGGGAAATACAGAAATAGGGCAATTTATTCATGCGGGGCCTTTGCTTATTCTTTAGCAGTTAGCATGGGTCTAATCTGGACCTTCTAACCCGGATACTTCAGACCTTTATAGGATTGCAGGTAAGCATTATTGCAGCCATTGCAGCTGGAAGCCGTATAAAATATAGCAAAGAAGAGGTCTTCAATAGGATTTTATATATAACTAGAGGCCAGGTGCACGAAATTCGTGCACGGGGCAGGGGAGGGGTGTCCCTCAGCCCAGCCTGCACCCTCTCCAATCTGGGACCCCTCGAGGGATGTGCAACTGCCCAAACGTGCAGTCGGACATCCCTCTCACAATGCAGGACTGCTGGCTCCCAACTGCTCGCCTGCCTGCCTTCCTGATTGCCCCTAACCGCTTCTGCCTGCCAGCCTGATCACCCCCTAACCACTCCCATGCCAGCCTGATTGATGTCTAACTGCTCCCCTGCCAGCCTGTTTGTCCCCAACTTCCCTCCCCTGCAGGGTTGATCACCTCCAACTGCTCTCCCCTGCAGGGTTGATTGCCTCCAACCGGCCTCCCTTGCAGGCCTGGTGCCTCCCAACTGCCCTCCCCTGCTGGCCATCTTGTGGTGGCCATCTTGTTGGCCACATGGGGGCAGGATCTTTGACCACATGGGGGCAGCTATATTGTGTGTTGGGGTGATGGTCAATCTGGATATTACTCTTTTATTAGAGAGGATGATAGAGGCCTGGTGCGCGGGTGGGGGCCAGCTGGTTTGCCCTGAAGGGTGTCCCGGATCAGGGTGGGGGTTCCCTTGGGGCATGGGGCAGCCTGAGCGAGGGGCCTGTGGTGGTTTGCAGGCCAGCCACACACCCTGGCGACCCAAGCAGAGGCCCTGGTATCTGGAATTTATTTACCTTCTACAATTGAAACTTTGTATCCTGGAGCGGAGCCAAGCCTCCTGCTCGCTCCGTGGCCGGCAGCCATTTCTGTTTGGATTTGTTTACCTTCTATAATTGAAACTTTGTAGCCTTGAGTGGAGGCTTAGGCCTGCCAGGGCCGGGGAAAGCTTGGCTTCCTCTGTTGCCGGGGAAACCCAAGCCTCCCTTCTGGTAGCCATATTGGTTGGGGTTAATTTGCATACTCGCCCTGATTGGCTGGTGGGCATGACTTGGCTGGTGGGCGTGGCTTATGTAGCGGAGTGATGGTTAATTTGCATATTACTCTTTTATTAGAGAGGATGATAGAGGCCTGGTGCGCGGGTGGGGGCCAGCTGGTTTGCCCTGAAGGGTGTCCCGGATCAGGGTGGGGGTTCCCTTGGGGCGTGGGGCGGCCTGGGCCAGGGGCCTGTGGTGGTTTGCAGGCCAGCCACACCCCCTGGCGACCCAAGCGGAGGCCCTGGTATCTGGAATTTATTTACCTTCTACAATTGAAACTTTGTATCCTGGAGCAGAGCCAAGCCTCCTGCTCGCTCTGTGGCCGGCAGCCATTTATCTTGGGATTGATGTATCTTCTATAATTGAAACTTTGTAGCCTGGAGTGGAGGCCTGGGCCAGCCAGGGTGTGCGGAAAGCTTAGCTTCCTCTGTCGCCAGGGGAAACCCTTGCCTCCTGCTCTTTCCAGCTCTGTAGCTGCCGCCATTTCTGTTTGGATTTATTTACCTTCTATAATTGAAACTTTGTAGCCTTGAGTGGAGGCTTAGGCCAGCAAGGGCAGGCGGAAAGCTTGGCTTCCTCTGTTGCCAGGGAAACCCAAGCCTCCTTCCCGCTCTCTGGGGCTGTAGCCATCTTGGTTGGGTTTATTTGCATATTTGCTCCTGATTGGCTGGTGGGCATGGCTTGTGGGCGTGGCTTGTGGGTGTAGCGGAGTTAGGGTCAATTTTCATATTACTCTTTTATTAGGTAGGCTAAATATTTATTAGTTAATAAGTAATTATTGTCATGGCCTACCTAATTGAACTATAACAGCTGTTACCAGTCTCATTTAGCTCTCTGGGACCCATGTAATCTCCTAGCCTTTCTCTTTCTCGATTGCTTTATCTCCAAATGAATCTCTTTGCCTAATCTTAAGTAATTACTTCACCTATAAAATGTCATTTTTAAACACTCTTATGGTTAACCACATTGTCTTCTTACATCTGATTTACTGTAATATTTCTTCTTTAAAATGTTTCTTTTCATTCATTGATGAGACTTCATTTTAAATTTTTCCTCTTCCCCCTACCTTACCCAACTTCTTATCCAGCTTAAAGTCACTGTCTTGCAAACACCCTCAACTCTGATTACTCCCCACCCCCAAACTCCAGTATATTTCACTCCAAGCACTTAGTGAAACACCAATTCTGAACTTTTCTGTATAGACCTGAATGTTCCTGGAAAAAATTACACAATTAGACTGATGAGTTTGACATAAAATTAATAACTATGCTCAATAGTAGCCAACACTCTGCTACATTTTCCAAGTTTGCATATTTTCCTCTTTATTCTCTGAAAGGATTTTTTTAATGTATTTTCACGCTTCCTACAATTCCTTTCCTCGTTTCTTTCAAGCCATCAGAGGAAAATTCTCTCCTTTTTCCATCACATCTATAAAGCTATCAATATATGTGTAAACCTGTAATTTCTGTCTACAATCCTGTTGGATTAGAAACCATCAGCATGACTTTACTTATGAAAAGCCAGTTGTACCACTTGGGCTCTGCATCTTACTTGTTTCAGTCTTCTCAAGATTAAAGCAGAGTCTAAAGATCACCCTCTCTTCATCTTTGATTTCTCCCTTTATACTGGATTATTCTCATCCTATCTAATAATAGAGTAACATGTAAATTACCATCACTCCGCTACGCCCACGATTGGACGGCGGGAGGCTGGGGGGCGGGACTCGGGGTGGCCTATCCAGCCGTTGAGAGGCATGGATCTGCTGCCACTGACGGGGGCTACCCTGCTGTTGAGAGGCCAGATCTGCAGCCGCTGAGGGGGCCTGCCGCGGACACCCAGCTGCGCCTCTCAACGGCAGGGTAGCCAGGTGTCCGCAGCAGCCCCCCTCAGCGCCTCTCAACAGCAGGGTAGCCCCCCTCAGCGGCCGCAGACCATCAAAAGTGGGGGAGCTGGGTGCCTGTCTCCTCCGGCACCAGGCCTTTCAGAAGCCTCCGCTGAGCCAGAGGCTTCTGAAAGGCCTGGTGCACCAGTGAACAGGCTCCCAGCTCCACCGCGAAAAGCGAAAGCGTGTAGGGGACCCTACAAGTGCATGATTCAATCATGCACTGGGCCTCTAGTAAATATATAAATAGGCTTTGAAAAAGAAATTCTGAGAAGGATGGAGAGAGAAAGAGGATAGGGCAGGACAGCATCAGTATCTGTAAGAGTGGCTGGAACATTGTACCAGTTCAATTATTATGGGTGACTGCATGAATTTAATAGGCATACCTATTGTTTAGTGTGCGTAGTTGTGTTTGTGTGAATAAAGTATGTATAATATATGTACCTGTGTATGTAAAGGTAGTTACCCTGTTTTCTATTCAAAGTAAGTTGTAACTAGTATTAGTAAAAGCAACTCCTTAAGATTTGTGGGAAAACACTCTTTAACTTATAAACATACTTTGATAGAAAAACTTCCTTTTGAGTTTCTAACATTACTAATAGTTGAATTCTATGAAAGATGTTTCAGTTCTAAATTTATTCTGGGCAATATCAGAGTTTTCAGTGTTTTTGTTTGTTGATAACAGTCACTGTTGGTGTCATTACTAGGTTATAGAAATGTTGAAATCAAACATCCTTTATTCTCTTTTAAATAAAGGATGAATTAAAAACAACATTTGCCTCTTTTAGTCTGATTCCAGTCTTTCCAGACTTACTTCCCACCTCTTCTCCCCTCTTACTACCATCATCATTTAACAAAGCATCAGCCACCCTATTCCTAAATTGAAAAGCAAGTCTTTTTAACTCTCCCCGCTTTTTACACGTTCTTTTCTTTGACAGGAATGCAGTCCACTTCCTGACAACAATACTCTTTAAAAATAAAATTTACCTCTGCAAATTTCTATAATTGTCTAGGGAATTCATCTCGTCCTTCTTTCATTTCCTATAGAAACTTTATGACAGCACTTAAGTTGTGTCATAGTTCTCTTTATATGAAATATACATTTTTTTAAAAACAGACTTACCTTTGATTTATTTTTTAAATTCACTTTAATATACACAGTAGTGCGCCCCTCCTTCCCCTTTTTTCAAAACACCAGTAAAATGTGTAACTGCCATTTTATAAAATGATGCTACTGGCAAACACAAATTCAAATCTAGATAAAGTCTGTGGTGTCACAGTAACTCTGAGTTCCTCAGTAATTTTCTGCCACATAGAACATACATTAAAAAGTATTTTCTGTTTTATTGCATTGTCTTTGCATAGTCCCAACTACATAAGTGGAAGTTTATTTTAATGAATATCAATATGAAATCTAGTTACAAAGACGTTTCCAGTCTCCATTTAAAAAGGGAATCGAAACCCTAAGATTTTAGAACTTGTCCTTTTGAGGATGAATCTCAGGACCTAAACTATGAATGTAATACAAAAATACTTGCAGTTCTGTTCCTTACTTTGTAAACTATCATATTGCCAACTTACTAGATAATTTTTAAACAGTGCCTACCCTTTAGAATTTTTTTTCTTTCCTCCTCCCCTGGCCCCAAAAAAGTAAAGAAAGGTAAAAACAATGATAACTAATTTCACTTTTTAGTTGGATTTTAGAGGAGTTGGGGCAGCCAAACTCTATTCACACATACTGAAGTCATTATAATGCACTGTGTCAGATATAATGATTTTTCTATTCAATTTGTACACTAAGAAATGGTATTTATATGTGAAAATGTTACATAATGGAAATTGGTATTAAAACATTAAAGAATAATATAGTGGTTACAGATAGAGAAGTTTCAAAGGAAAATGTTAGCTTGTAAGTCTCTTTTTCCTGCTGTGAAAAAGAATCTGTTTTTCTGTCTTTAATGATTGTAACTTATTTAACCTTAAGAATATTATATTTTTATTTTTTTTGTTACCTTCTGTGTTTTTAAGTGTTTTTTAAGGTTATAATATCAGGTTTTTTAAAGCATTTAAATTGGAAAATTCACAGATCACTTATCAGCAATCTGTAATACACTTGACATTGTACAAGTCAGTAACAAAATCATACATCACTCTCCAAATGTTATTTCAGATTATATTCCCATAAGAGTTTTTTGGGAAATGACTTTACATTTTGCCATAGTAAACATATTCATTTTCATCAACTTGGTCTACTCTTTTAGACTTGATTATTAAAAGTGCACAGAAAGGATTATGAAAATATTTATGATCTGGTGATCATATTTATGCTTAAAAATATGATCTGGTAATAAATATTTATGCTTCCCAGGTAGCCTTTTCTTGTAATGAAAATGAATTCCTGCATTAAGTAAAAATGTGTGTGGACTGAATACTAAGGAGAGATTCAACTTTTTGAAATCCATCTCTGGAAACAATCAGCATCCCATATCGTAGACCTATTTGTATCAAAGTATTCAAAATGTATAAATCTTCTCCTATATAGGTGTTGATATTCAAGTACAGCTATGGGCAGAATCTAATTTAAGCCTAATTATTTGTTATTGTTTTTTAGAGTTCATGATGTATGCAATAAAAATCTTTAGACTCAAAAGATAGATTTGTTTAGGTCTGCTAAAATTGCTGAAATGAGGAACAAAGAACTTTAAAAAACAGCTTTTAAAAAAAATATTTTTAATTTTTCTTTTAGACTCAGTGTTCCTGAAAGTACACCTTTCACAGCAGTCTTAAAGTTTGCAGCAGAAGAGGTAAGTGTAGAAATTGGAACAACCTGTATAGAATACAGATTGACAGTGTATGTCAAAAATCTTTATTTTGCATGCACTTTTAACCCACCACTTCTCTGTGGGTTTATTACTAGGTTAATGCTATCAAAAAGTTAAGCTTTACTTATAGATATAAGTAGAATGAAAGTTAATACTTACGGACAGATATAAGAAGAATGAGTTTAAATTGACATATCCAATGCAGCCATTGAGAATTATAAGGGAAATTTTTATTAAAATTGAAAAGATTCATTTATATGTAAAAATTTTTAAGCAGCATCATATTACTCTTGTGTGTATATTAATTTTTACTACTTTTTATTCTAGAATTATAATTTTTAAAATATCTGTCATTTTTCAAAATTTTTGTCTATGTGGACTGTCAGTAAAAATTGTTTTTAAAAGTGTCTAGTTTTTTAAAAAATATTTTGGTTTTCTGTTTTTTGAGAAAAATTTCCATTCAAAATTATCATTAGAGAAATCTATAAAGCAACTCTTTGGACATGCCATGGGGAAGAGTAGCTTGGGTAGAAATGGCACCCAAATATGACTTGGAGACTTAAGATTCCTATTGTAAAAGTGTCATTCACTATCTGTTTGACATAGGCAAGCTTCTCAGTTTCTCTTCCTCAAATTTCTTAATCTGTAAAAGGAAGTATGTGAAGTTAAAAGTGCTATTTTGGTACAGAGTAACTCAAATCTAAATTTTGGTTCATAATCTTCAGAAAAAAATTGTAATTATGGAAAATAATTTTAGTTAAATAAGAAAGCAGCTTAACCTATAATCCTTATTTAAAGTGATTAATGGAAAATAAACAGCTCATCAGCACTCACAGCTCCTCATACTATTGTCAGGGACCACTAACATCATTTATCACTCATTCAGAATTAAACTGAAAAAATGGTAGTACATATTTTATAGTCAGATTTGATCTATTCTTCATGTAGAAAGAATAAGTTAAAAGAAATGGAAAATAAATCTGAATATAGCATCATCATTATTTTTTGCTGTACAGATAACTTGTAAGAAATATACCTGGCCTGGGACATAGCAGATTCCACAGATTCTAATTTAATAATTTACAATAATTTATTTTACTATAAATTTGCAATGATTTATTTGTTATAAAAAATAATAATATTTAATTATTTTATTATTACTTACAAATATAATTATTTATAATAATGACATTTATTTTTCTATTTTATAATGTGTTTTTTATAGGGCAAAGACATTGATGTCATCCTGGTCATTTAATGTGAGGATAAGAACATCCTAACAAATATGCAGTGAAAAATTAATAACTTCACCCAACCACATGTATTGGTTAAAGTTTTAATATAGCTTATAATTATTGTGAATCACAGGTCTTATACATTTAGAAAAGTTATGACTTTCAGTTAACAGTGAGAAGGCCTTTCACAAGATGACATTGTAGAATATTTCAATAGGAACAAGACTTGACTTGACAAACCAGAGTCTGTGGATTTAAATCCCTAGTAAAGTTCTTTTAATAAAAACATAATAAAATTCCCACTGCATGACTGGGTTAATTTAAGTAGTGAGTTGTCCAAGCCTGAGAAGAGCCTCTTCACATTGTAAGTTATAAAACTTATGAAATCAGGAAGAAAATAAATGAAAACTGAGAAATATAAAATACACTTTGCATCCATGAGGAAACTTGTTAGTAATTTGGGACAAAAGTAGTAGTTAATATATTTTACTTTACTAGTGATGCTTCCCCGAATTTTACCTTTCCTGTTGCTTCTACATGCTGGAAAAGGGAAAAGTGGTATCAGCTGTTCGCTTTTGATTTTTAACCTTTTGCATTCGGATGTCGAGTGTGACTCGACACGGTTAGCATTAGAATAAAGGAATCGAGAAAAAAGCAAGCGAGTGCAAAGGGTTAATGTTCATAAAATATGTTGCCACTATATGGATGTGACTAAAAAACCTGTTTTATCTTAATATGGACATAATCCTATCTAATAAAAGAGTAATATGCAAATTAACCAACACTCCCCTACACCATGAGCCATGCCCACCAGCCACACCCACCGTCAAATCAAGAGCGAGTATGCAAGTTAACCCCAACCAAGATGGCTGCAGCCACTGAGCAAGCAAGAGGGAGGGTTGGGTTTCCCTGGCGATGGAGGAAGCCAAGCTTTCTGCACACCCTGGCCAGCCCAGGCCTCCGCTTAAGGCTACAAAGTTTCAATTATAGAAGATAAATAAATACCAATAGAAATGGCTGCCTCCACAGAGCAAGCAGGAGGCTTGGCTTCACTCCAGGCTACAAAGTTTCAATAGTAGAAGATAAATCCCAGATACCAGGACCTCCGCTTGGGTCGCTGGGGGTGTGTGGCCAGCCTGCAAACCACCATAGGCCCCTCGCCGAGGCTGCACCACGCCCCAAGGGAACCCCCACCATGATCTGGGACACCCTTCAGGGTAAACCAGCCAGCCCCCAGCTGTGCACCAGGCCTCTATCCTATCTAATAAAAGAGTAATATGCAAATTGACCATCATTCTAACACACAAGATGGCTGCCCCCATGTGGTCAAAGATCCTGCCCCCATGTGGACACAAGATGGCCACCACAAGATGGCCAGCAGGGGAGGGCAGTTGGGAGGGACCAGACCTGCAAGGGAGGGCAGTTGTAGGTGATCAGACCAGCAGGGGAGGGCAATTGGGAGGGACCAGGCCTGCAAAGGGAGGGCAGTTAGGGGTGACCAGGCCTGTAGGGGAGTGCAGTTAGGGGCAAACAGGCTGGCAGGGGAGCAGTTAGGCATCAATCAGGCTGTCAGGGGAGTGGTTAGGGGGTGATCTGGCTGGCAGGCAGAAGCGGTTAGGGGCAATCAGGAAGGCAGACAGGCGAGCAGTTGGGAGCCACTGGGATCGGGCCTAAACGGGCAGTCGGACATCCCTCGAGGGGTCCCAGCTTGGAGAGGGTGCAGGCTGGGCTAAGGGTCACTCCCTGCCCCCCCATGCACGCATTTTGCGCACCGGGCCTCTAGTCTAAGAATAAGACACACTCAGTAGGGTAATGAGAAGCTTTGTAATATTCAAGTTTTGGAAATCTGACATATCCTATAATTAATTTGGGTTATCTGATCAAAGTTTTACTAAGTAGTCCAACCTCTTAGTAATTTTTGAAATTATTTTAAATTAGGTTTATTTAAAATTCTTAAATCTATAAAAGCACATTTACAACTAAGAATATACCATATAAACAGTAAAATTTTTTATTAGGTACATAATCCTATAACAATTATGCATAATTCCATTCTTATTTTAAAATGGGATTCCTCCTTTTATAAGTTAAAATAAGCTTTCCGTTGTTTTCCTCAATTATGCATATGTGACCATTATAAATACCTAGAACAGTGTTTCCCAGATTATTTTTCCTAAAGAACTAGAACCACCAAAAAGAAAAAGAAATCAGTTCCTTGAAAAACTGGGATCAGTGGCCAAAAATATGGGAAATACTTCATTCACTATTTTCTTCTTGGAGTTAAAGTATATTTTAACTTGGAGTTAAAGTATTAGCACATTCTTGAAAATTTTGAAAAGAATATCAATATAACGTAGTGTTTTCCAAACTTACTTGGTTACAACAAACTCAACTGTAATATCTACAAAACTTGTCCATAGCATAGAAGGGCATATAAATACTTGTTGGAAAAATTAATGAATTATGAAGACAACTCTTGGTCTTTAGAGCATTGAGAAGAATTCTGACATTGGCTACAAGTTTCTTACAACATTTCATTGATTTAGATCATTGGAGTCTTACTATCACTGTTAGCCATGTGGCAATCACATAATTATCTTGATGTCACCTGCAATACTTGAACTTAGTTATTATTTCCTGGTGATATAATTAGGGTGTTGCCATTGTGTGAGATTTAAGTCAGCAAAACATGAAAGGAGAATTTGAAGAAGCACTATAAGCCTTGGTTGGCCTCCTATTAAACACAATAGAGCATTTATTTGAACTTACTATTTCTACAAAGAAATTTTAGGAATATTCTAAGCAATCATTTTGCTTTTAATTTTGTTTATGAAAGAAAGCAACATGTCCAAGTCTGAAAGAGTAAACATTGAGTCATAGATTCATTGACTGAATTTTTGTTTTGTTTTTGCAGTGAGTAAAATAAGGTTCATGGTATTCTAAATAGAATGAAATGTATTTAGAGGGCAATAATGTTTTAAACAAATAAAACAAATTACAGTAGCCCTTTATTTTATGATGAGACTTAATCCTGAAAGAAAAGTCACATTTTAGAATTATCTGTACACTATTCTTGTTCAACTATCCATCTTTTACAGAGTATGTGTGTGTATAAAAATCGTTTTCTTTTTCTCCCCTTTAGTTTAAAGTTTCTGCAGCCACAAGTGCAATTATTACCAATGGTAAGAATTCATTTAAAAATTATGTATTACCTTACAACTATAGAAATTATTTAAAATAAGTCAAATTAATTTAACTTGAATGCAAAAATCCCCAACTTGATATCAACATGAATGAAATACATAATTATAAATATTAAGTCAAGGTTATTGTTCATAGCTAACTCTTTTCAGATTCTTTATGCTTTTTGATATAGGATAGCATTTTGTAATATCTTATATCCTGATCACTTCTTGCCAGATTATTACTGAAAATAACTTTATTTACCAAGATGTTTTTTTCAAAATAAACTTATTGATAAACTAAAGGCCCGGTGCACAAAATTCATGCATGGAGCGGGGGAGCGATCCCTCAGCCCAGCCTGCGCCCTCTCCAACTGGGGACCCCTTGGGGGATTTCGACTGCTGGTTTAGGCCCGATCTAAACCGGCAGTTGGACATCCCTCTCGCAGTCTGGGACCGCTGGCTCCTAACTGCTCACCTGCCTGCCAGACTGATCACGCCTAACTGTCCTCCCCTGCCAGCCTGGTGGCCCCCAACTGCCCTCCCCTGCTGGCCTGATCTCATCCCCAATGGCCCTCCCCTGCCAGCTTGATCTCGCCCCCAACTGCCCTCCCCTGCCGCCCTGATCTCGCCCCCAACTGCCCTCCCCTGCAGGCCTGATCTCGCCCCTAACTGCCCTCCTCTGTTGGCCAATTTGGTTCTGATTGATCAGTTTCTATGCCAGTCAGCGTCAAAAGCTCCGCCTCCTAGGCAGCCATTGGTTCTTCACAGCACCCACATTTGGTTCTGATTGGTCGGTTCCTATGCCAGTCAGCATCTCTGGGCCTGTCAACGGGGCCTGATCAGAAAGGTGGGGCTGATCAGCAGCCCCGATGGAGACTTGAAGAGAAATGGAGGTTCAGCTGCTGGCCAGACTCAGAAAGAGAGAGGCAAGTGCTGATCAAAAGCTGCCTCAGAGGCAATGGATCAGTCCCTGCTTCTCTCTTCAGGCCTCTCTCTGGCCCTGATTTGCAGCCCCCTCAGCAGTCAGTGTTGGGGCACCACACCTGACTGCAGGACTGACTTCCAGTTGGTCGAGCCTCGGTCGTTACTGGTCGTTATGACCCAGGGTTTTTATATATTAGGGTGCTTTTAAAATTTAGGTAGTTAAGCAGGAATGTACCATTGCTGTACCTTGTAGTTGCTTTCCTGATGAAATTTATTTCTTTTATGCTTGCAATGATGAGGATTTTGTCCAATTAGATATATAATTTAAATTCTGAATATCTTAAAACACTACTAATAATTAAGTTTGATGAAACTAGTTCTATGAGAAAATACTGATATAAGATGAGGAGTAAAGATGGCAGTGAGGGCTTAACTATTTTTCAGGAATACACCATAATATTGGAAGGTGCTAGTGAGTGGTTTTCTGTGCCATTAGGATAGGCTGTGAAAATGGGTTTAATGGACAGTAGTGTGATTTAGTTTAGATATGTCAAAATTTCTCATTCTAAAACTTTCTGTATACTGTCACATTGAAGTGTTTCTCCAGTTAGAAGAAAGCTAGCCTACTTTCTACAAAGTTTTAGATTCATAGGTGCTTTGTAAACTTTTATCACGTCTCAGTGGAACTTGAATTAGATAAGTTTATGGGCTCTTGTGGCCTTAAGATTTGTAAGCTTCAGAGCAATAACTAAGTGATTAATGACATACCTGAGGTGTATTTTTCACTTTGTATAGCATAACAGAATAAAAAAAAATTATGTTTGTAGACCTTATCAGGATCATTGCATTGACAGATACTCTTGTTTAATCTAGCACTGTGTATGAATGCACAATAGTAATAGATTTCAATAGATAATTTATCCGAAAGATTGTCATTCATGTTTTTGGATTTAAATTGTTTGGCTTGCCCAGCAGGCGTGGCTCAGTGGTTGAGCTTTGACCTATGAACCAGGAGGTCACGGTTCGATTCCCTGGTCAGGGCAAATGCCCGAGTTGTAGGCTTGATCCACAGTAGGGGGCATGCAAGAGGCAGCTGATCAATGATTCTCATCATTATTGTTTTTATCTCTCTCTCTCTCCCTTCTTCTTTGCAATCAATATGTGTGTGTGTATATATATATATATATATATATATATATATGTATATATATATATATATATATATGTATATGTATATGTATATGTATATGTATATGTATATGTATATATACATACTAGAGGCTCTTTGCACGAAGAATCGTGCAATAGACCTTCCTTCACCTGGCTACTGGCACTAGTTTTCCTCCCGCCTTCTTTCAGGGTGGGGGCTTGGACCCCAGCGGTGGCGGCAGCGTGGGGCGGGAGCTGCCGGGCACCACGCCGCCATCCGCGATTGGGGTGCTGCCACCGCCACCGCCCAGGTCCCTCAGTGATAGGAGGGACCTGGGCGCTGCCGCTCCCACTGCGATCACTGAGGGGCGGGACCAGGCACCGCTCTGACCGTGATCACTGACGGGAGGGACCTGGGCGCCTGTGCCTCTCCGACCGCAATTGCTGAGGGGCGGGACCAGGCGCTGCCACCGCTCCCACCATAACTCTCACTGGCCCCATCGGTCCCCCCTCAGCCCCATCAGTCCCCCCTCAGCGGCCGCCGATCTGGCCGTTAAGAGGCACGGGGGGCTGGACTCGCGAGTCCCGCCCCCCGCGCCTCTCAACGGCCGGATAGGCCACCCCGAGTCCCACCCCCCAGACTCCCTCTGGCCCAATCGTGGGCGTAGCAGAGTGATGGTTATTTGCATATTACCCTTTTATTAGGTAGGATATATATAAATATATTTTTTTTAATTGTTTGGCTTTTGCCTATATACACAGCAGCAGTATTTTGGCCAGTCTCTTATTACTATTGAACCATTTTAGCTTTAGAAATAATTTAGATGATTTTATCATTTATTTTCTAGATGGAATAGGAATAAATCCTGCACAGACTGCTGGTAAGTATCTATCTAAAATTCATGGAGATGTGGGTGGAGCTATATATGTCAGTTGATTGGACTGGATAGGATTTTACCAGGATCATAGATGTTCTTTTAGGGATTATATGCCAGTCTTCACCTATGGATCTGAATAATAATTTGTTTCATTATGTGTATTAGTTATGTTTTTGACTAAGGGAAATCTGACTAATAAGCATTAAAGATATTAACACTCATAACAAAAATTCTAAAGGTAAGATTGTACTCTTATTGGAATAATGGTTTTGACCTACCTCATAAGGTGGTTGTGAGGTAATACATGTAAAATGCTTAAAAGATTGCCTTATCCATAGTGAGCGTCCAATAATTGCTATTATTTTAAAGAGGTATGGTCATTTAAATTTCAGAGGGCTTAGTCCACACTCAGATGTTCAAATTTAACATGATACAATGCTATATATTGGTGTCCTAACAAGAAAGCAGGGTCATCTTTATTATTATTACTAGAGGCCCAGTGCACGAAATTTGTGCACGGGGGTATGTGTCCCTCAGCCCAGCCTGCACCCTCTCCAATCTGGGACCCCTCGAGGGATGTCTGACTGGGATCGGGCCTAAACAGGCAGTCAAACATCCCTCTCAATATTTAATTGAACCAAAATAGGTCAGGGTTTCTAAACTTTTGTCACTTGTGGTAATTTAGATTCATTATTTTTTGTCCTTAGGTATTTTATTGTGTACTAAAGCAAGTATTGATGGTTGAATTGATTTACATTGTGGTTTGCTGAGTGTATTAGCATTTTTGTGGCTAATGTTCATATTTAAAATTTTCAGACATATGGTTAGGTCCTAAAGATGTGAGTGAAATAGCAACAAGGCTTTAAAAGCATGAAATTAGTTTCTGATTATGTTTGTGTTTTTGTATCTACTTACTTTACAGTGCTTTATTATTTTTTGTTTGTTTTTTACAATGCTTTGTTTATTGTGTATAATAATTGTTGGAATGTTATGATAACCTGTTTTTTAAACACCTAACTTTATGTTTTGTTTGTTTGTATAGGAAATGTTTTCCTAAAGCATGGTTCAGAACTGCGAATTATTCCTAGAGATCGTGTTGGAAGTTGTTAATATCCTCTACTTAAAGATAGAATTACCTTTCAAAATAAATATTGGGTATTGCTGTTGTAAAACTGACATCAGGCATTTAAAATACTATGAAAACACCAATAATTGATGAAATAATGAAAAGTAACTCACTGTCCCTTCTTGTTGTTCTCACTCTTCATATGAAGAGAGAATGCTTATGCATTGAGGGTATCATTTTTACAGAAGATCTTAGTCTTTCATTGCTACCTCACAGCACACACTGCTGGTTCATTTGGGGTAAATGGATTATCCAGCTGTGTTTTATTACTGGAGGATAATTCTTTCTGAGAACATTTGGAAGATTAAACTTATTGAATCTTTTTACTTGTCTTTAAGGTAAAATTTTAAAAGGCTTATGGATTATACAGGGCAGGTTACTTCAAGGATCTGATTTGTAGACTCAAAAATAGTTGAGCCCTAACCGGTTTGTCTCAGTGAATAGAGCATTGGCCTGCGGACTGAAAGGTCCCAGGTTTGATTCCAGTCAAGGGCATGTACCTTGGTTGCGGGCACATCCCCAATAGGAGGTGAGCAGGAGGCAGCTGATTGATGTTTCTCTCTCATCGATGTTTCTAACTCTCTATCCCTCTCTGTAAAAAATCAATGAAGTATATATTTTTTAAAAATAGTTGAATTCTTAATCATATACTGTTTATAATAAAGGATATAGACATATCAATGAATACTTAAATGTCTTAACTTTTTACATGTAGGTATTTTTTTAAGTTTCAAGCTTCATGTGTTTATATAAATTTTAATTTAATATCAGAGAGCCAAAGTGCCAAAATTTGAATTTTTTTACCTAGCTCCTATGTGTAAAATTGATAGCCCTCACCAAAGAGTTTTAACTATGATCCTGCAGAATCCAATTCTTGTAATGTTAAGAATTGAAAATAAAGTAGAAGCATCCTTTGCTGAGTAATGCATTCCTTTATCAGTCTCTTTTAATATAGACTTTAAAACAGGAATTTTCAAGAAACATTGCCTTTCTGGGGATATTTGGAAACCACATTGAACAAGAGACTGTTGTAAAGAAGATCTGTAATTCACAACAAAGGTCAAGAAAATGCTAGTGGAAATAATGATTAATTATACTCACTGAAGGCCCAACATTTAAGGAAGTGTTAAGATTAATCAAGTGAATAAGAAGCCAAGAAAGGGAAGATGGGTAGGCCAAGGTAGCAAAAGACAACAGTAAAGGGGAACAGAAAGCTGTCGCAAAGTGTCGTCAGAAAAGCTAGCTGGATAGGCAAAAGTGCAGAGGCTGTGTTGTGTTGGGAGAACAGAAGGGGATACTAGAGATTGTCGTAAGTAGCAGAAGGCAATTGGAAAAAGCAAATTATAGGCCTTTTCAACATACAGATTTGAAAATTCCCGTTATGAGAATCTAAAGAATGACATACATAAGGAATGTTTTTATTTTCCCTTACAGTGGAAATCAATATCTATTCAAATCTTTAAAAGTGAAATGAAGGCTCATAGTGATTCAGAACCAGTGCTCAATTTGCTGTATTTTAGATGGTGAGCTCTCTGGAGCAGGCCTTGTGTTTGTCTTGCTCTTTCTAGACCTGGAAATGTAGTAGGCTTTCAATAAATACTTCGTGAATTACTCATAAATAAAATATCTCTAAGACTCTCATTTCATTGGGAGATAAACTTAAGGAAATGTAACAGAATCAGCATTTAAAGGGTGACATTGGTAGTTATGTTTAAGAAATTAACCAGATACTATTTATATATTTGATAAATGAACAGTGGGATTCTGATTTATAAACGGGAAAAAATATTTTCTGAAGCAGAGAAGTATACTTCTAATGTTTGAGAAAGTATTTATTTTTATAAATAAAATTTGATGCTTAAATATACTGCTCCTTAACAATATTAAGCCTCTATTAACCAGAAATTTATGAATACCCATTCTTTGAATTTTTTGTTTAGTTTAGATCCCATCCTTTGTTTCTAGCACAAAGTCTGCCTGCTGTATTACATAAATAAGTTTATGATATCCTCTACTATAAAGTAATTTGTTTAATATTTTTGTTTTTGGGTTTTGAAAATTTTATTGTAAGTTCTTAAAAACATTTTCTTAATTAGACATTTTGTTATTAAATAAATGTAATCAGTAAGTTCTTTGTGCAGCATGTTTTGAAGTATTTTGTTTAAATGCATTATTGGCACATAATATTTCATGAAAACAATTTGTTATACCATAAAGCATATTTTCTATTTTTATTTTATTAATAGAAATTTTTAAATGTATTTTTATTGATTTCAGAGAGGAAGGAAAAGGGAGAGAGAGAAACATCAAAGATGAGAGAGAATCATCTATTGGCTGCATCCTGCACACCTCCTACTTGGGATCGAGGCCACAACCCGGAAATGGAACCATGGATCTCCTGGTTCATAGGTTGACACTCAACCAGTGAGCCACACTGGCCAAGCTAAAGCTTTTAATTAGCACACCTATTAAGCCAGTGCATAAGGAATGAAGAAAAACAATAGACAAAAGTGATTAATGGCCATAGGTCATAGAATGAGCATATATTTCCAAATACCAGTCCTATGTTTGGGAGGAGCAAGGGGAGAGGTTATAGTAATTGTTTAGGCTAGTTGTCCCAAGCCTGGGTGATTATGAGAGGAACTTAGGGAATTAAAAATACAGATTTATGGAAACTACCCCTAAAGTTCTGATTCAAAAATCCATTCTGGTGAGCTCTTCTCTGTAGCTGGGTAAACTTTTTTACTTTATAGGTGAACAAATTGAAGTCTAAGGAGTCAAAGAAAGTAACTAGAATATGTTGTAGAATCTTGGAAAGTACACATTCCAATTCTTGGTTGTCTAGTAGCTAAGTGCGAAGATGCTACTTAACAGTCTGTTTTACTAACTGATAGTGAAGCCTCCTTTTAAAGTGCTTCAGGGCTAATACTTATTGGATTTTTTTTTAATTAGTTATTTGAAAGAAAAGTCAATGGGAAGAAACAGTCCTGTTTAATCCTCCCTTTCCCCAAATTAAGATTAAAAATATGTCTTTTACCTAAGAACCTTGAAATATTTGTGACTTGGCAGCATTAATATACTTTAATGGAGCAATTCTAAGTTAAATAATTTAATGTTCCAAAATCTATTTAATAAAACAAAATTATATACATAAATTATACAGTATATGTACTAGAGGCCCAGTGCACGACATTCATGCACTGGGGGGAGGGGGGCAGGGTCCCTCAACCTAGCCTGCACCCTTTAGCAGTCCAGGAGCCCTCAGGGGGTGTCCAACTGATGGCTTGAGCGAGCCTAAGCCGTGAGTTGGACATCCTTAGCTCTGCAGCGGAGGCGGGAGAGGCTCCTGCCACCACCACTACATTTGCCAGCCATCAGCCCAGCTTGTGGCTGGGCAGCGCTCCCCCTGTGGGAGCCCATTGACCACCAGGGAGCAGCTCCTGCGTTGAGCATCTGCCCCCTGGTGGTCAGTGCATGTCATAGCAACCAGTTCTGCCGTTTGGTTGATTTGCATATTACCCTTTTATTATATAGGATGTATTTGAGCATATATATGTGGTTTATGTATGTATATAATTTATGTATATAATTCATATATGTATGAAGTTTTGTTTAGAATTGTATATGCAATTCATCCAAAATAAATTATTGAACATCTATGTGTCCAGTATTTTGATACTTTTACTTATTTTTTCACAGTAATTCCACATTTTTACCTCCATTTTACAGAAGGAAAAAGAGGCTTTAAGAGATTGAGATTTGAAATCTGATTCTTTGAAGTCTTCATACCGGGGGACTTTTCAGTATCATTTTTTACAACATACTAGCTCTGTATTGAATAATACATTTAAAAATATAAAAGAAATGTATAAAGCTTAAATTCACATTTCAGAGTACTGAATATATGTGGAATGATTATGAATATTCTTAATACAAGGTATAAATATGATAATATTATAAGAAACTAAGTAAAAACCAGTCAAATAAAGATAATTATGATTTTGGCCTTATTCCATAGGATGGTATAATGGAAATAGGACTATGACCCTATATTTATCAGCCCCATCAGATAATTTGATTTTTGATCATGTATCTTGCTGATGTAACTACAAAGAGTCCCCCAGTAACCTGTTTTTCCAACCATACTACCTATAAGCCCCTGTAATACAGAAATTCTAGAACTGCTGTCTGAGAGTTAATGCTGGAGATTGATAAATTATTTAAACCAGGCTATTTAATTAAACCATTAATTGAAATAAACATTTTCAAAAGGCTCAATCTATCCAGTCTGTTAATCATCATCCTCCAAATTGCCTAAGCCAGATATTTGGAACTCATTTCTTTCCTTGCACTAACCATAGCAAATGAATCACAAAATTATATTGATTTATTTTACAAAAATATATCTCAGCCATCTCAACTGTAATTTAACCCTCATCTTCTGGTATGTGCTATTATCAAAGCCTCTAGTCTGTTTCTTCTTTTGCACTATTGTAATGAGCATGGAAATATGAATATGTAGTTTAACTGGTTGACATCCTACTGAATAAAAGTCTATACTTTTCATGAACTAGTTTTTGTTCAGAGTCATTTGTTATAACTACTCTTAAATTTTCCTTTCCAATTCATACTGCAGCTACCCCGATCAAGAAATAGTTTCTCAATGTGCCATGTTTTTAGGCCTTCATGACTTTACTTTCTCCACTCCTCTGCCTGGGAACCTAACACTCATTCTTCAAGTTGAAAAGCCATTGGGCCTTTCCTCTCAAGAAGCTGGGTATTCAGCTATCGAAGTGAAAGTTGTATTTTGTACATTCCTTCATTATAGCAATTGTTAAATACAGAATCATAATGTTTATCTCTGATTGAAACTATGAATTTTATAAAAGCATTAAAATTTCCAAACTGTTTTGCCCAAAGTAGATAGTAGGTACTTTATAACTAAAAGACTACTTAAAAGAATGAAAGATTTGAAAGTTGCAACTATTTGTGACTCAAATGTAATAACTTCTTTAGCCACAATATTTGATTATCCAATATACTCATATTCCTCACCATTTCTTATAGCAGGGGATTTAATCTGTCTCAGAAATGAATTAATCACTTTTAAAATTCAAAGCATTTTGCCATTTTTTTAACAAATATATGAATTATTAGCTATATCATGGATTGCTAAATACTGGACCTGAATTATGAATAAAATCCCTTTTCCTGGGCTCCCTAAACTGTATACATATCAAAGCAGCAAAATCTACCAAAGTAATAATTATATAGAAGTGAAGATTCACAGCACACCATTTTTTTAATGTGCTTGGCACAGTACTAAGTACTTGACATACATTATTTAATTCTTTATAAAATGCCAGTGCTAACTTTTTACTGTAAAGGAAGCCAAAATTTAAGTTAATGTATCCAAAGTTATGAAATTTGCTCCTGGGTATATATGATTATAAAGTCCACCCTGTAAATCAATACACGTTTCCCATCATTTTCCTAGAATTATATTGAAAGGTCCTCAAACTTATTATTGAACATTTTTATGAGCTCACTTTGCTTGAGAAATTTAACATTCAATAATCTCCATAAACACACTTATAGACTCTTTTAGTAAATACACACATACACATTTATAGCAACAAATAATTGCAAACAGTTGAAAAGTAGGTTTATGTCTCTATAATCTGCTTTGCTATATAGAGGATATGATTTTATCATACAGAATACTGGCCGAGGTTGACCGACAGCTGCAGAGAGCTAGTTTTGGTCATAAATCCCTGATTTTCTGGCAAAAGTTGTTAGCAATATAAAAGCTGTTATTGAGAGCATATTGTGGTGATACATTATGTCAACATTTATTTGACCAAGGAACACTGCATTTAATAAATTAATTCTTAAGTGCACAATTTAAAACTGATGAGCTGTTTTAGAAATAAACTATATGATATTTGTCTTCAGTGCCACAAACATTTTGATGTCATAAATGGAGATGCTAGCTTCTCTTATTTTCTAGATAAACATGAATGGAACTGGGCTTTTAAACTTCTCCTTAAATGTGTAAATTAAGTAGTAATGAAATGTAAAAGACAATGAATAAATGAGTGAGTCACAAGGGTTTTAATCCTTTGTGACTGCTGTGATAAATTTGTATTATCTGCTGGACTGTTTTATACAACATTGTCGTTTGGCTGACCTAGTATTACAAATGCCTAAAAATAAATTTGTTGAATTATTAAATCACTTTTTGTTTTGTTTTCTTGGTATGTGGGAGGGATACATGTGGCACTTTGAGCCTTACACCTAAAGTCTTATAAAGAAATAATCACTATTAACATCTTTCTTACTAAAAAAGATAGCACAAAAAAACACACACATGGATACCTAATATGAGGTCAATAATGTGTTATTTTTTAATCCTCATGCAAGGACATATTCATTGATTTTTAGAGAGTGGGGAAGGGAGGAGAGAGAGAGAGAGAGAGAGAGAGAGAGGGAAACATTGATCATTTGCCTCCCATAGCCACCCCAATCCAGGGATTCAACCCACAACCTAAGTATGTGTGCTGACCAGGAATCAAACCCATGATGACCTTTCTATATATGGGCAATGCTCCAACCAACTGAGCCACTCTGGCTAGAGCTCAATAATGTTTTTTCATCATACTTTAAGTTAAGAATTTGGACCTTTCAAAGAGATTTGCTAATTTTTCCAAGGCTACACAACTATTATGCAGCGAAGTATAAATCAAACCTTACTGATGCAGCCCCAGGGCACACAGCCTCTCTTAATGGGGCCTGGTAAAGGGTCTAGTTCAAAACTAAAAAAGCTGATAATTACCACATTGCTACCTTTTCTGCCTCTCTCTCTCTATGTCCTACTTATTTATCCTGACATACTCTGTAACTCCTCTATACTAGTATAGCGTAAAGCCCTTGAGAAGTAGTGGATGACATTAATAGAAGCCTCTATAGTTACATCTATATTTCTTCATATTTTTCTATTTAAAATTCTTTCATTCCTTTATTCAGACATTTATTTATCAAGGTTACAAAGATGAATTAGACTTGTCCCCTGCCCTTCTGTTAAAAGTCATGAGGTCAGCAGTTTCTAATTATTTCAACTATTTTTCATAGTTCTCATTGGCTGTTCTCATCTCTTGTTTAAGGCCTGACAAGCCCTCCTTATTGCTTTCTACTCACAAAACTTTAACCAACATTGGATAATTTGAATGATGCCTAGTAAAGAGCAGAGGATGCCTGCCAAGGCCAAAGTGAATGAATCTGTAGAGTGAGAAACTGTAAGTAAAACAAACAAAAAAGGTCAAGGCCAGGCAGCAAGTTAGTGACAAAAAGAGAGGGACAAAATAAGTACAGCTTGGAATTCAGGCATGAAGATGGAACTAAAATTTCTAAACTGGAAGACTGGTCAGGAATCAAATACATGGGTAATAGAAAGATTAGGCATGGTGGATATTAGGCAATAAGAGAGTTAAGAGTGGTAAAATTTGTGGAGATGTGTCTTGGCTGGTGTTCAGATATCAGAAATTTAATTTGATGCAACTGTCCCAGTTAAGACGCAGGAGAAAATCTGAAGTCAAGGTCCTGATCTGTTCAAGTGCTTCCTGGTGGGAATTGAAGAACCACGTGGGCACACATTGCGGTGTACAGATATTTTATTGAGTTGCACACTTGAAACCTGTACCCCAATAAATTCAATTTAAAAAGGTACTTAAGTAGGTAGACTATAGTATAGTGTGGTGTCAATATGCTGACAAATAGTTACACTTTTTAGAACTTTCAATTAAACTATCAGTAGAGTAACAGTGTCTTCAAATTAATTTTTCAGTTGAAATAGTTCTTGTAATAATACCCAGACTGACAAAAGTTCATTGAATCAGTGAAACAACATGAGTGGTAAAGAAAGACTTACTAATTTTAAAGTGTAAGCCTATGTTTTTATTTGCTAAGGCTGTTGTAACAAAGTACCACAAATTCAGTGGCTTATACAACAGAAACTTATTGTCACACAGTTCTGGAGCCTAGAAGTCTAAAATCAAGGTGTCTGCAAGGTTTCTTCTGATCACTATAAAGGAAAAATCTATTCCAGACATATATATATATATATATATCATATATATCTGCCTCTTTGTTTAAATTTTCTCTATTCATAAGGATACCAGTCAAATTGGATTAGGACCCACCCTACTGAATTAATCTTAACTAAATTAATTAGACCTACTATGACCCAAATTCCAAATAAGGTCACCTTCTGAGGTATTAGAGGTTAGGATTTGACTCTCTCTCTCTCTCTCTCTCTCTCTCTCTCTCTCTCTCTCTCTCTCTCTCTTTTTTTTTAGTCAAGGGAGACACAACTCAACATATAATGCCCATTTTTATGCTATTAATCAGTGTAGTTTTGCAGGCTATAGGTTAAATGAGTGATTTACCAAACGTGTCCTAAAAAGAAGCTTTGAATGTGTTATTACAATTTACAAGTCCAATCAAATTACTGAGTAAAGCTCCATAATTTTAAAAGTTAATTGAATGACATTGAACATTGAAATTGGGTCTCAAAAGAACTGTTGGCCCAGAAAGAAACTCACTACAGACTGATTCATTTGCCTCTCAGCATAACCATTATTGCTTGTCTCATTTTCGGTTCTTATAAGTGTATTTCTAATAGCACATGATCTCACTCATCTAGGGGAAATAATGAACAATATAGACTGATGAACAAGAACAGACCCAGAAACAAGGAGGCATGGATCAGACTGTCGGGCCTCAGAGGGAGGGTAGGGGAGGGTGGGGATAAAGGGGAGAGATCAACCAAAGGACTTGTGTGCATGCATATGAGCCTAACCAGTGGTTAAGGACAACAGGGGGGTGGGGGCATGCGTGGGGAGGGGTGTAGGATGGGAATGGGGGGATGAGGACAAATATGTGGTACCTTAATCAATAAAGAAATTTAAAAAAATTAAAAAGTAATAAAGATTAAAAAATAAATAAATAAATAAAGTTAATTGAATGAATTGGAATAAACAGAAGGGAAAATAGAAGAATAAAACACATTATTTTCCCGGCTTTCACTGTAGTCACTACAGTGTAATGTCTCTCAACAATCCATTACCTAGTGCTATTAATCAGCAAATAATATCACTATGAATTTCTCTGTAATTTAGGTCCTTCCTTGGAAACACAAAGAGCAAAGCAATACTCTAAAAATAAGCAGCTGAAAAGACCAGAACTTCTGACTACTAATTCAGACACCTTAATAATTTGTACCTAAACAGTCATCAGCTTGAGTTTCTGACAGTGGCTGAAAGGATATGTTGGTGAGATTTCTTGACCTTGGACTTTTCACTGTTCACAAAATATCATTCAGACAAGTTAAAAGTTGTTTATTGTTTTTCTTTTTAGTAGCTAGACAGCTTTCCATTGCCTACACTATGTAACAAAACTATAACAAGCTGTGTCCATCATGCAACTACCCATTTGATATTTAAAAAACAGGAGACCAAAAGTATCCTCTAAAAGAACAAATTGTAAGCAACGAAAAGCAGTTAACATAGATGTTTTATCTTAAATAACAAATAGAAGTAGTGGAGTCAGTTACAGGTACAGAACTGCTTGTTGAAGAGACCTCAAAATAGAAGGTTTTAAAAATCGGCCTCTAAAGGCTCTCCAGTAAAATTGAAAAAAAATATATATATATACCATGTATAGAAAAGGATATCCATCCTGCCTGCCAAAATAATTATTTTCTTTCTCTTACTAGACACCAGCACAGAATAATTGGCTCTCTATGATACTTTGTTATAAGTGTTCTAAGTGAACCACTCTCAGGGTGGCCTTAAGAATAGCACCTCCACTGAGCCTTGAACAATATAATTTTTTCCAGATACTTTGAGTAAAATACATTCTTTCCCAATCTCTAAACTTGATAATTGGGTGGATTTAGTTTGAGTTAAAAATAGCATTAAGTGGAAAGTTATCCAGGTACAAATTAGTAACCTGGAGGAATGGCAGAACAGAAGAAATCTTCAAAAAGCAAACTCTGATTTTTGGTGCAGGTTTTATGTTTCAGACACTCTGCTACCTCTTATTTAATGTACCTCTTAATTCTTCACAATGATCCATGTATATCTTTTATGTTATGTATGATGCAAGAGATTAAATGACTGCTATACCAGGTAAATGATAGAAGTAGAATTCAAACCCATGTTTGACACCAGAGCTTAAATTGCTTCCACTCAGTTCCAGCAAATGAAAAATAGGGAGAAAATGCAGAGTTGATGAATTGGTTAATTTCCTTTATTTTAATTTTACTGTTTTATTTTTATTTAACTAGAGGCCCCATACACAAAATTCAGGCAAGGGGCTCAGCCCTCGAAGCCCTGGCTGGCCCTCACAGCCCCAGCTTTGTTTGGAAGGTCGTCTAGACAGTCGTTCGGCTGTTTGGTCTAATTAGCATACTAGCTCTTTATTATATAGGATTTACTAGAGGCCAGATGCATGAAATTCATGCAAGAGTAGGCCTTCCTTCCCCCAGCTGCTGGTACCAGCTTCCCTCTGGCACCTGGGACCCAGGCTTCCCTCTGGCCCCCAGCACCTGGGACCCAGGCATCCCTCTGGCCGCAGGCAGGCACCCAGGACCCAGGCTTCCCTCACAGCACTGGCTTCATTTGGAAGGTCATCTGGAAAAATGTCCAGTCTAATTAGCATATTCACTTTTATTATTATAGATTGGGTTGACATTGGTTAATAAGATTATGGAGGTTTCAAGTGCAAATTTCTATGATACATGATCTTCATATTTCATTGTGTGCTCACTACCCAAAGTAAATCTTTCTTTGCCATATATTTGACCCCCTTTACCCTTTACTCCCCATCCACCTACACTTCCTTCTACCAAACTGTTGTCTGTGTCTGGGTTCTTGTTAGTTTTCCTTGTTTGTTCATTTGCCATTGTCAGTTTTATATCCCACATATGAGTGAAATAATATGATTCTTAAGATTTTCTGATTGACTTACTTTGCTTAGCATGATATTCTTAAAATCCATCCATGTTGTTGAATATAGCAGTATATATACCACATCTTCTTTATCCAATTATCTTTCAAAGTACACTTTGGTTGTTTCTATGTCATGGCCACTGGGAGTAATGCTGCAATGTACATAGGGGTGCAGATATCTTTGCTGATATTTTCAAATTTTTATGGAAGATATCGAAAAGATGGGTTGCTATTCTTAATTATACTACAAAGCAACAATAAAACATAGGGTAATGGCAGAAAAAAGACACAGAGACCAATGGAACAGAATTCAGAGTCCAGAAGTTAACCTGTGTGTATGAGCAAATAATTTTAGACAAAGAATCCATAAACATACAATGGAGAAAAGAAAGCTTCTTCAATAAATGATGTCAGAAAAATTGTCAAGTCACCTATAAAAGAATGAAACTACTGGTTTTCTACATATACAAAAATTAACTAAAAATGGATCAAAGACCTAAATATGAGACCTGAAACAATCCTATCTAATAAAAGAGTAAAATGCAAATTAACCATCACTCTGCTACACCCACAAGCCAAGCCCATCAGCCAATCAGGAGCAAGTATGAAAATTAACTCAACCAAGCTGCGGCCACGGAGAGAGCAGGAGGGAGGTTTGGGTTTCCCCGGCGATGGAGGAAGCCAAGCTTTCCACATACCCTGGTCAGCCCAGGCCTCCGCTTAAGGCTACAAAGTTTCAATTATAGAAGATACATAAATCCCAACAGAAATGGCTGCTGCCACAGAGCAAGCAGAAGGCTTGGCTCCGCTCCAGGCTACAAAGTTTCAATTGTAGAAGATAAATAAATCCCAGATACCAGAGCCTCCGCTTGGGTCACCGGGGGGCATGGCCAGCCTGCAAGCCACCACAGGCCCCTTGCCCAGGCCGCCCCATACCCCAAGGGAACCCCCACCCTGATCTGGGACACCCTTCAGGGCAAACCAGCTGGCCCCACCCATGTACCAGGCCTTTATCCTATCTAATAAAAGAGTAATATGCAGATTGACCATCACTCCAACACACAAGATGGCTGCCCCCATGTGGTCAAAGATCCTGCCCCCATGTGGACACAAGATGGCCACCACAAGATGGCCAGCAGGGGAGGGCAGTTGGGGTTGATCAAGCCTGCAGGGGAGGGCAGTTAGGGGTGACCAGGCTGGCAGAGGAGGGAAGTTGGGGGCAAACTGGCTGGCAGGGGAGCAGTTAGACATCAATCAGGCTGGCAGGGGAGTGGTTAGGAGGTGATCAGGCTGGCAGGCAGAAGAGGTTAGGGGCAATCAGGAAGACAGGCAGGCGAGCAGTTGGGAGCCAGCAGTCCTGGATTGTGAGAGGGATCCCAGATTGGAGTGGGTGCTGGCTGGGCTGAGGGACAACCCCCATGCATGAATTTCGTGCACCAGGCTTCTAGTAACTTACATAAAAGAAAACATAGGTACTAAACTTATGGCCTTGGTCTTAGGAAGGATTTTATGAAATTGACCCCATAGGCAAGGGAATTAAAGGCAAATATAAATGAACTAGAGGCCTGGTGCACGAAAATTTGTGCACTTGGGGGTTGGGGGGGAGGATCCCTCAGCCTGGCCTGCTCCCTTTCACAGTCCAGGACCCCTCAGGGGATGTCCGACTAATGGCCCATGAGGAGCGGGCCTCAGTCATTAGTTGGACATCCTTAGTGCTGCTGCGGAGGCTGAAGAGGCTCCCACCACCGCCTCTGTGCTGGCCAGCCATGAGCAGGCTTCTGGCTGAGCTGCACTCCCCCTGTGGAAGCGCACTGATCACTAGGGGGCAGCTCCTGCATTGAGCATTTGCCCCCTGGTGGTCAGTGCATGTCATAGTGACTGGTCGTTCCTGGCCGTTCCACCATTAGGGTCAATTTGTATATTACCCTTTTATTATATAGGATGGGACTGTATAAAACTAAAAAACTTCTGCACAGCAAAGAAAATTGCCAACAAAACAAAAAGGCAATCAACCAAATGGGAGAAGATATTTACCACCAAAAGCTCTGACATGGGTTTGATAAGCAAAATATATAAATAACTCATACAGCTCAACAACAAACAAATGGTTAAAAGGTAAATATGTTAAACTGTCATTTGTGTTCTTCAAATTCTGGTCTCTGGTATCTTTATCAGAATTATATCCCTGCTTCACCTCATCCTACACCCTGAAATATAAATCCTTTTTGGGCATTCTTATATCCATCTGTTTGGTCATGCTATTCTTTTTTCTTTTTTTTTTTTTTGACCTGTAATATTTATTTCTACTCTTCTCCATATGCAAGAGGTTCTTAACCAGATGCAGAGCCACTCTGGTAGGAGATGATTGGAAGTATGTACAATATTCATGGTTGCCACAATGGGAGTACTACTGGCAGTATGCTCTTCAGAAGCTGGTGCTTCTTAACAGTTTACATGGCCGCTCTGTGGGGATAGCTTCATATAAAAGAAAATTGCTCCATGCCAAATACAGCAAACTGAGAACAGTGACCTTGAATCTTGTTCATCCCTCAAGCCAACCACCTCAATGAAGTATTTTATGTCTCCTGTTTGGGCCTGAAATGGTCTGCTTCTCTTAAAAAATTCGGAAAGACTTCCTATTTATTAGTCTTAGTGTATTTATTGCTAATGTAGTCTGAATTCAATATTAGTTATATTTTCTTGTTACACATTCTTTGTCTTTCTAGCATTTTTTTAATACTCTTTGAGGACAGGTTTTATGTTCAGAATCATAATAGCAAATATTTTACAGCTTATATAGCAAGTATTTGCCTGCCACTGTTTTAAGGGCAAAACAGCTACTTCTGACTCAACCTGCAGCAACATGAGGTGCAGGGGAACAGCCCAGGACTGAAAATCTGTGCCGCTGCAGGTGGCAGCAAGGAAGAGCCAGCAAGCCAGGCAGGGATGAGGCATTGAAAAGGAGAGGAAGCATTTACCCCCACCCTCTACCCTGTGTCCTACAAGCTACTAGCAGCACTCCCAACAGTAGTTTGATCAAACAATCCTGGCTAAGACCAGGATACTCCCTCCCGCCCCTCTCCCGCCCCCAGAGTCCAGCTGCATGGGGAAAGGGAGAACAGCTCAGAACAAGTACACTCAAAGCATGAGATTCCAAGCAAAATCAGTCTCTGGGCTAAGGAGGCCCTGCCTGCTGAACTACTAGGGGCTTCAACCTATGGGTCCTCAATCAGGTTGCACAGGGCCAGAAAGGACAGTGACTCACATTGACCTGCACCAGAGATGACCCCAGAGGCCCAGGATAGATACACCAAGGGGCCAGATTCAACAAAATTGAATTCAGCAAAATCCAGTGAGCTCCACAAATAGCGGACCAAAATATTTTTGAGTGTGTGAGTGTGTGTGATTTGGGGGTTTTGTGTGTGTAGGGGAGAGGCTTTTCTTTTTAGTTTGTATTTATTTGCTCTTATCCCTTTTTTATTTCTTCTCTTTTTTCCTTCATATCTAATTTCTCTCTTGACTTTCATTCTATCTCCTTTATCTCTTTTTATTGTTATTATTAATTTTTCTCATTTTATTTTGTTTTTTCCTTCTGTCTTTTCTTTTACTTTTTAAAAAATTTTTTATTGTTGAAAATATTACACATGTCTCCATTTTTCCCCATTGACATCTCCCAGCCCACTGTTGCCTCCCACACAGGCCCTCATGCCTCTATTGTCTGTGTCCATTGGTTATGCTTATGGTATGCATGCATATGTATAAGTCTTTTGGTTGATCTCTTACTCCCCATTCCATCCTCCCCTTCTTTCCCTAAGTTTTATCGTCTGTTCAAGATTTCTGTGTCTCTGGATCTATTTTTGTTCATCAGCTTATGTTGTTCATTAGATTTCACAAATGAGTGAGATCATGTGATACTTATCATTCTCCATTACTGGGTCAAATGGGAATTCCATTTTTAACTTTTTCAGGAAACTCCATAATGTTTTCCACAATTTTTCCACCAGTCTCCATTCCCACTAGCAGTGTGTGAGGGTTCCTTTCTCTCCACATCCTCGCCAACACTTGTCATTAGTTGATTTGTTGATAATAGCCATTCTGACACATGTGAGATGGTACCTCATTGTCATTTTGATTTGCATCTCTTGGATGATTAGTGACTGAGCATTTTTTCATATACCTCATGGCCTTCTCTATGTCCACTTTCAAATCATTAAGTTCTTTGCCCATGTTTTGATTGGGTTGTTTATCTTCCTTTTGTTAAGTTGTATGAGTTCCCTATAAATTTTGGAGATTAAACCCTTATCGGATATAACATTTGCAAATATCTTCTCCCATGCAGTGGGCTCTGTTGTTGTTTTGTTAATGGTTTCTTGTTCTGTGCAGAAGCTTTATATTTTTTTTCTAAAGTTTTACATATGTCTCCTTTTTCCTTCATTGACACCGCCCAGACCCCTCCCACCCCTGAGGCCAAGGCCCCACCACCCCGATGTCTATGTCCATTGGTTATGCTAATATGCATGCATATAAGTCCTTTGGTTGATTTCTAACCCCATCCCCTCCCCTGCCATTTGTCTCTGGATCTATTCTTGTTCATTAAATTATGTTGATCATTATATCCCACATATGAGTGATATTTATCTTTCTCCAACTGGCTTATTTCGCTTAGCATAATGCTCTCCAGTGCCATCCATGCTATTGCAAATGGTAAAAGTTCCTTCTTTTTTTATAACGGCATAGTATTCCATTGTGTGGATGTACCATGGTTTTTTAATCCAATCATCTGCTGATGGGCACTTGGGCTGTTTTCAAATATTAGCTACTGTAAATTGTGCTGCTATGAACATAGGGGTGCATATATTCTTTCTGATTGGTATTTCTGGTTTCTTGGGATATAGTCCTAGAAGTGAGATCACTGGGTCAAATGGGAGTTCCATTTTTAGTTTTTTGAGGAAATGCCATACTGTTCCCTACTGTGGCTGCACCAGTCTGCATTCCCACCAGCAGTGCACGAGGGTTCCTTTTTCTCTGCATACTCACCAGTACTTGTTGTTTGTTGATTTGTTAATGATAGCCATTCTGACAGGTGTGAGATAGTACCACATTGTCATTTTGATTTTCATCTCTCGGATAATTAGTAACTTTGAGCATGTTTTCATATGCCTCTTGGCCTTCCTTCCATCTTCTTTCGAAAAAGTATCTGTTTAGGTCTGATGTCCATTTTTTGATTGGGTTGTTTATCTTCTTTTTATTAAGTTGTATGAGTTCCCTGTAGATGTTGGAGATTAAGCCCTTATTGGTGATAACATTGGCCATATGTTCTCCCATGCAGTGGGCTTTCTTGTTGTTTTGTTGATGGTTTCTTTTGCTGTGAAAAAGCTTTTTATTTTGATGTAGTCCCATTTGTTTATTTTCTCTTTAGTTTCCATTGCCCTAGGAGCAGTATCAGTGAAGAAATTGCTTCAGCATATGTCTGAGATTTTGCTGCCTATGGATTCCTCTAGTATTTTTATGGTTTCCCAGCTTATGTTTAAGTCCTGTATCCATTTTGAGTTTATTTTTGTGTATGATATAAGTTGGTGGTCTAGTTTCATTTTTTTTGCATGTATCTGTCCAATTTTCCCAACAAAACTGTGGTACATCTACACAATGGAATACTATGCTGTGGTAAAAAACAAGGAGTTCTTACCATTTGCAACAGCATGGATGGAACTGGAGAGCATTATGCTAAGTGAAATAAGCCAGGCATAGAAAGATAAAGATCACATGATCTCACTCAGTTATGGAATATTATGCACAACATAAACTGATGAACAAAAATAGATCCAGAGACAGAGAAACATCAATCAGACCATTAAACCTCAGAGGTAAGGTAGGGGAGGGTGGGCGTAAAAGGGAGAGATCAACCAAAGGACTTGTATGCATGCATATATGCCTAACCAATGGACACAGACAACAGAGGGGTGAGGGCATGAGGGGAGGATAGAAGGGGTAAAGGGGGAATAAGGACACATATGTAACACCTTAATCAATAAAGAAATTTAAAAAAATAAAAATAAAAAAGATACTTTATTGTACACTTTTAAATCATAAAATTCATGGTAAGTAAAATATATCTCAATAAAGCTGTTTAAAAAAAGAAGAAGAAACTTAAAGGCTTCCAGAGAGAGACAGAAAGTTACCTACAACATTTCCCATTAGACTATCAATTGATTTCTCAACAAAAACACATCAGGCGAGAAGGTAATAGAGTATACAAAATGATGCAAAGCAAGGGACTGAATCCAAAATTAATCTAACCAGCAAGGCTATCATTAAAAATTGAAAGTTTAATCAAGAGCTATGCAAAAAAAAAAAAAAAAAGCTAAGGGAGTTTATTACCACCAAGCCAGCAATACAAGAAATGCTAAAGGGGCTGCTGTAAAAAGAATAAACAGAAAGGGAAAAAGGAACACAGGCATAAAGAATAGAAATGGCAACAAACAAGTACTTATCAATAATAACATTAAATGTAAATGGATTAAATGCTACAATCAAAAGACATAGAGTAGCTGAATGGATAGGGAAAAAAAAAGTCCCACATATATGCTGTCTACAAGATACCCATCTCAGAACAAAGGACTCACACAGACTGAAAGTGAGGGGATGGAAAACAATTTTTTCAGTCAAATGGAAATGAAAAGAAAAAAAAAAAAGCTGGGGTAGCAATATTTACATCTGACAAAATTGACCTCAAAGTGAAGGCCATAACAAGAGATAAGGAAGGTAACTTCATAATACTAATGGGATCAATTAAACAAAAGGACATAACTCTGCTGTACATATATACACCCAATAAAGGAGCACCTGAATACATAGGAAAACTTCTGAAAGATATCAAGGGAGAGATTGCCAGCAATACAGTCATAGTAGGGAACTTTAATATCCCATTGACATCACTGAATAAATCTTCTAGAAAAAAAATCAGCAAAGAAACAGCAATCCTAAACAACTCATTAGATTAGATGCAATTAATTGACATCTTCAGAACATTTCACCCCAAAGTTGCGAATTATACATTCTTCTCAAGTGAACATGGGACATTTTCAAAGATAGACCACATATCAGGACACAGGCAAACCATCTGCAAATTCAAGAAGATTGAAATCATAAAAAGCATTTTCTCATATCATGATGGCATAAAGTTAGAAATCAACTACAATAAAAACAATAAAAAACAATCAAACACATGGTTATTTGTGCATAGTTATTTAATAGCATGCTATTAAACAATGAATGGATTACCAAAGAGATCAAAGAATAAATTTTAAAAAATCATTCAGGAAACAAATGAAAACACAACAATCTAAAATCAATACAAAACAGTGAAAGCAATCTAGTGAGGCAATTTCATAACACTAGAGGCCTACCTTAAAAAAAAAAAGAAAGAAGAAAGGAAGGAAGGAAGAAGGAATGAAGGAAGGAAGGAAGGAAGGAAGGAAGGAAGGAAGGAAGGAAGGAAGGAAGGAAGGAAGGAAGAAAGAAAGAAAGAAAGAAAAAGAAAGAAAGAAAAAAAAAGAAAGAAAGAAAGAAAGAAAGAAAGAAAGAAAGAAAGAAAGAAAGAAAGAAAGAAACTGGTAATATGTTAGATAATCCTACAACTTGAAGAACAAGAAAGAGAGTAACAAGAAAATCCCAGAGTAAGTTGAAGGAAGAAAATAACAAAAATCAGAGTGGATATAAATGACACAGAGACCAAAAAAAGAATACAAATGATCAATAGAACAAATAACTGGTTCTTTGAAAGGATATACAAGGTTGATGAACCTCTATCCAGGCTCACCAAGACAAAAAGAGAGAGAACCCAAATGAACAAAATACAAAATGGAAGAGGTGAAGTAACAATCAGCCACAGGGACATACAATGGAATGTAATAAAATACTATGACCAATTCTAGTCCATAGAACTGGACAAATTAGACAAAATGGACATATTATTAGAAAAATACAATCTTCTCAAGTTCAATAAGGATGAATCAGAAAACTTGAATAGGCCAATAACTACAGAGGAAATTAAAGCAGTAGCAAAAAACTTCCAGCAAACAAAAGCCTGGGTACAGACAGTTTTACAGGGGAGTTTTACCAAACATTCAAAGAAGAACTACCACTCATCCTCCTCAACTAACCCAAAAAATTCAAAAGGAAGGAAAACTTCCAAGTTCTTTCTATGAAGCCAGCATTACCCTAATCCCAAAACCATAAAAAGACACTACAAAGAAAGAGAATTACAGGCCACTATCCCTGATGAGCATAGATGCTAAATTCCTCAACAAAATATTAGTAAATCACATCCAACAATACATTAAAAAGATCATACACTATGATGAAGTGGAATTCATTTCAAGATGCAAGGCTGGCACAATATCTGCAAATCAATAAATATGATAAATCACAAAAACAAATTGAAAGATCAAAACCACATGATCATATCAAGTGATGCAGAAAAAGCATTCAAAAAATACAAGACCCTTTATTATTAAAAACTCTCAGCAAAGTGGGAATAGAGGGATCATACCTCAAAATAATCAAAGCCCCATATTAAAAACCTACAGCGAACATCATACTCAATGTGCAAATACTAAAACCATTTTCCTTAAGAAAAAGAACAAGACAGGGATGTTGACTTTCACCACCTCTGTTTGACATAGTTTTTGAGTGCTAGCCATACCGATCAGACAGGAAGAAGAAATAAAATGTATCCAAATTGGAAAAGAAGTAAAACTGTCATATTTGCAGATGACATGATATTGTTTATAGAAAACCCTAAACACTCCATCAAAAAACTACTAGATTTAAAAATTGAATTCAGCAAAGTAGCAGGATAAAAAATAAACACCCAGAAATCGATGGCATTTTGTTAATAATGAACTCACAGAAAGAGATACTAAAAAAAGTCTCATTTATCATTGCAATAAAAGTTTAAGATACCTAGAAATAAACTTAACTAAGGAGGTAAAAGACCTGTACTTTGGAAATTACTGGACGTTGAAAGAAGAAAAAGACATAAACAAGTGAAAGACTATAACGTGTTAATAGAGTAGTAGAATCAACATCATTAAAATGTCCATACTACCCAAAGCAATCTACAGTATAGATTCAATGTAATCACCATTAAAATAGCAATGGCATATATCACAGACCTAGAACGAACTTTCCAAAAATTTACATGGAATAAAAAAAGACCCGGAGAGGAGCCAAGATGGCGGCGGAGTTGAACAGCTGATCTGTTGCCTTGCATGGCAGTTTCGGAAATACAACTAAAAGATGGACTGGTGAGCACAGCGACTCCTGCTCGCGTCTCCCCAGGCCGGGCGGCTGCTCCTCTCAGTCAGCACCTCAGCCGGGGCCATGGGCTTGTGGGCAGCGCGGCAGCTGCTGTGGCGGCGGCCACGGACTTGGCGCAGTGGCTCTCGGTGAAGGAAGAGACCATCTTTCTGCAGGATGGGCTCATCTGCGTCACCGACCTGGCCGAGCTGCCCAGTGAGATCCTCGGGTCCCCGGTGGCCACTGACACCGACTTGGAGGATTTTTAGGATTTCCCGTCTTACATCCAAGTCCTTTAGCCATTTTGAGAGAGGAGAACCAAGAAGGCGGCAAAGTTAAACAAATGAACTGCGCCGCGCACAGCAATTTCAAAAATACAACTGGAGGACAGAGCGTCTGCCACCCAGAACCACAGGAGAGCTGGCTGAATGGTGGATTTACAACTAAGAGGGAAGAGGAAAGAGCAAACACTGAGGGGCTGAGGTGCGGAGGCACGTGGGTCGGGCTGGTGGCGGGGGAAGGGACGCGCGGCTTTTTTTTCCAACCCTAAGGGAGATAAGCTCCCAATCACTCTGAAATCCAGTTTCTGGGGACGCGTGGGAGACCCAGACGCCTGCGGGGAGAGGCTGGACTCTTGGCCTTTGTGTCGGAAAGTGAGAGTGACTTTCTTGCGGAGGTGCGCCCAGCAATCAGTGTTTGTTGCGCTGGAGTGCGGGACGAGGGGACTTGGAAACGTGGAAAGGCAGAAAAAGCAGACTTGCAGCCATTGCGGTTCGCCTGGTGGCGCCCTGAGACCCCGCCCCCCCCTGAGACCCACCCCACCCTGGGACCTACCCCGCACATTTTGCAGGCCCGCCTGGGCTCCAAGCAGCGGCTTTTGCATGTGGGCGGCCTGCCCTGTGGCAGCTTGACCAGATGAACTGCGGTTCTAGTCGGACTGCTCCAGGGCCGCTTAGACAGGAGGACGAAACTGCAGTTTTTGCTGTAACTCCTGCTGAGTGGCCTCAGACAGTAGCTGACCTGCACCCCAGTGGAGACCCAGAAACGAGGGCATCTAGTGGTCGGTGTGAGATGACACCAGATTTCAACCACTTGCATAAGGGACACATTCAAGAGGCAGACTCAGTGAGCGCCAAAGCCTTGCTGCAACAAGTCCCGGCCCATAAACGTGTCTCCTGCACAGCAACTCTTCCTTTATAGAAACAGAGGGTCCTCACGGACAATTGGCCAGGAGGACAATTCCTCCCAGTGACACCAACAACAATCAAGACTTAACTACACAAAGGAGGACCAAGATGGAGGCATAGGGCGGACGCCTGATTGTTGCCTACCACAACAATTTTGAAACTACAACGGGAAAACAGAGCAGACACCATCCAGAACCACCGGAGGGCTGGCTGAGCAGATGCTCTACAACTAGAATAAAAGAGAGGGGTACGTGGGATGATGCTGATGCAGGTGATCCAAAGATCACACTTTAAGAACTACGGCTCAGGCGACACAATGGCAGCCTGGAACGTGCTCGGCGCAGTTCCCCCGGTGGTCTCCGGCTGAGGGGACGGCTCCACTCGCTGCCGAGCACGGACAGACGAGCCCCTGAGAGACATGGGGTGGGAGACTCCGCGCTTGCTGACCTCCGAGTCCTTCAAGAATCTCAACGCCCCAGAAGCGGCCAGGTGCGCAGGCTCGGCAACCGGCCACTGCTGCAGACCCAAGCGCCGACGCAGCGACCCTGGACCAGCCCACCACCGCGCACCAGGCACACTGGAGCTTCGCTGAGCCCGCTGCCCAATGAGTTCTGCGGCAGCCTCCCTGGAACTCTGAGAAAATGGCCGAAGGAATTGCTGAGAGGGAATTGACCAACAGGAATTGGGATCAAGAAGATGAAGCCCCGCTGGGTCCCGGGTCTGGGTGAGGCCGCGTGCCCCTGGGTCCGGGTGAGGCTGGGACCTGGGTCAGGGTGAGGATGGATCTCGGGTCCAGGTGAGGCCGTGCGCCCCTGGATCTGGGTGAGGCCACGCGACCCTAGGTCTGGGAGAGGCCACACGCCCCTGGGTCTGGGTGAAGCTAGATCCCAGGTCCGGGTGAGGCCATGTGCCCCTGGATCAGGGTGAGGCTGGGTCCCGGGCCCGGGTGAGGCCACGCGCCCCTGGGTCCGGGTGAAGCTGGATCCCGGGTCTGGGTGAGGTCATGTGCCCCTGGATCCGGGTGAGGCTGGGTCCCGGGTCTGGGTGAGGCCGCGCGCACCTGGGTCCGGGTGAGGCCACGCGCCCCTGAGCCCGGTTGAAGCCGTGCCCCTGGGTCCGGCCGAGACCAAACCAGAGGGAGTTGGACCTGCATTACCACCATTTGTCCACCATCCAGAGCTGAAAAGTCAGTGCCGACATGTACACATAAGGAACTGGTGGACATTGAAATTGGGTCTCAAAAGAACTGTTGGTCCAGAAAGAAACTCACTACAGACTGATTCATTTGCCTGTCAGCATAACTATTATTGCTCGTCCTACATTCAGTTCTTATAAGTATATTTCTAGTGACACATGATCTCGCTCATCTAGGGGAAATGATGAACAACATAGACTGATGAACAAGAACAGACCCAGAAACAAGGAGGCATTGATTGGACTATCGGGCCTCAGAGGGAGGGTAGGGAAGGGTGGGAGGAGGGGGGAGAGATCAACCAAAGGACTTGTGTGCATGCATACGAGCCTAACCAATGGTTTAGGTCAACAGGGGGTTGGGGCATCCATGGGGAGGGGTGTGGGATGGGAATGGGGGTATGAGGACAAATATGTGACACCTTAATCAATAAAGAAATTTAAAAAAAAAAAAGACCCCAGATAGCCGCAGCAATCCTGAGAAAGAAGAACAAAGTTGTAGGGATCACAATGCCATATATCAAGTTATATTACAAAGCCACTATTCTCAAAACTGCCTGGTACTGGCACAAAAACAGTCATATAGATCAGTGGAACAGAACAGAGAACCCAGAAGTCAACCCAAGCCATTAGCCTCTATTAATATTTGACAAAGGAGGCAAGAACATACAATGGAGTCAATTGAGTTTCTTTAATATATGGTGTTGGGAAAATTGAACAGATACATGCAAAAAAGAATGAAAGTAGGCCACCAAATTACACTGTACACAAAGATAAACTCAAAATGGATAAAACACTTAAAAGTAAGATGGGAAACCATAAAAATCTTAGAAGAATCCATAGGTAGCAAAATATTAGGCATATCTCATAGCAATATCTTTACTGATACAGCTCTTAGGGCAATGGCAACTAAGGAGAAAATAAATAAATGGGACTACATCAAAATAGAAAGCTTCTGCACAGCAAAAGAAACCATCAACAAAACAACAAGAAAGCCCACTGCATGGAAGAGCATATTTGCAAACATTATATCCAATAAGGGTTCAATCTCCAAAATTTATAGCAGACACATACAACTTTACAAAAGGAAAATAAACAATCCAATCAAAATATGGGCAAAGGACCTAAATAGGTACTTTGAAAATGGACATAAAGAAGACCAAGAGGCATATGAAAATTCTCAAAATCACTAATCAACTGAGAGATGGCAAATCAAAACGACAATGAGGTACCATCTCACACCTGTCAGAGTAGCGATCATCAACAAATCAACAAAGGATATGTGCTGGTAAGTATGTGATAAAGAGAAACCCTCACACATTGCTGGTGGGAATAGAGACTTGTGCAGCAATTGTGGTAAATAGTATGGAGTTTCCACAAAATGTTAAAAATGGAATTCCCATTTGACCCAGTAATCCCACTTCTTGGAATATATCCCAAGAAATCAGAAACACCAATAAGAAAGAATGTATACACCACTATGTTCATAGCAGCATGATTTACAATAACTAAGATTTGGACACAGCCTAAGTGCCCATCAACAGATGAGTGGATTAAAAATGGTTGGATATCTACAAAATGGAATACTAGGCTGCTGTAAAAAAAGAACTTTACCATTTGCCACAGCACAAATGGACCTGTAGAGTGTTGTTATAAGTGAAATAAGCCAGTTGGAGAAAGATAAGTATCACATGATCTCACTCATTTGTGGAATATAATCCTATCTAATTTACCATCACACCCTAACAAAGATGGCGGAGCCCATGGCCAATAAGAAGGGAATATGCTAATTGGTTGCCATGCCCTCAAAGATGGCAATGCCCACGACCACAAGATGGCAGCATCCAGTCCCCTCAGCACCACTGGAATGGCAGGCACACAGCACGGCCGGGCCTGCCCCCAGGAGAGTCCAGCTGCTCCACGTGCCTGCCTCCAGAGTCCCCCAGTCCCCTCAGCTCCCCAGCCACCCAGGGCCGGCCTGAGGCGCAGGCAAGCCTTGGATGGTGGCTGCCCAGCTGCCCAGAGCCGCCCGAGTCTCAGGTAACCAGGGCCGGCGGAGGCTTGTACTGCTGGCAGTGGAAGCAGCAGAGGTGTGATGGGGGCATCACCTTCCCCTGATCACCGGGTCACCTCCCATCCCTGAGTGCTCCCAGACTGTGAGAGGGGGCAGGCCAGGCTGAGTTTAGTGCATGAATTTTCATGCACCGGGCCTCTAGTCAATATATATAAAAGGCTAAGCAACCGACCAGTAGGTATGATGCACACTGACCACCAGTGGGCAGACGCTCAATGCAGGAGCTGCTGAGTGACAGCAATTTTGCAGAGTGCCCTCTTGCACTCTGGGAACTTTTGGGGGATGTCAGACTGCCAGTTTTGGCCCAATCCCCACAGGCCAGGCTGACTGACTCCACCTGCCGGAGGGACCCCACTCACTCTTCAGATGTCCTTCAAGCCCCAGGGCTGCCCCAGGTGCAGCTGGCCAGGAAGGGACCACGGGAGGTTAGCTTCAGGGTGTGTCCCACCCATCTCACCCAGTCCCGCCCTGCTGTCCACCTTCTAATTAATATCCTTTCAATGTACACTAGGCCTCTAGTATAAGGATAAAACTCCAGCTCCTGGGGCTGCCACCATTGACCCAATGTCTCCTTGGCTCAGTGCTGTACAGCCTTTGCCTTTGGATATCCTATTCCCTCATCCCCTTTTCCTAAATAAATTCTATTTTCTTTAATCACTATCTGAGATGGCTATTTAGCTTGCCCATGTGCACCATCCACCATGTTCACTTTTCATTTTGGTTCACTTAGCCTGTTTCCTCTCAACATCAACCTAACAGGAACCATGTCATCTGCATATGAATCTGTAGGGCCCACTGCTGTCATGTTCTACTCAGTTTGCTGTCTAGGCTACCAGGGGGATCACATGATAGTTCAGTTCTTGCCTCACTTTTCTGTGTCAGTAAATTATTTCTATAGCATACTGAGCCATTTGTCTTCCATGCCATGAGTATCCATTTACACATAAAGTCTGCCTCTGTTCTTCCTGCACTAGTACATGACAATTAATGTCATGATGCTTTAGAAGAAAGTGAGAACAATAGATGGGAGGAGCTGTTGGTAGCTCAGGCAAGGGGACTACTCCCTGGAAGGAAGCCCTACCTATGTGGACCAAATTCCAGCTCAAGTGTCTGGAGGCTTCTTACAATCTTCAGAGTGATAAGGGGTTTAAGGAGTGATGCCAGACATAGTTTCTCTTGGTCAGGTGAGGTGTCTCAAGGACACATTTGAAAACAACTATTGCCTCTGCACTGATCAGAATCTTCCAGTAATACACTTGAAAATCTGGTTCTTAGTCTTCTCAGCACCTCTAATTCTGTTATATTTTTATTACTTAACTAGAGGCCCTGTGCACAAATTCTTGCACAGGTGTGGTCCAGCTGGCCTGGCCCCAATCAGGGAAGATCGGTGCTGGGCCTGTCGGGAGGAGGAGATGGCGGGAGGTTGGCTGGCCAACCCACCCTGATCAGGGACCGATCAGGGACAGGCTGGCTGGGGGAAGGAGCCGCAGGCCATTGGGGTTGAGGGGCCGATTGGGGATGGGGCTTGCCATGGGGAGGGGCTGTGGGCAGTGGGTTGGCCAGCCCCATGCCCGAATGGGGTGGGGATCAGTGGCCTGGGGAAGGGGCCATGGGTGGTTGGCCGGCTGGCCCTGCCCCTGATGGGGTGGGGGTGCTGATCTGGGGTGGAGCTGGGGAGGGAGAGGGGTTGCAGGAGGTTGGTGAGCTGGCCCCACCCCCTATTAGAGTTGAGGGGTGACCAGGGGAGGGGCTGGTGGGGGAGGAGGAGATGTGGGCCGATCAGGGTGGTGGGGGCCCCTAGGGGGTGTGGCCAGATGGGAGGAGGGGCTGCAGGAGGTTGGCCAGCCAGCCCTGCCCCCTATTGGGGTGGGGGTGTGATCAGCGGTCGGGCGGCTGGAGGGTAGGGAAGGGCATTTGGCTGGAGGCCAGCTCTTTTTTTTAATTTATTTTTATTTTTTTATTAAGGTATTATATGTGTACATATCTTACCATTGCCCCCCCCAACCCCACTCCCATACATGCCCTCACCCCCCAATGTTTTGCATCCGTTGGTTATTCTTATATGCATGCATTCAAGACCTTCAGTTGATCTCTTATCTCCCCCACGTCTCCCTAACCTTCCCACTGTAATTTGCCAGTCTGTTTGATACTTTACTGCCTCTGTATCTATCTTTTTGTTCATCAGATTATAATGTTCTTTATTATCCACAAATGAGTGAGACCATGTGGTATTTTTCTTTCATTAACTGGCTTATTTCACTTAGCATAATGTTCTCCAATTCCATCCAGGTTGCTGCAAATGGTAAGAATTCCTTCTTTTTATGGCACCATAGTATTCCATTGTGTAGATGTACCATAGTTTTCTGATGCAGTCATCTGCTGACGGGCACCGACGCTGTTTCCAAATATTAGCTATTGTAAATTGTGCTGCTATGAACATAGGGGTGCATATATCCATTCTGATTGGTGTTTCAAGTTTCTTAGGATATATTCCAAGGAGTGGGATTACTGGGTCTAATGGAAGTTCCATTTTTAGTTTTTTGAGGAAACTCCATACTGTTCTCCACAGTGGCTGCACCAGTCTGCATTCCCACCAGCAGTGCACGAGGGTTCCTTTTTCTCCGCATCTTCGACAACACTTGTCGTTTGTTGATTTGTTGATGATAGCCATTCTGACAGGTGTGAGATGGTACCACATTGTCGTTTTGATTTGCATCTCTAAGGTAGTGACTTTGAGCATGTTTTCATGTGTCTCTTGGCTTTCCTTCTGTCTTCTTTCAAAAAGATTCTATTTAGGTTTGTTGCCCATTTATCATTGGATCATTTATCTTCCTTTTATTAAGTTGTATAAGCTGTAGATGTTGGAGATTAAACCTTTATCAGTGATAACATTTGCAAATATGTTCTCCCATGCAGTAGGCTTTCTTGTTTTGTTGATGGTTTCTTTTGATGTGAAAAAACTTTTTATTTTGATGCAGTCCATTTGTTTATTTTCTCTTTAGCTTCCATTGCTCTAGGAGCAGTAGCAGTGAAGAAGTTTTTTGGCATATTTCTGAGATTTTGCAGCCTGTGGATTCCTCTAGTATTTTTATGGTTTCCCGTCTTATGTTTAAGTCCTGTATCCATTTTGAGTTTATTTTTGTGTATGGTGTAAGTTGGTGGTCTAGTTTCACTTTTTTCCATGTATCTGTCCAATTTTCCCAACACCATTTATTGAAGAGACTGTCTTGACTCCATTGTATGTTCATGCCTCCTTTGTCAAATATTAATGGAGCATAGTGGCTTGGGTCAATTACTGGGTTCTCTATTCTATTCCATTGATCTATATGTCTGTTCTTGGGCCAGTACCAGGCTGTTTTGAGAACAGTGACTTTGTAATACAGCTTGAAATCTGGTGTTGAGATACATCCTACTTTATTCTTCTTTCTCAGGATTGCTGTGGCTATTCGGGGTCTTTTTTTATTCCAGATGAATTTTTGGAGACTTCTTTCTAGGTTTGTGAAATATGCTATTGGTATTTTAATGGGGAGTGCATTGAATCTATAGATTGCTTTGGGTAGTATGGACATTTTAATGATGTTGATTCTACCAATCCATGAACATGGTATGTTCTTCCATCTGTTTACGTCTTCCTCTATCTCTTTTTTCAGTGTCCTGTAGTTTTCCACGTATAGGTCTTTTACCTCCTTAGTTAAGTTTATTCCTAGGTATCTTAATTTTTTTTGGTGCGATGGTAAATGGGATTGCTTTTTTAGTCTCTCTTTCTGTAAGTTCACTATTGGTGTATAGAAAGGCCATAGATTTCTTGGCGTTAATTTTATATCCAGCTAGATTGCTGAATTCATTTATTAAGTCTATTAGTTTTTTAATGGAGTCTTTTGGGTTTTTTATGTACAATATCATGTCATCTGCAAATAAGGACAGTTTTACTTCTTCTTTTCCAATTTGGATGTCTTTTACTTCTACTTCTTGTCTACATTCAATGGCAAATACTTCCCGTACTATGTCGAACAGGAGTGGTGAGAGTGGGCATCCCTGTCTTGTTCCTGTTCTTAGGAGAAATGGTTTTAGTTCTTGCCCATTGAGTATGATGTTTGCTATGGGTTTATCATATATAGGTTTTATTATGTTGAGGTATGATCCTTCTATTCCCACCTTGTTGAAAGTTTTTATCAAGAAAGGGTGTTGGATTTTGTCAGATGTTTTTTCTGCATCAATTAATATGACTATGTGATTTTTATCTCTCAATTTATTTATGTGATGTATCATGTTTATTGATTTGCGAATATTGTACCATCCTTGCATTCCTGGGATAAATCCTACTTGGTCATGGTGTATGATCTTTCTGATGTACTGCTGGAGCCGATTTGCTAGAATTTTGTTGAGAATTTTGGCATCTATGTTCATGAGGGATATTGGTCTGTAATTCTCTTTCATTGTGTTTTCTTTATCTGGTTTTGGTATTAGGGTGATGCTGGCTTCATAGAAGGAGCTTGGAAGTGTTCCTTCCTCTTGAATTTTTTGGAATAGTCTGAGGAGGATAGGTTTTAGTTCTTCCTTGAATGTTTTGTATAACTCCCCTGTGAAGCCGTCTGGCCACGGGCTTTTGTTTGCCGGAAGCTTTTTGATGACTGCTTCAATTTCTTCCATAGTTACTGGCCTATTGATATGTTTTGATTTTTCCTGATTGAGTTTTGGAAGGTTATATTTTTCTAGGAATATGTCCATTTCCTCCAGGTTGTCCAGTTTTTGGAATAGAGTTGTTCGTAGTATTTTTAATAATCCTTTGTATTTCGGCAGGGTCTGTCGTTATTTCACCTCTTTCATTTCTGGTTTTGTTTATTTGAGTCCTCTCTCTTTGCTTCTTGGCGAGCCTGGCTAGAGTTTCATCAATCTTGTTTATCCTTTAAAAGAACCAGCTCTTGGTTTTGTTGATCTTTTGTATTGTGTTTGTGGTTTCAATGTCGTTTTTCTCCACTCTGATCTTTATTATTTCCTTCCTTCTGCTTACACTGGGCTTTTTTTGTTGCTCTCTTTCTAACTCTTTGAGTTGTAGGGTTAGGTAATTTATTACCATTGTTTCTTGTTTTTGGCAGTGGGCTTGTAGAGCTATGTAATTCCCTCTCAAGACTGCTTTTGCTGTGTCCATAGATTTTTGATTGTTGTGTTTTCATTGTCATTTGTTGCCATGATGCTTTTTATTTCTTCTTTGATCTCTTTGGTAACCCAGTCATTGTTTAATAGCATGCTGTTTAGCCTCCATGTGTTTGATTTCTTTGGATTGTTTTTATTGTAGTTGATTTCCAGTTTTATGCCACTGTGATCTGAGAAGATGCTTGATATGATTTCTGTCTTCTTAAATTTGAAGAGACTTTGCTTATGTCTCAACATATGGTCTATCTTTGAAAATGACCCATGTACACTTGAGAAGAATGTATATTCTGTGGCTTTGGGGTGAAATGTTCTGAAGATGTCAATTAATTCCATCTGGTCTAATGAGTCATTTAGGATTGATGTTTCTTTGCTGATTTTTTGTTTAGAGGATTTGTCCAATGGTGATAGTGGGGTAATAAAGTCTCCTACTATGATTGTATTGCTGTTAATCTCTCCCTTGATATCTTCCAGGAGTTTTTTTTATGTATTTGGGTGCTCCTGTATTGGGTGTGTATATGTTTATCAGAGTTATTACTTCTTGTTGGATTTCTCCCTTTAGTATTATGAAGTTGCCTTCCTTTTCTCTTGTTATGTCCTTCACTTTGAGATCTAATTTTTCAGATATAAGTATTGCTACCTCAGCTTTTTTTTCATTTCTATTTGCCTTGAAAACCTTTTTCCATCTCTTCACACTCAGTCTGTTTGCGTCATTTTTTCTGAGTGGGTTTCTTGTAGACAGAAGATATATAGGTCTTATTTCCTTATCCAATTTGTTACCCTATTTCTTTTGATTAGGGCATTTAATCCATTTACATTTAAAGTTATTATTGATAGGTACTTATTTGTCTCCATTTTTAATCTTTACACCTGTGTTCCTTCTTCATTTCCTATTTCTTTTTTTTTTTTTACAGCAGACCCTTTAGCATTTCTTGAATTGCTGGTTTGGTGATAATAAATTCCTTAGTCCTTTTCTGTCTGTGAAGCTCCTGATTTCACCTTCAATTTTGATTGATAGCCTTGCTGGTACAGTGTTCTTGGATTTAAACCTTTCCTTTGCATGACTTTGTATATTTCATTCAATTCCCTTCTGGCCTGATGAGTTTCTGTAGAGAAATCAATTGCTAACCTGATGGGGATTCTTTTGTATGTAACTGTCTGTCTTTCTCTGGCCACTTTTAAGATTCTTACTTTGTCATTGGTGTTTGCCAATTTAGTTATAATGTGCCTTGGCGTCGGTCTTTTTAGGTTCATTTTGCTTGGGACTCTGTGAGCTTCTTGGATTTGTGTGGGGTTTTTCTTCCCTATATCAGGGAAGTTTTCTGTCATTATTTCTTCGAACAGGTTTTCTATTCCTTGCTCAGTTTCCTCTCCTTTTGGAACCCCTATTATGCAGATGTTGTTTTGTTTCGTGTTGTCCCAAAGTTCCCTTAGGCTCTCCTCCTGCTTTCTAATTCTTTTTCTAGAAGCCGCTCTACTTGGGTATTTTTTTTCCCGTCTTGTCTTCTAGCTCACTGATGCGGTCCTCTGCTTCTTCTGTTCTACTCTTGATGCTTTCTATTGAGTTCTTTACTGCAGCGATGTCATTTTTCATTTCTTCTTGGTTCTTCTTCATTTCCTCTTGGTTCTTACTCATATTGTCGAATTTGTCTTCCATCCTTTTCAGCCACCTTATGATCATTTCTCTGAATTCTTTCTCTGACAGGTTGTTTGCCTCCATTTTGTTTACTTCCTTTTCTGGTGATGCCTGCTTTTCTTATGCGGGCTGTTTCTTTCTCTCCCCCGGTCTATCTTCTCCAGATGTCTGGTTATGTAGTTCTCTCTCTCCTGTGTTGATTTAAAGGCACAAAATACAACACAACCTGGTACAACACACAAGGCACTAAACAGAAATGCATTCACGATATTAATAACCTCCAATAAAGGTGACCACCAGAGAAAGGCAAATTAGTGTATAGGAGAGAAAGAAGAAGAGGAAAAAGAAAGAAAAAAAGGAGTGTCTAAATGAAATTGGGAAAAGGAACAAATAGTAAGAGAGACAAGAAATAGACTAAGAAAGAAAATGGGAACAAACTATATATATGGGGAGAAAACTCCAATAAAACAGCCAATAATCCCAACAAATGCCAGCAAAAAGTACCTGGAGATTAATACAAACTACCACACCAACTAATATCAAGTGAGGCGAAGGAAAATAGAAGCAAAAAAATAAACAAAAACAGAGCAAACAAAAAAAACAGACAAAAAAAAAAGAATAAGCAAAACAATCTCACAAAAAAGCATAAAAATTTGATATAATCAACATTCAAGGAAACAACAACAAAAGGACAGAGAGAAAAACAATTTTTTGGATAGTTAAGACAGTGAAGAGAGGTGTGTATGGACTTGGAGCAGGGGATTGGAAATTAGATATATAAGTAGGGTGAAATTTTAACAGGGGGTAAACAGAAAGAATAGGGAAAATCTAAAGCAGGAAAGGGGTAAGAGAAATAGGACACCAAAAGGGGAAAGGTTAGGAAGAGAGTGATGGCATAAAGGTAGAGTTGTGATAGAGTAAAACAATGCTAAAGGGAAGATGAAAATAGAATGTAGAACACTAATCCCAAAGTAAAATAAAGAGAAAATAAAATGAAACTTTAAAAAAAAAAGTAAATTATAATAGTAATAATATTGATTGAAAATAAAAATGTAATAATTTAAAAGGTAAAATCAACTGAGGAAAAAAGAAAAAAATTAATTTCTTAAGTAAAAGATGCAAAAAATGAAAATAAAAAAATAAAAAATAAAAAATAAATAAAATGTGCAGTAGTGAAGGTCATTCACTTCTTTTATTGTTCTGTTTGGCACGCCTGTTTCCCAGTCCGGGCAGTATTGCAGTTCCCTGTGTTCCACTTCTCCTCAGTGTTGTAAGCCAGTCCTGATTTTTAAGCAGGAGGTGTCTTAATTTCTCATATTCCTTTATGTTTGATTACACAAGAGTCAATTTGTGATTCAGCCCCTGGGTGGCAGTGTTTCTGGATTGACTTACAGATCTATTTGGCCTCTCTAGCCTGTGTTTCGATCCTGCTTTCCCTGTGGCACTCAATACCAGTTTGTGGGAGTGGGCTGCCTCAGAGCTGGCTCTCTGATGGTCGGTCACTCCCCGCTCCAATCCACAGGTTCCAAAAAACAAGTTTCCCCTGCAGTCTCTCAGGGTGTCCCTACCTGGGTGGTCCGATGTATTGGGGTTAGTAATCCAAAGCAAGGATTTGAAGAAGAAAAGCCCAAGTGTGCGAACAATGGGTCTGCATGCTAGTTTGCGCAGTCCCCTTTTCCCCCTTGGGTCTAAGCAGCTGGCACACTTTTGATATTTTTAGGCTGTCTTTTTGCATCAGATCAAAATGGGTTGCTTTTTAGAGATCCCTTCTGTTAGCAGCTCTGAGGACCTCCTTCCACATTGACTGATCATGCCAGCCCCAACAGCCACGGATTTTTCTAGGCACTGACTTTCCCGGTCCTCCAGCTCCCTCAAAGCACGAGTTTCTCTCTACCTGCCAGTACCAGAGACCTCACCTTATCCCCGCTGAAATCTGACCTTTCCATGGTGGAGTGTAGAGCTCCTCTGAATCCACGTGTTTGCGCCAATTGGGGACCGGTGTTCTGGGGCTCACAGCTGTTCAGTGGTTGCTGCAGTTGTAGATTTTCAGGCTTCCAATAAGATCCACTTTCCCCTTCAAGATGGGGCGGTCTCCGCGTCCAAGCCCATAGCTCTGGGAGGGGACCTAGCAGCAGTGGGGGCTGCCAGGTCAGTGAAACCCTGTCTAGCTGTCCCCCACCTTCTCCTGGAGTATAGCTGTCCCTTAACTTGCCATCAAACACTCCCCGTGCAACCTTCAGCTGTTCTTTCTTTCTGCTCTGGGACAAGGCTCGGAACACGTCTGTCTATTCTGCCGCCATTTTCTGCCAGAATCCTGGAGGCCAGCTCTTTATTGGGGTGGGAGAGTTCAATCAAGGGCAGGCTGGCAGCGGGGAGGGGCCGTGCAGTTGGCCAGCCAGCCCCATCCCCTGATAGGCTGCTTCGCTGGCCACAGTGGGCATCATAACAACTGGTTATTATGGTGTTATGGCCCTTATGGTCACTGGTTTTTTATATGTATAGATTTGTGTTGCTATTTTAGCAAGCAACCTTGAAGCTCTTAGACTCCCTAAGCACCAGAGGCCTTTCACCATCCCTTTATTTTAGCTATCTACTTGGGCAACTGCTGTGTGTACCTTGTCACTCAGAACTCTTCCACCTCTGAAAACTTAATTTTCCATATTTTACTTCCTGGTCATAAACTTCTAACTTTACCCTGATCTTTGATCTCACCAAATGTCTGTGATTACCTTAATTTATTTCATTCTACCACTTTATCTTAACCTTTTGCACTCGGATGTCGAGTGTGACTCCACACGGTTAGCATTAGAATAAAGGAATCGAGAAAAAAGCAAGCAAGTGCAAAGGGTTAACTTCACATCTATCTAACCTATACTTCTTGGACCATTGCATCAACCACTCATTTGCCAAAATTCTCAATTCCTTTGATCTATCGTTCTTCTGTTACATATGCCATATTAAACTCCAAATCCAAATCCAAATCAACTTAACTGTCTGACTTCCATGTTTCTAATATTGTAAACCTCTTAGATTGAGGTTTATATAAATAAATAAACCTCTTAGATTGAGGTTTATATATATAAATGAGGTACTCATTTATAACATCAATTAGACTCAAAGCTTCCAAGTATTCTTTATCTGTCTCTCCTTCCAATTCTTCACAAAATTAAGACTTCATCTCTTAAATCTTCTATCCATGCCTGCCTTCTCATTCTTTTAGGAGAGAACTAAGCTCCTATTTCATTAAGAAAATAAAATTCATTCTATCAAAATCCCCTCCATTTTCTGTCACCCTACTAAAAACTGCAGGAAATTCAATTCTGCATTTCAGAAGTTTTGGGCTTAGCTCTTTTTTCTCTTGCTTCACTCTCCAATGTCTTAATTCCCCTCCAGCTCTCTTCAGGAGCTCTAAAATCTGCTACATCAGTTAATTACTTGAGGAGAAGATAACTTGTGTATATGAGGCAGGCAACCTCCCTCTAGAGAAACTTTCTCCCCTAAGCCTCCTGAAAGCATGGGGCACAGGCTGGGCTGAGAGACCCCACCCCACAAGTGCACAAACTTTGTGCACTGGGCCTCTAGTGAATAACATAAACTGATGAACAAAAATAGATGCAGACACAGAAGCCTCGAACAGACCATCAATCCTCAGAGGGAAGGCAGGGAAGATTGAGGTTCGGGGGGGCGGGGTAAGAAATAAACCAAAAGACTTGTATGCATGAATATAAGCATAACAAATGGACAAAGACAATAAGGGGGTGAGTGCCTGTTTTGGGGGGCAGGAGCAAGATCAGAGAAATCATTGGGGAGAAAAGGAGACATACGTAATACTTTCAACAATAAAGAATTAAAAATATATAAATAAATGATATTTTACACCGGTAAAAAACAAAAAAAAATATCAGAGTGGAAATAAATGACATAGAAACTAAAAAGTCAGTAAAGTGTCAATATATCCAAGAGCTGGTTCTTTGAAAAAATAAAAAAGATTGATGAACCCCTAGCTAGACTCATCAAGAAACAAAGAGAGGACCTAAATAAATAACATCACAAATGAAAGAGATGGTATAAGATGGGACACCACAGAAATACAAAGGATTGTAAACAAATAATATAAACAAACATTTGCCAACAAACTGGACAACATGGGCAAATTCCTAGAAACACACAATCAGAAAACCTGTGTAGGCCAATAACAACTGATGAAATTGAAGCAGTAATTTAAAAACATCCAGGAAACAAAAGTCCTGGACTGGATGGATTTATCAAAAAATTTTACAAAACATTCAAAGAAGAACTAACACCTATACTCCTCAAACTCTCCCAAAAAATCAAGAGGAAGTAACACTTCTAAGCTCTTTTTACAGATCTAGCATTATCCTAGTTTCAAAAGCAAATAAAGACACTACAAAGTAAGAAATTTACAGGCCAATATCCCTGATGAACACATATGCTAAAGTATTCAACAAAATTTTAGCAAATTGGACCAGCAATACATTAAAAAGATCATAAACTATGATCAAGTGGGATTTATTATGGGAATGCAAACCTAGTACAATATTTGCAACTCAATCACAGAAGTGAAATGAAAGATTAAAATCACATGATCATATCAATAGATGCAGAAAAAGCAATTGACAAAATCCAACACAATTTTTTTATTCTTTATTATTTAAAGTATTACATATGTCTCCTTTTTCTCCCATCAAACCCTCCCCGGCCACTCCCACTGCTCAGTACATGCCCCTACCCCCAGTGTCTGTGTCCATTGGTTATGCTTATATGCATGCGTACAAGTCCTTTGGTTGATCTTTAAACCCCCCACCTCACCCTCCCCTGCCTTCCCTCTCAGGTTTGATGGTCTGTTTGATGTTTCTCTGTCTCTGGTTCTATTTTTGTTAATCAGTTTATGTTATTCATTATATTCCACAAATGAGTGAGATCATGTGATATTTATCTTTGGCCTTTTGCTTAGCATAATGCTCTCAATGTCCATCCATGCTGTTGCAAATGGTAAGAGTTCTTTCTTTTCTACAGCAGCACAGAATTCCATTGTGTAGATATACCATCATTGTATAATTTTAATTTTATTTTGTATTTTTAAATATAGTTTTATTGATTATAGAGAGGAAGGGAGATGGAGAGAGAGATGGAAACATCAGTGATGAGAGAGAATCATTGATTGGCTGCCTCCTGCCTGCCTACCACTGGGGATTGAGCCACAACCCGGGCATGTGCCCTTAATGGGCCAGGGCAATATACTACAGTTTTTTAAACCACTAATCTGCTGTTTCCAAATCGTAGTTATTGTAAATTGTGCTGCTATGAACATAGGGGTGCCTATATCCTTTCTGGTCGGTGTTTCTGATTGCTTGGGATACATTCCTAGAAGTGGGATTACTGGGTCAAATGGGAGTTCCATTTTTAATTGTTTGAGGAAACACCATACTGTTTTCCACAGTGGGTGCACCAGTATGCATTCCCACCAGCAGTGCAAGAGGATTCCTTTTTCTCTTCATTCTCTCCAGCACTTGTCATTTATTGATTTGCTGATGCTAGCCATTCTAACAGGTGTGAGATGATATGTCACTGTTTTTTGATTTGCATCTCTCAGATGATTAGTGATTTTGAGCATGTTTTCATATCTCTCTTGGCCTTCTCTATGTCCTCTTTCAAAAAGTGCCTATTTAGCCCTAACCGGTTTGGCTCGGTGCATAGAGCGTCGGCCTGCAGACTGAAAGGTCCCAGGTTGGATTCCGGTCAAGGGCATGTACCTTGGTTGCGGGCACATCCCCAGTAGGGAGTATGCAGGAGGCAGCTGATTGATGTTTCTCTCTCATCAATGTTTCTAACTCTCTCTCCCTCTCCCTTCCTCTCTGTAAAAAAACCAATAAAATATATTTTTAAAAATAAAAGAAAAGAAAAGTGTCTATTTAGGTCCTTTGCCCATATTTTGATTGAATTGTTTATCTACTTTTTGTTAAGTTGTATGAGCTCCCTATATATTTTAGAGATTAAATCCTTATTGGAGATAAAATTGGCAAATATGTTCTCCCATGCAGTGGGCTTTCTTGTTGTTTTATTGATGGTTTGTTTTGCTGTGCAGAAGGTTTTAATTTTGATGTAGTCCCATTTGTTTCTTTTCTCCTTAGTTTCCATTGCCCTCGGAGTGTATTGATAAAGATATTGCTACGACAGCTGGCTGCCATTTTTCTGCCTATGGCTTCTTCTAAAATTTGTATGGTTTCCCATCTTATATTTACCAGTAAGTCCTTTACCCATTTTGAGTTTTTTTTGTGTGTGGTTTAAGTTGGAGGTCTAGTTTAATTTTTATGCATCTGTCTGTCCAATTGTCCCCACACCATTTATTGAAGAGACTGTCTTGACTCCATTGTATGCTCTCACATCCTTTGTCAAATATCTATTGAGCATAATGGCTTAGGTTGATTTCTGGGTTCTCTGTACTGTTTCATTAGTCTATATGTCTGTTCTTGTGCCAGTAAAAGGCAGTTTTGAGAACATTGGCTTTGTAGTATAGCTTGATATCTGGTATTGTGATCCCTCCCACTTAGTTCTTCTTTCTCAAGATTTCTGCAGCTATTCTGGGTCTTTTTGTAATCCAGATGAATTTTTGGTGAGTTTGTTCTAGGTCTTTGAAGTATGCTGATAGTTTTTTAATGGGGATTGCATTGAATCTATAGATTGCTTGGGTAATATGGATAATTTAAAAAAGTTGATTCTACCAATCCATGAACATGGTATATTCTTCCATTCATTTATGTCTTACTCTAGTTCTTTTTCCAGCGTCCTGTAATTTTCTGAGTACAGCTCCTTTACCTTCTTGGTTAAACTTATTCCGAGGTATCTTAATTTTTTTGTTGCAATGATAAATGAGATTGTTTTTTGGGATTTTTTTGTTTCTCTGTCTGTGAGTTCATTACTGGTGTATAAAAAAACTATAGATTTCTTGGCATTAATTTTGTATCCTGCTACATTGCTGAATTCATTGATTAAGTCTAATAATTTTATGATGTTGGGTGTATGTTTGTCATATGAAGCTTTTATTATGTTGATGTATTATCCCTCTATTCCCACTTTGCTGAGAGTTTTTTATCAGGAAAGGGTGCTGGATATTGTCAAATGCCTTTTCTGCATCGATTAATATGATTATGTAATTTTTGTCTCTCCATTTTTTTATGTGATGTAGCACATTTATTGATTTGCAGATATTGTACCAGCCTTGCATTCCTGGAATAAATCCCACTTGGTCATTGTGTATGATCTTTCTAATGTAATGCTGGATTCAATCTGCTAGAATTTTGTTGAGGATTTCAGCATCTATGTTAATCAGGGATATTAGCCTGTAATTCTCTTTCTTTGCAGTGTCTTTATCTGGTTTTGGTATTAGGGTAATATTGGCTTCATAGAAGGAGCTTGGAAGTGTGCCTTCCTCTTAAATTTTTTCGGAATAGTCTGAGAAGGACAGGTTTTAGTTCTTCTTTGAATGTTTGGTAAAACTCTCCTGTGAAGCTGCCTGCCCCAAGGCTTTTGTTTGCTGGAAGTTTTTTAATAACTGCTTCAATTTCCTCCTTAGTTATTGCTCTGTTGAGATTTTTTATTATTCTTTTTTTTTTTTTTTCCAGAGAGAGGAAGGGAAAGGGAGAGCGAGATAGAAACATCAATGATGGTTTTTGGAAGATGGTGACCGGCAGGAAGGGAGGGAGGGAGAGAGTGTGAGAGAGTGAGGGAGCGATAGAGGAGTGTGTGGATGTGTGTGGTGTGTGTGTGTATGAGCTAGGGACAGTTAGATTCTGCAGGTCCTCCAAGGGGCTGCCAAACCGGGCAGTCTTAGACGGCGGAGCCCCACTCCCACCGCGGACACTCCGGGGTGGCCAGTGCGGGCACAGAGACCATGTCATCTTGAGAAACAGCTGCTTGAAACTAGGATCCTGGCCTCAGTACCACCCAGTCTGGTCTCAGACGCAAACCAGGACCCTGCAGCCACTGGGGACAGAGACCTGCAACCACAGCTGCAGACCAACAGACAACAAGAACTCAGAATCCCGGCCACAGATTTCTGTGAGTCAAGGAGCCTATCACTCTCCCCACAGACTCGTGGAAAGCGCCGTAGTAACTGATAGAACCACCCTCGGACAGCTGCAGCACCTTTACTGGAATTTGAGCCCAGGAGCATGCATGGGCAGCAGCGCCACTAGGGGAATTTGAGCCTGCTCGCTCAGAGACTAAGAATCTGCTCCCTGCAATGCAATTGGGCAACCAAACCCGAAGCCCAAACAGGGCAGCAGTGCCACCTGACTTCGATTCTGGGCAAGTGCACACGGAAGTCTGTTTTCTGCAGTGGAGGAGCAGACCTCCAGCCAACACAGTGCTACTGTGCAACTGTGCAACCCAGTCTCCCAAGGTGACTGAGAACCCGATTCTCCAGGCAGGAGGCAGCACTGAGCACCACTGACTTGACTCTGTTTCTTATCGCATGCACCTGGAAACCCTGACTCACAGAGCATTCACAATAAGAGCCAGTGACTCCAATTCTCAGTGCATGTGCACACAAGGACCCTGATACTCAGTGAGAAGCTGCACAAAGCAACAGAGACTCGGATACTTGATTCTTAGTGCAGACACAGGGGAACTCTGACTCCTGGCACATGCTAGGGGACTCTAATTTATGACACACATGAACAGCGTTGTGCAGGCAGGGTCCCTGATTCTAGGTGCACACACGGGACCACACTGAGTGCTGGTAACACTGACCTTGGGCGAGCCTGGTTCCCACCAACCCACAGCAGCCACACGTCTTAGTGTCGGAACACTTCAATGACACTCGGGTAGTGCAAAGCTCCCACTGCACAAGGCCCAGGTGCATGCAACTAGAAGTTTGAACATTCTGGTGATATGGGGAGATGACCCAATCCCCAGAGGAAAGAAAATGAGGAGTCGCCAAGAAAGGAAATTAGTGAAATTGAAGCATGCAACATGACCAAAAAAGAATTCAGAGTAATGGTCGTGCAATGCACACATCGGATGGATGAGAAAATCAACAACCTATGCAAGAATCAGGAAGAAATGAAAAGTGATATAGCTACATTCAAAAACACCATGGAAAATTTCAACAGTAGACTAGAAGAAGCAGAGGACCGAATTAGTGAGTTAGAATATAGGGTAGAGGATGGGCCCAGAGAGAAACCAAGATGGTGGTATAGGTAAACACCTGAACTTCCTGCCTCGCACAACCACTTCAAAACTACAACTAAAAGACAAAATGGACATCATCCAGAACCACAGGAAGGCTGGCTGAGTGGAAATTCTACAACTAGAAGGAAAGAGAAAAGCACACTGAGACTCAGTGCAGCTGCGGAAGTAAAGTAGAAAAAAGGAGGCGCATGAGTGCGGAAAAAGCTGGCAACTGAGTACACGGCTGTCTTTTTCAATCTGGAGGGAGAAACAAGCTCCCAACTGCTCTGAACTCCAGTTCCAGGTGAGACTCTGGGGACTCAGACTCATATGGGGAGAAAATGGAATGTCTGGCATCGAGCGGAACTTTCAGAGGTACTTTCAGTAATTACGGAGGGACAATGAGACCCAGGGGCCTCTTAGGGCAGGGCTGACAGTCAACCATTGGTGTTTGCTCCACACTGACACCCCACCCCATGAAGATATGCGCAAAAGGTTTTTGCATATGAATGGCCTGGTCCTTTGAAATCTAAAATTACCTAACAAACTGCAGCTGAGTCAGAGAGACCCAGAACAACCAAAAGAAAGGCCAAGGCCCCACAGCAGTTTGCATTGCTTCACAGCTGGGCCTCATCTGGGCACCTCCAAACCCCAAACAAAGAAGAGGAATCAAGAGATCTCTCCATAGCTCCTGCTGGAGGGCCTCAGGCAGAGACTAAATTAGCACCACCTTGGAGACCCAAGAGCCAGTGTACCCAGTGGTCAGAGTGGGACCATCCAGATTACAACTCCTCAGATCCATAGGGGGCAGACTCAGTGAGCACCAAAGCCCCACTGAAGCAAGTCTTGCCCCATAAGGGTGTCTCCAGCACAGAAGTTTGCCCATCATAGACACAACTGATCCTCACAGTCAATTGGCCTGGAGGTCAACTCCTCCCAGTGATACCAACAGCAATCAAGGCTTACTTACAACAAGACTGTGCACACAGCCCACAAAGGAATGCAACAAGAGTGTCCACCTCAGGTAACTGGGAAGGCTGAGCCACTGGGCCCTATAGGACAAATAGCACATAAAGCCACTCTATCAACACAGGGAAGCAGCAAAAATGTGGAGACAAAGAAACAGGTCACAAATGAAAGAAAGGAGGAAAGCAAACTACTGGATATAGAGTTCAAAGCCATGGTTATAAGCTTACTCAAGAATTTTCCAGAAAATGCTGATAAATTTAGTGAGACCCTCAAGGATATGAAAAAGGACCAATTAGAAATTAAACATACACTGACTGAAATAAAGAATAATATACAGAGATCCAACAGCAGACTAGAGGATCCCAAGAATCAAGTCAAATATTTGAAATACAAAGAAGCAAAAAACACCCAACTGGAAAAGCAAAAAGAATCCAAAAATATGAAGTTAGTTTAAAGAGCCTCTTGGACAACTTCAAGCGTACCAACCTCTGAATTATGGGAGTGCCAGAAGAAGAGAGAGAGCAAGATATTGAAAACATATTTGAAGAAATAATGACAGAAAACTTCCCCTACCTGGTGAAAGAAATGGACTTACAAGTCCAGGAAGTGCAGAGAACCCCAAACAAAAGGGATCCAAAGAGGACCACACCAAGACACATCATAATTAAAATGCCAAGAGCAAAAGACATAGAGAGGATATTAAAAGCAGCAAGAGAAAAACAGTTAGTTACCTACACGGGAGTACACATACGATTGTCAGCTGATTTCTCAACAGAAACTATGCAGACCAGAAGGGAGTGGCAAGAAATATTCAAAGTGGTGAATAGCAAGAAACTACAACCAAGATTACTCTACCCAGCAAAGCTATCATTCAGAAATGAAGGTCAGATAAAGAACTTCACAGATAAGAAAAAGCTAAAGGAGTTCATCACCAGCAAACCAGTATTATATGAAATGCTGAAAGGTATTCTTTAAGAAGAGGAAGAAGAGAAAAAGGTAAAGATAAAAATAATGAACAACAAATACATATCTATCAACAAGTGAATCTAAAAATCAAGTGAATAAAAATCTGATGAACAGAATAAACTGGTGAATATAATAGAATCAGGGGCATAGGAAGGGAGTGGACTGATAATTCTTGGTGGGAAGGAGTGTGGGGGTGCGAGAAGAAACTGGACAAAAAGTGTACACCTATGGATGAGGAAAGTGTGGGAGTAAGGGCAGAGGGTGGGGTGGGAACTGGGTGGAGGGGAGCTATGGGGGAAAAAAAGAGGAACTGTAATAATCTAAACAATAAAGATTTATTTTTTAAAAAAAGATAATGTAGAGAAACAAGCTCAATATGAAGAGAAAAAAAAGGCTAAGTGAGTTTATCACCACCAAACCAGCAATGCAAGAAATGCTAAAGGGAATGCTGTAAAAAGAAGAAATAAAAAGGTAAGAAGGAGCACATGCACAAAAATAGAAATGACTACAAACAAGTGCCTTTCAGTAATAACTTTAAATGGAAATGGACTGAATGCTCCAATCAAAAGACATTGAGTGGCTGAATGGATAAAAAAAACACGACCCACATATATGCTGTCTACAAGAGACCCACCTCAGAACAAGGGACTCACACAGACTGAAAGTGAAGGGATGGAAAAATATCTTTCAGGCAAATAGAAATGAAAAAAAAAAAGCTGGGGTAGCAATACTTATACCTGACAAAATAGACCTCAAATTGAAGGCCATGGCAAGAGATAAGGAAGGCCACTTCATAGTACTAAAGGGATCGATACAACATCAGGATATAACCCTGATAAACATATATGCACCCAATTCAGGGGCACCCAAATACATAACAAAACCCCTTCAAGATATCAAGGGAGAGATTGACAACAATACAATCATAGTAGGGGACTTTAATACACCACTGACATCACTGGATAAATCCTCTAGACAAAAAATCAGCAAAGATACAACAATCCTAAATGACTCACTAGATCAGGTGGACTTAACTGACATCTTCAGAACATTTTACCCGAAAGCCATAGAATATACATTCTTCTCAAGTGCACATGGGACATTTTCAAAAATAGACCACATATTGGGTCACAAGCAAAGTCTCCCCAAATTCAAGAAGAATGAAATCATACCAAGCATCTTCTCAGACCACAATGGCATTAAATTAGAAATAAACTACAATGAAAACAATCCAAAAAACTCAAACATTTGGAAACTGATAGCATGCTATTAAATAATGATTGGGTTACCAATGAGATGAAAGAAGAAATTAAAAATATCCTGGAAACTAATGACAACAAAAACACAACAATCCAAAATCTATGGGACAAATGAAAGCAGTCCTAAGAGGGAAGTTTATAGCTCTACAGGCCTAACTCCAATAACAAGAAAAGTTGGTAGTAAATTATCTAACTCTACAACTCAAAGAATTAGAAAGAGAGCAACAAGAAAAGCCCAGAGTGAGCAGAAGGAAGGAGATAATAAAGATCAGAACAGTAATAAATGACATAGAGACCAAAAAATAACAATACAAAAGATCAATGAAACCAAGAGCTGGTTCTTTGAAAGGATAAACAAGATTGATGAACCTCTAGCCAGACTCACCAAGAAGCAAAGATAGAGGAATCAAATAAACAAAATCATAAATGAGAGAAACGAAATAACAACAGACCCCACAGAAATACAAAGGATTGTGAAAAAATACTATGAACAACTCTACTCCAACAAACTAGACAACCTGGAGGAAACGGACATATTCCTAGAAAAATACAACCTTCCAAAACTCAATCAGGAAGATTCTAAAAATCTCAATAGGCCCATAACTATGGAAGAAATTGAAGCAGTCATCAAAAAGCTCCCAGCAAACAAAAGCCCAGGGCCAGTCGGCTTCTCAAGGGAGTTATACAAAACATTCAAGGAAGAACTAAAACCTATCCTTCTCACACTATTCCAAAAAATTCAAGAGGAAGGAACACTTCCATGCTCATTCCATGAAGCCAGCATTACCCTAATACGAAAAGCAGATAAAGACAACACAATGAAAGAGAATTATAGGCCAATATCCATCATGAACCTAGATGCCAAAATCCTCAACAAAATTCTAGCACATCAGATCCAGCAATACATCAGATAGATCATACACCATGACCAAGTAGGATTTATCCCAGGGATGCAAGGTTGGTACAATATCCGCAAATCAATAAACGTGATACATCACATAAACAAATTGAGAGATAAAAATCACATAGTCATATCAATTGATGCAGAAAAAGCATTTGACAAAATCCAACACCTTTTCTTGATAAAAACTCTTGGCAAGGTGGGAATAGAAGGATCATAACTCAACATAATAAAAGCCATATATGACAAACCCACAGCCAACATAATACTCAATGGACAAAAACTAAAACCATTTCCCCTAAGAACAGGAACAAGACAGGGATGCCCACTCTCACCACTCCTTTTTGACATAATACTGGAAGTACTAGCAATTGTGATCAAACAAGAAGAAGAAATAAAAGGCATCCAAATTGGAAAAGAAGAAGTAAAGCTGTCCTTATTTGCAGATGACATGATATTGTACATAGAAAACCCTAAAGACTCCATCAAAAAATTATTAGACTTAATAAATGAATTCAGCAATGTAGCAGGATACAAAATTAATGCCACAAAATCTATGGCATTTCTTTACACCAATAGTGAACTTACAGAAAGAGAGACTAAAAAAGCAATCCCATTTACCATTGTACCAAAAAAAATAAGATACCTAGGAATAAACTTAACTAAGGTGTAGGAATCCCTTTCACGTCCCGTGTGGTTCAGGGTTCCAGTTCAGAGTTCGACTTCTGGAGAAGGGCCGCACATAAATGAAAGGAGACTTGAAGAAATTCAATTTGACGAAATGGGGGGCCAGGCAGTAGTCCAACTCTAGTGGGAGAACTACTCACTGCTCTGGCCCTGCCATCCTTTTTATTGAGGTTTTGGGGAAAAACATCTTAGGCAGGAGATAAACAGAAACTTACATGGGACAACCAAAGGTGGAGGCTGCTTCAGCTAACAATGTAAACAACTAAAGGGTGAGTGGTTAGAGCAATTATGGTTGTTGATCAGCCTTCCTGGCTCCCTGTCAACATCTCTCTTTTCGTGAAACTGATTTGTTTCCAGCATCTCCCCCGTTTTCTTTCCTTAAAAATCTTGCAATATGCAGACTAGAAATAAACATGTAAGAACAAAAAATGAGACAAGCAACAATGGCTATGCTGAGAGTCAAATGAAATCAGTCTGCAGTAAGTTTCTTTCTGGGCCAACAGTTTTTGAATCCCAGTTTCAATGTCCAACAGTTTTTTGAGTACATGTCAGCAATGGTATCTGGATGGTGGACAAATGGTGGTAATGCAGGTCCGACCTCTGGTTTGGTCCTGGGCAACCTGCAGCGACGCACAGCTGCTGACTGCTAGCATGGCAAGGCGTCGTCAGCGTCTTCCATCTCTGGACTGCTTCTCTTCTGTCTTTATGGCTGGAGCATTCCTGTCAATTCCTCTCTGTTGCAGGAATCCACATGGTCTTGGAGTTGTTTTCTGAAAATATGCAAACATATTCTCGACCAAAAGTTAATAAAGGAATCTTTTCTATAAATTTTACTTGGGATCCTTTTTATTTGAGCCCAAACGATTTTCCTTTGGCTTATTCTGACACCATGTGTGTTTTTTCATAGGTGTCCTGCTCTTAGTATTACAAATGAAAATTAGTTTTCAAAGAAAAAAAAATTTCTGGATATTTTTCCTTACATAATATTTTCCCACTATCCCCCCCCCCTTTTTAATTTAATTATTAGGAGGCTTTTGGAAAATTTTTATAATGCAGTCTTTAAATTTTAACTTTTTGCACAAAAATATGACTGCTTTAAGGTTCATTACATGTTAAGCAATGTTACCATGAAATGAACTACCAAAAGAATTTTTAGTTAATACTGTGGAAACAGCTTTTTGTCCAGTATAATTTTTCTTGAATATTTACTTATTTCAATTAGCCAATTTAATTTAATCTGAAAACTTGACTATTTTACTGTCAAATTTAATACTCTAACAACAATCTTCATTTACCCTGTAAATATTAATGCAAAGCATTATTTGCATCCTTGAGAAGGCTCTAAGCATTCCTGGTATTAGACTGGATTTAGATATAGGGCTGCTGCTGTCAGCCAAGTCTCTGTTGCCTGGGTCCCGATCGGAGCTGGACAAGTCTTTGTCGGCCACCTGGGTCCCAATCTGAGCTGGACATGGGAAGCGCGAAGCAGCCATGGGGCAGGAGACCTTCCTCAGAAGGGGTGAATGTTCAAGCCCCTGCAATGTTGGGGGGGTGAGGATCTGTGCCCCACCTCTGTTGACCCCCAAGTTCTCTCCTGATGGCCCCTCTGCGACTGTGCCTGTCTTAGGTTGTTCCTCCCCTGAGGAATCTTACCCGTCTCTGGCTAACCAGCCATCCTCCGGGGCCAAGCAGGGTGATGTGAGGTTCAGTTTTGTCTCCTTGGTAGCTTATGCCCCTATGGCCTCCATGCCCAGCACCTGCCTTGGGATCCCCTCGCCTGCTGGCGGGGCCCTGGCATTGATCACATATCTTGGGGAACCCAGGTTTCTTCTCCAGGGAGGGCCCAGCTCACGCCATTGTGTGAGAGACAGATCCATGGTACCAGCCACCACGAGGCTTCAACCTCAGCAGGAACAGAGAGCTCAGGCAACAGCTGTGGGCAATTGGATTGTGAGACGTGGGTCCCTCTTGGCAAGAAGTGCCAATATAGAATGCTCAAGTGCCTTCCCAGGGGGCCTTCCACACAGTGGAAGGGATTAAATCCTTTCATGTGCTTTTAAATTGCTGCCAACATTCAAAGAATTAGTTTGTAAGTTTGTTTGTTATATGCTGTTGTAAAATATCAAAAATTATAATGACATTGTAGAATAATATCATGTAAGGATTTTCTTTGCTCTAGGCCATGGCAATTCAATTTTAAACTGGCTGTCAATTTCTTTTCGTATAGATAAGGTTGTGGTTACATTTTCTGTACCTCTCCCAGGAGCAAGTAGTGATAGTCCCCTACTTCCTTGCCCCATCCATGTTCCTCCTGGATACTACATTAGGTGGAAGATCAGCCCATGTAAGGGTTCTTACCCATGAAGGGTCAGAAGCATAAGTCTGAAATACTTTCCACATTTGCCCCAGGTAATATTACCGTACAGATGATTACTTCTAGCATGGCAAGAAAGATGTTCTCAGGCGTCAGGCATCTGTACTGTCTTCCTTACCATGTCCCAGGAGACCTCCGGGCTGTTTGTTGTCTGGCTCATTCTCCTCCTGCTTCTCATCTTCAGTGGACTGCTTGGAGTCGCTGCCCTCTGTGGCTGAGGTAGTTGATTGTCTGCAGCTGCATGGTGTGGCTCCAGGCGCAAGGTTCTCATTAGTATGGCTAGTTCTCTCTTGGATCCCTGTTGCAGTTTAATATTTCTAGCAGGAATCCACACTGGTTTGGAAAAATTTTCTGGGAATATACAAGCATACTTTCTGCCAAAGGTTAATAATGGATCAGGTCCCTTCCATAAACCAGATTTGGGATCCTTCCATTTAACTAGACCATTTTCTTTTGTTTTATTCTGACATCAATGTAGTTCCATAGATGCCTACCTTCATCATTACAAGTGAAAAAATTTAAAGTAATTAAGACTTGGTGCAGCCTACCCGCAGGTGATTTCTCCATCATCCCCCCTTTTTGTTTTTCAAGTTGGGATTTTAGCCGCTGATGCTGTCGTTTAATAATAGCCTGTCCTTGGGAATTATATGGTATTCCTGTAATGTGCTGAATTTTCCACCTTTTACAAAATTTCTGGAATTGACAGCTTGTGTAAGCAGGCCCATTATCAGTTTTAATAATTTTTGGAATCCCCATGATGGCAAAAGCAGCTAGGCAATGATTAATAACCTGTTTTGCCGCTTCTCCTGTAGATGCAGTAGCCCATATTACTTTTGAAAAGGTATCTACAGAGACATGTAATGCCCCAAGGCGTCCAAAGGAATTATAATGCATTACATCCATTTGCCAGATATGGTCTCTTAGCAAACCTCTAGGGTTGACTCCCGTGTTAGGCCCTTGAGGTAGATGTAACATGCAAGTTGGACATTCCTTAATAATCTGTTTTGCCTGTTGTTGAGTAATTGAGAATTGTTTAGACAGCATTTTGGCAGGCTGATGTAAAAGCTGATGAGATTCTAAGGCTTCTTTTAATAAAGCAACCAGTTGATCAGCCTGTGCATTTCCTTTTGTTAAAGGACCAGGTAAAACACTATGAGCCCTGATGTGAGTGATATAAAAAGGATATTGTCTCTGTTGTACAATCTGCTGAACTTGTTTGAATAGTAAAAATAAACTTTGGTCACTAAGCCATTTCACCCAGGCAGTTTCAATTCTATTCACTAAGTTTGCAGCATAAAAGGAATCAGAGACTATATCAAGAGGCTCTTGGAAATCCTGCAATGCAGCCTTAATAGCTTCTAGTTCAATTCTCTGTATAGAGGTATGATTGGTCAGTATGACTCGGTCTGAATTTATTGTGTGATAGGCAGCTTTCCCACTTGATGATCCATCAGTAAAAACAGTTAAAGCTCCAGGAATAGGTTCCTGCCTAGTATTTTTTGGTATAATGATGGAGGTATTATATAAAAACTGTAGTAATTTATGTTTTAGTAGGTGACAGCTAAGTTCCCCTGAATATCCACTTAACCTAATTTGCCAATTTATATCAGTCTGAAATAACATTTCTAATTGCTTCCCAGTGACGGGGAGGTAGATACACTGGGGCTCTTCCCCTCTAAGCTGTTTACAACGTTTCCTTATTTGAAATAATAATTGGGCCAATAGTTCTACATAGGTAACTGCAGTTTTAGAGGATTGATGCCCTAGGTGGGCCCATTCAATAATGGCAGGAGAATTTTTATTTTGGAAGATGACTCCATTGGGACTATTTGCAGTGGGGTTAATTTGTCCCAATAAAGGTAATTCAGGCTGGACCCGTGCTACTTGGGCTGAGGAAATTGCCTGCTCAACGCTTAGCAACTCATTCCTAGCTTCATCTGTTAATGTTCGGGGAGATGAAAGAGTAGAGTCACCTCTAAGTAAACTAAATAAATTTGTCATTTCTCCTGTAGAGATCTTCAGATAAGGTCTCAACCAGTTAATGTCCCCTAATAATTTCTGAAAGTTATTTAAAGTTTTAAGACAATCTTTTCTTATCTCCACCTTCTGAGGCCTAATGCATTGGTTTTCAATTATGGTTCCCAGATATTGGAAAGGTGTTTCTTTCTGTACCTTTTCTGGAGCAATTCTTAAGCCCCATTTAGGGAGCTCCTCTTCTAATTGGGAAAACATGGCCAAGGTCTGTTCTTCCTGTGGACTTGCTAAGAGCAAGTCATCCATGTAATGAATAATGTAACATTGGGAGTATTTGTCTCTTAAAGGCTGAACAGCTTGAGCCACATATTTTTGACACAAAGTAGGGCTATTGGCCATTCCTTGAGGTAAAACCTTCCATTGATATCTTTTCATAGGCTCTATATTATTAATAGATGGCACTGAAAATGCAAATCTCTGTTTATCTTGAGGTGCCAAGGGAATGGTGAAAAAACAATCTTTAAGATCTACTACTATGAGAGACCAATTTAAAGGGATTTGTGAAGGCGCTGGGAGTCCAGGTTGCAAAGTTCCCATGGTATGCATAGTAGCATTAATTGCTCTAAGATCTTGTAACAATCGCCATTTTCCTGTCGCCTTTTTAGGGGTTGTAAATATAGGTGTATTCCAAGGACTATTGGAAGGTTCTATGTGGCCAGCCTCTATTTGCTCTTGTATTAATTCATGAATATGACTTAATTTCTCCTTGGTTAATGGCCACTGATCCACCCATACAGGTCTATCATCTTTCCATTGTATAGTATCAGCATGAGGGTGAGGAGACTGAGCAGTGACCACTCCTAAAAAGGTTGATATTATATCTGAGTTATTAACTGCTTTCCTTTGCTGGTAACAATACATCCCGGCCCCATAAGTTGACTGTAATTCCAGAGAGGACGTAGGGCTGAAACCATCCTGTCTGTCCTTCCTCATCTTGCCACCTTAGCACTGCAGCACTACATTGTGTATCATTAGGAACTCCTACCCCCTTAACTGAGTTCATAGCTTCTGTCGTGGACCAACTTGGAGGCCAGAATTCTTTACTGATAACACTAACATCCGCTCCAGTGTCCACTAGACCCTTAAATTGTTTTCCCTCTACTCTTAAATTAATCATAGGATGGGTTTTGTTAATTTCATGTATCCAATAAATGTCCGAGATTCCAAATCCTTGCATGCCTCTTTCCTATTTAAAGTCTCACCCTGCTGAACATAAGGTAGAAGTAGTATCTGAGCAATTCTTTGTCCTGGAGTAACTTGCATAACATGATTACATTCTAGTATAACTTTAACTTCTCCTTCATACTCTGAATCAATGACTCCAGGTAGAACAGTTAGTCCTTTTAGAGTGTTTCCACTCCTCCCTAAGATTAATCCTAAAGTTCCCAGTGGCACAGGTCCCCAAATTCCTGTAGGAATAGCTTGCCGAGCAATATTGGGGGTCAAGGTGACCGCTATAGTGCTGTTAAGATCCAGGCTTGCACTTCCTGGAGTTGCTCGGATGAGGGAATCCACTGTGGGCCTTGCAGGGCAGATTTCCCCTATTGATGACGGGGCTGGGGGGTACCCCTTTGACCGTTTCCCGGCGACTGACCATGCCCTCTATCTTGATCTAGCAGCTGCCCATTTCTATGAAATTTCGATTTACAAAAACTGGCCCAGTGGTTCCCTTTCTGACATCTAGGACACCGAGAGATGCTTAAATCTTGAGGTGGAGTGTTCATGCCTCTTCCTAGAGCGCTATCTTGTGTCCTTCTCTGTTGCCTACATTCCTTTTGGAAATGTCCTATTCTTCCACACTTATAACACCTCTTACTTCTACCTGTTACTGCAGCAGCGAGTAAATTTGCTTGAAAAGTGCCTGATCCCACATTCAGACATGCTTGAATCATCTCTGTAATGGTACTATTTCTTCTTAGAGGTGTCAGGCATTTTTTGCAATCAGCATTGGCATTTTCATAAGCTAATTGCTGAACTAAAATATCTCCTGCTGCCTCATGTTGAATCTGTCGTCTCACTGCTCGAGTGAGACGAGCCACAAAATCAGAAAATGACTCTGTAGGTCCCTGCATACATTTACTAAAAGCTTCCTAAGGGTTCCCCTTTGCTGGTAAAGCCCACCAAGCTTTCCTTCCACAAAGTCTAATTTGCTCATATTCCTGTTGCACATAATGTAACTGATTTTGTACATCCATATACGGTCCCAGTCCTGCCAGAATTTGATAAGTTATGTGAGCATTCGGCCCTCCATTTGTGCGGGCTTGCTCTTGACATTTCTCCAAGTATTCTCCCTTCCATAGTAAATAATCTCCTCCATCCAGAGTTGCACAAGCCAGAGAATACCAATCAGAAGGAGTTAAGAATGCATCAGAAATATTATTCATGATTTCTCCTGTAAAAGGAGCCGTTGGACCATTTTGAACAACGCTTTCTCGCAAAGCTTTTATCATTTTAAAATCAATTTTTTCATGGTGTCTTATTATCTGATTTGGGTGCTGTGGGTCAGCTACTTGTATAACAGGAAAAGCAAGCCTTTCTTCCACCGACATGTTCTTCATTCCTTCTCTGATGGCCCTCTGTATAGATGATTCTATTGGTGAATTAAATGTTTCAGGATTAGGACATGAAGGTGGAGGGGGCCATAAAGGCCATTCCTTCAATTTTTCTTCCTGCTCCTCTCTGGGAGGAGCAGAGGGAACCAGGGGAGGAAGCTCCTCCTCAGCCTCTCTAAAAGGCTCTAGCAAATGCAATATTATGTTCCCATGGAGAAACAGTTTTTTGAGGTAAGTTTTTTCCTACTGCTGAGTTTTTTTGACCAACTTTTTGCCAAATACTCAAGATCTAATGTACCTTCCTCAAAAAACCAAGGGTTATGTTCTATAACATCAAACAAAAACTATAAAAGAATACCTTCTGAAACTTTTAATTCCTTAAGCATTCAAACAAAAATTCTAATAATAAAGTTTACTTTATATTTATAACCTACTTCTTCCCCATTAGCCTGGCTGAAAAAGACGTTCCCACCCTACTTACAGTTTGCGACTCTGCAGCTGGCCGTGGGCTTTTGTGTGCGGTGAACTTCCTTCACCTTTTTCTGGTGAATTTTCCACACCTTTCCTCGGTGTACTTTTTCCTTCCTTCGCTCTTAGGCGAAAAATACCTTTTCCTCCAGAAGCCCCTCAGTAGGCGCCAGAATGTAGGAATCCCTTTCATGTCCCGTGTGGTTCAGGGTTCCAGTTCAGAGTTCGAGTTCTGGAGAAGGGCCGCACACAAATGAAAGGAGACTTGAAGAAATTCAATTTGGCAAAATGTGGGGCCAGGCGGTAGTCCAACTCTAGTGGGAGAACTACTCACTGCTCTGGCCCTGCCATCCCTTTTATTGAGGTTTTGGGGAAAAACATCTTAGGCAAGATAAACAGAAATTTACACGTAGCCCTTAGACAGGAGATAAACAGAAACTTACATGGGACAACCAAAGGGAGGCTGCTTCAGCTAACAATGTAAACAACTAAAGGGTGAGTGGTTAGAGCAATTAAGGTTGTTGACCAGCCTTCCTGGCACCCTGTCAACATCTCTCTTTTAGTGAACCTGATTTGTTTCCAGCACTAAGGAGGTAAAAGACCTATATGCGAAAACTACAGGACACTGAAAAAAGAGATAGAGGAAGACATAAACAGATCGAAGAAAATACCGTGTTCATGGATTTGTAGAATCAACATCATTAAAATGTCCATACTACCCAAAGCAATCTATAGATTCAATGCAATCGCCATTAAAATACCAAGGGCATATTTCACAGACCTACAACGAACTTTCCAAAAATTCATCTGGAATAAAAAAAGACCCCGAATAGTCACAGCAATCCTGAGAAAGAAGAACAAAGTTTACGGTATCTCAACACCCGATTTCAAGCTGTATTACAAAGCCACTGTTCTTAAAACAGCCTGGTACTGGCATAAGATCAGATATATAGATCAATGGAATAGAATAGAGAATCCAGAAATCAACCCAAACCGCTATTCCCAATTAATATTTGACAAAGGAGGCATGAACATAAAATGGAGTCAAGACAGTCTCTTCAACAAATGGTGTTGGGAAAATTGGACAAATACATTAAAAAAAAATGAAACTAGATCACCAACTTACACCATACACAAAAATAAAACCCAAAAGGATCAAGGACTTAAACATAAGACGGGAAACCACCAAAATACTAGAGGAATCCACAGGCAGCGATATCTCAGACATATGCCAAAGCAGTTTCTTCACTGATACTGCTATTAGGGCAATGGAAACTAAAGAGAAAATAAACAAATGGCACTACATCAAAATAAAAAGCTTTTTCACAGCAAAAGAAACCATCAACAAAACAACAAGAAAGCCCACTGCATGGGAGAACATATTTGCCAATGTCATCACTGGATCTCCAACAATTACAGGGAACTCATACAACTTAGTATATGGAAGATAAACAATCCAATAAAAAAATAGGCAACTGACCTAAATAGATACTTTTCGAAACAAGACAGAAGGAAGGCAAGGAGACATATGAAAAATGCTCAAAGTCACTAATTAACCGAGAGATGCAAATCAAAATGACAATGTGGTATCTTCTCACACCTGTCAGAATGGTATCATCAACAAATCAACAAATGACAAGTGTTGGCGAGGATGCGGAGAAAAAGGAACTCTTTGGCACTACTGGTGGGAATGCAGACTGGTGCATCCACACTGGAGAATAGTATGGACTTTCTTCAAAAAATTAAAAATGGAACTCCCATTTGACCTTGTGATCCCACGTCTAGAAATATACCCCAAGAAGCTAGAAACACCAATCAGAAAGGTTATATGCACCCCTATGTTCATAGCAGAACAATTCACCATAACCAAGATTTGAAAACAGCGTAAGTGCCCATCAGCAGATGAGTGGATTTAAAAACTGTGGTGCATCTACACAATGGAATACTATGCTGTGGTCAAAAAGAAGGAATTCTTACCATTTGCAACAGCATGGATGGAACTGGAGAGCATTATGCCAAGTGAAATATGCCAGTCAGTGAAAGATAAATACCACATGATCTCACTCATTTATGGAATATAATGAACAACATAAACTGATGAACAAAAACAGATCCAGAGACAGAGAAGCATCGATCAGACTGTCAAACCTCAGAGGGAAGGTAGGGGAGGGTGGAGGTAAGGAGGAGAGATCAACCAAAGGACTTGTATGCATGCATATAAGCCTAACCAATGGACACGAACACCAGGGGGGTGAGAGCATGAGTGGGGTAGGTTGGGGGATAATGGAGGGATGAGGACGCATATGTAATACCTTAATCAGTAAAGAAAATTAAAAAAAAGAAACACCAATGATGACAGAGTCAATGATCAGCTTCCTTGTGCACGCCCCCTAATTGGGATAAGCTAGCAACCCAGGAATGTTCCCTTGTCCTGAATCGAACCTAGGACCCTTCAGTCCACATGCCAATGCTTTATCCACTGAGCCAAACCAGCTAGAGCTTGATTATTCTTGATTGAGTTTTGGAAGGTCGTATTTTTCTAGGAATATGTCCATTTTCTCTAGGTTGTTTAGTTGGTTGGAATAGTTGTTCATAGTATTTTTTTATAATCTTTTGTATTTCTGTGGGGACTGTTGTTATTTCACCTCTTTCGTTTCTGATTTTGTTTATTTGGGTCCTCTCTCTTTGCTTCTCGGTGAGCCTGGTTAGAGGTTCATCAATCTTGTTTGTCCTTTCTAAGAACCAGTTCTTCATTTCACTGATCTTTTTTATTGTTGTTTTGGTCTCTATGTCATTTATTTCTTCTCTGATCTTTATTATCTCCTTCCTGATGCTCACTCAAGTTTTTCTTGTTTCTTTCTTTGAAATTCTTTAAGTTGTAAAGTTAAATAAGCTCTTACTATTTTTTGTTTTGTTTTTTGAGGTAGGCCTGTCATGCTATGAACTACCCTCTCAGTACTGCTTTCACACGGCCCCTTAGGTTTTGGATTGTTGTGTTTTCATTGTCATTTGTTTCCAGGATGTTTTTAGTTTCTTCTTTGATCTCTTTTGTAATCCAATCATTGTTTAATGGCATGCTATTCAGCCTCCAAGTGTTTGAATGTTTTTGATTGTTTTTATTGTAGTTTATTTCTAATTATGCCATTGTGGTCTGAGAAGATGCTTGATATGATTTCTATCTTCTTGAATTTTGAGAGACTTTGTCTGTGACCCAATATATGGTCTATCTTTGCAAATGTCCCAATAGCACTTGAGAACAGTGTATATTCCATTGCTTTGGGGTGAAATATTCTGTAGATGTCAATTACTAGTAAGTCCTGCATGTCTAGTGAGTCATTTAGTATTGCTGTTTCATTGCTGATTTTTTTGTCTAGAGGATTTACTCAAATCTCAGTTATGTCAGTGGAGTATTAAAGTCCTGTATTATGATCATATTGCTGTCAATCTCTCCCTTGATATCTTCCAGAAGTTTTTTCTATGTATTTGAGTGCTCCTGCATTGGGTGAATATGTTTTCCAGAGTTATATCCTCTTGTTGAAGTGGCCTGCCTTATCTCTTGTTATGGCCATCACTTTGAGGTCTATTTTATCAGATATAAGTATTGGTACCCCAACTTTTTTTTTTCATTTCCTTTTTTTCCCCCCTCATTTTACAACAGTCCCTTTATCATGACTTGCATTGCTGGCTTGGTAGTGACAAACTCCCTTAGCCTTTTTTGTCTGTGAAGCTCCTCATTCAACTTTGAATGATAGCCTTGTTAGATAGAGTATTCTTGGATTCAGTCCCTTGATTTGCATCACTTTGTATACTTCCTTCCATTGCTTTCTGGCCTGAAGTGTTTCGATTGAGAAATCATTTCATAATCTAATGGGAGATCCCTTGTACATAACTTCTGTCTCTCTTGCATCCTTTCAGATTCACTTTGTCATTAACATTTTCCGTTGTAATTATGATGTGTCTTGGTGTAGGTCCTTTTGGGTTCATCTTGTTTGGAACACTCTGTGCTTGTGTGACTTTTTTCTTCCTCAAATCAGGGAAGTTTTCTGATGTTATTTCTTCAAATAGGTTTTCTAACCCTTGCAATTCTTCTTGTGGTTTGATCACCCCTATTATATGTATGTTGCTTCATTACATGTTGTTCCAAAGCTCCATTAGGCTCTCCTCCTGTCTTTTGATTTATTTCTCCAATTGCTGTTCAGATTGGGTGTGTTTTGCTTCTCTGTCTTCTAATTCACTAATTCGGTTTTCCAGTTCTCCTAGTCTACTATTGAAAGCTTCCATACTGTTTTTTATTGTAGCTTTGTCACTCTTTATGTCCTCTTGATTCTTGCATATGTTGTTGATTTTCTCATCCATCCAGTATATGAACTGTATGACCCTTATGCTGAAACTTTTTCTGACATATTGCGTACCTCCGTTTCATTTAGCTCCTTTTCTGGAGATTCCTCCTTTTCTTTCCTTTGGGGATTGTTGTTCTATCTCCCCATTTTTGCTCTCTCCAAAGGATCTGGGTGTCAAGTCAGTGGGTCCTAGAGCTGCAGGGGTATACTTGGTGGCAGGTTGTGCAGTAGGGCAGTGATGGGCGGCGGCTGCTACTCATACTGCCACAGGCGGAAGCTGCTCCACTGGCAGTCGAGGGTGTTGCTGTTCAAGTGGTTTTTGATGCTGTTGCTGGCTGTGGCTGCTCCTCAGGTGGGTGCAGCACCTGCTGCTTGGGTGGCTTTTCCCATGGTCGTGGGTGATGGCTACTCCATAGGCAGTCCCATGGGCAGTCATAGTGGCTGCTGCTTGCATGGCTTTTCACATGGCCTCTGGCTGCAGTTGCTCCTTGGGCAGTCTTGGTGGTGGCTGCACTTCTTTCTTCTTTTTATTTGTTTTTGGGTGGGTTTTTTTTGTACTTTTATCCCCATTTCTTTTTTTTATTGTCTAAAATGATACATATGTCTTTTTTTCCCCCCAATAGACCCCCTACCCACAGCCATTTCCACACTGGGCAAGGCGTCACTGCCCCAGTGTCTGTGTCCATTGGTTATGCTAATATGCATGCATATAAGTCCTTTGGTTGCTCTCTAACACCACCACCTCCTCTGCCATTTGTTTCTGGATCTATTTTTGTTCATCAAATTAGGTTGATCATTATATCCCACATATGAGTGATCATTTGATATTTAGCTTTCTATGACTGGCTTATTTGCTTAGCATCATGCTCTCCAGTTCCATCCATGCTATTGCAAATGGTAAAAGTTCCTTTTTTATAGCAGTGTAGTATTCCATTGTGTAGATGTACCACAGTTTTTTGATCCACTCATCTGCTGATGGGCACTTAGGGTTGTTTCCAAATCTTAGCTATTGTAAATTGTTCTGCTATGAACACAGAGGTGCATATATCCTTTCTGATTGGTGTTTCTAGTTTCTGGGATACATTTCTAGAAGTGGGATTACTGGGTCAGATGGGAGTTCCAGTTTTAGTTTTTTGAGGAAACTCCATACTGTTTTCCACAGTGGCTTCACCAGTCTTCAATCCTACCAACAGTGCATGAGGGTTCCTTTTCCTCAACATCCTTGCCAGCACTTGTCATTTGTTGATTTATTGTTGATAGCCACTCTGACAGGTGTGAAATGGTACCTCATTGTTGTTTTGATTTGCATCTCTTTGCTGATTAGTGACTTTGAGTATATTTTCATATGTCTCTCAGACTACTGTATGTCCTCTTCCGAAAAGTTTCTATTTAGGTCCTTTGCCCATTTTTTCATTGGAACATTTATCATCCTTTTGAGAAATTGTATAAGTTTCCTGTAAATTTTGGAGATTAACCTTTATCAGAGATAACATTAGCAAATATGTTCTCCCATGCAATGGGCTTTCTTGTTGTTTTGTTGATGGTTTCTTTTGCTGTGCAGAAGGTTTTTATTTTGATGTAGTCCCATTTGGTTATTTTCTCCTTAGTCTCCATTGCCCTAGGAGCTGTGTCCGTAAAGATATTGCTACGACATATGTCTGCTTTTTGTTGCCCATGGAGTCTTGTAGGATTTTTATGGTTTTCCGTCTTACATTTTAGTCCTTTAGCCATTTTAGTTTGGTTTTGTTTATGGTATAAGTCGGTGATCTAGTTTCATTTTTTGCATGTATCTGACCAAAGTTTCCAGTACCATTTATTTAAGGACTGTTTTGACTCCATTGTATGCTATTGCTTCCTTTAACAAATATTAATTGAGTATAATGGCTTGGGTCAATTTCTGGGTTCTCTGTTTTGTACCATTGGCCTATATGTTTTTACTTGTGCCAGTGCCAGGCAGTTTGGAGAACCTTGGCTTGGTAATATAGCTTGATATCTGGTATTGTGATCCCTCCAACTTTGTTATTCTTTTTCAGGATTGCTGTGGCTATTCAGGGTCTTTTTCTATTCCAAATGAATTTTTGGAGACTTCGTTCTATATCTTTGCAATATGCCATTGGTATTTTACTGGGGATTGCATTGAACCTGGTGAGTGCTTTGGGTAGTATGGACATTTTAAGGGCATTGATTCTACCAGTCCATGAACATGGTATGTTCTTCCATGTCTTCCTCTATTTCTTTTTTCCATGTCCTCTAGTTTTCCGTGTTCAGGTCTTTTACGTCCTTAGTTAAGTTTATTCCTATGTATTTTTTAATAAATCTTTATTGTTCAGATTATTACAGTTGTTCCTCTTTTGTCCCCCCTTAGCTCACCTCCACCGGTTTCCCCCCCCTCACCCTCTGTCCTTATCCCCCTACCCACTGTCCTCATCCATAGGTGTACGATTTTTGTCCAGTTTCTTCCCGCTCCCCCCACACAACATCCCCCCCCGAGAGTTGTCAGTCCATTCCCTTTCTATGCTTCTGATTCTATTATATTCACCAGTTTATTCCATTCATCAAATTTTTTTATTCACTTGATTTTTAGATTCACTTGTTGATAGCTTTGTATTTGTTGTTCATTATTTATCTTTACCTTTTTCTTCTTCTTCCTCTTCTTAAAGAATACCCTTCAGTATTTCATATAATACTGGTTTGGCGGTGACGAACTCCTTTAGCTTTTTCTTATCTGTGAAGCTTTTTATCTAACCTTCATTTCTGAATGATAGCTTTGCTGGGTAGAGTAATCTTGGTTGTAGTTTCTTGCTATTCACCACTTTGAATATTTCTTGCCACTCCCTTCTGGCCTGCATAGTTTCTGTTGAGAAATCAGCTGACAATCGTATGTGTACTCCCGTGTAGGTAACTAACTGTTTTTCTCTTGCTGCTTTTAATATCCTCTCTATGTATTTTGCTCTTGGCATTTTAATTATGATGTGTCTTGGTGTGGTCCTCTTTGGATCCCTTTTGTCTGGGGTTCTCTGCACTTCCTGGACTTGTAAGTCCATTTCTTTCACCAGGTAGGGGAAGTTTTCTGTCATTATTTCTTCAAATATGTTTTCAATATCTTGCTCTCTCTCTTCTTCTGGCACCCCCATAATTCAGAGGTTAGTAAGCTTGAAGTTGTCCAAGAGGCTCTTTAAACTAACTTCATATTTTTGGATTCTTTTTGCTTTTTTCTTTTCTGGTTGGGTGTTTTTTGTTTCTTCTATTTCAAATCTTTCACTTGATTTTTGGGGCCCGCTAGTCTGCTGTTAGATCTCTGTATATTATTCTTTATTTCAGTTAGTGTATGTTTAATTTCTAATTGGTCTTTTTTCATATCTTTGAGGGTCTCACTAAATTTATCGGAGGTTTTTAGAAGATTCTTGAGTAACCTTATAACCATGGTTTTGAACTCTATATCCAATAGTTTGTTTTACTCCATTTCTTTCATTTGTGACCTGTTTCTTTGTCTCCACATTTTGGCTGCTTCCCTGTGTTGATAGAGTGGCTTTGTGTGCTAGGTGTCCTATAGGGTCCAGTGGCTCAGTATCCCCAGTTACCTGAGGTGGACACTCTTGGTGCACCCCTTTGTGGGCTGTGTGCACAGTCTTGTTGTAGTTAAGCCTTGATTGTTGTTGGTATCACTGGGAGGAATTGACCTCCAGGTCAGTTGGCTCTGAGGATCAGCTGTGTCTACGATGGGAGAACTTCTGTGCTGGAGACACCCTTATGGGGCAAGACTTGCTTCAGTGGGGCTTTGGTGCTCACTGAGTCTGCCCCCTGAGTGTGTCCCTTATGGATCTGAGGAGTTGTAATCTGGATGGTCCCACTCTGAACCCTGGGTACCCTGGTTCTTGTATCTACAAGGAGGTGCAAATTTAGCCTCTGCCTGAGGCCCTCCAGCAGGAGCTATGGAGAGATCTCTTGATTCCTCTTCTTTGTTTGGGGTTTGGAGGTGCCCAGATGAGGCCCAGCTGTGAAGCAATGCAAGCTGCTGTGGGGCCTTGCGCCTTCTATTGGAAGTTCTTGAGCTCTCTTACCCAGCTGCAGTTTTGTAGGTAATCTAAGTTTGCAAAGGGCCAGGCCCTTCATATGCAAAGGCCTCTGCATACAGCTGGAGTGGGGTTGTGAATTGGGTGGGGCGAGGTCTCAGGGAATCAACAGGGCAGAACAAACAGCAATGGCTGACCTTCAGCCCTTCCCTAAGAGGCCGCCGGGTCTCAGTGTCCAGCTTAATCGCTGCAAGCACCTCTGACAGAAAGCCACCTTCGTGTTCTTAACTGAAGCCAGACACTCCAGTTTCCCCCTGTACGAGACTGAGTCCCCAGAGTCTCACCCGGAACTGGAGTTCATAGCAGTCAGGATCTTGTGTGTCTCTCATGATTGTAAAAGACAACCAGGTACTCAGTTGCCAGCCCCTTTCTGTGTGCACATGCCTCCATACCTCTGCACTTTACTTCCACAGCTCCTCTGAGTCTCAGTGTGCTTTTCTCTTTCCTTCTAGTTGTAGAATTTCCACTCAGCCAGCCTCCCTGTGGTTCTGGATGTTGTCCGTTTTGTCTTTTAGTTGTAGTTTTGAAGTGGTTGTGCGAGGCAGCAAGTCCAGGTGTTTACCTATGCTGCGATCTTGGGTTCTCCTTATTCCTAGGTATCTAATTTTTTGGTGCAATGGTAAATGGGATTGTTTCTTTCATTTCTCTTTCTGTAAGTTCATTAACCTACCTAATAATACACAAATATGCAAATTGACCATACCTCTGACACACCCACAAGCCACGCCCCCCATCCAATCAGAGCGAGCATGCAAATTAACCCAAACCAAGATGGCTACAGCCACAGAGAGCAAGGTTTCCTAGGTAACAGAGGAAGCCAAGCTTTCTGCCCTTGCCATGCCTAAGCCTACACTCAAGCTACAAAGTTTCAATTATAGAAGGTAAACAAATTCAAACAAATGGCGGCAGAATGGAGCTTGAGAGAGCAGGCCAGGGTTGCCCCTGGAAACAGGGGAAACAAAGCTTTCCGCACACCCTGGCTGGGCCCACCCGCTTAAGGCAACAAAGTTTCAATTATAACCCCAACAGAAATGGCTGCCAGCCGCGGAGGGAGCCCCAGGCTTGGCTCCACTCCAGGCTACAAAGTTTCAATTGTAGAAGGAAAATAAATAAATTCTAGATACCAGGGCCTCCACTTGGGTTGCCAGGGGGCGTGGCCAGCCTGCAAACCACCACAGGCCCCTCGCTCAGGCCACCCCACACCCCAAGAGAACCCCCACCTGATCCAGCACACCCTTCAGGGCAAACCAGCTGGTCCCCTGTACCAGGTCTCTATCCTATCTAATAAAAGAGTAATATGCAGATTGATCATTACTGCAACACACAATATAGCTGCCCCCATGTGATCAAAGATCCTGCCCCCATGTGGACACAAGATGGCCACCACAAGATGGCCAGCAGGAGAGGGCAGTTGGGAGGCACCCGGCCTGCAAGGGAGGGCAGTTGGGAGGCACCCGGCCTGCAAGGGAGGGCAGTTGAGAAGGACCAGGCCTGCAAGGGAGGGCAGTTGGAGGTGATCAACCCTGCAGGAGAGGGCAGTTAGGGGTGACCAGGCCGGCAGAGGAGGGAAGTTGGGGGCAAACAGGCTGGCAGCAGAGTGGTTAGGGGGTGATCAGGCTGGCAGGCAGAAGCGGTTAGGGGCAATCAGGAAGGCAGGCAGGCAAGCAGTTGGGAGCCAGCAGTCCTGGATTGTGAGAGGGATGTCCCATATTGGAGAGGGTACAGGCTGGGCTGAGGGACACCTCCATGCATGAATTTCGTGCACCGGGCCTCTAGTTGGTGTATAAAAAGGCCATAGATTTCTGGGTATTAATTTTGTATCCTGATGCATTTCCAAATTTATTTCAAAGCTCTAGTAGTTTTGATGGAGTCTTTGGGTTTTTCTATGTACAGTATCATGTCATCTGTGAATAAGAACAGTTTTACTTCTTCTTTTCCAATTTGGATGCCTTTTATTTCTGCTTCGTGTCTGATTGCTATGGCTAGCACTTCCAGTACTATATCAAACAGGAGTGGTGAAAGTGGGCATCCCTGTATTGTTCCTGTTCTTAGGGGAAATTATTTTAGTTTTTGCCCATTGAGTATGGTGTTGGCTGTAGGTTTGTCTTATATGGCTTTTAATATGTTGAAGTATGATTCCTCTATTCTCACTTTACTTAGAGTTTTTATCAATAAAGGGTCTTGTATTTTTTCAAATGCTTCTTCTGCATCAATTGATATGATTATTGATTTTTTAAAAAATATATTTTTATTGATTTCAGAGAGGAAGGGAGAGGGAGGGAAAGATAGAAACATCAATGATGAGAAAGAATCATTGATTGACTGCTTCCTGCATGCTCCCCACTGGGGATTGAGCCCACAACCTGGGCATATGCCTTGAGTGGGAATCGAACCGGTAACCTCTTGGTTCCTGGGTTGATGCTCAACCACTGATCTACACCCAGCTGGGCTGATTATTGATTTTTGTCTCTCAATTTGTTTATGTGACGTTTCACATTTATTGATTTGCAGATATTGTACCATCCTTGCATCCCCAGGATAAATCCCACTTGGTAATGGTGTATGATCTTTCTTATGCAATGTTGCGTCCAATTTGCTAGAATTTTGTTGAGGATTTTATCATCTATGTTCATCAAGGATATTGGCCTGTAGTTCTCTTTTTTTGTGGTGTTTTTATCTGGTTTTGGATTTTGGGTAATGCTGGCTTTATAGAAAGAGCTTGGAATTGTGCCATCCTCTTGCATTTTTTTTTAATAGTCTGAGGAAAATAGGTTTTATTTCTTCTTTGAATGCTTGGTATAATGCCCCTGTAAAGCTGTCTGGACCAGGACTTCTGTTTGCTGGAATATTTTTCATCACTCCTTCAATTTCTTTGGTGTTTTTTCAGCCTATTTAGGTTTTTTTTTGTTATTCTTCCTGATTGAGTTTTGGGAGCTTGTGTTTTTCTAAGAATATGTCCATTTCATCTAGGTTGTCCATTTTGTTAGAATAGAGTTTTTCAGAGTATTTTTTTTTTGCTATCCTTTGTATTTCTGAATGGTCCATTGTTACTTCACCTCTTTCATTTCATTTTTTTTTTTAATTTGGGTCCTCTCTCTTTGCTTCGTGGTGAGCCTGGCTACAGGTTCATCAATCTTGTTTATTGTTTCAAAGAACAAGCTCTTGATTTTGTTGATCTTTTGTATTGTTTTTCTTTTTCTCTGTATGTCATTTATTTCTTCTCTCATCTTCATTATTTCCTTCCTTTTGCTTATACTGGGCTTTTCTTGTCACTCTCTTTCTAACTCTTTGAGTTGTAAGGTTAGATAATTTATTAGCTTTTTTTTTTTTTTTTTAGTTAGGCCTGAAGAGCTATGAACTTCCCTCTCAAGACTGCTTTTACTGTGTTCCATAGATTTTGGATTGTTGTGTTTTCATTGTCGTTTGTTGCCATGATGCTTTTTATTTCTCCTTTGATCTCTTTGGCAACCCAATCATTGTTTAATAGCATGCTATTTAGCCTCCAGGTGTTTGATTTTTTATTGTTTTTATTGTAGTTGATTTCTAGTTTTATGCCATTGTGATCTGAGAAGATGCTTAATATGATTTCTATCTTCTTGAATTTGAAGAGACTAGGCTCTGTCCCAACATATGGTCTATCTTTGAAAATGACCCATGTGCACTTGTGGAGAATGTATATTCATTGGCTTAGTGGTGGAATGTTCTGAAGATGTCAATTAATTCCATCTGATCTAGTGCATCATTTAGGATTGATGTTTCTTTGTTGATTTTTTGTTTAGAGGATTTGTCCAGTTGATTTAGTGTGGTGTTAAATTCCCCTTTATAACTGTATTTTTGGCAATCTCTCCCTTGACATATTACTGAAGGGTTTTTGTTTGTTTGGGTTTTTTTTGGTTGTTTTTTTTTTAATTGATTTTTTACAGAGAGGAAGGGAGAGGGATAGAGAGTTAGAAACATCAATGAGAGAGAACTATCAATCAGCTGCCTCCTGCACACTCCCTACTGGGGATGTGCCCACAACCAAGGTATATGCCCTTGACCAGAATCGAACCTGGGACCCTTGAGTCTGCATTTCGATGCTCTACCCACTGAGCCAAACCAGGTAGGGCTACTGAAGGTTTTTTATGTATTTGAGTGTTTGTGTATTGGGTGTATTTATGTTTACCAGAGTTATATCTTCTTTTTGAATTGCTCCCTTTAGTATTATGAAGTGGCCTTCCTTATTTCTTGTTATGGCCTTCATCTTGAGGTCTAATTTGTCAGATATAAGTATTGCTACCCCAGTTTTTTATTCATTTGCATTCTCCTGCAAAACCTTTTTCCATCCCTTTACTATCAGTCTGTGTAAGTCCTTTGTTCTGTGGTGGTCTCCTGTAGACAGCAGATATATGGTTCTTGTTTTCTTAACCATTCAGCTATCCTATGACTTTTGATTGGGTCATTTAATCTATTTACAATTAAAGTTATTATTGATAAGTACTTGTTTGTTCCCATTTTTATTCTTTACCCCCTGTGTTCCTTCTTCACTTCCTATTTCTTCTTTTTACAACAGACCCTTTAGCATTTCTTGCATTGCTGGTTTGGTGGTTATAAACTCCCTTAGTCCTTTTTGTCATTGAAGCTCCTGTTTCTCCCTCAACTTTCATTGACAGCCTTGCTGGTTAACAGTATTTTTTTTATATATTTTATTGATTTTTTTACAGAGAGGAAAGGAGAGGGACAGAGAGCTAGAAACATCGATGAGAGAGAAACATCGACCAGCTGCCTCTTGCACACCCCCTACTGGGGATGTGCCCACAACCAATGTACATGCCCTTGACCGGAATCGAACCTGGGACCTTTCAGTCTGCAGACCAACGCTATATCCACTGAGCCAAACCAGTTTCGGCTGGTTAACAGTATTTTTTGTTTCACACCCTTGCTTTGCATGACTTTGTATATTTCATTCCATATCCTTCTGCCCTGATATGTTTCTGTTGAGAAATCAGTTGATAATCTGGCAGGAGATCCCTTGTAGTTAAATTTCTGTCTCTCTCTAGCAACCTTTAAGATTCTTACTTTGTTGTTGGTGTTTGCCAATTTAATTATAATGTGTCTTGGTGTTGGTCTTTGTTGGTTCATCTTGTTTGGGACTCTCTGATCTTCTTAGACTTGTCCTAGTTTTTTCTTCTTAATACAAGAACGTTTTCTGTCATTATTTCTTCAAATAGGTTTTCTATTCCTTGTTCAGTTTCCTCTCCTTCTGGCACCCCTATTATGTGGATGTTGTTTTGTTTTATGTTGTCCCAAAGATCCTTTAGGTTCTCTTCCTGTTTTTTAATTTTTTTTCCAGTTGCTGCACTGCTTGGATATTTTTTCCTCCCTTGTCTTCTAGCTCACTGATGCGGTCCTCCACTTCTTCTAGTCTACTGTTGATGCCTTCTATTGTGTTCTTTATTGCAGTGATGTCATTCTTCATTTCTTCTTGTTCTTCTTTTTTTTTCACATATTTTTGAATTTGTTTTCCATCCTTTTCAGTGTCCTTACAATCATTGCTCTGAATTATTTCTCTGACATATTGCTTGCCTCCATTTTGTTTACTTCCTTTTTCTGTGATTATTCCTTTTCTTTCATATGGGGCTGTTCTTTGTCTCTCCATGTTCGCTCCTCTCAGGGTGTCTGGTTATGTAGCACACTCTCTACTGCATTGACATAAAAGCACAAAATGCAGCACGATAAGACACAACACATAGGGCACCAAACACAAATGTATTCACATTATCAATAACCCCAAATAAAGGTGACCGCCAGAGAAAAGAGAATTAGGGGAGAGAAAAGAGTGCAAAAATTACATTGAGGAAGAAAAAACGGCAAGAGAGAAAAGAAATAGAAGAAAAATATATATGTATATGGGGAGAAAACGCCAATAATAGAAGAACTAATCCAAAAAATTCAAACAACAAATACGCAGAGAACAATGCAAAAAGAACCAACAACTAATCCAAAAAATGCAAACAAATACACCCAAAAAACAAACACCCAGATGAATCTGAAGAGGCAGAGGATATTTCTAAAAGGTAAGGTCAGGGATTGAATAATTGAATGAATGGGGAAATGGCCACGATTCAGAATAGAGGAGGTAGAAAGAGAATGAGTATATAAGAAAAAAAGTAAAAAACAAAATACAAAAAAGAGAATATATATGTGTGTGTATATATATATATATATATATATATATATATATATATATATATATATACTAGAGGCCTGGTGCACGAAATTCGTGCACAGAGGGGGGTTGTCCCTCAGCCCTGCCTGTACCCTTTCCAATCTGGGACCCCTTGAGGGATGTCCGACTGCCCATTTAGGGACAGTCTGACTAAACGGGCAGTTGGACATCCCTTTCACAATCCAGGACTGCTGGCTCCCAACTGCTTGCCTGCCTACCTTCCTGATTGCCCCTAACTGCTTCTGCCTGCCAGCCTGATCACCCCCTAACCACTCCGCTGCCAGCCTGTTTGCCCCCAACTTCCCTCATCTGCCGGCCTGGTCATCCCTAACTGCCCTCTCCTGCAGGGTTGATCACCTCCAACTGCCCTCCCTTGCAGGCCTGGTCCCTCTCAACTGCCCTCCCTTGCAGGCCTGGTCCCTCACAACTGCCCTCCCTTGCAGGCCTGGTGCCTCCCAACTGCCCTCTCCTGCTGGCCATCTTGTGGTGGCCATCTTGTGTCCACATGGGGGCAGGATCTTTGACCACATGGGGGCAGCTATATTGTGTGTTGCAGTGATGATCAATCTGCATATTACTCTTTTATTAGACAGGATTGAGGCCTGGTACAGGGGTGGGGGCCAGCTGGTTTGCCCTGAAGGGTGTCCCTGATCAGGGTGGGGTTCCTTTGGGGCATGGGGAGGCCTGAGCGAGGGGCCTGTGGTGGTTCGCAGGCTGGCCATGCCCCCTGGGAACCCAAGCGGAGGCCCTGGTATCTGGAATTTATTTTCCTTCTACAATTGAAACTTTGTAGCCTGGAGTGGAGCCAAGCCTGGGGCTCCCTCCACGGCCGGCAGCCATTTCTGTTGGGGTTATAATTGAAACTTTGTTGCCTTAAGCGGGTGGGCCCAGCCAGGGTGTGCGGAAAGCTTTGCTTCCCCTGTTGCCAGGGGCAACCCTGGCCTGCTCTCTCAAGCTCCATTCTGCCGCCATTTCTGTTTGAATTTTGTTTACCTTCTATAATTGAAACTTTGTAGCTTGAGTGTAGGCTTAGGCCTGGCAAGGGCAGGTGGAAAGCTTGGCTTCCTCTGTTACCTAGGAAACCTTGCTCTCTGTGGCTGTAGCCATCTTGGTTGGGTTAATTTGCATACTCGCTCTGATTGGATGGTGGGTGTGGCTTGTGGGCGTGGCTTATGGGTGTGTTGGAGGTATGGTCAATTTGCATATTTGTCTATTAGGTAGGATATATATATATATACTCATATATATATAGAATAATATATATATTAAACAATATATATATTAAATTATATATATTAAATTATATATATATTAAATAATATATATAAAAGAGAATATACATTAAATAATACATATATTATATAGTCTCCCATGGCTGTGGGCTTAGATCTAGAGTACCCCTCATTCAGCAGCCCTTGGACCCCATTCCACATTCAAGGGCTACACTGACCACAAGGTCCGTGGATTTGGTGGAGCGCAGTCTCCCTCTGAGACTCTAGTCCCCACTGAGATTGTTTTTCCCTCCAGCCTGGATCCCAGATCTCACCTCTCTCTAGGGCAGTTGTTCTCAACCTTTCTAATGCCGTGACCCTTTCCTCATGTTGTGGTGACCCCCAACCATAAAATTATTTTCGTTGCTACTTCATAACTGTAATTTTGCTACTGTTAATGAGTCGTAATGTAAATATCTGTGTTTTCCGATGGTCTTATGTTCTACAGCAGTGGTTTTCAACCTGTGGGTACTGCCTTGTAGGTAACTAATTGTTTTTCTCTTGCTGCTTTTAAGATTCTCTCTTTGTCTTTTGCCCTTGGGATTTTAATTATGATATGTCTTGGTGTGGTCCTCTTTGGATTCCTCTTGTTTGGTGTTCTCTGTGCTTCCTGGACTTGTAAATCTATTTCTTTCACCAGGTAGGGGAAGTTTTCTGTCATTATTTCTTCAAATATGTTTTCAATATCTTGCTCTCTCTCTTCTTATGGCACCCCCATAGTTCGGATGTTGGTACACTTGAAGTTGTCCAAGAGGCTCCTTATACTATCTTCATATTTTTGGATTCTTTTTGCTTTTCCAGTTGGGTGTTTTTGTTTCTTCATATTTCAAATTTTTGACTTGATTCTTGGGATCCTCTAGTCTGCTGTTGGATCTCTGTATATTATTCTTTATTTCAGTCAGTGTACGTTTAATTTCTAATTGGTCCTTTTTCATATCCTTGAGGGTCTCACTAAGTTTAGCGGAGGTTTTTAGAAGATTCTTGAGTAACCTTATAACCATGGTTTTGAACTCTATATCCAATAGTTTGCTTTCCTCCATTTCTTTCATTTGTGACCTGTTTCTTTGTCTCCACATTTTGACTGCTTCCCTGTGTTGATAAAGTGGCTTTGTGTGCTAGTTGTCCTATAGTGGCTCAGCCTCCCTAATTACCTGAGGTGGACACTCTTGGTGCACCCCTTTGTGGGCTGTGTGCACAGTCTTGTTGTAGTTAAGCCTTGATTGTTGTTGGTATCACTGGGAGGAATTGACCTCCAGGTCAGTTGGATGTGAGGATCAGTTGTGTCTACAATGGGAGAACTGTGCTGGAGACACTCTTATGGCACAAGACTTGCTTCAGTGGGGCTTTGGTGCTCACTGAGTCTGCCTCCTGAGTGTGTCTCTTGTGGATCTGAAGAGTTGTAATCTGGATGGTCTCACTCTGACCACTGGGTACACTGGCTCTTGGATCTCCAAGGACATGCAAATTTAGCCTCTGCCTGAGGCCACCCAGCAGAAGCTACAGAGAGATCTGAAGATTCCTCCTTTCTGTTTGGGTTTTGGAGATACCCAGATGTGAAGCAATGCAAGCTGCTGTGGAGCCTTGTGCCTTGTTTTGGAGGCTCTGGGGCTCTCTGACCTAGCTTTGGTATGTTAGGTTTTAGATTACAAAGGGCCAGGCCATTCATATGCAAAAGTCTCTGCACACAGCTTGGGTGGGGTTATAAATTGGGTGGGGCAGAGTCTCAGGGAATCACCTGGGCAGAGCAAACTGCAATGGCTGACCAACAGCCCTGTCCCAAAGAGGTCCCCAGGTGTCTGTGTCCCGCAGCACCATGCAGGAACAATGATTGCTGCAAGCAACTCTGAGAGAACGCCACTCTCATGTTCCAACCCGATGCCAGACAATCCAGTTTCTTCCAATATGAGTCTGGGTTCTCAGAGTTCTCCCCGGAACTGGAGTTCAGAGCAGTCAGGAGCATGTGTCTCCCTCACAATTGAAAAAGACAACAGTGTACTCAGTTGCCAACCCCTTTCCACGTGCGTGCCTCCTTACCTCCGCACTTCACTTCCACACCTCTGCACCTCCTCCCAGTCTCAGTGTGCTTTTCTCTTTCCTTCTAGTTGTATAATTTCCACTCAGCCAGCCTTCCCGTGGTTCTGGATGATATTTGTTTTGTCTTTTAATTGTAGATTTGAAGTGGTTGTGGGCGGCAGCAAGTTCAGGTGTTTACCTATGCTGCCATCTTGGTTTCTCCCATCACAAACCAAGAGCAAACATTTTTGTTTCTAGAATATACACTGAGTGGCCAGATTATTATGATCTCTGAATGCATAATAATCTGGCCACTCAGTATATATATATTGTAGGCCCAGTGCATGAATTCATGCATGGGTGGAGTCCAGCCAGCATGGCCAGGGGGAGGGGACATGGGCAGTTGGCCGGCCTGCTTGCTGGTCAAACTGCTGGTTGAGGGGACAATTTGCATATTAGCCTTTTATTAGGATATACACTGAGTGGCCAGATTATTATGCGTTCAGAGATCATAATAATCTGGCCACTCAGTGTAATCATTCAGTAGACTTGGCTTCAATGACTATGAGCCTGCATTTTCTGGCTCATGTTTTAACCCAGGGAAGAAGCATCTGTTTGATCCACTTTAGATGTGGTGTCTATTATCAGACTGATTAATCACAAAACCAAAGTATAAGAAAATAAGGAATTGTTGAGTAGCCAATCTGAGAGATATCGTTTCTAGCTATGTTTTGAACTCTACATTATTTATTTTCCTGTTGCTACTATATGTTTTTGTCTTTTCTTCTTTCTTTCTGCCTTAGAACAAGCCAGGAATTGCCCTCTGGGTGAAATATCTTTGTTCTGAACAAAAATTGTTTGGTTTCCTCTTGTTGTGGAGAGAAAGGGTTAGTTATTTTCTCTCTTGTGCAGTATTCCAGTGGAATATACCAGAATATAATATTTAAAAGATTGTTTATTTCAGGAATGTTGTTTTTCTCTTTAAACATTTTCAATTGTGATATAGAATGGAAAACATTCTGAGGGAAATTGCTGTACCTAAAGACCATCTTGTGTAAGAATTTTTTTTTCATAATTCCCACTGTTGGCTGGGCTTATACTGACAGATTCATTTAACTCTAAGTAAAATTAGTTCTAAAATTGATAGGGATGGTAATTCAAGTAGATGTTTCCATTTTTATAGTTGAAAATAAGACGTACTGTATGTAATTTCTATAATTATTGCTTAATCTTAAACCCTAGGGCTTTTTGTGAGGTTCTTGGGCTTTGAGGTTGGAGATGACTGAGATAGAAATGATTATTTTAAGCAGTAATAAGATAACAAAAGAATATGCTATTAGTATTTATATATGAAATCTCAGTTTAAGAAAACTACGTCTATAACCTTAATAATTTGACCATATTCATGCCATATAAAATTCACTGGTAGGAGAGAAGGAGGGAAGATGGCGACCGGCAGGAAGGTAGGGAGGGTGAGTGTGTGATCGAGTGAAGGAGTGATAGAGGTGTGTGTGGACGTGTGTGGGTGTGTGTGTGAGTTAAATAGGGACAGTTAGACCCTGCAGTTCATCCAGGGGGCTTCCAATCCAGGCAGTCTTGGTTGGCAAAACCCCGCGGCCACTGCAAACACTCCAGGGAGGACACCAGTGGCACAGAGACCCCGCCATCTTTAAGAACTGGAACTGCTAGAGACTAGAATCCTAACCTTACCACCACCCAGTCTGGTCTCGGAAGCAAACCTGGTCATTACAGCCACTCTGGTAGAAGACCTGCCACCCCAGCTGCAGATGCATGAACCCTGAGACCTCCACTTCCAAAAGTGCGCCGCTGAAAGCAGTAAGTACAACCTCCCCCTCCCCAGCGCCAAACTCAGGATTCACCGCCTCCCCAGCCCATAGGCACCCAGGCACTCCACTACCCAGGCACTGCTTGGGAACCACTGAGAGTCCCTGAGGGGGTGATTCTGCACAGTCAACGGTGTGCAGCCCTGCAGTAGAATCTCTGAACTGCCTCTTCCTAAATAACTGCCCACGGACACCCCTACGGTGCAACATCAGGGCCAGGGTGAATCGGAGCTTTGTGCCTGTGGGCGCACCACCGGTTCGCGCACAATCAAGGGCAGGCAAACTCACGGCCACAGCAAGGGAAGGCACCCTGAGCCCATATATCCACAGGGTCCCATGGGGAGCTGCTTTGAGCCCCTGCTGGGTGTGATTCTGTACAGCCAAGGATGCGCTGCCCCACAGCAGAAACTCTGAACTCCTTTCTCCTGAATAACTTCCCACATACAACCTAGCTGTTTAACTTCAGTGCCAGAGTCTCTCAAAGTGCGTCAGAGCTGTGCGCTGGCGAGGCGCGCCACCAGTTTGCGCACACTCCAGAGCGGGCAAACTCACAGCCACAGCAAGGGAAGGCGCCCTGAGCCCATATATCCACAGGGTCCTCTGGGGAGCTGCTTTGAGCCCCTGCTGGGTGTGATTCTGTACAGCCAAGGACGCACTGCGCCACAGCAGAAACTCTGAACTCCTTTCTCCTGAATAACTTCCCACATACACCCTAGCTGTTTAACTTCAGTGCCAGAGTCTCTCAAAGTGCGTCAGAGCTGTGCCCCTGCAAACACACCTCCACAGAAGCGAATTTACAACAGGCAGGCACCCTGAGCCTATTTACACACAGGGTGCTAGTGGGAGTCCACTGGGAGCTCTCCCAACAGACGGTTCCTGGGTGCCACTGTGAGTTCCCACTGGACAAGCGCGATTTCAACTAAGGGTGCAAGACAGCAAAAACTGGGACACTCCGTAGCTGCTGACTTTTAGACACCACAGTTGTGCCTCTCAAGCTTGCAGGCCTACATCAAGAGAACCCAAGTAGCTCAAGTAGGGAGCTACACTAGATTACCAAGCCCAGGAGAACTGAGAGATTACACCAGTAGCACCATCCCCAAAAGAAACTGGGTAGCAAAGCAAGCGGATCTACAATTAAAACATTACAGGAAAACATGGGGAGAAAAAAAGGAAATTCCCAAAGGGAGGAAAAAGAGGAATCACCAGAAAGGGAGTTAAATGAACTTGAGGCTAGCAGCTTAACAGAGAAAGAATTCAGAGTATTCGTTATAAGGATGTTTAAACGGATGGATAACAAATACACACAACTCAATGAGAACTATAAGGAGCTGAATGAAAATGTCACCAACATGAAAAGAAACCAAGAGGAGATGAAGAACGACATAGCTGCAATAAAGAACACAATGGAAGGCTTAAAGAGTAGAGTAGAAGAGGCTGAGGACCACATCAGCGAATTAGAAGACAAGGTAGGAAAAAGCACACAAACACAGCAGCAACTGGAAAGAAGACTTAAAAAGCAAGAGGAGAACCTAAGGGAGCTTCAGGACAACACAAAACGAAACAACCTTTGAATAATAGGGATAAAAGAAGGAGAGGAAGGGAAGCAAGGAATAGAAAACCTGTTAGAAGAAATAATGACAGAGAACTTCCCTGATATTGGCAAGAAAAAAACTATCCAAGTCCAAGAAGTACACAGAGTCCCAAACAAGTTGAACCCCAAAAGTCCGACACCAAGACACATCATAATTAAATTGACGAACACCAACGACAAAACAAGAATCTTAAAGGCTGCCAGAGAGAAACAGAAAGTTACCTACAAGGGATCTCCTACCAGAATATCAACTGATTTCTCAATAGAAACACACCAGGCCAGAAGGGAATGGAATGAAATATACAAAGTGATGCAAAACAAGGGACTGAATCCAAGAATACTATACCCAGCAAGGCTATCATTCAAAATTGAAGGTGGAATCAGAAGCTTCACAGACAAAAAAGGGCTAAGAGAGTTCATCACTACCAAACCATCAATGCAAGAAATGCTAAAGGGGCTGCTGTAAAAAGAAGAGAAAGGCAAGAAGAAACACAAACACTAAGGAAAAATATGTCAACAAACAGGTACTTATCAATAATAACATTAAACGTAAATGGATTAAATGCACCAATCAAAAGACATAGGGTAGCTGAATGGATAAGAAAACATGACCCATATATTTGCTGTCTACAAGAGACCCACCTTAGAGCAAAAGACTCACACAGACTGAGAGTGAAGGGATGGAAAAACATTTTTCAGGCAAATGGAAATGAGAAAAAAGCTGGGGTTGCGATACTTATATCAGATAAAATAGACCTCAAAGTAAAGGCTTTAATAAGAGATAAGGGAAGCCACTACATAATACTAAAGGGAGCAATCCAGCAAGAAGATATAACTCTGGTAAACGTATATGCACCCAACGCAGGAGCGCCCAAATACATACAAAATCTGCTGGAAGATATCAAGGGAGAGATTGACATCAATACAATCATAGTAGGGGATTTCAATACACCACTGACACCAATGGATAAATCCTCTGGACAAAAAATCAGCAAAGAAACAGCAGTTCTAAATGACACATTAGATCAGATGGACCTAGTTGACATCTTCAGAGTATTTCACCCCAAAGCCATGGAATATACATTCTTCTCAAGTGCACATGGGACAGTCTCAAAAATAGACCATATATTGGGTAACAAGCAAAGTCTCCCCAAATTCAAAAAGGTTGAAATCATATCAAGCATTTTCTCAGACCACAATGGCATAATATTAGAAATAAACTACAATAAAAACATTCCAAAAAGTTCAAACACTTGGAAACTGAATAGCATGCTACTAAACAATGATTGCGTTACCAATGACATCAAAGAAGAAATTAAAAACATCCTGGAGACTAATGACAACATAAACACAACATTGCAAATCCTATGGGACACAATGAAAGCAGTCTTGAGAGGGAAATGTATAGCTCTACAGGCCTACCTCAAAAAACAAGAAAAAATGGTAATAGATCATCTAACTCAACAACTCAAAAAATAAGAAAGGGAGCAACAAGAAAAGCCCACAGTGAGCAGAAGAAAGGAAATAATAAAGATCAGAGCAGAAATGAATGACATAGAGACCAAAAAAACAATACACAAGATCAACAAAACCAAGAGCTGGTTCTTTGAAAGGATAAACAAGATTGATGAACCTCTAGCCAGGCTCACCAAGAAGAAAAGAGAGAGGACCCAAATAAACAAAATCAGAAATGAAAGAGGTGAAATAACAACAGACCCCAAGAAATACAAAGGATTGTCAAAAAATACTATGAACAACTCTACTCCAGCAAACTAGACAATCTGGAGGAAATGGATACATTCCTAGAAAAACACAACCTTCCAAAACTTACTCAGGAAGAGACTAAAAACCCCAATACGCTGATAACTATGGAAGAAATTGAAGCAGTTATCAAAAAGCTTCCAGCAAACAAAAGCCCGGGGCCAGATGGCTTCACAGGGGATTTTTATAAAACATTCAAGGAAGAGCTAAACCTATCCTCCTCAGACTATTCCAGAAAATTCAAGAAGAAGGAACACTTCCAAGCTCATTCTATGAAGCCAGCCTCACCCTAATACCAAAACCAGATAAAGATAACACAATGAAAGAGAATTACAGGCCAATATCCCTCATGAACATAGATGCCAAAATCCTCAACAAAATTCTAGCAAATAGAATCCAGCAATACATCAGAAAGATCATACACCACGATCAAGTAGGATTTATCCCTGGGATGCAAGGATGGTATAATATTCGCAAATCAATAAATGTGATACATCACATAAACAAATTGAGACATAAAAACCATATAGTCATATCAATTGATGCAGAAAAAGCATTTGACAAAATCCAACACCCTTTCTTGATAAAAACTCTCAGCAAGCTGGGAATAGAAGGATCATACCTCAACATAATAAAAGTCATATATGACAAACCCACAGCCAACATCATACTCAATGGGCAAAAACTAAAACCATTTCCCCTAAGAACAGGAACCAGACAGGGATGCCCACTCTCACCACTCCTGTTCAACATAGTGTTGGAAATACTAGCCATTGCAATCAGACAAGAAGAAGAAATTAAAGGCATCCAAATTGGAAAAGAAGAAGTAAAGCTGTCCTTATTTGCAGACGACATGATACTGTAATTAGAAAACCCTAAAGACTCCATCAAAAAATTACTAGACTTAATAAATGAATTCGGCAGAGTAGCAGGATACAAAATAAATGCTAAGAAAACTATGGCATTTCTATACACCAAAAATGAACTTACAGAAAGAGAGACTAAAAAAGCAATCCCATTTACCTTCACACCAAAAAAATAAGATACCTAGGAATAAACTTAACTAAGGAGGTAAAAGACCTATACACGGAAAACTACACAACACTGAAAAAAGAGATAGAGGAAGACATAAACAGATGGAAGAACATACCATGTTCATGGATTGGTAGAATCAACATCATCAAAATGTCCATACTACCCAAAGCAATCTATAATTTCAATGCACTTCCCATTAAAATACCGACGGCATACTTCACAGACCTAGAACGAACTCTCCAAAAATTCATCTGGAATAAAAAAAGACCCCGAATAGCCACAGAAATCCTGAGAAAGAAGAACAAAGTAGGTGGGATCTCCATACCAGATTTCAAGCTATATTACAAAGCCACTGTTCTCAAAACTGCCTGGTATTGGCACAAGAACAGACATATAGATCAATGGAATAGAATAGAGAACCCAGAAATTGATCCAAATCACTATGCTCAATTAATATTTGACAAAGGTTGCATGAACATACAATGGAGTCAAGACAGTCTCTTCAATAAATGGTGTTGGGGAAATTGGACAGATACATGGAAAAAAATGAAACTAGACCACCAACTTACACCATACACAAAAATAAACTCAAAATGGATCAAGGACTTAAACATAAGACAGGAAACAATAAAAATACTAGAGGAATCTACTGGCAGAAAAATCTCTGACATATGCCAAAAAAACTTCTTTGCTGATACTGCTCCTAGGGCAATGGAAGCTAAAGAGAAAATAAACAAATGGGACTACATCAAAATAACAAGCTTTTGCACAGCAAAGGAAACCATCAATAAAACAACAAGAAAGCCCACTACATGGGAGAACATATTTGCCAATGATGTCAACGATAAGGGTTTAATCTCCAACATTTACAAGGAACTCATGCAGCTTAACAAAAAGAAGATAAACAACCCAATCAAAAAATGGGCAACTGATCTAAATAGACACTTTTCGAAAGAAGACAGAAGGAAGGCCAAGAGACATATGAAAACCTGCTCTAAATCACTAATCATCAGAGAGATGCAAATCAAAAGAACAATGCGGTACCATCTCACACCTGTCAGAATGGCCATTATCAACAAGTCAACAAATGACAAGTGCTGGCGAGGATGTGGAGAAAAAGGAACCCTCGTGCACTGCTGGTGGGAATGCAGACTCGTGCAGCCACTGTGGAGAACAGTATGGAGTTTCCTAAAAAAACTAAAAATAGAACTCCCATTTGACCCCGTGATCCCACTTCTAGGAATATATCCCAAGAAATTGGAAACATCAGTCAGAAAGGATATATGCACCCCTATGTTCATAGCAGCACAATTCACCATAGCTAAGATTTGGAAACAGCCTAAGTGCCCATCAGCTGATGAGTGGATTAAAAAACTGTGGTACATCTACACAATGGAATACTACGCTGCGGTAAAAAAGAAGGAGCTCTTACCATTTGCAACAATATGGATGGAGATGGAGAATATTATGCTTAGTGAAATAAGCCAGGAAGAGAAAGATAAATATCACATGATCTCACTCATTTGTGGAATATAATGAACAACATAAACTGATGGGGGGAAAAATAGATCCAGAAACAGAGAAACATCAATCAGAACATCAAACCTCAGGGAAGAAATTGTGAGGTAACCAGAAACCCAAGAATGCCTGAGAACGCCTTTCTAGCCATGCTAGCAATCATCAGATGTACGGTAATTTTACCTGGGACAAGAGGGTAAATATTTTGGTCTTATGTTCCTGACCCTTCATGGGTAAGACCTCTTGCATGGGCTGATCCCCTGACTAATGTAGTTACCAATAATACCAAACACCCTGGACATCCAGGAGGTCCATGGGTGGGGCAAGAAAGTATAAATACACAGGGGTCTCCACCCATCTTCCCTTTTCTATGACACGAAATCAAAATAATGCCCCTTTGTGTGTACAATTAAAGAGAGGTTTCTGGCTTGTGTGGACACCAAAGAAAGCGTGTCACTATTATCACTACGTGCCCCCGGTAGAGGTGCAGAAAATGTAACTAAGACCTTGTCTATATAAAAAGAAATGGACAGCCAGTTTGAAAGGGAATTCCCATTGACTAGAACAAAGAATATCCTTCCATGATATTATTCTACACTATCATTAAAATTATTTCCCAGATTTGGATCACCCCCAGTACTTGTAATAGTTCCTTGCACCCTTTGGGATAAAAAAAATAAAAAGTCATCTGTTTGGTGCTTGGAGACAAACTTAACACATCTCTTGATACTTTAGAATTACTACAGCATAATATACAATTATCCCAAGCAAATGTACAAAGTAATTCTTTGAATGACTGGCAGCAATTTAAAAAGGACATGTAAGGATTTAATCCTTTTCATTGTGTAGAGGGCCTCCTGGGAAGGCATCTGAGCATTCTATATTGGTCCCTCTTACCCTTTAGGCCAAGAGAGACCCTCTTCTCACAATTCAATTGCTCACAGCTGTTGCATGAGCTCTCTGTTCATGTTGAGGTTGAAGTCTCGTGATGACTGCTGCCATGGATCTGTCTCTCACCCAGTGGGGCAAACTGAGCCCTCCCTGGAGAAGAAACCTGGGTTCCAAAAGATATGTGATCAGTGCTGGGGCCCCGCCAGCAGGCGAGGGGATCCCATGGCAGGTGCTCGGCATGGAGGCCACGGGGGCACAGGCTACCAAGGAGACAAAACTGAACCTCACGTCACCCTGCTTGGCCCTGGAGGATGGCTGGTTAGTCAGAGATGGGAAGATTCCTCAAGGAAGGAACAACCTAAGACAGGCACAGTCGCAGAGGGGCCATCAGGAGAGAATTTGGGGATCAACAGAGGTGGGGCACAGACCCTCACCCCCCCAACATTGCAGGGGCCTGAATCATAGCCCCTTCTGAGGGAGGTCTCCTGCCCCCATGGCTGCTTCGTGCTTCCCATGCCCAGCTCAGATCAGGACCCAGGTGACCGACAGAGACTTGGCCGACAGCAGCTGCCCTCTCACTCCAACAAGAATTGTTTGAGTTGTCTTGTACCCATGGTGCGGGGAAGTGGGTTTACGATATCTAAATCCAGCCTACCACCAGGTATGCTCAGGACCTACTCAAGAAGGCAAATAATCCCTTCCACCAATATTTACAGGGTAAAATAAGATTGTTGTTAGAGTAATAAATTTGATAGTAAAACAGTAGTCAAGTTTTCAGGCAAATTTAAATTGGCTAGTTGAAACAAGCGAATATTCTAGAAAAATTAATTGTACTGGACAAAAAGGTGTTCCTAAAAGTGTTAACTAAAATCTTTATTGGTACTTCATCTCATGATAAAATTGTGCACCATGTAATGAACCTAAAACAGTAATATTATAGTGCAAAAAATTAAAATTTAAAAGCCATCAAGACTACATTATAAAATTTTCAAAAGCCTCCTACCATTTAAATCAAAAAAGGAGGGGGTAGTAGAGGAATATCATGTAAGGAAAAATATCCTGTAAGTAAATTACATCTAGAAAATTAATACTTTAGAAAATTATTTGTAAGGCTAAAAGCAAGACACCCATGAAAAACACACAAGGTGACAAAACAAGCCAGAGGAAAATCATTTGGGCAAAAAATGAAAAAGGATCCCCAGTCAAATTTATAGAAAATATTCCTTTATTAACTTTTGGTCGAGAATATGTTTGTATATTTTCAGAAAACAACTCCGAGACCATGTGGATTCCAGCAACAGAGAGGAATCGACAGGACTACTCCAGCCATGAAGACAGAAGAGAAGCAGTCCAGAGATGGAAGATGCTGATGTGGCCTTCCCATACTAGCAGTTAACAGCTGTGCATCACTGCAGGTTGCCCAGGACCAAACCAGACAGAGTTGGACCTGCATTACCACCATTTGTCCACCATCCAGAACTGAAATGTCATTGCTGACATGTACATATAAGGAACTGTTGGACATTGAAATTGGGTCTCAAAAGAACTGTTGACCCAGAAAGAAACTCACTACACACTGATTCATTTGCCTGTCACCATAACCATTATTGCTTGTCTCATTTTCAGTTCTTATAAGTGTATTTCTAATAGCACATGATTTCACTCATCTAGGGGAAATAATGAACAACATAGACTGATGAACAAGAACAGACCCAGAAACAAGGAGGCATGGATCAGACTGTCGGGCTTCAGGGGGAGGGTAGGGAAGGGTGGAGGTAAAGGGGAGAGATCAACCAAAGGACTTGTGTGCAAGCACATGAGCCTAACCAGCGGTTAAGGACAACAGGGGGGTGGGGGCATGTGTGGGGAGGGGTGAGGGATGGGAATGGAGGGATGAGGACAAATATGTGATACCTCAATCAATAAAGAAATTTAAAAAAAATAAAATAAAATAAAATTCCCTGGTAGGTTCAAATAGCTCACATTTACAGCAATACCCCATACCTCAAATGCTCTGAGCTCCCACACTTAATTAGTAGATGACCACACTTTTCTTGGTTCTTACACATAATCTGAGCTATAGCTAGCAGCTCTCCAATTCCTGCATCATGGAATTCAGTCTTCTTGATATTTTTGATTACCCTTGCTCTGCTGCCCCTTGCTACCTTTTTATTGCTAGCTGGGCTTCCTTCTATCCCAAATGCCTCTGGCCACTGATACCAGCATGGACCTTCTATATTTCATCAGACTATTGACTTCTGATACTCATATCCTTCTCCTTTCATTAGGAGAGTTCTTTTCACTTTTCATAACAAGTTCATTTAGGTTGCCTCTCAGAGAGATGTTGACTCCCTTGTGATACTTTATTTTTTCATTTATACCACAGTCCACAAAGATTCTTGGAAAGGGAAAAGAGATGGCCAAGTATAATATTTCACTGCATCTGCCAATATTAATGCCTATTTTCATAATTCCCACTGTTGGCTGGGCTTATATTGACATATTCATTTGACTCTAAGTAAAATTAATTCTAAAATTGGTAGGGATGGTAATTCAAATAGATATTTCCATTTCTATAGTTGAAAATAAGACATACTTCTTAACTCATGATGCTCTTTTGCTAGAAGCTCCATTGTCATTTTTTTGCCAGAAGCTCCATTGTCTTTTCTGTGCCTTATTCCTATAAAAATATCTTTATCCCAATTATAGACTAGAAATAAGGTTTTTTGGGATTTTTGTTTTGGTGTGTGTGTGTGTGTGTGTGTGTGTGTGTGTGTGTGTATGTGTGTTCATGAGTTCCTTGAGCTCCATGTAAATTAAGGAGTGTCTCAGCTTTTTATCTCAGTCTCCCAAACATTCTGTGACCAATAGAAGCAAGTTTTCCTAGAATAAATGAAGGACCTCCAAGAGAATGACATTCTCTAGCCTCCACTCTAACATTACCTAGCCAAAAATGTTTAATGCACATGTATCTATATCATCTACAGACTTTAAATGTGTGTGTAAAATGTTAAAATCCATTCTTTTTTATTGGATTAAATAAATATAATAAAGAATGTATTATTTTAACCATTTTAAAGTATAATATTCAGTGTTATTAAGTACATTCACTATCCATGTTAAGAACTTTCTCATCATCCCAAAAGGAAACTCTGAATCCTTTAAACAATAACTCCTTAGTGCTCCCACTCCTCAACCCCCTAACCATTATTCTATCTCTATGAATTGTACCACTTCAGATATAAATGTAATCATGTAGTATTTGTTTTTTGTCTGATTTGTTTTAATTAAATAATGTCCTAAAGTTTATCTATGTTGTAACATATCAGAATTTTATTTTAAAAACTGAATAATATTCATTTGTATGTATATACCACATTTAGTTTATCCATTTATTGGAGATTTTGGCTATTGTGAATAACACTGTTCCATGATCGTGGATGTACAAATATATGCACCCATCTTAGTTTCAACTGAAAAAGATCCAAAATATATCAATATACATATTTAAGTTCATTAAAATTAGGCAGACATTATTCATCTTATTTAAAATTAGATTCTAGCTGGATTAGATAAATTAATTAAATAATTAATATAGATTTATTCATTCATTTTAATTCATTAGTTAAATTATTCAGTCAATTTATTGAGAAGGCAGAAATATAAATGAGATAATGTTCTTGAACTTAAGGATCTTGCAGTCCAGTTCGGGAGGCAAACAAGAAAGCCAGTGCAGCAGACTCCCTTATCCACAATTTGATTTTCTGTGGTTTAATTACTTTCATTCAATGGTGGTGCATAAATATTAAATAAAAATTTCCAAAAATGAATAATTCACAAATGTTAAATTGTGCAACATTCTGAGTAGCATAAATAGATCTGCCATCTTGCTTTGTCCCACCCTGGATGGCAATCATCCCTTTGTGCAGTGTATCCATACTATATACTCTCTCACCCATTAGTCACTTAGTAATTAACCCAGTTATCAGAAAAAGAGAGAGAGGGAGAGAGAGACAGACAGACAGAGACAGAAAGACCATATTCACATAACTTTTATTATAGTTACTCGTTATAATTGTTATATTTTATTATTACTTGTTAAATCTTTTATTGTACTCAATTTATAAATTGAAAATTATCATAAGTATGTATGCACATACAAAAACATAGTAGGTAAAGGGTTTATTACTACCAGTGGGTTCAGGCATCCATTGGGGGTCTTGGAATGTATCCTCCAAGGATAATGGTGTACCAACTGTACTAAAAAAATGGTAATTATTAAAATGCTAATCTACACAGTGCACCATGGGAAAACTGAGAAGGACACTTAAAACATTCAGGAAGGCTTCTTAGAAAGATAACACTGGAAATGAATCTGGGAACATCAATGGGATAGTCTCTTTAGAGATTGGAAGAATGGGATAGGGCAGTGGTCGGCAAACTCATTAGTCAACAGAGCCAAATATCAACAGTACAACGATTGAAACTTCTTTTGAGAGCCGAAAACCGACTTCTGCGCGTGGGCCACGAAATTTCAATCACACTGTAGGTGCGCGCCCGCACGTGGTATTTTGTGGAAGAGCCACACTCAAGGGGCCAAAGAGCCGCATGTGGCTCGCGTGCCGCGGTTTGCCGACCACTGGGATAGGGAGTTGTTCTGGCTAAATAAAAAAGTTTTACAATTAGTGAAGTCTGAGAAAGCGGAGCCAAGGAATGGTGAGTTAATACAGCTGAGAGGCAGTCAGGGCTGAGATTAGAGTAGACAAACATGAGATCATAAAAGGGTTTTTTCCTTCATGTGCTAAAGAATTAGATTATTTTTTCCCCTGAAAGTAAGTATGGCAATGCAGCTAAATTCCCTAAATTTTAAAATATAGTTTGATAAAGATAATGTTTCTTTCATTCTTTTGGATCTAGTCATGTTTCCTGACACATCAGGCACAGAACTGCCACCTACTCAGAACAAATTGTACCAATACATAATAACTCCCACCCACATGGACTTTTAAATTCAGTATAATTATGAGAAATTAGAGCTATTTCATGTTAGCAATTAATTTGTTCACTGTATTTATCATTGATAAATGAAGAACCAATACCATATTACCAAGAAGTACCCAAAGTATAAATAGAATTTTTAAATTAAATTGGTTTTGAAAATCTTGTTTGCTTTGAGTCAGACCAGAGCTATTTTGTAAAAGAGTTTTGCACATCTGAAGCTTATTTTCTGTTGGACAGATTCTGCCTTCTTAACTAAGGCACATTTCTTTAAATTCAGTGTAATTATCAAATAAAGGTTGATGAACTGACAAAATTAATGGATTATGTGGTAAAAGGTGTTCAATTGTGCATCCCTTTTTCTAGCCCCACTGTAAATTCAGGATCACTATCTTCCAATGAGACTCCTATGACCCAGATATTAGCAGGTTTGGAAATGAAGTAACAAGTATCTCCACAAAGTAATCAACTTGCTGATATATAAGGGGGCAGAGGAATAGGTCTTTAGATTACTAATTAAATTTCCCCACTAATCTATTTTGGTTAAAAAGCACTCTTATGAAACTGTTGATGTCTTATTGTTCCACATTTTATAACAAAATAGTCATCCCTGGACAAAATGGGTATCTTAATAAATATTGTCTGTATTATAGGACTTGAGAAATACCAGAAAAGATGTTATTAGCCCCCTGAATCAAAGGGAGAGGGTTGTTCCCTCATCATTCTTGTCAGCCCAAAGGGGAGATTTCAAATGAGAGACACCAGGCAGCAGCATTGTGGTAAAGCAATCAAATTTACTAAGGAAGCAAAGCAAGAAAATTTATTAAATAAGTAAGGCAGGCAAATCTATCTAAATACACCTGGCATAAAGCACAGGTGGGCACTCAGCTAATATGAGCACATAACTTTCTGCCTTCAGGTTTCAAGGTTTCTCTGCCAGACATCTTGGGCACAGACTATATTTCAAGATCCCCCTTTTACTTTGTTGTGGCTTTTCCAGAATTTATGCGAACATCTGGCAAGTATTAAGATTGCTAACTTCTATGATTAGTGAGTGAGATTAACTTCCCCTTCCCCCCTTTTCAATGATGGCTGACTTCTTTGTTTAGAGAGTGAGATAAAACTCCCCTCATCTTTCATCCTCCCCTCCCCCACCCCCATTCTGCTTTAGCAGTTCCAAGGTGATTTAAGTTATGCATCTCTGGTTAGGGAGGAGAGGTATTAATCATTTGCTCTCGAGTGTCCTTGGTTGGGAAATATAAAGTCTTGTGATTCACAAGCTGGCTGCAAGCTGCTCAAACTGTTTGGCCTTCTTTAATTTTCTTGTCTCCCTGTATCACTTGCCAGGAATTTTCCTAGCTTCCTGCTATCCTGTTACAAATCTTCTCAGGGACTTCCATCCATAAAGTCTTTTTTTTTTTTTTATCTATTTATTGATTAAGGTATTACTATGTGTCCTTATTTCCCCATTGCCCCCACCCCCACACCCCCACTCATGCCCTCACCCCCTGTTGTCTGTGTCCATTGGTTAGGCTTATATGCATACATACAAGTCCTTTGGTTGATCTCTACCCCTTACCTCACCTTCCCCTACCTTCCCTCTGAGGTTTGATGGTCTGATGGATGCTTCTCTGTCTCCATAAAGTCTTTTAGGGTTGATAAGCATACCCTATCTTCCAGCAGCTGCTCACGCCTTCTTCCAATTCCCAGTGTCCAAGAAGTTCCAGTCCCTAGCAGAGGAACTCAGACTCAACACTTGGGAATGGATTTTACCCCACTGAGACAGGGGATTCAACCTCACCCTGGTCTTTGAGCCCCCATCTCCTTATGTCTCAATTCTCATTTGACTTAAAAACCTCCTTAGCCTCCTACATCTTAAAAAGAATAGAGGCCAGATGTCCTAGGAATTTATTTTACCTCAGTCAGCAGAGGACTTAACTCCACGTTGGTCTTCTGAGCCCCTTTACCACACAGAGAAGGCATACCTTCTCATGCTTGGGTTTCCAGAATTACTATAATGTGGCCCAAATGTAGCTCTTTTGATGCCTAAATCTATTTTTACATAAACATTAGAAATTATCATCTCTAAATTAAACTGAATAAATTGGAAGCTTATCTTGATTGCAAATTAGAAACTCTTAGGAGGAGCTCAGGTAAATTACATAGAAAACCAGAAAGACCAGTTCCAGGCCAGAGGGGAACAAATATTGTATACATTCCTTTCTCTAGGACCCTGATGGATTTACAAAGGAATTTAAGAATATAGTGCTGGCTATTCTAACCTATCCCAATTAACATAACTGCTGGTTTTGATGGGTGGGGGGGATTTATAATCTGATATATAGAGCAGCTGAATTAATCTAAAAAATAATCACATTAATTTTACATCCTAGAATACATATAGTTAGCCCTGATCGGTTTGGCTCACTGGATAGAGCGTCGGACTGCGGACTGAAGGGTTCCAGGTTTGATTCCGGTCAAGGACATGTACCTTGGTTGCGGGCACATCCCTAGTAGGGGGTGTGCAGGAGGCAGCTGATTGATGTTGATGTTTCTACCTCTCTATCCCTCTCCCTTCCTCTCTGTAAAAAAATCAATAAAATATATATTTTTTAAAAAGAATACATATACTTATATGAACAGAGGGTTATGTTTCTTATATGGGAACAGAGGGTTAAGTTTTTCTGAGTTTCATTTCTTAGGCTGGTGCACCTGCATACTCCCTTTGATCCTGAACAAAGTGATTGAGGAGGTGACTCAATATGGACAATGGACAATGTACCCAGCAAGCAAGCAGAACCATTAAGCATGGTTAGGCCGACCCCACCAAGAGTCAAGACATCATCTCATTGCCTGATGACCAAGAATAATAGCTGAATTCTGCATACTTCCAGGACTCCCAGCCTCACCCTAACCTATTCTCCTTTATAATCCTGTCCTCTGCACCTTGCTGCAAGACAGGTTTTGGATGCTTGTAAATTGCCAGGGCTCCTCACCTTGCTGGGGCTGATCAGCAGCACCTGAACAATGGATGAACAGATTACTCTGACACAGTTTCACTGTAGGGGAGAGGGCTGCAGGAAAGCCTGGCTGAAGAAGCCAGGCAACCTCAATTGCCTGCCTTGTTAGGCTTTTATTGGAATTTTTATCTTTAGATACAATCAGTAGGGTGAGTAATCTTGGGAGGATACACGTGTTTACATTGTCCTCTAGGCAAGGGCATCCAGGGATTAAGCATAAGGATTCCAGTAAACACCTGGGGGCCTGCACATGCACAGACTTGTTTGGAAAGGTCAAGAAATAATTAGGGGTGCTGCCTTTAATACTCCCCTGTCACCCTTAAGTCAGAATTCTGATAAACAGGGCAGGTGGCCTTCCCCACACTTCCCTTTTATCAGAATGTTCTCCTTACAACTTACCAACCAAGTTTCTTGTGCTCCCCAACAGTAAGCTCCTTGTCTTCTTGGTTGGCTGGCTTTCTCAATATACACTTTATATGATTCAACCCTGCCTTCATTATTGGACATTGCTACAGGCAGCCCGAGCCCATCTGAGGGTTTCCTGGTAACAGTTTCAGGAAGCAAAACAGCATAATTTCTAAATGGGTTTGCTGGGAAACTCCTGTGGAAGAGTCTGGTCAGAAAGCCAGGTCACCATAATGAGAAAATGAAAATGGGAGTAAAATAAAAGAAACAAAAGCAAACACAAGGTTGTTCTGAGGCATTTTTTTCCCCTTACAAATACTTTGGGAAAGATTGAAATTATAAATAGAGAAACTACTAAGGTCCTTATAGATACTTTATTTGTTCTTTTAAAATTACAGTTTACATTCAATATTATTTTGTACTAGAGGCCCGGTGCATGAAATTCGTGCATGGAGGGGGGTCCCTCAGCCTGGCCTGCACACTCTACAATCTGGGACCTCTTGGTAATTTGTGCACCAGTGGGGTCCCTTGGCATGGCCAAAACCAGCAGTCCAACATCCCCCGAGGGAGGCAGTTGACATCCCTCTCACAATCCAGGACCACTGACTCTTAACCGCTCACTTAACTGCCTCTGCTTGCTGGCCTGATCACCCCCTAACTGGTCCCCTGCCAGTCTGGTCGCCCCCTAACTACCCCCCTGCCAGCCTGGTTGCCCCCTAACTTCCTCCCTACCAGCCTGGTCATCCCCTAATTGTCTCCCTGCCAGCCTGGTTGCCCCCTAACTGTCCATAAGGAAGTCAGATGTCTGGAAAATGTCTGGTCTACTCAGTCTAATTAGCATATTACCCTTTTATTAGTATAGATTAGTTTCAGGTGTGCAGCATAGTGGTTAGATAGTCATATTGTAACCAGACAATCCAATGGGTCTGGGATGCCTGTCACTACTTGAGCCAATTAAGCAGAAACAGGGTTGAATCATATATACAAGCATTTATTCCAATACTGCAAGCAGTATGGGAGAGCAGAGGTCATCTATAAAAATCTGCTCTGCCCCCACCATAAGCCAGCTGCTTATCTTGGGTAGAGGGACAAAGATTACCTGGGAAGTAGGTAAAAGGTATGCCAAATGGGCAGTTTACACGTAATGTGGGCTGGAGATTTGCAAAGGCCTATGGGTATGCAAAAAGGCTGGGGGTCTTCAAAGGGCTGGCGGCTTTGGTTTCTACAACAAAGTTGTTAATCTTTCCATGATAATAGGCAGCTCAGATGGGGAGCATGGGCCACATTTCCAGGTGAGCTCTCAGGTCCCATGTGTACCTGTAACCAGTTTAGAATGTGCCTTCTTTAACCAGAACAAAACAATCTTGGTTAACAAAACATGATTAATATTTCTTACATTTATAGCTGGCCCCCAGTATTCTTTTTCTGCCCCTATCAATATAGTTTATAAATCAATCCCCACAATATTTTAAGTACCCCCTGCTACCATACATGGATATTATAATATTACCAGAGGCCTGGTGCACGGATTTGTGCAACAGTGGGGTCCCTCGGCATGGCCTGCAGGGATTGGGCCAAAACTGGCAGTCCAACATCCCCTGAGGGATGTAGTAGTGCGTGAAGTGACAGGGGGCCTGGGAGGAATCTGAGACCAGCCAAGCACCATACTGCTCTCACTCATCCCTTGCTGTGCCTGCCGTCACCGCCACTCAGTAGGTTCACTGCCACTCTGCTGTGGTCTCCACATGCTCATCCTAGGGCAATACCAGCACACCTATGAATGAGAAGCAGCCACAGCTCCTGTCCAGTCAGTCCCAATGCAGGTCCCGATCCCAGTCCTGGTCCGGATGGGGGAGGGGCATGCAGGGGGAGTGTCTACGGGAGAGGCTTGCGCTGCCACAGCTGCACTCGCCAGCCAGCCATAAGCCCAGTGTCTGGCACCCATTGGTCAGCTGAGTGGTGCTCCCACAGTGGGAGTGCACTGACCACCAGGGGGAAGCTCCTGCATTGAGCATCTGCTCCCTGGTAGTCAGTGTGCATCATAGCTATCAGGCTTTTATATATATAGATTGACTATATTCCTTACACTGCATTTTATATCCTTGTGACTATTTTGTAATTTGAAATTCTTGATCCCTTCATCTTACTCATCTAGCCTCTTAAGACCCCACCCCCTTTTCCTCTGATAATTATCAATCTGATCTCTGTATTTATGAGTTTATTTTATTTTGTTTGTTTGTTTTACTTTATCAGTTCTTAACCCTACCCAATGCAGTCACCCTCCCTCAGAGTAAGCTTCTGTACAAATAATAGGCATATCTAATTAATGTCGGTATTTTAATCAGAACATGTTTCCTTCCAACTATAGAAGGTTATGGGAAAAATACTTCCTATATAATAATCCTATATAATAAAAGGCTAATATGCAAATCAACCAAACGGCAGAACTACTGGTCACTATGACACGCACTGACCACCAGGGGGCAGACGTTCAATTTAGGAGCTTCCCCCTGTGGTCAGTGTGCTCCCACAGGAAGAGGGAGTGCTGCTCAACCGGAAGCCGGGGCTCATGGCTGGTGAGCAGTGGCATGGTGGGAGCCTCTCTTGCCTCCACTGCAGACCCTCGGGGGATGTCGACTGTGAGAGGGCACAGGCCAGGCTGAGGGACCCCTCCCCCAGTGCACAAATGTCATGCACTGGGCCTCTAGTACATATATATTTTTTGAAACCAATTATGTCCAAATATTTTTTTTCCAGAGGGTGAAATGTATTTAGAAATATGTACTCAAAAGGAAAAAAAAAGCATTTCAAAAATCGGTGAATGGATTTGTTAGCCCTTTACAAACATCTGAGTGGTGACTTAACTGTTGAGATATTAAAAACAACTGTCTTTGTTTACAAATGAAGTCTTTTCAAGACCAGAGATGTGGCTCTAGAACATCAAAGCCCTTCAAATCTTGTTATCTTAAAAAAAAAAAAAGACATAGATAATCGATTTTATGAAACAAAATCCTTCTAGGGAGATCTTGCTTTTCTTTCCCTACACCTTTGAAATTCAAATACTTGAAAGATAGATCTTATCACAAAGGATTAAAAAAACAACTTAGGTACATCTGAGAAAATCAATTTAACTTATTGCAACTATTCCTTTCTAAATTAGTAAATTTTAATTAAAGTTATTGAATATCTTCATATTTTGAAATGACATGAAATACTGAAACATTAATTGCTAGTCATGTCTTAAATTTGTCTGCCTTTGGCTGTTTATTGCATAAAGACTATAAAGTGTATTTGGAGCTGTTGATGAATGTCTCATGCTTTGTTGGAGATGTGTTTCTTGAAAGTAAGAGTGTATTTGCCAATAGAGGAACCTATGTTTCTAAAGGTTATAAGATGTGTTCATGGCAGTGTCAATTTAAGGAATGCTGGTTACTTTTTTTTTAATCATCATTGTAGATTGAGGTTTTTAAAAGTTAGAAATTCAAATTAAGATGGAAAGACATTGTACAGTGTTGGTAAAAGAAGATATGAAATTGGAGTTGTGAGATGAGGTTTTATTCCTGGGATTGTGTCTTGTGATGCTGAAGAATGAGCACCATGGACCAGAAGATTTAAACAAAAGCATGGAAAATTTATTGCAAGCAGATTCAGACTCCCCACATAGGGAGGAGGCCCAAATAATGGGTTTCCAGTGCAGCCTTGCAGTCTAAAGGTATATATTTGCTACAGTCCTGCTTTATGTCTATCCCTGTTACCACCTGATTGATTCCCTCAACTATTCTGACCTGGACTTTCCCTGTCCCTATGTGTCAGTTCACCTGATTGTTGCAGCACTTCCCTAGTTTCGCATGCCTCATGCTCTGAATCCAAAAACATTCTATTATTTCTGCATGGTTTGTTCCTGTGATTAGGCTGGCTCAAACTGCCATGTTTTCCCATGCCTATGTTCCACCTACCTTTGTTTTCCAGGGGACTCCTGCCCTGTCTGCCTGTATGTCAACCTAACCCTTCTCAATATGTGTCAGTTCACCTTATCGTTGCAGCAAATGAAGATACATTTTTACAGGACAAAAAATGTAAATTGAGTTTGTTCCTGAATGGGTAAGACAGTTATTGGAGGTTATGGAAGTTTGTGAAATTTTTAAAGAAAAAATCCCCAGTCAGGCTCCAGTCCCCCTTCCTCCACCTAATTTCTTTTTGGTAACATTCATTGATGACTCTGATGGGATCTGGAGTTGTTTTAATTACACTTTCTCTTGCCCTCATCAGTGTGAGGGAAACCTACCTTCCAGATGTGGAGTAAATCCTTCATCAAAACATGTTTCCTCAATGCTGAGATAGAAGGTAAGGCTGCTCTCTCTGGGCTCGGAGTCACTTGCCCACACATCCATCCTGAGGCAACATCTGGGTGATGGGGTCTGGTGAGTCAGGACCCGATCGCCCCTCATATCTGAAAGGACCTCTTCTCTCCCCCTTGTTTGGTCAATGTGGAGTTGAGTCCCCTGTCTGAGTGGGTTAAATTCATTCCCAGGGCATCAGGCTGGTGCCTTGGTCATGGGTTAAACACATCCAGAGGTTAAATGGCTTTCTTTCTTTGCCAGTATGGTATTGAGTCCTTTGTCTGAGTGAGGTAAATCCACCACCAAGGCATCTAACCAATGTCCTGGTCCTTGGTAAAACCACCCTCAGGGCATGGGGTAAACATCCATAAACACGCTTTTTCTTTCTATTTCTTTGCTAGTATGAACAAGCTACTCATACTATAACTCCCAATCTTCTATCTGAAGCATTTATCTTATTACCAGGTTTCTGACTTTTCAGGGGCCTGCCCAGGCTCTCTCTTATTGCTTAATCCCTTTTATTGGGAGTGGAGACTTTATTTCCACTGCTCATTCACAGCCCTTGAAGCTTTCATTGAAAGTCTCAATAGGTTTTCTTGCTTAGTATTTAAAACCTTTTGCCATCTGACCCACCAGAGGGTACGCACAGAACATGGTGGGCATCGGAGGCAGGCGGCAGAGCGGAGCATGGTGGGCGTTGGCCATGGTGGGATGGTGGAGCAGGTGAGTGGGGGCACCAGACCAAGGTGGGGCACCGGTCACTGTCATCAGGCCGAGCCTCTGGTGGTTACTGAAAATTTTTTGTTCCTGCATGCCGTGGTCCTGTCCAGTGTTTGCACCTGCTGCCAGTGCCAGAGCCGCCACTTGCACCCACTGCTGGGGCCTGGTGCTGGTCCTGATTGCTTGGCGCTGTCAGCGGGTGCAAGCAGCGGCTGCTGGCCCCAATCACTCTGAGGGCTTCTCCACCTCCCTCTGCTCCTGAAGGGCAATCAAGGCAGCAGCTGCTGCTCACACCCACTGCTGACACCAGCCCCAATCGCTCCATGCTGTCAGCAGATGCGAGCGGGCCAGCACTGTCAGTGTGTGCGAGCGGCAGTGGCAGGAACAGGGCTGACAGAAGACAGGGGACTGGGGGCCGTGGTGGGAAGGGCTGGACAGGGGCGTGGAGAATGGACTGAGACCTGCTGCTGTGCCCACTGCAGCCTCGTGGCCCACAGTTCCTTTCAAGATGCACAAATTCATGCACTAGGCCCCTAGTATGTTCATGATGACCAATGTCACCCCAATACATTTAATTTAAAAATAATAATAACAAATTAGGCTTATTTAATATACTTGAAATTAGATGGGAAGCTTTGACAAGTAATAAGAATGATTTTCATATATATATATATATATATATATATATATATATATATATATATATATATATATATATATATATATATATATATATATATATATATATATGTATATATAGTTAAAATGGATGTTCTAAAGATTTCAACCTCCCCTAGGAAAAAAACTTACAAAGATTCAAAGCCCAAGCCAAGAGTGATGGTTCCCTGCAGGGGTATCTAGCAGTGGTACTCCAGATATTTGTGGCCCACAGATTGGGAGTTTATGAATTATTTCCAATATTCAGTACACACTTCCAATAAGCCATATACAATGTTTTAAAATCTTACATATTATTTGTTCTTTATATATTGAAATTGTGTATTCAATCTAAATATATATTTAAATTCAATATTTATACTTTATACTAGAGGCCTGGTGCATGAAATTTGTGCACAGGGTGTGTGTCCCTCAGCCCAGCCTGCACCCTCTTTAATCTGGGACCCCTCAAGGGATCCTACCGGGATAGGGCCTAAACAAGCAGTTAGACATCCCTCTCACAATCCAGGACTGCTCGCCTGCCTGCCTTCCTGATTGCCCCTAATCGCTTCTGCCTGCCAGCCTGATCACCCCTTAACCACTCCCCTGCCAGCCTGATTGATGCCTAACTGTTCCCTTGTCAGCTTGTTTGCCCCTAACTGCCCTCCCCTGAGGGCCTGGTCACCCCTAGCGGCCCTCCCCTGCAGGCTTGATCGCCCCCAACTGCCCTCCCTTGCAGGCCTGGTCCCTCCCAACTGCCCTCCCCTGCTGGCCATCTTGTGATGGCCATCTTGTGTCCACATGGGGGCAGCCATCTTTGACCACATGGGGCAGCCATCTTGTGTGTTGGAGTGATGGTCAATCTGCATATTACTCTTTTATTAGATAGGATAGAGGCCTGGTGCACAGGTGGGGGCCAGCTGGTTTGCCCTGAAGTATGTCCCGGATCAGGGTGGGGGTTCCCTTGGGGCATGGGGCGGCATGGGTGAGGGGCCTATGGTGGTTTGCAGGCCAGCCATGCCCCCCAACGACCCAAGCGGAGGCCCTGGTATCTGGAATTTATTTATCTTCTATAATTGAAACTTTGTAGCCTTGAGTGGAGACCAAGGCAGGCCAGGGCTTTGGAAGCTTGGCTTCCTCCATTGCTGGGGGAACTCAAGCCTCCTGCTCTCTCCAACTCCTTGGCTGCCGCCATTTTTGTTGGGATTTATTTATCTTCTATAATTGAAACTTTGTAGCCTCGAGTGGAGGTCTGGGCCCAGGGTGTGCAGAAAGCTTGGCTTCCTCCATTGCTGGGGAAACCTAAGCCTCCTGCTTACTTCGTAGCTGCAGCCATCTTGGTTGGGTTAATTTGCATACTTGCTCCTGATTGGCTGGTGGACGTGGCTGGTGGGTATAGTGGAGTGATGGTTAATTTGCATATTACTCTTTACTAGCTAGGATTATTCTCTATGTCATTTTACAGTAATTATTATTTACCAAAAATTATTGTCTTGGACTATTGTATCTTACAGAAAAAGCAAATATTTTAATCAATTGCATTATAATAAAATCTATAACCATGCCACTTTAAGTTTTTTCATTTGTAGACATTGTTTTACTCTGATGCATTTACAAATATGTTACATCTTTAGAAAAATTCATGAAAAGGACTATGACTTACTCTAAATTACAGGTTTCTAAGTAGGTCGTATCTTTGAACTGGATGAAGATTTATAGAACTCTAAGGAATTACTGAATTCATTAAACCACTGGCAAATATTCAGCTTAAACAAAAAAAATTGCTTATGAGACTAAATGAACTGCAGATGATTATTGTTCTTATGACTCTGTTTAATATATTGCTGATTTTTAAATCTTTTTGTTTTCCACATATAAGGAAAGCTAAAAGTAGATATTTTACATTATTATCAATGACTTACTGATAAGGTAATAGAGATTGATAAATTCACTTCACAGTGCTCCCAGGAGATAAAGACTTCAAAGACCACAACTTACAACCAAGAGACTTTTGTCCATTGGGAAAGACAATTAATTAAAGACTCTCTTCAACAGCATTAAAGGAGACCTTGCTTTATCAGGTGCCTAACCACAAATGGACATCTGCCCCTGTCTCTGATACGACCCTCCATCTACAGTGCATATCAAAGACATTTCAAAGATGAGAAGTCACTAACCACAAAAGCAGACAGGTACCTCAAGACTTCAACAAGGCCTGCATGCTCACAAATTGATGCTGCTCAAATCTTGTTCTTATATCATCTAATTGTTATTGATTGAATGTGCAAAAAAATGATGTTTATATTATTACTAGAGGCCTGATGCATGAAATTCGTGCATGGGGGGAGGGTCCCATCAGCCCAGCCTGCACCCTCTTCAATCCGGGACCCCTCAGGGGATGTCTGACTGCTGGTTTAGGCCCAATCCTGGGAATCGGGCCTAAACCGGCAGTTGGACATCCCTATCACAATCCGGGACCACTGGCTCCTAACTGCTCACCTTCCTGCCAGCCTAATCACCCCTAACTGCCCCTGCTGCCAGCCTAGTCTCCCCCAGTGCCCCCCCTGCCGGCCTGGTCATCCCCAACTACCCCCCCGCCAGCCTGGCTGCCCTCAACTGCCCCCACCCCCGCCGGCCTGGTTGCCCTACGCAGCCTGCTGTTCAGTCGTTTGGTCGTCTCTCACTAATCCCCCTGCTGGCCTGGTCATCCCACACAGCCTGTTGTTCAGTTGTTTGGTCATCCATCACTAACCCCCCGCCAGCCTGGTTGCCCCATGCAGCCTGCTGTTCAGTCGTTTGGTCGTCCCTCTCTAACCTCCCTGCCAGCCTTGTTGCCCTACGCAGCCTGTGTTTGGTTGTCGGTCTGGTTGTTTTGGTCATGATGGCCCCTGGCTTTTTATATATTAGGATTATCCTCCTTATAGCTTCCTAGTGGAAACAATATCTGTCTTCTCAGACCCCTCCCTTATTATATATGAAAAATTTAACTTGGGTATCTGCTAATCTTTCCCACCTACTAGACAATGATATTCTAATTATTGGTTAAAATTAAAAAAATAGTAGAGAGTTTTAATTCATCTGCCCAAACATAAAGTACAAGTGACAGTGGATAAAAAAGAAAAACATAGCCCTGGCTTGTTTTGCTCAGTGGTTAGAGTGTCAGCTCACAGACCAAAGGTTCACTGGTTCGATTCCTTACCAAAGTTGGGGTGAGTGGGAGGCAACCAATTGATGTTTCTCTCTCCCCCCGCCCCTCCCTCCCTTCCACTCTCTAAAAAATCAATGGAAAAAAGTCCTCAGGTGAGGATTAAAAAAAAAGAAAAGAAAGAAACACATAATTAGCTTAATAAAAAATTATGACAATACATGTGAAGAGTTTTTCAGTTGGTTAAGACACTTATTCCTCTCAGACCCTTCCTTGTCTAATATTAGACATTTTTTTGCTCCTTATCAGTGTTACTTGTTTAATATTTTTGCTTTTGTTCCTGGCATGTAAATGTTATACAAGAAGCAGATAAAAACAAGACTTAAGCAGCAAATGACTTAGATCAAGGTGGCTCATAAAGTAGAAATAATCCAGATTATTTTGTAACAAGGTCATATAGGATCTAACTGCCTCCCATTTACCTGCTTTTTTATTTTGAATAATAATAATAATTCGACCTTGAATACCATCTAAGGTTATGGTCTTTCCCCATCCCCAGTGGTCTACCCTGTTCAGTAAGACAAATGCTAACAATGAGACTTCCTAGGAATGAGCCTTCCTATCACCATGGGACCCTGTTATCCAACCAAAACATAGTTCATCAGTGCATGCTTTGGATTGATTTATGACCAAAAAGGAAATGTGTGGATGAAAAGGGGCTACATGCTACCTGACTAGCTCAGGGAAGGCCTGCAGGGTGGATTTGCAAACTCAGAGATGAAAAGTAACCACAAAGGATGATCTGAAATTAAAGCTTTTTTTAAAAAAATATATTTTATTGCTTTTTTACAGAGAGGAAGGGAGAGGGATAGAGAGTTAGAAACATCGATGAGAGAGAAACATCAATCAGCTGCCTCCTGCACACCTCCCACTAGGGATGTGCCCGAAACCAAGGTACATGCCCTTGACCAGAATCGAACCTGGGACCCTTCAATCCGCAAGCTGACGCTCTATCCACTGAGCCAAACCGGTTAGGGCTGAAATTAAAGCTTTTAAAACTAAAAACAGGTTATGGTGGTTAGTCATGTCATAGGCCAGCATCTTCCCTGACAAAGGTCAATCTTTACCTTAACTGAGCCTGTCTATTGTCTTTTGCATCTATGATAACATATCATTGTAATGTCAAAATAATTTTTCTTTTTTCGGACTCCTCAAAGCACAAGGACCACTCTGCGGAGACCACAAATTCCCTCATTTTCATTGAGTTAATTGTTGACTGTTAACTATCTTATATCCACCTAAGTAAAAGAAGTATGTGTCTATCATTTCACTTTTTATCCGAGCCCAGAGGTTTCCCAATTTGCTTTCTCTCACCTCCCTAATCTATCATTAATGGTTTTCATGTAACCAATATACATCTCCTCTTTTTATTGTAATCTATAATAATAAAAGCCTAATATGCTAATTAAACTGGACGTCCTTCCAGATGACCTTCTGGATGAAGCTGGGGCTGCCAGGGAAGCCCAGGGTGTGTGCACAGGGTGTGTGTTGGAGGGAAGGCCGGGTCCCAGGTGCCAGAGGGAAGCTGGTGCTGACAGCCGGGGGAAGGAAGGCCTACTCCTGCACAAATTTCATGCATTGGGCCTCTAGTGTATAAAATAAGGTGCAAAACTGCCATTCTCGGGACCATTATCTCAATCTGTTGAGATTTTGCTTCCTGGCAATTGTTGACAGTTAGGCTCAAATAAATTCACAAAAAATTCTTCACAGGTTTGAATGTTTCTTACATTGACATGTTTCTCTACTGGTAAAGTCTTGCTCTTATTTTAATATCCAGCTCAATTATTATGTCTTTCCTATACTGAACAAAGACAGTGCTTCTTTCCTCTGAGCTCTCTCAGCTTTTTCCACAAACTTACTATAATCCGATCCTACCTCATATGATCATCTTTCCCATCCTCAGGTCACTAGACTGTTACCTCTATGACAGCAGAGGTTTTCTTATTTTGTTTTATTTAGTAGCTAGCACACAGCCTACTACTATAGAGTAGGTGCTCAAAGAATGATTGTAATGATTAAATAAACTCAAGTTGCTTACAGAAAGCTGAGACATATACAAAAATTTTAGTGTTTTAGTATTTGTCTAGACTTTGAAAATAAAATACCAATTATATATAAAACATTATAGAAACTCAGAAAAACAAAAGAAATGAATTTTTCCCTATTAGCACACAATGGCATACCAAGATATTTCTTGTATAGAGACACTGTTGTGTACTGTAAAGAAATTAGAAAAATAAGAGATAATTCTTGCTTTTTAGATCTGCAATAAGGTTAGGGAAACAAGACCAGTAAAAACTGTTTAATGAAGGGAGAAAGATAAGAGATTTACAGAAAACTAGAGGTGGGAAAATCAGACAAAGCTAAGTTAGCATAAGCAAATAATATTTTCTTGAGGAGGTGAGACTAGCTTTTGATGTCAAAGAGACAGTGTTTATACAAACTAGAGGAAAAACAGATGGTTTTCTAGACTTGAGAAGTTTAAGGGAAAGCAATGTATGGCTAGTGTGTATGGAAACTGCTGAAATAGATCCTAGATTACATATTAGGCAGCCTTAGAAAATAATAAGAGATCAGCAGATAGTGCCAGATTCCAATGAAGCTTTTAAAGTTACTAATGGCTAACTAAAGTTAATAGACTGATGGAGAGGAAAAAACATTGTGCTGATTAAATGTTGACCATTATAATTTTCAGCTGCTACTGAAATTACAGTAATTCAAATTTAAAAATAGATACTGTTGTTCTGAAATAGCTTAATGATTTGGAACCCTGTAGAATTAATTTATGCTATGTAGTTTTGCTAAGAACATGATGGTTCAGTTTGTTTTGTTTGTTTGGTTTGTTTTTTTAACTTTATCATGACTTACTCTATGGATTGAGAATTAACACTGAGCAACAATTTCACAGCCATAGTTGGAGTGTGGGTTGTATAAAGTTGTAGAAGCAACTTTTAAAAGATATAAAAACCCTTTCCTGGTATCTAATTATAATTTTTAACTTACATGATATTTAAAAACATCAATTGCTTAAATTATTTTTGTGACTAATAAAATTCTATTTATTATCAACTCACTGTTTATATTGTACTAGAGGCCTAGTGCACGAAATTTGTGCATGGGGGGTTGTGTCCCTCAGCCCAGCCTGCACCCTCTCCAATCTAGGACCCTTCAAGGGATGTCCGACTGCCCGTTTAGGCCCGGTTCCAGTGGGATTGGGCCTAAACGGGCAGTCGGACATCCCTCTCACAATCCAGGACTGCTGGCTCCCAACCGCTCGCCTGTCTGCCTACCTGATTGCCCCTAACCACTTCTGCCTGCCAGCCTGACCACCCCCTAACCACTCCCCTGACAGCCTGATCGACACCTAACTTCTCCCCTGTGGGCCCAATTGCCCCTAACTGCCCTCCCCTGCTAGACTGGTCACCTCTTACTGCCCTTCCCTGTAGGCTTGGTTGCCACTAACTGTCCTCCCCTGCAGGCCTGGTCTCCCCCAATTGCCCTCCCCTGCTGGCCCAGACACCACAAACTGCCCTCCTTTGCCGGCCTGGTCGCCCCTAACTGCCCTACCTTGCTGGCCTGGTTGCCCCCAACTGCCCTCCCCTGCCAGCCTGGTCGCCCCCAACTGCCCTCCCCTGCAGGCCTGGTCCTCCCCAACTACCCTCCCCTTCAGGACTGGTCACCCCCAACTGCCCACCCCTGCAGGCCTGGTCCCCCACAACTGCCCACCTCTGCAGGCCTGGTTGCCCCCAACTGCCCTCCCCTGCAGCCTAGTCCCTCCCAACTGCCCTTCCCTACTGGCCATCTTGTGGTGGCCATCTTGTGTCCACATGGGGGCAGCCATCTTTGACCACATGGGGTCAGCCATCTTGTGTGTTGGAGTGATGGTCAATTTGCATATTACCTCTTTATTATATAGGATTACTTGCTCGTAATTAATTTTACCAAAAAATTAAGTAATAAAATTTGGCAGTCTGTTTTTACTTCAAGATAAACATTTACAAAAGTTATCATCTTTTGTAAACTCTTTGATAGGAATAATTTATAGTTAAACTCTTGGTTACTTGTTTTCTACCCTAGATAAATAATTTATGCAAAGGTCATCACTTTAGTTTCCTTTGGATTGGTAATATCTATAATATCAAATAAATCATGTTATGGTTCAATATTAATATATTATACAGAGGCCCAGCGCACACAAAGTTGTGCGCGAGTAGCTCTCTTCCGCTTACCTCAGCTGGCCACCCCACCCATCACCGCTCGTGCCTCACCCTCCGCCACTTGTAGCTTTCCGCTGCTAGTAGCTTTCACTCTGCCCTGCCTTCCATGAGTGCTGCTGCTAGTTTGGTTGTGATGGTGTTATGGTGTGATGGCCATGGGCCTTTTTTATAAGAGATATCCCTTATTGTTTTCTGGCATATCACCTCTGCACCTGTAAATTTATTTTACATTACTTTGCCAAAGCAGCAGAATATAAATTCTTTGCAAGTGCATATAGAACATTTTCTATGATAGACCACATGTTAGGACACAAAACAAGTCTCAATAAATTTAAGAAGACTGAAATAATATCAAGCATATTCTCTGATCATAATGCTATGAAACCAGAAATCAATCACAAGAAAAAAACTGAGTAACACTAAAACATATGGAGGCTAAATAACATGTTATTAAATAATGAATAACTTAACAATGATATCAAGGAAAAAATCAAAAGCCACCTGGAAACAAATGAGAATGAACACACAACCCAAAATCTATGGGACACAGCAAAAGCAATCTCAAGAGGGAAATTCATAGCATTACATGCCTACCTCAAAATGCAAGAAAAATCTCAAATAAAAAATATAAGCCTATACCTAAAAGAACTAGGAAAAAAAAACAACAACAAACAAGCACAGATTAACTAAAAGGAAGGAAATAATAAATATTAGAGCAGAAATAAAGACTATAGAGACTCAAAAAACAATATGAAAGATCAATAGACCAAGAGCTGCTATTTTCAAGAGATAAAAAAAGGTTGACAAAAATTTATCCAGACTCATCAAGAAAAAAAAGAGAGAGAACCAAAATACATAAAATCAGAAATAAAAAAGGAGAAGTAACAACTGACACCACGGTAATACAAAGGATCATAAGAAAATACCATGGACAACTATATGCCCACAAATTAAGACAACCTAGATGCGAAATGGGTAAATTTCTAGAAACACACAATCTTCCAAATTTGAATCAGGAAGAATCAGAAAACCAGAATAGACCAATTACAAGTAATGAAATTGAAGCAGTAATACAAAAAGCTTCCAGCAATGAACCCTAGTACACTTCTGGATGGGAATGCAGACTGGTATAGACCCTGTGGAAAGCACTATGGAGTTTCCTCAAAAAATTAAAAATGGAATTGCCATTTGACCTAGTGATCCCACTTCTTGGAATATATCCTAAGAATCCAGAAACATCAACAGAAAGAATATATGTATCCCTATGTTCACAACAGCATTATTTACAATAGCTAAGATATAAAAACTGTCCAAGTGCCCATCAGTAGCTGAATGGATTTTAAAAACTGTGGTATTGTTTTTTGTTTTTTTTTAAATATATTTTATTGATTTCTTACGGAGAGGAAGGGAGAGAGATACAGAGTTAGAAACATCGATCAGCTGCCTCCTGCACGCCCCCCACTGGGGATGTGCCTGCAACCAAGGTACGTGCCCTTGACCGGAATCGAACCTGGGACCCTTCAGTCGCAGGCCGACGCCCTATCCACTGAGCCACACCGGCTTCGGCAAAGCTGTGGTATTTTTACACCATGGAACACTATGCAGCTTTTAAAAAGAAGGATCTCTGACCCTTTGAGACAGCATGGAGGACCTGGAGATGATTATGCTAAGCAAAATAAGCCAGTCAGAGAAAGACAAATAACACATGACCATGCTTATAAGTGGAATCCAGTGATCACAATAAGCTGATGAATAAAATAGATCCAGACACATGAAAACATGGAACAGATCGACTAATCTCAGATGGAAGGGGAGAGGGTGGGGCTAGGAAGAGATTAACCAAAGAATTTATGTGTATATATGTGTTGCCCATGAACACAGACAATAGGGTGGTGAAGGTCTGGGAAGGGGGAACCAAGTGGTGGTGGACCAGGGGAGGAAGGGGTAATGTCTGTAATATTCTCAACAATAAAGATTTTAATAAAAGAGAAAACAAAACCAAACTGCCAGAAAACAAAAGAGATTTGGACATCATTCCATAGTAATATTTGAAAACAGAGAGAAACTGGAAAAATTCCAACCTAAATTTTGGAAAGAAAATGCTGTTAGCAGTAGAAAGATTAATTAGGAAGCAAGTAAAAGAGATTAAAAGGCAAAGAGATCAGTTATAATATAAATCATTAGGATAGGAACAGATTGTATAGGAATAGAATAAACAAATCGAAGAGCATAACGAGTTAAATGGGACTTGTTTATAAACAAATTGAGTCAACAGGCACATATAAAATTACCAGATAAAGTGGTGCACTCCTGATGTACTTACTTAGGTTAAAAATGGAATTTTCTGGGTCACTATAAGGACAAAATGGCATAGGTTTCTCTGAGTAGCAGGTTTCTATAGCAACAGGATTATGTAAAGTGCAAATGGAATGCATTGTCTCTGCCATTGACAATATAGCTTTTCAGAAGACTGAAAACATATCAGCATCCTGAACCTACTGGTCTTTTGTGTGGTTAAAGATAGTTAAGTTTGAACCAAAACAGTACCCCATTTAATCAAATGCTTATGATACTGAGACAAGACTTATATAAAAGTACACTCCTTTACCCTTCTACTCTAAGGAAATACACTTGCTTAACATCTCTGTGCTTCGTATTCTTCATTGGTAAAACAGAATAATAATTGTACCTTTCTCATCTATATATATAAAAGGCTAATATGCAAAGTATCCCCTTGGGAGTTCGACCAAGAGACTGGGAGTTAGATTGCTTGCCATTAAGTGTGCTGACCACCAGGGGGCAATGTGGAAAGAAGGCATGCCCCACCCAGCAGCCAGCAGTCAGGGAAGAAAAGTCCTGGCCTACCGCCAGAAGGAAGGCCCTGCTGGCAGCCAGAAAGCCCCAATCGGCCCTGATCGCCGGCCAGGCCTAGGGACCCTACCCATGCACAAAATTCGTGCATAGATTTTTCCCTAGTGGCTGCTGGCTGCTGGCTGGGGCCTTCCTTCATTCCATGTGCACCCTGGTGGTCAGTGCATGTCATAGAGAGCTACTGAACTCCCGGTGGGTCGAACTCCCAAGGGGATACTTTGCATATTAGCCTTTTATATATATAGATTATAACATATGGTGCCTTAAAAGTGCATGACACATATTAAATAAAATGTAAATGTTATCATCATCATCATCATCATCATCCAAAAAAGCATAAACACTGGAAACAGAATGCCTAGGTTTTTGTGTTTTTTTCTCTAATACGGTACTTTTCAGCTGTGTAAACTTGGGCATGTTATTTAACCTCTCTGTGCTTCACTTTCCTCATTCATAAAATGGGAAGCAATAATTGTACCCATCTCAAAAAGTTGTTAAGTAGATTAAATGAATTAATATTTATGAAGTACTTAGATTGATGTTGGACACATAGTAGGTATTAAACAAGTACTTGTCAAATAAATAAGCAAATAGAAATTGTTTTGGATTACTCTTGTAGTTGTAACATTTTCATAATATTGCCCTTTTTTAGAAGTAATTTTTAATCTAATTTGCTTTTATACTTTTCTATGGTTTTTGAACTTAAAGAATGTAAAAAGAAGGTAAAAAATGAATTAAAATGTATTGCATTTTTACTTTATTACTGACATTTTTGGAGGTATTCAATCATTTGACTGTCACAAATACCATAGGAGGTTAATTTTATTTACAGCATATTGCACTATAATATATAAATATATACAATTTTCTATCATAACTGCATCACTTTATTTATCAGATTATTGTACACTAATTCTTTATTTTATAAAAATTATAAGTAGCACCTTATATCTAATAGTTTTGTTGGGTCAAAATGATAGTGAAATTGCTTTATGCTCTTTTAGGCAAAGAAAACATTCATTAAAGTTGTTTTTAAAGAACTGAATTAAACTTAAAAGTTAAACATATATAAAGCAGAAAAGCATACTCCATCTTGGACTTAAGATGAATGAAATATTTGAGATACACAAAATCTATCATTGCATATTTTCATTCTCACCAAACTTAGACTTAATAAAAGTGACTTCAACTGCTATTTTCTGGTTAATTTTCAGTCCAGCATTTTGTCAAATTATATTTCTAGCTAGAGTTTCCAATGACACAGAAGCAGTGATTTTCACATTGAAGATTAAAGTTAAACAGAAACACATCCTATATAATAAAGATGTAATATGCAAATGGTCGTTACATTGTCAAGTGTAACGACTGACCGAGTAACGACTGGATCACAGATCAGCAGGAGGGTGGGGCAGCGAGCTAAAAGCGGATGGCAGACAGCTACAGGAGGGGGGAGGGCAGCAAGCTATGAGGGGAGGGGCGGGGGTGTCAGAGGGAGCTACAAGAGGGCGGGGCAGCAGGCAGAGAGCTAAGGGAGGGTGGCAGCAAGCTACTGGCTACAAGCGGGTGGCAGAGAGCTACAGGAGGGGGCAGGGCAGCAAACTATGAGGGGGTAGTAGGGGGAGCTACAGGAGGGAGGGGCTGTGGGCAGAGAGCTACTGGAGGGAGGCAGCGAGCTACTGGCAAGCTACTGGTGCACAGATTCATGTGCAGGACTACCAGTTCTAAGATAACAAGGAAAGAAATACTTATTGCTCTTAGTCACTCCCTAAAGGCCAAAGAGAAAATGGAAATGATTTTAGATGTGGTTGAAAAGGTAAAATGTGGTTCTTCTTTGTAACTGTTATGTATTAGTTAAAAAGCAATCTAATGAGTTACAATGTCAGAGAGAAGATAGAAGGGTGCCATATGTATGTTTTACCTTTTCAGATTTAAGTAATTAATAATTTCTTTTGCCTAACTTTTAGAAAATCCAATGAAGCTATTTTTCAACTGCAAAATCATTAGAAGGTAGTTATTTTTCTGTGTTCATAGTATCTAAATATACCCTCAAAATGGAACTAACATATCCATGGACTCTTTTCAACAATGACACATAACAACAGCAATGACAACCTTCAAAGGTAACCTATTAATCTCTTTTAAACAAATGCATTATTCAAGGTACATGTACATGTATTTATATTTCCACCTATTATTCTGAGAAAACAGAGAATCTCCCAGTCTCTGTAAAAATAACCCCAACCTTAGTCTAATATATGTGAGCTAGTGAACACAGCCTTTTGAAAAAATAATAGAAAACTAATTCCCAGCAAATGTATGATTAGTTAGCATTTTATGCCGTGAAATATTAAGTTCGTGACACTAAATACTTTTCTTACTGTTTTAAGAACTGAGAACTTCTTTTGGAGAAGTTAGAGCAACTCCAGTAATAACTAAGCCTTAAATAAGAAAATATTAATGATACCAGAGGAATGACAGCATGGGAGATCCCCTTGATCTCTCCCGTTGAAGTTTCAACAATTTGAATAGGTATAATTCAACAGAGGTTTCCCTGCTCAATGCACAAACACATATGGGAGATATAGACATTGAAACATTGGAAGCTGGGCAAGTGGTAAAGAACTGGGAAGGTGGGAAGGGAGAAGACCTAAGATGGGTCATAGACACAGCCCTGTGGCTCAAAGCTCACAGCTCAAAGCATGGAGTTCACTGTGGGACTCAGCCTGGAGAGGAAAGAAATCAGATATGTTGGTACTCCTGTCAGCCTGGGGGAGCAAAGATATTCAGTGAACATTCCTGCATGGGTGGGCAGTACTAGCTACCCCTGAGCCCAGTGATCTGGTCAGGGACAAAGCGCAAAAGTGCAGCCACAATTATCTGGCAATTGGTATTCCAGACAGAGAAACAAAGCAATAGAACCTGGCCATGTTCTCCCTCACAGAGCTCGCCTCCCTTCACCCTCCATGTTGGGGTGTGGAGCACACTATTTGCAGGAGCACAAAAACTGGTACTACAAAAACACTTTTTTTTTTTTTCTAGAACAATAGGCACACTCTGCAACTAATCACAGGGTCTAGTGGATACTCAGAGGGGAGATTCAGATCTGCCAATCATCATTATTGGAAGAGCAAAGCATCAAAGGAAGTGGCGAAATTCCCCCAGTTCACCCCACACCCACAATTTGAAGCTATACTGCAGGCATCATCAAAAGATAGCACTGGGATTTCACCACATTTTCCCATGGGGTTGGTCCACTGAGACCCAGGTGACCAGCACATAGAGAAGAAGTTCACATTCCCAAGGAACACAGGCCATTTTCTACCACTCTGCAGATTCTGAAAATCCAGAGAAGTGCAAGAGAACTAAAAACATTATCATTTTCCACCACCCACTAAACAAACAAACAAACAAACAAAAAACCAAGCACACACACAAAAAAAAAAACACTTTAACACTTTAAAAAAAATCTACTAAGTAAGTGCCACTCATACATGGATGTCTGGACAAAGAAGGAATCCATCAAATATCCTGAATAACTGAACAAAAACAAAGGTTTGCCTGCCTGCCACAAAGAAAGCCAAACTCCTGTGGCAGGTGCTGGTACAGAAGGAAAGAGTTTTATTTAGGAGCCATACAACCTGACTCCTGTCTCAAAAACCAATCTCATCTCAAAGATTATCTCTCTTCCTGCTCAACCCAACTATTCTTATAAGGATAGAGAGAGGAGGGATTTTTTTTTTTCTATCCAATTACCTTGCTGACTTTTGGAATACTTGGGGTCCTTTCCATTTATCTTCCTAACTTTTGGCCTGTTGGAGTCCTGTCCATTCATCTGTCTAGCTTTTGGCAAGCTCTGACTCTAACCATTCATATTTCCAGCTTTAGGTGCACTCAGTTAAAGAACCTCCCCGTCACTATTTTGGCCAATGAGGGAGACTCCTTAATGTTCTGACCAACTGTCTATGGTAACATAACCAAGGTAATAAGGCAGCTCAAAAAGAAATTAAAAATCTTCAGAAAATAAACTAAAAGACATAGAAATAAGTTATTATAGTGACAGATAATTTAATATTCTTGTTCTGAAAAAACTCAACAAGATGGAAAACATCTCAGATAGGCAGTTTAATAAACTCAGAAATAAAATCAATAAACAAAATGAATACTTTATCTGAAAAAAAAGCAACTTTTAAAAAGTAAAAAGAATTCTGGAGATGAAGAACTCAATGAAAGAGATAAAGAATGAACTACTAAGGAAAGGAAGTAGAGTTAACAAGATGGAGAAAAGAATTAGTAATACTGATAATAGAACTCTAGAAATGATGCAAAGGGAAGAAGAGGGACTTCAGCATAAAAAATAAAATAAAAGAATTCTATGAGAACTGACTCCATCAGAAAGAGCAATATAAAAATAATAGGCACAGCAGAAGAAAAGAAGAAGGGAACAGAGAGCCTATTCAAACAAAGAAGTGATGAGAACTTCCCAAACCAATTAAAATAGCTAGATCCTCAAAACCAAGAAGTGAGTATAACACTCCCTGACTTCAAATTATACTACAAAGCAACAATGTTCAAAAGAGCATGGTATTGGCAGAAAAACAGACACAGACTAATAGTATAGAATTGAGAGCCAGACATAAACCTGCATGTATATGGGCAAAGGGAGCAAAAAATATACAATGGAGAATAGAAAGCTTCTTCAATAAATGAGGCTGGAAAAATTGGAAGGCCACATACCAAAAAAAAAAAAAAAAGAAAAGAAAGAAAGAAAAAAAGAAAAAGAAACTAGATTGCTGTTTGTCCCCATATAAAAAAAAATTAACTCAAAATGGACCAGAGACCTAAATATAAGACCTGGAACAATAAGTTACATAGAAGAAAATATAGATACCAAACTTATAGACCTTGATCTCATAAAAGATTTAATGGATTTTACCCCAAAGACAAGGGAAGTAAAGGCAGAAATAAATGAATGGTACTATATTAAACTAAAAAGTTTCTGTATAGCAAAAGAAATCACACACACAAAAAACAAAAAAACAACAAGGCAAGAAACCAAATAGGAGAAAATATTTGCAAACAACAGCTCTGACAAGGAGTTAATAGTCAAAATATATAAAGAACTCATACAACTCAACAACAAAACAAACAATTCAATTAAAAAATGGGCAGAGATCCTGAACAGATACTTCTTTCAAAAAAACATACAAATGCTCAATAAACATATGAAAAGGTACTTGACTTCAATATTAGAGAAAATGCAAATCCTAACCACAATGAGGTACCACCTCACAACTTTTTGAATGACTATTATTAAGACACAGTGTTGGAGAAGTTGTAGAGAAAAAGGAGCCCTCATACACTACTGATGGGAATGTAAATTGATGCAGCCATTTTGGAAAAACAGTATGGAGGTTCCTCAAAATTTAAGTATAGAGTTACCATATGACCCAGCAAACCATCTTTTGGGTATCTACTTAAAAATTTTGTAAATATTTATTAATAAAGATACATGTACCTACTCATGGTGGCTAACATGGAAACAGCCTAAGTGTCCTTTGATGGATGATTGAATAAAAAATATGTGGTATTTATATACAACTAGAGGCCCAGTACATGAAATTCATTCATGGGGGAAGAGGAGTCCCTCAGCCCAGCCTGTACTCTCTCCAGTCCGGGATCCCTCTCACAATCCGGAACCACTGGCTCTTAACCACTCACCTGCCTGCCTGCCTGATGGCCCTAACTGCTCTCCCCTGCTGGCCTGATCCTCCTAACTGCCTATCTGTTCTTCCCTCCTGGCCTGATCCCCCAAACTGCCTAACTGTTCTCCCCTCCTGGCCTGATCATCCTAACTGCCTAACTGCCACCTTCTCCCTTCTGCCTTCTCCCACAGTGCAGGCCTTCTCACCTTCTCCCTTCTGCCTTCTCCCTGCTGCCTTCTCCCGTAGCACCGGCCTTCTCACCTTCTCCTGTGGCATTGCCTTCTCCATTCTGCTTTCTTGCAGGGTGCTGGCCTTCTCCCTTCTCCCACAGCACAGGCCTTCTCACCTTCTCCCTTCTTCCTTCTCCCATGGCACCAACCTTCTCTCTTCTGCCTTCTCCCTTCTGCCTTCTCCCTTCTGCCTTCTCCCTTCTCCCTTCTGCCTTCTCCCTTCTGCCTTCTCCCTTCTCCCTTTTGCCTTCTCCCTTCTGCCTTCTCCCTTCTCCCTTCTGCCTTCTCCTGCAATGCAGGCCTTCTCACCTTCTCCCTTCTGCCTTCTGCAGTGGCACCGGCCTCCTCACCTTCTCCCTTTTTTCTTCTCCCATGTCAACAGCCTTCTCACCTTCTCCCTTCTCACAGGGTGCTGGCCTTCTCCCTTCTCCCAAGGTGCTGCTTTCTCCCGTCTGCCTTCTCCTGAGGCCTGCTGACCAGTTGGTCATTACTGTGATGGCATCCTAATTTGCATATAACCCTATTATAAGTATAGATGGAATACTACTCAGCCATAAGTAAAGATGAAATGTGGCCATTTGTGACAACATACATGGATCTTGAGAATATTATGCTAAGCTAAATAAGTCAGATGGAGGTTCTTCCTTCTTTTCTTTCTTTTAGGGATTGTTTCTTTGTTTCCCCATTTTTGCTGTCCTATTGAAATTGTTTCTATGTCTTATATCCAACTGCTAAGCCACCCAGATTTTTTTGGGGGTGGTCCTATGTAGTAAGTGATTTGTGGGACCCAAAGGTGCAGTCTCTCAGATCTCTTGAGGTGGTGTTCTAGGAGAGTCACCTACTTGCGTTGAGTTCTCCTGATGTAGTTGGGTCTTGAATGTTATTTTCCTCTTTGTGGATGGAGTCTCCTCACAGTTTGTCTGACAATGTGACTCACCCTTGTCCTCATTGTGCAAGCTGTTGTGCATGTGCTCGTGATCCCAGCTCCTATGGCACGGGTTGCCTGAGGTCTCACTGGCCTGTGACTCACTGTGGGGTCCCAGGGCTCACAGCACAGTGGCTTGCTCTCTGTGGCTCCCTTCAAGGTTCATGGAGCCCATGACTGGGTTAGTGTGACTCTGGCCAGGGTGGCGTCGCTCTGCCAATCACTGCAGGTGGTCCCAGAGCCCACGACCAGGGGTTGGGGGTCCAGGGCTCTGCAGCTGAGGTAGTGGGACTCTGGCTGGGGTGGCATCACTCTGCAAACCACTGTGGGAGTTCAGGAGCCAATGACTGGGGTGTTTAAATTTGTTTAAAATGAAATCCAATGGCACAGTGGAGCATGCACTGGGACTTAGAGCCTGAATCCACACATGTTCCCCCCTCCTGCCACCTCCCTGACTCCATGGGAGGAGTTATGAGCAGCCCACTCCCACTACTTGATACCTACTCAAGAAGCCATGTCTTGAAGTCCTCCTTGACTTTACTTCCTGACCTCTACCACCTTCCATTCAGGGCAGCAAATGGCCATGCTCATGGGAGAAGCCTACATTCCTCTTGTTGACCTTCACTTCCATTGGAGGCATAGCAAGGGTCATGGGGAAAGTTAGAGTCACTTATGTGTACCCCGTAGAGGAGACACATGGTGATGTTCACCCCATCCTTGAGCTGGCAGTGTCATAGCATGTGTGATGGGAGCAAGCATCTCTTGCACACCTAATCCAGGTACTGAGTTTAGAGTTTTCCTTGGGTGTCACCTGTGGGTTGTGACTTCCCTGCCCCTACTGGGGTCCTGCATTTTTGTTTTACACTGGGGCCCCAAATTATGTAGCTGATCCTGAATACGTATGTAATATTTACTGGGTGTTAAACTGATCAGAAGGAAAATAACTTATTCTAATTCTATTGTTCCCTTTAATAAGATAGAACACAATGAAAGAGCAAGACTTTAATAGTGCTAGAATAACAGCATCAGAGGAGCTGCTTCTTGGGATATGGCCTTCCTTGGCCTAAAAGAACCTCCATGCAAGTAGTGGTTGAAGCAGGAGAGATGGTTCATGAGATTAGAAAATTGGTTATAGAAAGGCATAGGATCCTAGCCAGGATGACTCAGTGGTTGAGTGTTGACCCATGAAGTAGTAGGTCACAGTTCAATTTCTGGTCAGGGCACATACACGGATTATGGGCTCAATCCCCAGTATGGGGTGTGCAGGAGCCAATTGATTTTCTCTCTTCATTGATGTTTCTATCTCTCTCTTCCTTCCTCTCTCTGAAATCAATAAAACTCATAAAAATATTTTTTAAAAAGAAAAGCATACAAAAACTAAGTGAATATATTGAGAATTATGGGAGCTTGACTTCTCACTGTTTGAGAAAATACAAATATATAAATAGTAAAGGTAAGACTAAATTCTGAAGTGTTGGGTTGGAATTATTAATGTATGGTTTTTAATATATACAGCTAGATGGGTATAGAAAAATTTGTATATCTAAGTGGCATGAACAAAGCATATATGTATATATATTTATAGTTCTGCCTGCTGACAAGATCTGAAAGTCCAGTAGCAGTAAACACCTAGCGTCACAATTTTGGTTTCTAAATACTATTCTTTACTAAACAAAGCCACTAATCTTTGTGAAATGATTCCAGAGCAAGGAAAGTATACAGTGAAAGTGGAATTCTATATAATACCAAAAAGAAAAGAAGGAATAAAAACATATTTTGGACATTTCAAAAGAGCAAAGGAATCATTCTAAAATGGCCCTTACACTCCAAACTCGGGACAATTGAAAAACAAAATAAATAATAATAATAATAATAATAATAATAATAATAATAATAAATTATAACCCATTGAATAGAATAAAAATGTGTGAGTCCAGGCTGAAATAAATACATATATTAATGTGAATAAGTCAGTGAAAATTTTTTTTAAATGTTTGCTCTACATCACAGTGAAATGACATCAATAAATGTAGAAAAATGATGAATTTAGAATATCATCTTTTGATAACTACTACAATAAAAGTTGATTCAGGAAAGAATAATCAATGATATTTTAAAAATGAATAAAAGTTTGATGAGGTATGAAATATTTACCTTATATCAAAGTAGTTCCCATATACTTTATATATATATATATATGTATATATATATACAATTTATTTTAAAATTAAAATAATAAGCACATATTGACATAACCAAAAACTTTTTAATAAAAATATTTTTTCAAAAATTATTGAGAAGAATCCTGGCTAGTGTGGGTCAGTTGGTTGGAGTGTTGTCCCATACACCAAAAGGTGGCAGGTTCAATTCCTGATCAGGGCATATACCCAGGTTGTGGGTCTGAGCATTTGCGGGAGGCAACTAATTGATGTTTCTCTCTCACTTTGTTGTTTCTCTCTCTCTCTCTCTGTCTCTCTCTGTCTCTCTCTCTCTCTCTTTCATCTCCCTTTCTCTCTCTAAAATCATTTTAAAAAATTAGTGAGAATTCTATTGCTTAATTTTTGGCAAATTATATTTGGATTCATGAAAGACAGCTGGTTTATCCTATCTGCTTCTGCTCTGCTTTTATTCAGATATGACGTGTTGTTTTGGTTAACTACATAAAGAAAATTTAGCCTTAAGCTGATAGGCAGTTGAAAAATAAAAAGATATTTCAACAGCCTTCTTGGATAACAGTGGTTATTCTTCTTTGGCACTATAACAAAATTTAACAAACATTAAGTTTCTTAAAGTTTATTTAAAAGTTTTTTATGAAGAACGTATGCACTTCTATGTTCATAGCAGCACAATTTACAATAGCTAAGATCTGGAAGCAACCCAAGTTCCCATCAGTAGATGAGTGGATAAAAAGCTATAGTACATTTACACCATGGAATACTATGCAGCAGTAAAACAGAAGGATCTCTTACACTTTGAGACAGCATGGGGGGACCTAGAGAGTATTATACTAAACAAAATAAGCCAGAGAAAGACAAGTATCACATAATCTCACTCATATATGGAATCTAATGAGAAAAATAAACTGATGAGCAAAATAGATCCAGAGACATTGAAGTATAGAACAGACAGCAGAATCTCAAAGGGAAGGCAGGGGAGGTTGGGTGGGTGGGAAGAGATCAACCAAAGAACTTGTATGCATATATGCATAACCCATGGACACAGACAATATGGTGGTGAAGGCCACCTGGGGTAGAGGGTGGAGGCAGCTAGAAAGGGACAATGAGGGAAAAGGTGGGGGGGGGGAGAAACTGAAGCTTTAAAAACTTAAAAATTAAATTAATAAATGTAAAAAATAATTAAAAATAAAAAATAATTTTTATGAGATAAAAATTATCTGAAAGAAATGTTCAGATTCTGTTTAGTTTCATTTGTTTATATTTTTAAGTTAATAGATTTTATTCTTTTTTATTGTTTAAAGTATTACATATGTCTCCTTTTCCCCATTGACCCCCCTGCCACTCCCACCCCCAAGGGCAAGCCCCCACCACCCCAGTGTCTGTGTCTATTGGTTATGCTAATATGCATGCATCAAGTCCTTTGGTTGATCTCTAATCCCCTCCCTGCCCCTTGATTAGACTTTATTCTTAACAACTTTATATTTATTTAAAAAGTGAGCAGACAGTCCTGAGCTCTCATATCCCACACATAGTTTCCCCTATTATTATGATCATGCATAATTGTGGCACATCTATTAACAACTAATGTGGCAGATTAATGCATTATTATCACCCTAGTTGGTTTGGCTCAGTGGATAGAGCGTCGGCCTATGGACTGAAGTGTCCCGGGTTCAATTCTGGTCAAGGGCACATGCCCAGGGTGTGGGCTCAATCCCCATGGGGGGTGTGCAGGAGGCAGCCAATCAATGATTCTCTCTCATCATTAATGTTTGTATCTCTCTCTCTCCCTCTCTCTTCCTCTCTGAAATCAATAAAAATACATTTTAAAAAATACATTATTATCAACCAAGTTCATAGTTTATATTAAGATTTACTCTTTGTGTTATACATTTCTATGGACTTTAATAAATGTATAATGATACATATCCACCATTACAGTGTCATGCCAAGTAATTTTACTCCCCTAAACATATTCTGTGCTCCATATATGCACCTATCCCACCAACCCTACTCCCCAGGATCCTTGGCAACTATCAAACTCTTACTGTTTCTGTAGTTTTGTCTTTTTTTAAGAATGTCATATAGTAATTAGACTTTTCAGCCCAGTGTCATTCACCTACCAATCTACACTAATAAAAGAGAAAAATGCTAATTGATTGTATCTTCGCTACGCCCACAGCCAATCAGAGCAAGTATGCAAATTAACCCAACAAAGATGGCAGTTAATTTGCATACGCTGAGGGAGGGAGGAGTGAAGACTGAAGACAGCATAGAAGGAAGAGGGAGGGAAAGCGGAAAGCAAGGGGGCTGCAGGAGGGAAAGCACGGGCAGGGCAGGCAGCGGCAGCGGCGGCGGCCGGGATGGGCTGCAGCGGTGGGAGGAAAAGTGTGGGGTGGAGGGTGGGTGCAGAGGCGGCAGTGAAAGCGCTGGGGGGGGGGGCGGGGAGAGGTGGCGTGGCAGGAGGGAAGCCTGCCCGAAGCCCTGTTCTTGCAGGAATCTTCCTGCAGTGGGCCCCTAGTTTGCTTATAAAGTTTCTTTATTTTGTTTCATTGTTTGATAGATCATTTCTTTCTTTCTTTTTAATCACTGCATATTATCACAGTTTGTTTATCCATTCATGTATCAAAGGACATCTTGGTTGCTGCCAGTTTTGGCAATTAGGAACAAAGCTGCTATAAATGTGTGTGCCAGTTTTTATGTGGACATAAATTTTCAACTCAACTGGGTAAATATCTAAGAACATGATTACTGAATAGTACAATAAAACTGCTTAGCTTTGTCAGAAACAGACAAACTGTCTTCCAAAGTACCATTTTGCATTGCCACCATCATAATAAAGTCAAGTTTCTTTCTGTTGCTCCACATTCTCTACAGTATTTGGTATTGTCAGGAGTTTGTTTGATTTTTTTTTAAGTCATTTTAATAGTCATGTAGTGGTACCTCATTTTTTTAATATGCAGTTCAGTTTCCTAATGACATATGATTTTGAACCTTTTTAAAATGTATTTTATTGATTTTTTTACAGAGAGGAAGGGAGAGGGATAGAGAGTTAGAAACATCGATGAGAGAGAAACATCGACCAGCTGCCTCCTGCACACCCCCTACTGGGGATGTGCCCGCAACCAAGGTACATGCCCTTGACCGGAATCGAAGCTGGGACCCTTAAGTCCTCAGGCCAACACTCTATCCACTGAGCCAAACAGGTTAGGGTGAATCTTTTTTTATTAATATATATTTTTTAATCCTCACTTGAGGATATGTTTATTGATTTTAGAGAGTGAGGAAGGGACAGAGAGAATGTTTGTGTGTGAGAGAGAAACATCAATGTGAGAGAGAAATATCAGTAGGTTGCCTCCCATATGTGTCCTGGCCAGATATCTAACCTGCAACCTGGGTATGGGTCCTTACCTGGAATTGAATCCTCAACTTTTTTTTTTTTTTTTAAATATATTTTATTGATTTTTTACAGAGAGGAAGAGAGAGGGATAGAGAGTCAGAAACATCGATGAGAGAGAAACATCGATCAGCTGCCTCTTGCACACCCCTTACTGGGGAGGTGCCCGCAACCAAGGTACATGCCCTTGACAGGAATCGAACCCGGGACCCTTGAGTCCGCAGGCCGACGCTCTATCCACTGAGCCAAACCGGTTTTGGCTGAATCCTCAACTTTTTGGTGTATGCTCCAAACAACTGAGCCACCCAGCTGGGGCTGAACACCTTTTTTATATGATAATTTTCCATCTGCATATCTTCTTTAATAAAATATCTGTTTGGATTTTTTTGTCCATTTTTAATTGGGTATTGTTTTATTGTTAAGTTTTAAGAGTTCTTTGTATATCTTGGATACAAGCTTTTATTGGATATATGTTTTACAAATATTATTTTTCTCAAGTTTGTGGCTTGTATTTTCATTCTCTTAACAATGTTTTCACAGAGCAGACAATTTTAATTTAAAGAAGTCCAATTTGCCTGGCCAATGTGGCTCAGTGGTTGAGCATTGACCTATTAACCAGGAGATCATGGTATGATTCCTGGTCAGAGCACATGCCAGGGTAGCGGGCTCAATCCCCAGTGCAGCATGTGCATGAGGCAGCCAATCAATGATTCTCTCTTGTCATTGATGTTTCTCTCTCTCTTTCCCTCTCCCTTCCTCACTGAAATCAATAAAAAAGAATTTTGAAGTCCAATTTATCAAATTTTTCTTTCAAGGATTATCATTTTGTTGTTTCTAAAGACTCATCATAAAACCCAGTTTGTCTACATTTTATCCTATGCTGTCTTCCACAAGTTTTATATTTTACATTGGGATCTATGATCCATTTTGAATTATTATTATTTTTTTTTGTAAAAGATGTAAGAGCTGTGTCTAGAGCCACTTGTTGAAAAGACTAACCTATCTCCATTGAATTGCCTTTGCTTTCTCAAGATCAGATGACTATATTTGTTGCCGATTGGGGTTACTGACTGGCACCTTGGTTCTTCTCATCAATGCAGGAAAGATTTTAAGATAAAAAGACAAAGTGTAGAAAAGCAAGCAAGAATTTATTGATGGCAGCAAATATATACTTAGGAAAGTGAAACAAGGAAGGGCCTAGAAGAAGCAACAGGAAATCCTAGGTTGGGTTGCTTTGGCTCATGGGAAAGTCAGAGAAAAGGGGGCCTTGGATACAGGTTCAGGGGGCTAGCCCAGGGGGGGCCTTGGATACAGGTTCAGGGGGCTGCTGCTCATTGTTCCCCTGGTTGCAAGTCTCATGGGGTCCCATAGAGATTAGGGGATAGGTGCAGGAGGGTGAGGGGATAGGGGATGGCATGGGCATGCCCCCTGGAGGGAGAGCATGCTAGGACCTTTGATTTCACTGATCTTAAAAGCTGGGTATAAATGGGATGAGATTTACACATAAATATTTCATTACTTGGGAATAATGTATTGTGTTTTTAATTTTAAATATTTATTGCTGCTATATAGGAAAATTATTGAATTTTATATATTACTCTGGTATTATACAACCTTGTAAAAATTGTTTATTTATTTCAGGAGTTTTTGGTGGTTATTTGGGGTTTTCTGCATAGACAATTGTCAACATAAGAAACATTCAAACCTATAGAGAATTTTGTGAGTTTACTTTAGCCAAACTATCAGGAAGCAAAATCTAAAGGCATTGAGACAATGCTCCAGAGAATGGCAGTTTTTAACCTTATTTTATACATTACAATCAAAAGAGAAGATGTAAGTAGGTTATATTAAATTCATTGGTGATAGATTAGGGAGGCTATAGAAACCTATGGGATTAAATAAAAAGTAAAGTGATACATCTTTTACACATACAGGATAGTTAATAGTCAACAGTTAACCTGATAAAAATAACAATAAGAATATTTGTAGTCTCTGGTGCATTGGTTGTGCCCTGAGGGGTCCAGAAAAAAAGGGAAGTTACCCTGACATCACAAAGGTATGCTATTATAGAAACAAAAGACAATATACAGGCTTAGTTTAGGCAAAGATCTACTTTTGTCAGGGAAAATTCTAGCCTAGGACATGTCTACCTGCCATAAACTGCTTTTGAAGCACAATAATCCCTCCTTTGGAAAAAACTGCTGTTTGACATTCTCTGCTATTTTTAGATAGTCCCTTGCTCTGTAAGTCAACTATGTTATTTTTAGATAGTCTCTTACTCTGTAAAATATAACTTTGTTTTTTAGCTTGAATAATAGAAAAGATAAACTTAACTGTCTGACCTTGCAAGCTTGCCATCTAACATAAGGGGCTGATACACTGATACTAATGCCAGGTGTCTGTATAGATATGTACTCAAGGTTACAGGTTACAGGTGCCTGTATAGATATGATATGTACTCAAGGTTACAAGTTGTCTGTATAGATATGAGAGGTGTTTGTTAGATATATACTCAAGGTTACAAATTGTCTGTAAAAATAACTTACACAAGGACCTGAAAAGATATAAAAAGAGAATGCTTCCTCCTTTGGGTGTTCAGAATTTGACAGAGGTAATCTGCTCTGAACCTGCACGAAATAAAGATGATTCCTAACTAATTGGCTCATTAAGGCATCTTGTCTAGCTCACTGACTTGCGATACAACACTTTTAGTTAAAAAGTTTTAATTTCTGCCCAGCTGGTGTGGCTCAGTGATTGAGAGTCAACCTATGAACCAGGAGGTCATGGTTTGATTCCTAACCAGGGCACATGCCCAAGTTGCAGGCTCAATCCCCTGTTGGGGGCATGCAGAAGGCAGCCGATCAATGATTCTCTCTCATCACTTAATTATAAAGAAAGAGGAAAAAATTGTGGCCAAATAGGCAGACCTGTCATGCATCTCGTCCCAGGGCCTACTTACATCTTCTCTTTTGATTGTAATGTATAAATTAGAATTACCAACTGAAGTCCACCTAAGGAAAATACTTATCAAGGAAGGATAGCAAACACCTGGAGACTAGTAGGAAGGGTGAGGTCATGAGAGGAGCTGATCCAGCCTCCAGGAGTGGCAGCCCAGCAGGCTATGGGTGAGCAGGGAGCTTCCAGCTGTGGGAGGGTCTGTTCCTTCAGAAGATAGATGCCTGGAACCCATGCTGGGCTCCACAGCCCAGAACACCAGACCTGACACCAGCAGCACATGTAACATTCATTGGTGAAAGGTGGCAGGGTTGGTTGGCCACAGCAGAGTATGGAGCCAGTAGACCAGAGCCAAAGAGAAAGCCGGAAGTTTATTTTTTTTAAACTCAGAGCATAGGAGTTTTCATTTGCAGCTACTCAGCAGAGGCTTTGGTGATACCTGGAATGGCAAGCCGAAGTTCTTCCTGGGATAGTGTCTCATGAAGTTGAAGAATGAAATCACAGACCAGAAGATTTAAGCAAAATCATGAAAATTTATTGAAAGCAGATTCAGAATCCCCACATGGGGAGGGGCCCAATAATGGGTTGCCACTGAGGCTAATCAGTCTAGAGATTTATATTTGCTGCAAGCCAGCTCTATATCTACCCTTGTTTCCACCTGATTGATTCCCTCAATTGTTCTTGCCCAGCAAGGGACCTGTTCCTATGCGTTAGTTCACATTATTTTTGCAGCTCCTCCCTAGTTTCACATACCTCCCACTCTGAGTCTAAAAACATTGTTATTTCTGCATGGTTGGTTCCTGTGATTAGGCTGGCTCAAATTGCCTTGTCTGCCTCAGCCTCTGTTCCATCTGCCTTTGTTTTCCATTTGAACCCTGCCCTGTCTGCCCGTGTGTCAAGCTAACTCCTCTCATTGGTGCAGGGAGGGAGACACAGACTAGAGGTTCCTAATGAGGGTTTGTGGTAGGAAGCATTGCAGGGAGACACAAAAAAGCAGCAGCCAGGAGAATTTGGTGGTAGGCCCCCAAACGTATATGACCATTTTTCCTGAAAGGAGTTAGCATAAGGTGACCAGATTTTAACATTGGTAAAGCGGGACACCATTGACCGTGGGGGGCGGTGGGAGTGTTCTTTTTTTTTTTTTTAATATATTTTATTGATTTTTTACAGAGAGGAAGAGAGAGGGATAGAGTTAGAAACATCGATGAGAGAGAAACATCGATCAGCTGCCTCTTGCACACCCCCAACTGGGGAGGTGCCCGCAACCAAGGTACATGCCCTTGACCGGAATCGAACCTGGGACCCTTGAGTCTGCAGGCCGACACTCCATCCACTGAGCCAAACCGGTTTCAGCCCGGGGAGCGGGGGGGTCTTGATTAAAAATTTGGTCTATATTGTAATCGCTTTTGGTTTTTTTAATAAAAGGAAATTCACTTCTTAGATCATCGTTGAATTTGCATCCTCTTTTCTTACTCATTATGTTAAAAATCTAAAAAAATAATTTAAAATTATATCATACATATTGCTTAAAAACACAGTAAGTAGGTACATAATTACATGAACATATTTTATTGTTAGTTTATAAATTAAATTAATTTGTTGTTATAAAGTAACTATATTTTAAAAATTATTTTAATCCTATATTTCTTCCTAAATAATAACAATACTAACTTGTATTATTTTTCCTCTGAATTTGCCGTAATGTAAGTCATAAGTGTCACTTTCAAGGCTGGCGCTAGACTTTTTGCCGCCACTATAAAATATAAATAATACAAGTACTGTCTGCTAAATTCAAGAAAATTTATGTATTTATGAAATAAATAAATAAATTACTTACTAAATTATCTGAATAGCTGATTTGTAATGACATCACTTGTTTAACTAGCTTACTAACATGCAGTATGATGTGTATCGTCTGAGAGACAGTTACAAAATGTTTTCGTCATTGCCAATCCCAAAAAATGCCATTGTTCATTAAGTCCAAACAATGGTGGTCGAATTCTAACAACTGATCAACAATGCGAACTTTGATAAGCAGTTCTCGATAATCAGTCCTCAACAATTATTTGTTATTATTAAAGTTTAACATTATAAAATTAACAAAAATAATATAAAACTCATATCCTGGCTAAATAGCCACATGGCTGCCGAAAACCGTATATTCCCTTCCCATTCTCTCGCTGTTCCCTAGCTTGTCATGCATTCTTTCCAAAAATCGGGACTTTTTTAAAACGCCGCGGGACGTGGGACAAATTGTTAAAAATCGGGACTGTCCCGCCAAAAGTGGGACGTCTGGTCACCTTAAGTTAGCAGCTCCCAGTAGCACCAGACAGGAAAATAAAACGACAACAATAACAACAACAAAAAACACCCTAGGTCAGTGATGGCGAACCTATGACACTCGTGTCAGCACTGACACGCGTAGCCATTTCTGATCACACAAGGCCGCTGAGGCGGCCGCATGCCAAGGATGAAACATTTGCTGCTCCTGAGGATGAAACATTTGCGACTAGAGTCTTGGATGTTTCATCCTCCCCTATTAGACACTCTGTGCTGGAGGTCTGTAGGCCAAAACAACAGAAGTCCGGCACAGAGCATCTAGTTCTGGGACTTCCGGTTAAGCCGGGATCTTTGCCCTCACTTCTGCAGGCAGAGCAGGGAGCAGCGGAACGCAGCGGGGGACGCATCTCTGGGGCCCTGCCATTACCAGTAACCAAATAACAGCAACCATTATCTACTGTTTTGGGGTGTCATGGATTTCTAATCCATCATTACTGAGATAAGTGAGGGGGAGGCTGGGAGAGGCGAGGTTTGTGGCGTGCTATGGGTGTTGTTTCCCTCCATTAGAAACAGCGGCAGCCATTTTAATTCACATAAGGAACACCATCTTGCTCCATAGTGCAGACTCCATTTCACCACTATTACTGTTGTGCATCCTTATTAACCCCTATTTCTGCTTATTAACCCTGCCCTTTCCTAAAAGATAGTTATATGCACCATTTTGTGGTTAGTTAGGCTAGTTAACCCCTAATTGCCTGCAGGCCTAACAAGCTATCTATAATTCTATCTTCCATCACTGCCCCTCTGATGGAGAACCCAAAAAATAAAAAACTAAGGTTAAGTAAAGGACGTGGTAGTAGCAGCGGCCGACCCTTTCAAGAGATATGGACCGAGATGTACGGCTTTATAGAAAAAATGGCAGATCATTTTGCATTCTATGTACTGAAACGGTAGTAAGCAGAACGTGGAATATAAATAGACATTTTGAAACTAATCATTCCCAGCTCTTGGAAAAAAGTGAGGATGAAAGGAAGGAATACATTTCCAGGCAGCTACACCTTTATAAGAGCCAATCTAATTCCATCTTTAAATTTATGAAAGACTCTACAAATTTAACATCTGCAAGTTTGAGCATTGCTCACTCTATAGCTCAGCATGGAAAAGCGCTCAGTGAGGGAGAATTTATTAAAGAAACTCTCCTAAGATGTGCACCAGTTCTATTTCATGATATGCAGAATAAAGATGCAATTATTAAGAGAATATCTGAGTTACCACACAGTAGAAATATCATAAAAGACCGAATAATGAGACTGAACACAAACGTACAACATCAATTAAAGAGAGACATAAGGAAGTGTAAATATTTTTCGATCTCTCTTGATGAAACTACTGATGTCACATCACATGCTCAGTTGGCCATTATTGGTCGATATTCTGATGGTCTCACAATGAGAGAAGAGTTGATAAAGTTAGTATCAGTGTCAACAAGTAAATCAGGAAGCGAAATATGTAAGGTTGTTATACAAACATTTCGTGACCTAAGCATTGATATCTCTAAAGTTGTGTCAGTGACGACAGATGGGGCACCAAATACAGTGGGGGAAAAAGTCGGATTTGTCAAATTGTTTACAGAAGCTATTGGACATCCGATTGTGCCTTTTCATTGTATTATCCATCAGGAGGCTTTATGTGCCAAGGCAGGATTCACCAACTTAAATGACTTAATGTCAGTTGTTACAAAAATATTTAATTTAATAGCTGCTCGCCCCCTTCACAAGCGAGAATTTTTGGCACTTTTACTGGAGGTTGATTCCGCCTAGAGTGGACTGCTGATGTACAATAATGTAAGATGGCTGAGCCGAGGCAAAGTTCTTGAGTGCTTTGTGGAGGGCTTTGAAGAAATTAAGGTATTTCTTGACAATAAGGATCTGGGAAACTTTCCTCAGCTTAATGATGATAAGTGGGTCAACACCCTGATGTTTTTTACAGATCTCTCTGTTCATATTAATGAACTGAACTTAAAGTTACAAGGTTTTGGCAAAAGTATTGACGTGATGTTTGGATACATAAAAGCTTTTGAAAGTAAAGTTAAAATTTTCAAGCGAGATGTAGAAATTAAAACTTATAAGTATTTTCCTCGAGTAACAAAGTATTTTGAGAAGGCTAGTGCAGCTATACAAAATGAAATGGAACTCTTGCATATGAAGTACCAGCATGTTTTAGACTCGTTACTTGACCAGTTTAGTGATAGATTTAGTCAATTTAGAAGTCTAGAACAGACCATGAAAATAATTAAGTATCCTGATGTAGTAGTCTACAGTAGTTTGGAATTAAATGGTTTCCAATGGATGCAAATTGATGATTTGGAGATGCAACCTGCAGAATTTCAAGACAGTATCTGGGCTCAGGTGTTTGTTGACTTGAGGTCAAAGCTTGAGAATCTGGAAAGGTGCCGCTTGGAGAATCAAGAGGAGTGCCACTACAAATAGGAAATTTGGAGCGCCTGGAACCGACTACCAGACACTTTTAGCACCCTGAAAAATATAGCAATGGCTTTACTCACAATTTTTCCCTCTACATACTTTTGTGAGGCCTTATTCTCAGTGTTAAATAATATCAAAACCAACAAAAGAAACAGATTGACAGATGAAGTTAGTAGCGCTTGCTTGGGCCTGAAGTGTACAAAATACCAACCTTCAGTTGAAGATTTAGCCAATGAAATTCAGCAACAAAAAAGTCACTAATAGGCAGGTTAGTTAAAGAATTTCCCCTCCCCCTCACTTATCTTAGTTCACGGCACCCCACACAAGCTAAATAATATCAAGACCAACAAAAGAAACCGACTGATGGATGAACAAAGAAGTCACTAAGCAGGTAAGTTAAATATTTAGTTTTTGGTTTATTAAATACAATTATATATAACAATTATACATTTGTGTTATTTAAACTATAAATATCGCGAAATAATGTTTTTTCCTCAAAGTGACACACTACCCGAGTTATGCTCAGTTGTTTGGCGAAGTTTGACACACCAAGCTCAAAAGGTTGCCCATCACTGCCCTAGGTGATGCAACCTGTCCCACCCTCAGGAGACCTGCATGCCACACCCTGCATTGTGACCTTTTGAGAGGAAACAAAAGCGATGGCCAAGTCTACAGTTTTGAACAGTCTCAGGAGTGTCAGTAACTGGATAGGGGAGGGGCCAACTACCTCACTATCCTGGGATCCAGACTGGTACTTTTCCACCATGGGAGAACTGAAAACCTCCTAGTTTCCAAATAATCCCACTGGTCTCCATACAATTATCTCTGTCCAGCTGAGGGAAGAGTAATATTTAGGGCCACTCACCAAGAAGTAGCTATGGGACTGGGAAACACCCCCACCACATTCCCTAAAAGCTAAACAGCACCTCCCCTGTCTAAAGCCCTTTCAGAAAGAGACTTGAGTGTTTAAGATTGACAGCTGGCTAGCAAGCAAAGGTGGGCAGAAGCAGATCCCAGGGAATGAGGGGATGTTTGATGACCCAGCCCTGGGCCCAATGCTGCTAAGAAACTTACTTTAGAGGGCAGATCAGCCCCTGCTTCTTGCAGCCAAGTTGTGATGAGACAGACAAACAGTGGATCAATGGATCGCTTGGAGCTTCTTCAAGCAGGTTGCTGAAAGCCAAAGGTGAACAGTTCCTGATAGTGGTTAGCGCCAAGTACCTCACAGGAATTCTGGAACTGGCAGACAGGACAGAAGAGAGGGATACAAAGGGAGCTCCCATGGGGCACTAAACTGCTGAAATGAATGCCACTTCACTTTCTTTTCCTCTTTTTTTCCTTCCTTTTTTTCTATTCTTTTTAAAATTTTTCTCTTTCCTATCTTTTCTCCAGTTTTTAATTTATCTTCTTTACCTATCTGCTTTATTGATTTGTTATTATTCTAGTCTCCATTGTTACATTCATATATATAATTTTTCTTTTCCCTTTTCCTACTCAATTTTTTTTTTTTTTTTGGTTCACTACTCAATTTTTTCTCTCTTTAATTTTTCTCATCTTTTTTTCTTTTCTGATTTTATGTCTACCTGCTTTCTCCTCTATTTTTCTTTTCAATTCCTTTTATTTTCTTTCCTTCCTCCTTTATTTTAAACTGTTTTCCTTCCACTATTTCCTTAATTCTTTATTTTTATATTCTTTATTTCAACTATGCATCTACATATTTCTTTCCTTTTATTGTTGTTTTTTGTTTGTGCTTTTGTTTGTTTATTTTGTTTTCTCCTTGTATTTTTTTTTCTTTATTTTTTTTCTATAATTTTTGCTCTCTTTCCGCTTTCCTAATCCTCTTTTCTCTGGTGGTTACTTTTTTTGTGCTATAGGGGTCTTGTGTATTTTTTTTTTGTTTTGTTGTGTTGTATTTTGTTCAATTTGGTCAGCACCTCTACAACAGCTCATCTGAAGTGGTCGGGGCTGACCCACACGGTCATCCATTCTAAGAGGAGACTTGATCCACGAATGGAAAAATAACATTCAAAATCCAAATACAACAGAAGAACACAAATAACTCAAGCAAAAGTTTTTCTTAAAGCACCCAGCTCAGGAGATATAAGATACTGCACAACTGGGTCCCACAAAACACCTATTACATAAGACCATCCAATAAAGTATTGGAGGCATGTCAGTTTGATCAAATTCATAGAAATAAAAACAAAGGGACAACAAAAATGGGGAGACAAAAAAAAATAATCCCCAAATGAAAGAAAAGGAGGAATCCCCAGAAAAGAATCTAAATGAAATAGAAGCAAGCAATTTGTCAGATAAAGAATTCAAAGTAATGGGAATAAAGGTGGTCAAACAATTCAGCATCAACTACAAGCAACTTAATGAGAATTATAAGGGACTAAGAGACATAATGAGAGGTACACAAACATAAAAAGGGGCATGACACAATAAATAAGAATCAATTGGAAATTATGAATGACATAGCTGAAAGAAAGAACACTCTTGAAGGATTCAACAGCAGACTAGAAGAAGCTGAGGACCAAATCATGGTAGTAAAACACACCTTGAAAGGTGCAAATAAAAAAATTTAAAAAGCAGGAAAAGAGTAAAGGAGCTTTGGAACAAGATGGAACGAAACAACATGTGTATTATAGGGGTACCAGAAGGAGTATTTTGGAAAGGAATAGAAAACCTGTTTGAAGAAATAATGGCAGAAAATTTCCCTAACCTGGTGAAGGAAACACAGAGTGTCCAAATCAAGGTGAACCCCAAAAGAGTCCTACACCTAAGCACATAATACTTAAAATGGAAAACATTGAAAACAAAGAAATATCTTAAAGGCTATAAGAGAAAGACAGAAAGTTAACTGAAATGAGCTCCAATTAGACTGTCAGCTGACTTACCAATAGAAATACTTCAGGCCAGAAGGGATGGCATGAAGTAAACAAAGTAATGAAAACCAAAAGACTGAAAACAAGAATACTCTATCCAGGAAGGTTATCATTCAAAATTGAAGGTAAAAGAAAGCTTTGCAGAAATAAAAGTCTAAGAGAGTATATTACCTCCAAACCAGCATGCAAGAAATGCTACAGAGACTATTGTACAAAGAAGAAATAAAAAGAAAAAGAACACAGGCTATAAGAATAAGAATGGCAATAAATAGGTACCTATCTATATATATAAAAGGCTATGTGACTGTCCAACCATCCCAATGGCTGGTAGGTATGATGAGCACTGACCACCAGGGGGCAGATGCTCAATGCAGGAACTGCCAAACTGTGGTGAATTGACAGCAGCAGTTCTCAGGTGATGCACCCCAGAAGAAGGAGTCAAATTCCTTGTGGACCACGTGATTCCACCTTTGGCCATGGGTTATGTTGTGCTGGGGCACTATCGGCCCGGAATGTGGTTTACTGCACACTTGCATTTGCGTTCCACACCGTGTATGACAGCAACTTTTCAGAGTGCCCCCTTGCACTTCAGGACCCCTCAGGGGATGTCAGAGAGCTATTTTTGGCCTCATCCCCACAGGCCAGGCCAAGGGACACAACCTGCTGGAGGGATCCACTCACTCCTCAGACAACCTTAGAGCCACGGCACCACCCCAGGTGTGGCCGGCTGGGGAGGGACTGTGGGAGGTTGGCTCCAGGGTGTGTCCAGCCTGTCTCACCCAGTCTTGCCCCACCAGCCACCTTCTAATTAATTTCCTTTCAATTTGCAGGAATCCATGAACTGGGCCACTAGTCAATAATAAACTGAAACGTAAATAGATTAAATGCTCCAATCAAAAGACATCAGGTGGCTGAATGTATAAGCAAACATGACCCATATATATGCTGTCTACAAGAGACCCATCACAGAACAAAGGACTCACACAGACGGATAGTGAAAGGATGAAAAAAAGCCTTTTCCATACAGATGGAAATTAAAAAGAAGATAGGGTAACAATATTCATTTCTGGCAATATACACTTCAAAATGAAGGCCATAACAAGAAATAATGAAGGTCACTTCATAATATTAAAGGGATCGATTCAAAAAGAGGATATAACATATGTGCACTCAATAGAGGAGCATCTAAATATATTTAAAAACTTCTGGAGAATTTCAAGACAGAGATCAATAGCAATTCAATCATAGTGATGTCAATCAATGACATCACTGAAAGGATCTTCTAGAGAAAATATTAACAAGGAAAACTAAACTACACACTATATCCAATGAAATTAATTAACATTCAAAATATTTCTCACAAAACTACAAATACATATTCTTCTCAAGTGCACATGAGACATTTTCAAAGATAGACCACATATTAGAACATAGATAAAGTTTCTACAAGTTCAAGAAAATTTAAATCATATAAAACATCTCAGATTACAATGGCATGAAAATAGGAATGAACTACAATAAAAAAACATGCAAAATGTTCAAACATATGAAGACTAAATAGCATGTTATTAAACAATGAATGGATGAACAAAGAGATCAAGGAATAAATAAATAAAAATTTTGGACTGGGCTACCCTGACTGGGCAGCCTCCATTGCTGCTGAAATCTCTCCCAGAGCGACCGGCTCTGTTGCAGAGACCATGCCATCTTGAAGGAGAGAAGCGCTATGATTGGAAGCCTAGAATTACCTTCAATCGGGAAGAATGGGATACCTCACGGGACCCTACAACCACAACACCCAGAAACCAGCTGCAAACTCACAAACACCTGGTCTCAAGCAGCGCGAATATGCGGACCTGGACGAGCTCTTCACCTTCTCATGAAAAGGTCAGATTTCGCCCAGAGGAAGTCAACACAGAAGAGAAATAGAGCTACATAACCAGACACCTGGAGAGGAGAAATCAGGGGGAGACAAAGAAACAGCCCACATATGAAAGAAAAGAAAGCATCACCAGAAAAAGAAGTAAACTAAATGGAGGCAAGCAATATGTCAGAGAAAGAATTCAGAGAAATTGTCATAAGGTCACTGAAAAGGTTGGAAGACAAATTCAACAATATGTGTAAGAACCAAGAGGACATGAAAAATTACATCACTGCAATAAAGAACTCAATAGAAAGCATCAAAAGTAGACTAGAAGAAGTGGAGGACTATATCAGTGAGCTAGAAGACAAGGTAGGAAAAAATACCCAAGCAGAGCAGCATCTAGAAAAAAAAGCTTAAAAAACAAGACGAGAGCCTAAGGGAACTTTGGGACAACACGAAAAAAAAAAAAAAACATCTGCGTAATAGGGGTGCCAGAAAGAGAGGAAACTGACCAAGGAATATAAAACTTGTTTGAAGAAATAATAACAGAAAACTTCCCTGATATAGGGAAGAAAAACTCACAAAAGCCCAAGAAGCTCACAGAGTCCCAAGCAAAATGAACCCCAAAAGACCGATGTCAAGGCACATTATAATTAAATTGGCAAACACTAATGACAAAGTAAGAATCCTAAAAGCAGCCAAAGAGAGACAGAAAGTTACCTACAAAGAATCCCCCATCAGACTAGCTACTGATTTCTCAACAAAAACACATCAGGCCAGAAGGGAATGGAATGAAATATACAAAGTTATGCAAAGGAAGGGTCTGAATCCAAGAATACTGTACCCAGCAAGGCCATCAATCAAAATTGAGGGTGGAAGAAGAGACAGGGGGAAGATGGCGACCGGCAGGAAGGTAGGGAGGGTGAGTGTGTGATTGAGTGAAGGAGTGATAGAGGTGTGTGTGGACGTGTGTGGGTGTGTGTGTGAGTTAAATAGGGACAGTTAGACCCTGCAGTTCATCGAGGGGGCATCCAATCCAGGCAGTCTTGGTTGGCAAAACCCCACGACTGCTGCAAACACTTTGGGGAGGACACCAGTGGCACAGAGACCCCGCCATCTTTAAGAATGGAACTGCTAGAAACTAGAATCCTAACCATACCACCACCCAGTCTGGTCTCGGAAGCAAACCTGGTCACTACAGCCACTCTGGTAGAAGACCTGCCACCCCAGCTGCAGATGCGTGAACCCTGAGACCTCCACCTCCAAAAGTACGCCGCTGGAAGCAGTAAGTACAACCTCCCCCTCCCCAGCACCTGAACTCAGGATTCTCTGCGTCCCCAGCCTATAGGCACCCAGGCACTCCACTACCCAGGCAGTGCTTGGGAACCACTGAGAGCCCCCGAGGGGGTGATTCTGCACAATCAATTGTGCGCGGCCCTGCAGTAGAATCTCTGAACTGCCTCTTCCTAAATAACTGCCCACGGACACCCCTGCGGTGCAACTTCAGGGCCAGGGTCCGACAGAGCTTTGCGCCTGTGGGCGCACCACCGGTTCGTGCACAATCAAGGGCAGGCAAACTCACGGCCACAGCAAGAGAAGGCACCCTGAGCCCATATATCCACAGGGTCCTCTGGGGAGCTGCTTTGAGCCCCTGCTGGGTGTGATTCTGTACAGCCAAGGACGCGCTGCCCCACAGCAGAAACTCTGAAATCCTTTCTCCTGAATAACTTCGCACATACACCCTAGCTGTTTAACTTCAGTGCCAGAGTCTCTCAAAGTGCGTCAGAGCTGTGCGCTGGTGGGCGCACCACCAGTTCGCGCACACTCCAGAGCGGGCAAACTCACAGCCACAGCAAGGGAAGGCGCCCTGAGCCCATATATCCACAGGGTCCTCTGGAGAGCTGCTTTGAGCCCCTGCTGGGTGTGATTCTGTACAGCCAAGGACGCACTGCCCCACAGCAGAAACTCTGAACTCCTTTCTCCTGAATAACTTCCCACATACACCCTAGCTGTTTAACTTCAGTGCCAGAGTCTCTCAAAGTGCGTCAGAGCTGTGCCCCTGCAAACACACCTCCACAGAAGCGAATTTACAACAGGCAGGCACCCTGAGCCTATCTACACACAGGGTGCTAGTGGGAGCCACTGGGAGCTTTCCCAACAGACGGTTCCTGGGTGCCACTGTGAGTTCCCACTGGACACGTGCGATTTCAACTAAGGGTGCAAGACAGCAAAAACTGGGACACTCCGTAGCTGCTGACTTTTAGACACCACAGTTGTGCCTCTCAAGCTTGCAGGCCTACATCAAGAGAACCCAAGTAGCTCAAGTAGGGAGCTACACTAGATTACCAAGCCCAGGAGAACTGAGAGATTACACCAGTAGCACCATCCCCAAAAGAACCTGGGTAGCAAAGCAAGAGGATCTACAATTAAAACATTACAGGAAAACATGGGGAGAAAAAAAGGAAATTCCCAAAGGAAGGAACAAGAAGAATCACCAGAAAGGGAGTTAAATGAACTTGAGGCTAGCAGCTTAACAGAGAAAGAATTCAGAGTATTCATTATAAGGATGTTTAAATGGATGGATGACAAATACACACAACTCAATGAGAACTATAAGGAGCTGAATGAAAACATCACCAACATAAAAAGAAACCAAGAGGAGATGAAGAACAACATAGTGCAATAAGGAACACAATGGAAGGCTTAAAGAGTAGAGTAGAAGAGGCTGAGGACCGCATCAGCGAATTAGAAGACAAGGTAGGAAAAAGCACACAAACACAGCAGCAACTGGAAAGAAGACTTAAAAATCAAGAGGAGAGCCTAAGGAAGCTTTGGGACAACACAAAACGAAACAACCTTCGAATAATAGGGATAAAAGAAGGAGAGGAAGAGAAGCAAGGAATAGAAAACCTGTTAGAAGAAATAATGACAGAAAACTTCCCTGATATTGGCAAGAAAAAAACTATCCAAGTCCAAGAAGTACACAAAGTCCCAAACAAGTTGAACCCCAAAAGTCTGACACCAAGACACATCATAATTAAATTGACGAACACCAACGACAAAACAAGAATCTTAAAGGCTGCCAGAGAGAAACAGAAAGTTACCTACAAGGGATCTCCTACCAGAATATCAACTGATTTCTCAACAGAAACACACCAGGCCAGAAGGGAATGGAATGAAATATACAAAGTGATGCAAAACAAGGGACTGAATCCAAGAATACTATACCCAGCAAGGCTATCATTCAAAATTGAAGGTGGAATCAGAAGCTTCACAGACAAAAAAGGGCTAAGAGAGTTCATCACTACCAAACCATCAATGCAAGAAATGCTAAAGGGGCTGCTGTAAAAAGAAGAGAAAGGCGAGAAGAAACACAAACACTAAGGAAAAATATGTCAACAAACAGGTACTTATCAATAATAACAGTAAACGTAAATGGATTAAATGCACCAATCAAAAGACATAGGGTAGCTGAATGGATAAGAAAACATGACCCATATATTTGCTGTCTACAAGAGACCCACCTTAGAGCAAAAGACTCACACAGACTGAGAGTGAAGGGATGGAAAAACATTTTTCAGGCAAATGGAAATGAGAAAAAAGCTGGGGTTGCGATACTTATATCAGATAAAATAGACCTCAAAGTAAAGGCTTTAATAAGAGATAAGGAAGGCCACTACATAATACTAAAGGGAGCAATCCAGCAAGAAGATATAACTCTGGTAAACGTATATGCACCCAATGCAGGAGCGCCCAAATACATACAAAATCTGCTGGAAGATATCAAGGGAGAGATCGACATCAATACAATCATAGTAGGGGTCTTCAATACACCACTGACACCAATGGATAAATCCTCTGGACAAAAAATCAGCAAAAAAACAGCAATTCTAAATGACACACTAGATCAGATGGACCTAAGTGACAGATTCAGAGTATTTCACCCCAAAGCCATGGAATATACGTTCTTCTCAAGTGCACATGGGACATTCTCAAAAATAGACCACATTTTGTGTAACAAGCAAAGTCTCCCCAAATTCATAAAGATTGAAATCATATCAAGCATTTTCTCAGACCACATTGGCATAATATTAGAAATAAACTACAATAAAAACATTCCAAAAAATACAAACACTTGGAAACTGAATAGCATGCTACTAAACAATGATTGGGCTATCAATGAGGTCAAAGAAGAAATTAAAAACATCCTGGAGACTAATGACAACATAAACACAACATTGCAAATACTATGAGACACAATGAAAGCAGTCCTGAGAGGGAAATATATAGCTCTACAGGCCTACCTCAAAAAAACAAGAAAAAATGGTAATAGATCATCTAATTCAACAACTCAAAAAATTAGAAAGGGAGCAACAAGAAAAGCCCACAGTGAGCAGAAGAAAGGAAATAATAAAGATCAGAGCAGAAATGAATGACATAGAGACCAAAAAAAACAATACACAAGATCAACAAAACCAAGAGCCGGTTCTTTGAAAGGATAAACAAGATTGATGAACCTCTAGCCAGGCTCACCAAGAAGCAAAGAGAGAGGACCCAAATAAACAAAATCAGAAATGAAAGAGGTGAAATAACAACAGACCCCAAGAAATACAAAGGATTGTCAAAAAATACTATGAACAACTCTACTCCAACAAACTAGACAACCTGGAGGAAATGGATACATTCCTAGAAAAACACAACCTTCCAAAATTTACTCAGGAAGAGACTAAAAATCTCAATAGGCTGATAACTATGGAAGAAATTGAAGCAGTTATCAAAAAGCTTCCAGCAAACAAAAGCCCGGGGCCAGATGGCTTCACAGGGGAGTTTGATAAAACCTTCAAGGAAGGCTAAAACCTATCCTCCTCAGACTATTCCAGAAAATTCAAGAAGGAATACTTCCAAGCTCCTTCTATGAAGCCAGCCTCACCCTAATACCAAAACCAGATAAAGATAACACAATGAAAGAGAATTACAGGCCAATATCCCTCATGAACATAGATGCCAAAATACTCAACAAAATTCTAGCAAATCGAATCCAGCAATACATCAGAAAGATCATAAACCACGACCAAGTAGGATTTATCCCTGGGATGCAAGGATGGTATAATATTCGCAAATCAATAAACGTGATACATCACATAAACAAATTGAGACATAAAAACCATATAGTCATATCAATTGATGCAGAAAAAGCATTTGACAAAATCCAACACCCTTTCTTGATAAAAACTCTCAGCAAGCTGGGAATAGAAGGATCATACCTCAACATAATAAAAGCCATATATGACAAACCCACAGCCAATATCATACTCAATGGGCAAAAACTAAAACCATTTCCCTTAAGAACAGGAACAAGACAGGGATGCTCACTCTTACCACTCCTGTTCAACATAGTGTTGTAATACTAGCCATTGCAATCAGACAAGAAGAAGAAATTAAAGGCATCCAAATTGGAAAAGAAGAAGTAAAACTGTCCTTATTTGCAGATGACATGATACTGTACATAGAAAACCCTAAAGACTCCATCAAAAAATTACTAGACTTAATAAATGAATTTGGCAGAGTAGCAGGATACAAAATAAATGCTAAGAAATCTATGGCATTTCTATACACCAAAAATGAACTTACAGAAAGAGACACTAAAAAAGCAATCCCATTTACCATCACACCAAAAAAATTCAGATACCTAGGAATAAACTTAACTAAGGAGGTAAAAGACCTATACACGGAAAACTACACAACACTGAAAAAAGAGAGAGAGGAAGACATAAACAGATGGAAGAACATACCATGTTCATGGATTGGTAGAATCAACATCATCAAAATGTCCATACTACCCAAAGCAATCTATAGATTCAATGCACTTCCCATTAAAATACCAACAGCATTCTTCACAGACCTAGAACGAACTTTCCAAAAATTCATCTGGATTAAAAGAAGACCCCGAATAGCCACAGCAAACCTGAGAAAGAAGAACAAAGTAGGGGGGATCTCCATACCAGATTTCAAGCTGTATTACAAAGCCACTGTTCTCAAAACAGCCTGGTATTGGCACAAGAACAGACATATAGATCAATGGAATAGAACAGAGAACCGAGAAATCGATCCAAATCACTATGCTCCATTAATATTTGACAAAGGAGGCATGAACATACAGTGTAATAAAGACAGTCTCTTCAACAAATGGTGTTGGGAAATTGGACAGATACATGCAAAAAAATGAAACTAGACCACCAACTTACACCATACACAAAAATAAACTCAAAATGGATCAAGGACTTAAACATAAGACAGGAAACCATAAAAATACTAGAGGAATCTACAGGCAGAAAAATCTCTGACATATGCCAAAAGAACTTCTTCGCTGATACTGCTCCTAGGGCAATGGAAGCTAAAGAGAAAATAAACAAATGGGACTACATCAAAATAAAAAGCTTTTGCACAGCAAAGGAAACCATCAATAAAACAACAAGAAAGCCCACTACATGGGAGGACATATTTGCCAATGATGTCAACGATAAGGGTTTAATCTCCCACATTTACAGGGAACTCATGCAGCTTAACAAAAAGAAGATAAACAACCCAATCAAAAAATGGGCAACTGATCTAAATAGACACTTTTCGAAAGGAGACAGAAGGAAGGCCAAGAGACATACGAAAACCTGCTCTAAATCACTAATCATCAGAGAAATGCAAATCAAAACAACAATGCGGTACCATCTCACACCTGTCAGAATGGCCATTATCAACAAGTCAACAAATGACAAGTGCTGGCGAGGATGTGGAGAAAAAGGAACCCTCGTGCACTGCTGGTGGGAATGCAGACTGGTGCAGCCACTGTGGAGAACAGTATGGAGTTTCCTAAAAAAACTAAAAATAGAACTCTCATTTGACCCCGTGATCCCACTTCTAGGAATATATCCCAAGAAACTGGAAACATCAATCAGAAAGGATTTATGCACCCCTATGTTCATAGCAGCACAATTCACCATAGCTAAGATTTGGAAACAGCGTAAGTGACCATCAGCCGATGAGTGGATTAAAAAACCGTGGTACATCTACACAATGGAATACTACGCTGCGATAAAAAAGAAGGAGCTCTTACCATTTGCAACAATATGGATGGAGATGGAGAATATTATGCTTAGTGAAATAAGCCAGGAAGAGAAAGATAAATATCACATGATCTCACTTATTTGTGGAATATAATGAACAACATAAACTGATGGGGGGAAAAATAGATCGAGAAACAGAGTAACATCAATCAGAACAGCAAACCTCAGGGAAGAAATTGTGAGGTAACCAGAAACCCAAGAATGCCTGAGAACGCCTTTCTAGCCATGCTAGCAATCATCAGATGTACTGTAATTTTACCTGGGACAAGAGGGTAAGTATTTTGGTCTTATGTTCCTGACCCTTCATGGGTAAGACCCCTTACATGGGCTGATCCCCTGACTAATGTAGTTACCAATAATACCAAACACCCTGGACATCCAGGAGGTCCATGGGTGGGGCAAGAAAGTATAAATACACAGGGGTCTCCACCCATCTTCCCTTTTGTATGACACGAAATCATAACAATGCCCCTTTGTGTGTACAATTAAAGAGAGGTTTCTGGCTTGTGTGGACACCAAAGAAAGGGTGTCACTATTATCACTACGTGCCCCCGGTAGAGGTACAGAAAATGTAACTAAGACATTGTCTATATAAAAAGAAATGGACAGCCAGTTTGAAAGGGAATTCCCATGGACTAGAACAAAGAATATCCTTGCAAGATATTATTCTACACTATCATTAAAATTTTTCCCATATTTGGATCACCCCCAGTACTTGTAATAGTTCCTCGCACCCTTGGGGATAAAAAAAAAAAAAAAAAAAAAAAAAGTCATCTGTTTGGTGCTTGGAGACAAACTTAACACATCTCTTGATACTTTAGAATTACTACAGCATAATATACAATTATCCCAAGCAAGTGTACAGACTAATTCTTTGAATGACTGGCAGCAATTTAAAAAGGACATGTAAGGATTTAATCCTTTTCATTGTGTATAGGGCCTCCCGGGAAGGCACCTGAGCATTCTATATTGGTCCCTCTTACCCTTTAGGCCAAGAGAGACCCTCTTCTCACAATTCAATTGCTCACAGCTGTTGCATGAGCTCTCTGTTCATGTCGAGGTTGAAGTCTCGTGATGACTGCTGCCATGGATCTGTCTCTCACCCAGTGGGGCAAACTGAGCCCTCCCTGGAGAAGAAACCTGGGTTCCAAAAGATATGTGATCAGTGCTGGGGCCCCACCAGCAGGCAAGGGGATCCCATGGCAGGTGCTGGGCATGGAGGCCACGGGGGCACAGGCTACCAAGGAGCCAAAACTGAACCTCACATCACCCTGCTTGGCCCCGGAGGATGGCTGGTTAGCCAGAGATGGGTAAGATTCCTCAAGGAAGGAACAACCTAAGACAGGCTCAGTCACAGAGGGGCCATCAGGAGAGAATTTGGGGATCAACAGAGGTGGGGCACATACCCTCACCCCCCCAACATTGCAGGGGCCTGAATCATAGCCCCTTCTGAGGGAGGTCTCCTGCCCCCATGGCTGCTTCGTGCTTCCCATGCCCAGCTCAGATCAGGACCCAGGTGACTGACAGAGACTTGGCCAACAGCAACTGCCCCCCCACTCCAACAAGAATTGTTTGAGTTGTCTTGTACCCATGGTGTGGGGAAGTGGTTTACGTTATCTAAATCCAGCCTACCACCAGGTATGCTCAGGACCTACTCAAGAAGGCAAATAATCCCTTCCACTAATATTTCAGGGTAAAATAAGATTGTTGTTAGAGTAATAAATTTGACAGTAAAATAGTAGTCAAGTTTTCAGGCAAATTTAAATTGGCTAGTTGAAACAAGCGAATATTCTAGAAAAATTAATTGTACTGGACAAATAGGTGTTCCTAAAGTGTTAACTAAAATTTTTATTGGTACTTCATCTCATGATAAAATTGTGCACCATGTAATGAACCTAAAACAGTAATATTATAGTGCAAAAAATTAAAATTTAAAAGCCATCAAGACTACATTATAAAATTTTCAAAAGCCTCCTAACATTTAAATCAAAAAAGGAGGGGATAGTAGAGGAATATCATGTAAGGAAAAATATCCTATGAATAAATTACATCTAGAAAATTAATAGTTTAGAAAATTAATTTTAAGGCTAAAGCAAGGCACCCATGAAAAACACAGAAGGTGACAAAACAAGCCAGAGGAAAATCATTTGGGCAAAAAATGAAAAATGATCCCCAGTCAAATTTATAGAAAATATTCCTTTATTAACTTTTGGTCGAGAATATGTTTGTATATTTTCAGAAAACAACTCCGAGACCATGTGGATTCCAGCAACAGAGAGGAATCGACAGGACTACTCCAGCCATGAAGACAGAAGAGAAGCAGTCCAGAGACGGAAGACGCTGATGTGGCCTTCCCATACTAGCAGTTAACAGCTGTGCATCACTGCAGGTTGCCCAGGACCAAACCAGACAGAGTCGGACCTGCATTACCACCATTTGTCCACCATCCAGAACTGAAATGTCATTGCTGACATGTACATATAAGGAACTGTTGGACATTGAAATTGGGTCTCAAAAGAACTGTTGACCCAGAAAGAAACTCACTACACACTGATTCATTTGCCTGTCACCATAACCATTATTGCTTGTCTCATTTTCGGTTCTTATAAGTGTATTTCTAATAGCACATGATCTCACTCATCTAGGGGAAATAATGAACAACATAGACTGATGAACAAGAACAGACCCAGAAACAAGGAGGCATGGATCAGACTGTCGGGCCTCAGGGGGAGGGTAGGAAAAGGTGGTGGTAAAGGGGAGAGATCAACCAAAGGACTTGTGTGCAAGCATATGAGCCTAACCAGCGGTTAAGGACAACAGGGGGGTGGGGGCATGTGTGGGGAGGGGTGAGGGATGGGAATGGAGGGATGAGGACAAATATGTGATACCTCAATCAATAAAGAAATTTTTAAAAAATTTTTAAAAATTGAGGGTGAAATCAGGAACTTCAAGACAAAAAAGAACTAAGCGGGTTTATCACCACCAAACCAGCAATGCAAGAAATGCTAAATAGGTCTGCTGTAAAAAGAAGAAATAGGAAGCAAAGCAGGAACACAGGGGTAAAGAATAAAAATGGCGACAAACAAGTACCTATCTATAATAACTTTAAATGTAAATGGATAAAATGCCCCAATCAAAAGACATAGGGTAGTTGAGTGGATAAGAAAACATGAACCATATATCTGCTGTCTACAGGAAACCCACATTAGAACACAGGACACAGACAGACTGATGGTGAAGGTATAGAAAAAGGTTTTTCAGGCAAATGGAAATGAAAAAAAAAAAGCTGGGGTAGCAAGACATATCTGATAAATTAGATCTCAAAATGAAGGATATAAAAAGAGATAAGAAAGGCCACTTCATAATACTAAAGGGAGCAATCCAACAAGAAGAAATAACTCTGGTAAACATATACGCACCCAATACAGGAGCACCCAAATACATAAAAAAAGCTTCTGGAGGATATCAAGGGAGAGATTGACAGCAATACAATCATAGTAGGGGACTTTAGTACCACAATAACACCACTGGACAAATCCTCTAAACAAAAAAATCAGCAAAGAAATATTAATCCTAAATGACACACTAGACAAGATGGAATTAATTGACATCTTCAGAACATTTCACCCCGAAGTCACAGAATATACATTCTTCTCAAGTTCACATGGGTCATTTTCAAAGATAGACCATATGCTGGGACACAGGCAGTCTCTTCAAATTCAAGAAGATAGAAATCATATCAAGTATCTTCTCAGATCAAAATGGCATAAAACTAGAAATCAAATGCAATAAAAACAATTAAAAAATCAAACATTGTTAAATAGCATGCTATTAAACAATGATTGGGTTACCAAAGAGATCAAAGGAGAAATAAAAAGCCTCATGGCAACAAATAACAATGCATACACAACAATCCAAAATCTATGGGACACAGTGAAAGCAGTCTTGAGAGGGAAGTTCATAGCTCTACAGGCCTACCTCAAAAAATAAGAAACAATGATAATAAATTATCTAGCCCTACAAGTCAGAGAGTTGGAAAGAGAGCAACAAGAAAAGCCCAGCGTAAGCAAAAGGAAAGAAATAATAAAGATCAGAGTGGAGATAAATGACATAGAGACCAAAAAAGCAATACAAAAGATCAACAAAACTAAGAGCTGGTTCTTTGAAAGGATAAACAAGATTGATGAACCTCTAGCCAAGGTTCACCAAGAAGCAAAGAGAGAGGACCCAAATAAACAAAATCAGAAATGAAAGAGGTTAAGTAACATCCGATCTCACAGAAATACAAACAATTATGAAAAAATACTATGAACAACTCCATTCCAACAAAACGGACAATCTAGATGTAATGGACATATTCTTAGAAAAATGCAAGCTTCCAAAACTCAAACAAAAAGATTCAAAAAACCTGAATAGGCTGATAACTACTGAAGAAATTGAAACAGCAATCAAAAATCTTCTGGCAAACAAAAGCCCTGGTCCAGACAGTATTGCAGGGGAGTTCTACCAAGCATTCAAAAAAGAAATAAAACCTATCCTCCTCAGACTATTCCAAAAATTCATGAGGAAGGCACAATTCCAAGCTCTTTCTATGAAGCCAGCATTACCCTCATCCCAAAACCAGATAAAGACACCACCAAAAAAAGAGAACTAGAGGCCAATATCCTTGATGAACATAGATGCTAAAATCCTCAACAAAATTCTACCAAATTGTATTCAGAATTGCATTATAAAGATCATACACCATGACCAACTGGGATTTATTCTGGGGATGCAAGGATGGTACAATATCCGAAAATGAATAAATGTGATACATCACATAAACAAACTGAGAGACAAAAATCACATAATCAGCCCTAACTGGTTTGGCTCAGTGGCTAGAGCATCAGCCTGTGGACTGAAGGGTCCCAGGTTTGATTCCGGCCAAGGGCATGTACCTTGGTTGCGGGCACATCCCCAGTACGGGGCGTGCAGCAGGCAGCTGATTGATGTTTCTCTCTCATCGATGTTTCTAACTCTCTATCCCTCTCCCTTCTTCTCTGTAAAAAATCAATAAAATATATATTTTAAAAATAACATAATCATATCAATTGATGCAGAAAAAGTATTTGACAAAATCCAACACCCTTTCTTGATAAAATCTCTCAGCAAAGTAGGAATAGGGGATCATACCTCAACATAATAAAAATCCCTATATGAGAAACCTACAGACAACATCATACTCAAAGGGCAAAAACTAAACTCATTTGCCCTAAGTAAAGGAACAAGACAAGGATGCCCACTTTCATGACTCCTTTTCAACATAGTACTAGAAGTACTAGTCATAGCGATCAGACATGAAGAAGAAATAAAAGGCATCCGAATTGGAAAAGAAGAAGTAAAACTGTCCTTATTTGCAGATGACATGATACTATACATAGAAAACCCCAAAGACTCCATCAAAAGACTACTAGAGCTTTTAAATAAATTTGGCAATGTAGCAGGATACAAAATTAACACCCAGAATTCTATGGCCTTTTTATACACCAATAATAAGCTCACAGAAAGAGAAATGAAAAAAAACAATTCCATTTACCTTTGCACCAAAAAAATTAAGATACCTAGGAAAAAACTTAACTAAGGATGTAAAAGACCTGTACTCGGAAAACTAAAAGATTATTGAAAAAAGAAGTAGAGGACGACATAAACAAATGGAAGAACATACCATGTTCATGGATTGGTAGAATCAACATCATTAAAATGGCCATGCTACCTAAATCAATCTATAGATTCAGTGCAATCCCCATTAAAATACCAATGGCATATTTCAAAGATCTAGAACAAACTCTTCAAGAATTCATGTGGAATTAAAAAAGACCCCAAATAGCCACAGCTATCCTGAGAAAGAAGAACAAAGTTGGAGGGAACACAATACCAGACATCAAGCTATATTACCAAGCCACGGTTCTCAAAACAGCCTGGTATTGGCACAAGAACAGATATATAGACCAATGGAACAGAATAGAGAACCCAGAAATTGACCCAAGCCATTATACTCAATTAATATTTGACAAAAGAGGCAAGAATATACAATGGAATCAAAACATTCTCTTTAATAAATTGTGCTGGGAAATTTGATCAGATACATGCAAAAAAATGAAACTAGATCACCAACTTACACCATACACAAAAACAAACTCAAAATGGCTTAAGGACTTGAATATTCGTAGGATGGGAAACCATAAAAATCTTAGAAGACTCCATAGGCAGCAAAATAGTAGACATATGTTGTAGCACTGTCTTTACAGACACAGCTCATAGGGCAATGAAGGCTAAGGAGAAAATAAAAAAATGGGACTACATCAAAATAAAAAGCTTCTCCACAGCAAAAGAAACCAACAAAACAATAAGAAAGCCCACTGCATGGGAGAACATATTTGCCAATGTTATCTCCGATAAGGGTTTAATCTCCAAGATTTACAGGGAACTCAACTCATACAACTTAACAAAAGAAAGATAAACAATCCAATCAAAAAATGGGCAAAGGATCTAAATAGATACTTTTCGAAAGGGGACATTCAGAAAGCCAAGAGACAAATGAAAACATGCTCAAAGTCACTAATCATCTGAGAGATGCAAATCAAAACAACAATGAGGTACCACCTCCCACCTGTCAGAATGGCTATCATCAACAAATCAACAAACAAGTGCTGGAGAGGATTTGGAGAAAAAGGAACCCTCCTTCACTCTTGGTGGGAATGCAGACTGATGCCGTCATTGCGGAAAACAGTATGGCATTTTATCAAAAATTTAAAAATGGAACTGCCATTTGACCCAGTAATAACACTTCTAGGAATATATCCTAAGAAAACAAAACACCAATCAGAAAGGATATTTGCACCCCTATGTTCATAGCAGCACAATTGACAATAGCTAAGATTTGGAAACAGCCTAAATGCCCATCAGCAGATGAGTGAATTAGAAAATTACGATACATCTATACAATGGAATACTATGCTGCTATAAAAAAGAAGGGATTCTTACCATTTGCAGCAGCATGGATGGAACTGGAGAGCATTATGCTAAGTGAAATAAGCCGATCAGTGAAAGAAAAACACCACATGATCTCACTCATTTATGGAAAATAAAGAACATTATAACCTGATGAAGAAAAACATAGATACAGAGGCAGAGAAGCATTGAACAGACTGTCAAATTACAGCAGGAAGGCTGGGGAGGTAGGGGGGAGGTAAGAGATCAACCAAAATACTTGTATGCATGCATATAAGTAAGCATAACCAATGGATGCAAGATACTGGGGGGGGAGTGAAGGCATGTGCCAGGGGGTAGGGGAGGCCGGGGGAAGGTCAATGGGGAAGAAAAATGAGACATATGTACTACTATTTGTAATACTTTAAACAATAAAAAAAGTAAAATAAAATAATTTTAAAAATATTCTGGATATAAGTGAAAATGGACACACAACAACCCAAAATTTATGGGGTGCAGTGAAAGAAATCCTGAAAGGGAAGTTCATAACATTAGAGGCTTACCTCTAAGAATAAGAAAAACTTTTAATAAGATATCTTACCCTACAACGTAAAGAATTAGAAAGAGAACAACAAGAAAAGCCCAGAGGAAGTAGAAGGATGGAAATAAGAAAGATCACAGCAGAAATAAATAACACAGAGACTTCATAAAAAATTACAAATGATCAATGAATCCAAGAGCTGGTTTTTTGAAGAGAAAAACAAGATTGATGAACCTCTAACCAAAATCATCAAGAAAAAAAGAGAGAGGACCCAAATAAACAAAATCAGAAATGAAAGAGATGAAGTAATAACCGACTCCACAGAAATACAAAAATCATAGAAAATACTATGAATGATTATATTGCAACAAATTGGACAACCTGAATTAAATAAACATATTCCTAGAAAAATACAGTCTCCCAAAACTGAATCAGAAAACACGAATAGGCTGATAACTACTGATGAAATTGGAAAAGTAATAAAAAGATCCCAGGAAACAAAAGCCCTGTTCCAGATGGCTTCACAGGGGGATTTTATCAAACATTCAAAGAAGAACTAAAACCTAGCCTCCTCAAACTACTCCAAAAAAATCCAAGAGGAAGAAACACTTCCAAGCTCTTTTTATGAGGCCAGCATTACCCTAATTCCAAAACCAGATAAAGACTCTACAAAGAAAGTGAATTACAGATGAATGTTCCTGATGAACATAGATGCTAAAATTCTCAACAAAATATGAGCAAATGAGATACAGCAATACATTAAAAATACATTAAAAAGATCATACACATGACCAAGTGGGATTTATTTTGGGGATGCAAGGCTGATACAATATTTGCAAATCAATAAATATGATACATTACATTAACAGATTGGAGGGCAAAAAGCATGTGATTATATCAATAAATGCAGATAAAGAATTCCACAAAATGCAACACCATTTTTTGATAAAAACTTTTAGCAATGTAGGAATAGAGGGATCATATAGCTCAACGTAATAAAGGTGATATATGACAAACTTACAGCCAACATTATACTCGATGGGCAAAAAAATAAAACCAATTCCCATAAGCTCAGGAAGAACACAGGAATGTCTGCTTTCACCACTCTTATTCAACATAGTACTGGAAGTCCTAGATATACTGATAAGAAGAAATAAAAGGCATCCAAATTGGAAAGGAAGAAGTAAAACTATCATTATTCACAGATGATATGATATTGTACATAGAAAACCTTATAGATGCCACAAAAAAAAATACTAGATTTAATAAATGAATTTGGCAATGTAGCAGGATACAAAATTAACACCCAGAAATCAATGGCACTTTTGTTCTCCATTAGTAAACTCTCAGAAAGAGAAACGAAAAAATAATCTCACTTACCATTGCAACAAAAAATTAAGATACTTAAGAATAAACTTAACCAATGAGGTAAAAGACTTGTATTCAGAAAACTACAGAACAATGAAAAATGGGATAGAGGAAGACATAAACATGTGGAAGAAAATACCATGTTCATGGATTGGTAGAATTAACATAATTAAAATGTCCATACTATCCAAGGAAATCTATAGATTTAATGCAATGCCTATTACAATACCAACAGCCTTTACCACAGATCTAGAACAAATACTCCAAAAATTTATATAGAAACAACTAAGATCCCAAATACCTGCAACAATCTTGAGAAAGAAGAACAAAGGGGGAATAATCACAATACCAGATAACGAGTTATACTACAAAGCCATTGTACTTAAAACAGCCTGGTACTGGCACAAGAACAAGCATATAGATCAATGGAACAGCATAGAGAACCCAGAAATTGACCCAAGCCATTACGATCAATTAATATTTGCAAAGGAGGCAAGAGCAAACAATAAAAACTGTCTCTTCAATAAATGGTGTTGGAAAATTGGACAGGTACATGCAGAAAAATGAAACTAGACCGCGAACTTACACCATACACAAGAATAAACTCAAAATGGATAAAAGACTTAAATATAAGTCATGAAACCATAAAATCTTAGCAGAAATGATAGGCAGCAAAGTCTCAGATATCTCCCCTAGCAATATGTTTACCCATCTATCTCACATGGCAAAGGAAGCTAAGGAGAAAATAAACAAATGGGACTACATAAAAATAAAAGGCTCTGCACAGCAAAAGAAACCATTAACAAAATGAAAGGAGAGCTCACTGTATGGGAGAACATATTTGGCAATGAGACATCTGATAAAGGGTTAATTTCCAAAATATATAAGGAACTCATACAATGTAACAGAAGGAAGACAAATAATCCAATAAAATATTTGGCAAAGGCCCTAAATAGACATTTCTCCAAAGTTGACATACATGAGACCCAGAGACATATTAAAATATGCTCAAAGAAACGACAAAAGATGGTATGAAATTAAAACTTTTTAAATAAAAAAGCAGTTTATTGTGAGTAGTCATGTACTATGCTGGTATCTTCCCTGACAAAGGTCAATCTTTACTTCAACTGAGACTATTTTCTTTTTGCATCTATGATAACATATCTTTGGAATATCAAAGTGATTTTCCTTTCTCCAGACCCCTCAAAGTACAGGCACCACTGCAGAGACCACAAATCTCTTCATTGTTATTGAGTTAACTGTTGACTGTTAATTACCCTGCAGGAACCTAAGTAAAAATAAATAAACAATAAATCAAATGTGTTTATCATTTTACTTTTTATCCAATCCCAGAGGTTTCCCCACTTTGCTTTCTCCTGCCTCCCTAATCTATCACTAACGGATTTCATGTAACCCACTTGCATCTCCTCTTATGATTGTAAATGTATAAAACAAGGTGCAAAACTGCCATTCTCTGGAGAATTATCTGAATCCATTGAGATTCTGCTTCCTGGCAATTGTTGACAGTTTGGCTCAAATAAACTCACAAAAATTCTTCACAAATTTGAATGTTCCTTACCTTAATATTAATTGGTGTAGTGCAGCAGATTCCAGAGAAGCTCACCCATGATCATCTCCCAGACCCAGAACGGGTGTTAGGATTTATAAAAGAGCCTATTAAGCCCACAGGTTCCTTGACCATTAATTGGGTGAACTTGGGTGAGTTTTCTCTTGGATCCAAGAACTCAGCTTACTTTTCGTAGAGAGTTTGACTTTTTTTTGAGCTGTATTTTTAAATCTTCAAGGTAGAACTAAGGTTAAGGGTTAATAGAACCCAGGCTAAGGCGAGAATAAAGGAATAACTGATGGCTGGTTTTTATTTGGGCTTTTCAAATGAAATTGCTTTCTGAGAGTCTGAGCTAAAAACCTTCACCATATAAATGAGAGCTGAATTCATTCAGATCCAAATATAAAGGGCCACATCCTCCCTCCAGCTGGTGTCTCAGACGTTCTTAGGCAACTAAGAATCTTTGTGGAGGTCTCAGAGATCATTCCTCATGACATTCAGGAGCAGCATAGGGAAATCCCAACTCAACTGTAACTAACTGACTGGCTCACCTGAGGGGAGCACCCATAAGATTTGGTCAGCCAGCACCCTGAGCCCTTCTAGTTGTTTTAGACAGCAGGGAGAGAGACTGAGGCGTGAAAGTGGGTTGAATGCAACTCAAGGGGTGAGAGACTCATAGAGCTTAATTCATAAGCAGCTCACTTTGACCCACTACCTGACACCCCAGAACATTTGCCAGACTCTGCAGATATCCAAGACAACACACAAAACAAAACAAACAAAAAACTACACAAAATTAACATGAAAAATTGTGTCTCCCAAACCTCAGCCCTCCCTTAATACTTCTCATAGGAAGCCTTTATTTGTACGTGCTTTACAGAAATGGGAAGGTTTAACTAGAAAATATCAACTTAGAAATGGCCGAAATGCAGTTGTCTTTGGGTACCTAAATTAATATTTTGCATGCAGAAATTAGAAAAATGCCAGCTCTAAAATTAAAGTGAACTAATGGGAAGCAATCTTGATTTGGAAATTAGAAGCTTCTAAGGAGGAACTTAGATAAATCCTTAAAAAGAAAAAAAATTATTAAGAAATTTTAGAGACTGTCTCCAAACTATTCTGAAGCTAATAAATGCCTACACCTTATTCTTCCCCCTTCTATAGCTCCTCCACCACTATATCCTTTGCTCTCTGAGCTTCCTTGTCCAGACTTGCTCTTTCCCCTACTTTCTTCCTTGTCTTCTGTCTCCTTCACTACTACTCCATATTGACTTAAGGGAAAATGAGAATAGGAATTCTAACAGCCCCCTTTGAAAAAAAAGCTGGTCTCTGCTAGAGAGGTACCAGCAATTGCTCCAGATTTTATCCAGGTACCTTATGGGTTAGCAAAGAAATTTAACTGTTAGCACATGTAATCCTGGCTATTCTGACCTATTCCAATTAATACACTACTGGTTTCTGAGAATAAAGAAACAGGTTTTCTAACTAGGGTCTGCTGTGAAACTGCAGAGGAGTCTGATTTTACTGTGGAAAGCCAAGTCACCATAAGAAATATTGTAGAAAACTAAAATTGAATTTACAAAGAGAAAATGAACAAAAGTGAACATAGAGCTGTGAGAAGATATTTACCCTTCTCCTTACTAATACTTTAAGAGAAATTGAGATTATCATAAAAGGGGAAGCTAGTAAGGCCCTTGTAGATACTGGGGTTACATTATTCATTCTTAACCCTACCCAAATAAGTTTCCCTCTCCCTCAGAGTAGAGATTCTGTGCACATGGTAGGGGTACCTAACCAACCAATGACTATTTTAAAATCAGAACCTGTCCCCTTTCAACTAGGGCATGTTACAGGGAAAAATACATTTTTACTGGTCAAATTGGCCCAATTCACCTGATAGGGAGAGATTTTCTTAAAACCCATGATGCCTACATATGCTTTTTCCAGAAAGGTAATATGTATTTAGAACTAAATGAACCAGATACTGAACCAAAAGAAGAAAACCATGATTTTAAAAACGGAACTTCCTAAGAGAAAATGAATCTTGGGACTGACTGAACATTTACTAACCATTTTCTTCATTATTAACCTCTGTAATAGCCTGAGAGACCTCTTAACAGGGGACCTGCCCTACTCAGAATGGCATGAACAGCCCAGAGATTGGAAGGGATGCCTTTAATTCTCAGCTTGCTGAATATGCCTCTCTGTAGATGGGGAACAAGTCCATAGTGCCTTAAGAGTTCCCTTTTGGGGTATATACACCCAACTGGGAGAAATTGACTCTGGGTCCCTCAAGAAAAAAGGCTAATCTTTTTTACCATGGCCTGGTCCATATATAAAATGGACAGTAGAGAGGTTTGGCCAGTTAATGGCACCATTTATTTTTATACCATCTTGCTGCTATGACCTGTTTTACCATTCCCAAGGGAAATAGACAGAAGTTCCATACATCTAAAAGCTTTTATGCCTCTCAGAGATGATCTAAGCTATGTACTTTCTATAAACTATAAAAATGTACCCAAATGGGAAGGAACATTCCGAGAGAGAGAGAGAGAGAGAGAGAGAGAGAGAGAGAGAGAGAGAGGTGAATGAACTTGTCAGTTCATTGTTGAAGTATTTAAATAAATAAATAAATAAATAAATAAATAAATAAATAAATAAATAAATAAATAAATAAATAAATAATGCTGTCCTTGTTTTATAATGCAGTTTTTACAGGGCCAGAGATGTGGCTTCAGAAACAATTCAAAGCCCACCAAATTCTTTTTTTTTCAATTTTTTTGTGTTGTCTTTATCTGGTTTTGGTATTAGGATAATGCTGGCTTCATAAAATGAGCTTGGAAGTGTTCCTTCCTCTTGAATTTTTTGGAATAATCTGAGGAGGATAGGTTTTAGTTCTTTCTTGAGTGTTTGATAAAACTCCCTTGTGAAGCCGTCTGGCCCAGGGCTTCTGTTTGCTGGGATATTTTTGATGACTGCTTCAATTTCTTCCATAGTTATCAGCCTATTGAGATTTTTGGAATCGTCCTGATTGAGTTTTGGAAGGTTGTAATTTTTTAGGAATATGTCCATTTCCTCCAGGTTGTTTAGTTTGTTGGAGTAGAGTTGTTCATAGTATTTTTTAACAATCCTTTGTATTTCTGAGGGGTCTGTTGTTATTTTGCCTCTCTCATTTCTGATTTTATTTATTTGTTTATTTGGGTCCTCTCTCTTCTTGGTGAGCCTGGCTAGAGGTTCATCAATCTTGTTTATCCTTTTTAAGAACCAGCTCTTGCTTTCATTGATCTTTTGTATTGTTTTTTGGTCTCAATGTCATTTATTTCTGCTCTGACCTTTATTATCTCCTTCCTTCTGCTCACTCTGGGCTTATCTTGTAGTTCTCTTTCTAATTCTTTGAGTTGTAGAATTAGATGTTTTACCACCATTTTTTCTTGTTTTTTGAGGGTGGCCTATAGAGCTGTAAACTTCCCTCTCAGGACTGCTTTCATTGTGTCCCATAGATTTTGGATTGTTGTGTTTTTATTGTCATTACTTTCCAGGATAATTTTAATTTCTTCCTTCATCTCATTGGTAACCCAATCATTATTTAATAGCATGCTATTCAGCTTCCAAGTGTTTGAGTTTTTTGGATTGTTTTCATTATAATTTATTTCTAATTTTATGTCATTGTGGTCTGAGAAGATGCTTGGTATGATTTCAACCTTCTTGAATTTGGGGAGACTTTGCTTGTGACCCAATATGTGGTCTATTTTTGAAAATGTCCCATGTGCACTTGAGAAGAATGTATATTCTATGGCTTTGGGGTGAAATGTTCTGAAGATGTCAGTTAAGACCATCTGATCTAGTGAGTCATTTAGGATTGCTGTTTCTTTGCTGATTTTTTGTCTAGAGGATTTATCCAGTGATTTCAGTGGTGTATTAAAGTCCCCTACTATGATTGTATTGTTGTCTATCTCTCCCTTGATTTCTTCCAGGAGTTTTGTTATGTATTTGAGTGTTCCTGCATTGGGTGCATATATGTTCATCAGGGTTATATCCTATTGTTGTGTCAATCTCTTTAGTATTATGAAGTGGCCTTCCTTATCTCTTGTTATGGACTTCACTTTGAGGTCTATTTTGTCAAATATAAGTATTGCTACCCCAGCTTTTTTTTTTTTTTTTTCATTTCTATTTGCCTGAAAGATATTTTTCCATCCCTTCACTTTCAGTCTGTGTGAGTCCCTTGTTCTGAGGTGGGTCTCTTGTCGACAGCATATACATGGGCCACGTTTTTTTTTATCCTTTCAGCCACTCAATGTCTTTTGATTGGAGCATTCAGTCCATTTCAATTTAAAGTTATTACTGAAAGGTACTTGTTTGTAGTCAATTCTATTTTTGTGCCTGTGTTCCTTCTTACCTTTTTATTTCTTCTTTTTACAGCATTCCCTTTAACATTTCTTGCATTGCTGGTTTGGTGGTAATAAACTCCCTTAGCCTTATTTTGTCTGTGAAGCTCCTGATTTCCCCTTCAATTTTGATTGATAGTCTTGCTGGATAAAGTATTCTTGGATTCAGTCCTTTGCTTTGGAACACTTTGTATACCTCTTTCCATTCCCTTCTAGCTTGATGTGTTTCTGTTGAGAAATCATTTGATAATCTCATGGGGGATCATTTTTAGGTAACTCTCTGTCTCTCTCTTGCAGCCTTTAAGATTCTCTCTTTGTCGTGAACATTTTCCATGGTAATTGTGATGTGTCTTGGTGTGGGTCTTTTGGGATTCATCTTGCTTGGGACTCGCTGAACTTGTGTAACTTTTTTCTTTCCCATATCAGGGAAGTTTTCTGTCATTATTTCTTCAAATAGATTTTCTAATCCTTGCTGCTCTTCTTGTCCTTCTGGCAGCCCTATTATATGTATGTTACTTCATTTCATGTTGTCCCAAAGCTCTCTTAGGCTCTCATTCTGCTTTTTAATTTTTTTCTCCATTTGCTGTTAAGATTGAGCTTGTTTCTCTACCTTATCTTCTAACTCCCTAATTCGGTCCTCTGCTTCTTCTAGTTCACTGTTGAAACTTTCCATGGTGTTTTTGATTGTAGCTATATCACTTTTCATTTCTTCCTGGTTCTTGCATAGGTTGTTGATTTTCTCATGCATCAGATGTATGAATTGCATGACCATTACTCTGAATTCTTTTTCGGTCATGTTACATGCTTCAATTTCACTAATTTCTTTTCTTGGTGACTCCTCATTTTCTTTCCTCTGGGGAGTGTGTTGTCTCCCCATTCTGACTATCTCCAGAAGTTTCAAATGTCGAGTTGCACTGACCTGGGCCGTGTGCAGTGGGAGCTTCGCATCACCCGAGTGTCACTGAATTGCTCCAACACTAAGACGTGTGGCTGCCATGGGTTGGTGGAAACCAGGCTTCCCAGGGTCAACATTACCAGCGCTCAGTGTGGTCCCATGTGCGCACCTAGAATCAGGGACCCTGCCTGCACTGTGCTGAAACAGAGACCCTGCTGGTGTGAGCCAAAAATCAGAGTCCCCTAGCGCATGCCAGGAGTCAGAGTTCTACTGTGTCTGCATCAAGAATCGAGTATCAGAGTCTCTGTTGCTTCGTGTGGCTTCTCCCTGAGAATCAGGGTCCCTGTATGCGCATGCACCAAGAATTGGAGTCACTAGCTCTTAGTGTGAATGCACTGGAAGTCAGGGATCCCAGGTGCATGTGATAAGAAACAGAGTCAAGTCAGTGGTGCTCAGTGCCACCTCCCGCCTGAGAATCGGGGTCCCGGTCAGCTTGGGGAACTGGGTTGCACAGTAGCAATGTGTTGGCAGGCAGTCTGTCCCTGCACTGCAGAAAACAGACTTCCATGTGCGCTTGCCCAAAATCGAAGTCAGGTGGCACTGCTGCCCTGTGTGGGCTTCGGGTTTGGTCGCCCGATTGTGTTGCAGTGAACTGATTCCCAGTGCCTGCACACTCCCAGGCTCAAATTCCTGTAGTGGAGCTGCAGCTAGTGTGGGGGACGGGTCTACCAGTTACTATGGCCCTGCCCATGAGCCTGTGGAGAGGGGGATAGGCTCCTTGACTCACAGAAATCTGCCACCGGGATGTCTGGACTCTTGTCTGTGAGTCTGCAGTTGTGGTCTCAGGTCTCTGTCTCCAGTGGCTGCAGGGTCCTGGTTTGCGTCTGAGCCAGACTAGGTGGTGCTGAGTCCAGGATCCTAGTCTCATGCAGCTCTGTTTCTCAAGATGGCGTGGTCTCTGTGCCCACACTGGCAGCCCAGAAGTGTCCACGTTGTGCACAGGCCTCCGCCGTCTAAGACTGTCTGGTTTGGCAGCCCCTGGAAGACCTGTAGAATCTAACTGTCCCTAGCTACTACACACACACACACAACACACGTCCACACACTCCTCTATTGTCCCCTCACTCTCTCACACTCTCTCCCTCCCTACCTTTCTGCTGGTTGTCATCTTCTGTCTCCCTCTATGATATAATATTTTGGTTAAGTATAATAGACACACTTTCAAAGTATAAATTTTAAAATATTTTTTAAACTAAGAAATGTCTTTGAGTCATTCCAATGGGCCCACGAATACCTCAAGGATTTGTTTTCTCTTCTTATAAAAGAAATGTCCTATATAATAAAAGCCTAATATGCAAATCGTCCGAATGGCAGAATGACAGATTGGCAGAAGGTGGGGCCATTGAGCAGGTGGCACCAGGCCAGCAAAGGTGGGTGCCAGCAGGCAGAGGGAGGAGACAGCAATCAGGGGGCGACAACCAGCGGCGGTGGGGCGATGGGGGGTGGGGCTGGCCACTTGCTGGCCAGCGCCATTCCCTGGTCGCCTCTTGCAGAGCCTGAGGGACCGCCCCCCAAATGCACAAACTTTTGTGCACTGGGCCTCTAGTTTTTACAATAAATTAGGCTGATTTAATATACTTGAAATTACATGGGAAGCTTTGTCAAATAAAAATTTCTAATAATAACTATGTTATATTTGTATACATATAATTTATTAAAATGGATGTTCTAGAAATTTCAGTCTACTCCAGAAAGGAACTTGCAAAGATTCAGAGTCAAGTTCAAACAGGAAATTCTCAGGGTTAACAGATGTCCAGTCAGTGATACAGAGTAAGCCAAGAGTGATGGTTACCCATGGAGGCACCTAGCACTAGTACTTCAGATATTTGGAGTCTATGAATTATTTCCAATGCTCAATGCACACTTCACATAAACTATGTGCAATACTTTAAAATTTTACATACTATTTGTTCTTTTTATGTTTAAATTATATATTGAATCTATATAGAGATAGACTTTATGTTATTCTGTATGTCATTTTACAGTAATTATTATTTACTAATAAATTATTGCTTTGGAATGTTATAACTTATAGAAAAGCAAAATTTTTTTATCAGTTGCATTATAATCAAATCTATAACCAAGCCACTTTAACCCTTTGCACTCGCTTGCTTTTTTCTCAGTTCCTTTATTCTAATGCTAACTGTGTCGAGTCACACTCAACATCTGAGTACAAAAGGTTAAGTTTGTCATTTATAGGCAGTAATTGTTTTACTCTGATGCAATTGCAGATATGTTACATCTTTAGAAAAATCCATGAAAAGGATTCTGACTTACTCTAAATTACAGGTTTCTAAGCAGGTGATATCTTTGAAATGAATGAAGATTTATAGAACTCTAATGAATAACTGGATGCATAAAAAATACTGGCAAACAATCAAGATAAACACAAATGGTTATGGAAATAAATGAATTGAGCATAATTATTATTGCTATGACTGTTTAAAATATTCCTGGTTTTTAAATCCTTCTGTTTTCCAAATATAAGGAAAACTAAAAATAAGATATTCTGCGTTATTATATAAATTGATAAATTGGTGACATTCATTTCACAGTACTCCCATGAGACAAAGATTTCAAAGACCATAACTTACAACCAGGGGATTTTTATCCATTGGGAAAGATTCTCTCCAACTGTGTTAAAAGGAACCTTACTTGGTTAGGTACCTAACAATGAATGGACACTACCTGTCTCTGACACAACCTTCCATGTGCAATGGAAATCAAAGATTTTTCGGGATGAGAAGCTGCAAACCATAGAGGCAGACAGCTATCCCAAAATGAGAACATAGACTGTATGTTCGCAGATTGATGCTGTTCAAACCTTGTTCTTATATCACCCTATTGTTATTGATTGAATGTATATAAAATATTTTTTATATTATTACTAGAGGCCCGGTGCATGAAATTCATTTGCGGGTGCAGTCCCTAGGCCTGGCCTGTGATCAGGGCCATCTTCCCCAGCTGCCTACTGCCAGCCCCATCCCCCTCTGCCACCCACACCCAGTTCCCCATTCACCATCTGGTGATTGGCACCTGACAGCTGGGGAAAGGGACTGAGAGGTCAGGTCAGCTGTTCCCACCTGCTCACTAGCCCCGCCCCTGCCGCGGGTCACCCTCTGTGTGTGGGGAAACTGGCGGGGTAGGGGCTTTGGCCTGGCACCGCCCATGTCCCCTGCCACCAACCCCCAGTTCCCCATTCACCATCAGGTGATCGAAGCTTGACGGCCGGGGAAAGAGACCAAGAGGTGGTCATTGCGCCTCATAGTGACTGGTCCAGTGGTCATGCTGGTCATTCTTCCTTTAGGGTCAATTTGCATATTACTCTTTTATTATATAGGATAGAGGCCTGATGCACGGGTGGGGGCTGGCTGGCCTGCCCTTATGGGTCCCTGGATCGGGGTGGGGGTCCCCACTGAGGGGTGGGCCTGGCCTGGGCGAGGGGCCATGGGTGGTTTGCAGGCTGGCCACTCCTCCAATCAGGGTAGGGTCCCTGCTGCAGGGCAGGGCTGGCCTGGGCAAGGGGTCACAGATGGTTTGCAGGATGGCCACACTCCCGATCAGGGCGGGGGTCCCCACTGGGGGCAGGCCCGGCCGGGGCGAGGGGTCACCATCATTCTGTTCTCTGGTCATTCTAGTCATTCTGCCATTTTGGTCGCTGGGCTTTTATTATATAGGATTATCTTCCTTTTGGCTTCCTAGTGGAAATAATATCTGTCTCCCTAGTTCAGTGATGGTGAACCTATGACACGCATGTCAGCACTGACACGCGTAGCCATTTCTGATGACACACGGTTGCATGCCGAGGATGAAACATTTGCTGCTCCTGAGGATGAAACATTTGCGACTAGAGTCTTGGAGTTAGTTTTTTCCTCAACGTGACACACTACCCGAGTTATGCTCAGTTTTTTGGCGAAGTTTGACACACGAAGCTCAAAAGGTTGCCCATCACTGCCCTAGTTATTAGGTATGAAAAGTTTAACTTGGCTACCAGGTAATCTGGCCAAACATATATATTTTTTAATTTTTAAATATTTATTGTTGAAAATATTACATATGTCCCCCTTTCCCCACACTGACCCATTCCAGCTTGCCCCACCCCCACCCTAGGCCTTCACCATCCTATTGTCAGTGTCCATGTGTTATGCATATAAATACAAGTTTTTTGGTTGATCACTCCCCACACCAGTCCCCCACCTGCAGACATGCCCAGACTTCCCTCTGAGTTTCTGCAGTCTGTTCTATGATTCTATGTCTTTGGATCTATTTTGTTCATCAGTTTATTTTGTTCATTAGATTTCATATATGAGGGAGATAATGTGATACTTGTTTTACTCTAACTGACTTATTTTGCTTAGAATAATACTCTCCAGGTCTCTTCATGATGCTTCAAAGGGTAAGAGATCCTTTTTTTTTTTTTTACTGCTGCATAATATTCCATGTTATCACATCTACTCATCTACTGATGGGCACTTGGGCTGTTTCCAGATCTTAACTATTGTAAATTGTGCTGCTATGAACATAGGAGTGCATACATTCTTTATGATTGGTGTTTCGAGTTTCTTAGGATATATTCTTAGAAGTGAGATCACTGGCTCAAATGGCAGTTCCATATTTAATTTTTTGAGGAAAGTCCATATTGCTTTCCACAGTGACTCCACCAGTCTGAATTCCCACCAGCAGTGTACTAGGGTTCCCTTTTCTCCACATTCTCACCAGCACTTGACATTTGTTGATTTGTTGATGGTAGACATTCTGACAGGTGTGAGGTGATACCTCCTTGCCATTTTAATTTGCATCTCTCTGATGATCAGTGACTTTGAGCATTTTTTCATATATCTCTTGGTCATCTGAATGTCTACTTTGGAGAAGTGTCTATTTAGGTCCTTTGCCAATTTTTAAATTGGATTGTTTGTCTTCCTTTTGTTAAGTTGTATGAGTTCCTTATATATTTTGGATATTAACCCTTTATCAGATGTGTCATTGCAAAATGTGTTCTCCCATAGAGTGGGTTTCCTTTTTGTTTTGTAAATGGTTTCTTTTGCTTTGCAGAAACTTTTTATTTTCATGTAGTCCCTTTTGTTTATTTTCCCCATAGTTTCCTTTGCACTGGGAGATGTATCCATAAACATATTGCTGCAAGAGAAGTCTGATTTATTGCTGTCTATGGTTTCTTCTAGGATTTTTATGGTTTCACGACTTACATTTAAGTCTTTTATCCATTTTGAGTTTATTCTTGAGTATGGTGTAAGTTGGTGGTCTAGTTTCATTTTTTTGCATGAATCTGTCCCATTTTCTCAATACCATTTATTGAAGAGACTGTCTTTATTGTATGTTCTTGCCTCTTTTGTCAAATATTTATTGAGTATAATGACTTAGGTCAATTTCTGGGTTCTCTGTTCTGTTCCATTGATCTATATGCTTGTTCCTGTGCCAATACCAGGCTTTTTTGAGTACAATGGCTTTGTAGTATAACTTGATATCTGGTATTGTGATTTTTCCAACTTTGTTCTTCTTACTGTGGGTATTTGGGGTCTTTTTTGGTTCCATATAAATTTTCGGAGTATTTGTTCTAGATCTGTGAAATAAATCTAATATTTTGAAAGTGTGCTATCAATATTATTTACATGTCCATGTAACTTAGGGGGAAAACATGTGATTTCTGTATTTTGCTGTATATGTGTGTTATCTTGGAACTGAATATCACAGGCTTACACTTATTATGACTCTCTCTTTATGTAAAAGCAATAATGGCAAATTTCTCTTCCATGAATATAGAACTTCCATGAAATGTCACAGAGGTTGAGCTTTCACCATGGTGAAAGTTACAGAAAACATTTTTATCAAATCCCACTTTATTAACTTTCTGGCAAATTTAGCTGGTACATTATAACAAGTAAATTGTATAGTATATGTTTACACATATACTAGAGGCCCGGTGCATGAAATTCGTGCACTGGGTGGGGGGTGTCCCTCAGCCCAACCTGCACTCTCTCCAATCTGGGACCCCTGTGGGATCAGGCCTAAACCGGCAGTCAGGCATCCCTCTCACAATTTGGGACTGCTGGCTCCCAACTGCTCACCTGCCTGCCTGCCTGATTGCCCCTAACCACTCCCCTCCCAGCCTGATTGACGCCTAACTGCTCACCTGCCGGCCCAATTACCCCCAACTGCCCTCCCCTCCCAGCCCGATTGACCCAACTGCCCTCCCCTGCTGGCCTGGTAACCCCCAATTGCCCTCCCCTGCCAGCCCGGTCACCCCTAATTGCCCTCCCCTGCCAGCCTGGTCACCCCTAACTGCCCTCCCCTGCTGGCCCAGTCGCCCCTAACTGCCCTCCCCTGCTGGCCTGGTCTCCCTTAACTGCCCTTTCCTATAGTCCTGGTTGCCCCCAACTGCCTTTCCCTGCAGGCCTGCTCACCCCAAACTTCCCTCCCCTGCAGACCTGGTTGCCCCCAACTGCCCTCCCCTGCAGGCCCAGTTCCCCCCTATTGCCCTCCCCCTGCAGGCCTGGTCCCCACCCCAACTTCCCTCCCCTGAAAGCCTGACCCCCCCCCAACTGCCCTCCCTCCCCTGAAGGCCAGGTCCCCCCCAACTTCCCTCCCTCCCTTGCAGGCATGGTTGCCCCCAATGGCCCTCCTCTGCTGGCCTGATCACCCACAACTACTCTCCCCTGCCGGCCATCTTGTGGCAGCTATCTTTAACCACATGGGGGCAGCCATCTTTGACCACATGGGGGCGGCATTCTTGTGCAAGGGCATGAGAGTCAATTTGCATATTACCTCTTTATTATATAGGATTCCACATCACACATGATTTTTTTAGCATCTCTGTACTGGTTGGTTTTGCAGTGTGAGGATATGGTAACATATTGCATTTCAGTCTTTATGTAAATCAAGTTTCTTTGCTGCTCTGTCTCTGTGAAACACTTTTATATTTGGCTGTTATATATCTACATATATAAAAGCCTAAGTGACCATCGCAACCGAATGGATGACCAAACAGGCTGCTCGGGGCTACCAAGCCGGCATGGGGGTTAGTGAGGGGTGACCAAATGACTGAGCAGCAGGTTGTGTGGGGTGACCAGGCCGGCAGGGGCGTTAGTGAGGGGCAACCAAATGACCAAACAGCAGGCTGTGTGGGGCAACCAGGCCTGCAGGGGAGACCAGGTCGGGGGGGGGGCAGTGAGGGGCAACCAGGCCAGTAGAGGGGGCAGTGAGTGGTGACCAGACTGGCAGGTGGAGGGATGTTGGGGCGACTAGGCCAACAGTGGGGGCAGTTGGGGATGACCAGGCCAGTAGGGGGGGCAGTTAGGGGCAGTCAGGCAGGCAGGCAAGTGAGCATTTAGGAGCCAGTGGTCCCAGATTGTGAAAGGGATGTCCAACTGCCGGTTGGATCGGGCCTAAATCGGCAGTAGGACATCCCCCGAGAGGTCCCAGATTGGAGAGGGTGCAGGCTGGGCTGAGGGGACCCTCCCCCCTGCATGAATTTCGTGCACCGGGCCTCTAGTATTTTATAAAATTTAATGTGCTTCAGCTGCTTTTCCATTTTAGAATAGTAGTATTTAGGACCATTAATTCAGCACATGTCATTTACATTTGTATATCTTGCAACTGGACTCCATTCATTAAGCATGAAGGTTCACACAGGACGAAAAGAATCTAAACTTATCAGTAGGTTTATTTATTGAAGGCATAGTGCCATCTGGTGGAAGAAATAAATTCAGATATGCAAAGTACAGTGTCCCCACTAACCACAAAAGGATGCTGTGAAAAGGCAAAGGCTGGTAGGAAAATAGAGATAAAATGTCATTTCTTAACTATCAACTGTCAGTTTGTTGGTAAAGACACGGTTGTAAAGGGAAGAGTTAAATATTTGCTACAGACCACGCTGTCATGAAGTATCTCAGCTGGAGAAATTATTTGATCCTTTTAATCTCCATGCCTTGCTTCTATTATTTATTTGCCTTTCATTAATTTCTTCATCCATTCATTTAACAACTATCTGTAAGGCACTGTTCTAAGCTAGAAGACAACCTTGACATCAAGAAACTTATATTTTGGTGGAAGGACATGGATTACAAACAAATATTTTAATGGGTATATTAAATGCTTCAAAGAAAAAATTAAGCAGGACAGGACTTCTGGGAATGCTAAATAGAGGAAGTGTTGAAAGGAAGTGCCTCAAAAGCCATAAGAGTGTCTAAATATCCCTAAGTTCTGCCAATGTGCAAAACAGTGATTTACAGTTACACTATGCTTAATGTACCTTTTATAATGTCTTATTCATAAAGGTCTTTTATAAGACAGAAGCAGATTGGGATCTTGAATGACAGGTATAATCACCAAGGATCAATGCAATCTACCTAAATCAGCTCTGTAGAACAACAGTAGGCTAACCATGAAATCTAATTTACAAGCCTCTAAATATGATTTACTATAGCTGCATTCTTTATCTTTTTGTTTTCCCTATATTAAAAGTTTACATATCTTTCTTTTTTATTCACTCATTTATTTATTTTTTAATCCTCACCTGAGGATGTGTGTATTTTATTTATTTATTTATTTATTTATTTATTTATTTATTTTACTTTTCATATTTTTAAATTTTTTTTTCGATTTTTTAATTTCAAGAAAATGATTTTAAATGTAATAATGTTACATGCAATAAATAATATCTCAAGAAAAAATATTTTAAATATGATACTGTTACATGTAATAAACACCAATTATTCAAGAAAAATGTTCTTACATATAATAATATTACATGCAATATACATTAATATTTCAATAATAAAAGGATTTAAGTATAATAATATTACCAACACTGTACTAACATAGTATGATATCAAAAACGTTGTAGGAAATATTAAAAATCTGCAAATAACAGGATTACTTCTATTATATTCTAGAATATTTTTTCCCTCTGGCTCTATTTTTGTTCATCAGTTTATGTTGTTCACTAGAGGCCTGGTGCACAAAATTCGTGCAAGGGGGGTCCCCTCAGCCCAGCCCGCACCCTCTCCAATCCAGGACCCCTCGGGGGATGTCCGACTGAAATCTCTCTGACAATCCGGGACCGCTGGCTCCTAACTGCTCTTCTGCCTGCCTGCCTGATTGCCCCCAACTGCCCCCCTCAGCCAGCCTGGTTGCCCCCAACTACCTCCCCACCTGGTGGCCTGGTTGCCCTCAACTTCCCCCCTGCCTGTGCTGTCCCACACAGCCTGCTGTTCAGTCATTTGGTTGTCCCTCACTAACCCCCCTGCTGGCCTTGTTGCCCTATGCAGCCTGCTGTTTGGTCATTGCTGTTACTGTGATAGCATCCCAGACAATTTGCATATTCCTCTATTACTAGTATAGATTATATTCCACAAATGAGTGAGATCATATAATATTTATCTTTCTCCAACTTGCTTATTTCACTTAGCATGATGCTTTTATAGTCTATTTTGTTGGATATGAGTATTGCTACTCCAAGTTTTTTGTTATTTTCCATTTGCATGGAAAAATTTTTCCATCCCTTCATTTTTATCCTGTGTGTCTTTTGTTTTGAGGTAGGTCTCTTGTAGACAGCATATAGTTGGGTCATGTTTTTGTATCCATTCAGCTACCCTACACCTTTTGATTGGAGTATTTAATCCATTTACATTTAGGGTTATTATTGAGAGGTATTTATTCATAGCCATTTTAATTCTGTATGGCTAGGTTTCTCTCTCTATTTCTTCTTCTCAGCAATCCCTTTAGCATTTCTTGTAATGCTGGCTTGGTGATGATGAACTCCTTCAGCCTTTTTTTGTCTGGGAAGCTCTTTATTTGACCATCTATTTTGAATGATAGCCTTGCTGGATATAGTAATCTTGGTCTCAGATCCTTGCTTGCCATTACCTTGAGTACTTCATGCCATTTCCTTAGGGCCTGTAGAGTTTCTGATGGAAAATCAGGTGTCAGCCTTATGGGAGCTCCTTTGTAGGTACCGTATTTTCTGGCGCACAAGATGACTGGGTGTATAAGAATGGAGTGCGGCCGTTTTTGAGCTCCCCCACACTGTATGCGGCGACCGCAGATTCTCCAGTCTGGCTCGGAAGTTTCAGGGCAGGGTGCTGAAACTTCCGAGCCAGACTGGAGAATCTGCAGTCGCCGCATACAGTGGGGGGAGCTCAAAAACGGCCGCACTCCATTCTTATACGCCCAAACGTCTTATACGCCGGAAAATACAATAACAATTTTCTTTTCTCTTGCTGCCTTAAGATTCTCTCCTTGTCTTTAATTTTTGGCATATTAATTATGATGTGTCTGGGCATGGGTCTGTTTGGGTTCTTCTTGTTTGGGGTTCTCTGAGCCTCCTAAACTTGTGTGACTTTTTCCTTTACCAGGTTAGGGAAGTTTTCTACTATTATTTATTCAAACACCTTCTCTATTCCTTTCTCCCTTTCTACCTCTTCTGGCACACCTACTACTCTAATATTGTGATGTTTCATATTGTCCCACAGCTCTCTTAAGCTGTCCTCCTGTTTTTTAATTGTTTTTTCTTTTTGGTTCTCTAATTGAGTGATACTTTCAACTCTGTCTTCTAATTCACTGATTCAATCCTCAGCTTCCTCTAATCTGCTGTGTATTCCTTCCAATGTGTTCTTTATTTGTGTCATGTCATTCTTTATCTCAAACTGTTCTTTTTTCATAGTTACTAGATCTTTTTTCACACTGTTGAGCATTTTTACCATCATTATTCTGAACTCTGTTTCAGATAAATTTCTTATCTCTGCTTCATTTATCTCTTCTTCTGGAGAATTTGCTAGTTCTTTCATTTGGGGGTTGTTTCTTTCTTTCCTCATTTTGGTTGTCTATTTGGGTTTGTGACTGTGTTTTAGGTAGATCTCCTATACTTCTCAATCTCTAGTGCAGGACTGTGTTAAAGGCTGTTTCTGACTAATTGGATCAGGCAAAGATTCAAAGCCTTCAGAGACTGCCCCTGACTACAGACTAATAGGATTCTGACTTGAATTGCCCCCAGGCAATTGTACTCAGGTATGGCAAGAGTTTTTTCAACAGGGTGGGGTAGTTGCTTCTGCCTGGAGGCTAATTGTTATTTTAAATCTCTTAAGTGGCCTCAAGGCAAGGTATTTTCCAATAGGGTGTGCCCACTGTCTTCCCCCCTAGGCAAGGCAGATGTCTATGTGGGAAAGATGTCCTCTGCTGTGTGAGGGAATTACACAGCCGAGGAAACTTTGGGTGTCTGCCTTCTGAGCTCTATCCCCCGAATCCCCAGTCCTGGGTTCTGCTCTCACAGATCCAGTGCACTTCACCCTCCCTCTGCCAGAGCACAAGGTGGGTGGCTCCACAGGGAATTTTTGTGCATTGGCCCTTTAAGAGGGTACCCGAACTTTCAGCTGCCATTCCCTGGCAGACAGCACCCCACTGCTTTTCACAGCTAGATGTTATGTGGGTACCCTCCTCAGTGTGGTGCTCTCTACTTCAGTTCCCTGTGTGTGGGTGCCCGGACAACCCTTTCACACCTCCGCCCCTCCTACCAGTCTTTATTCGGTCTCCACCTTTGGTCCTTGGGTATCAGGGTTCTCTCCTGTGAGTTTTCCATTGACTATTCAGGAAGCTTTTCCATATTTTAGTTGTAATTCCAGCTTGTTCCTAGGAGCATGGAAGGATGAGAGATGTGAGAAACATCAATTTGTTGCCTCTCTTACGTGCACCACATGGGGACCAAACAAGCAGCCTAGGATGTGCGGTGACTGGGAATCAAACCCATGATCCTCCAACCAACTGAGCAACACTGGCCAGGGCTAGATATCTTTATTCTGATATTGACAAAATCATTAAGAAAAAATATACTAGTAAATTGCCTGATTTTTAAATGTATAATTTTTATGTCTGGTATCTACAGGAGAGATTTACTTTTGTGTTTTCATCTTATAAATTTTCTAAATAATAATATAACTGAATATTTTTAAACTATTAAGAATAAAGATACTAAATAGCAAATCAAAAGATGTTATGAATAACTTTAGCATGATATCATTCATAAAGAACATCATTATCTAATTATGTTAGAATTTGTTTATTAGAATTTATTTGTAACTAGGTCCATTACTTGCTAGAACTCAGAATAAAATGAATAAACATTGAGTATTTGGGAATTTCGTTTCATTGTAGATGTGTTAATTCCTTGTGTTGTTCATGCATTTTAAGATATGCCATGTAGAAAGCATGGTATTAGGAACCAGACATCCTGAAGTAAATTCTAACCTTTCCCACTGATTATGATATTGTAATTGGAAACAATTCAAGTCTTTATTTTATTTTATTTTATTGTTTAAAGTATTACAAATAGTAGTACGTATGTCTCCTTTTTTTTTCCAATTGACCTTCCTCCAGCCTCCTCTACCCCCCAACACATGCCTTCACCCCCCTCCCAGTGTCTTGCGTCCATTGGTTATGCTTATATGCATGCATACAAGTCCTTCAGTTGATCTCTTACCCCCCCCACTCAACTCTCCCCAGGCTTTCTGCTGTAGTTTGACAGTCTGTTCGATGCTTCTCTGCCTCTGTATCTATTTTTGTTCACCAGCTTATAATGTTTTTTATTATCTATAAATGAGTGAGATCATCAAGTCTTATAGTTATCTTTGCATCCAGAAATGACAATAAAATTACATACAGCTTAATGGAGATCATATGGATCCAGGAGTTAGAAAAACTTGGGTTCTAATCTCAGCTGTGCCACATACCAGTTGTATGACATTAGGAATATACTCAATCTGTCTATGCTGTAATTCCCCCATTTTCCAAGTAACAATATATGATGGATAGTAATATAATGATAATTTGAAAATCAGAGGATAATGAGGTTTGAATTAGATATTGCATAAAATTTTTAGCAAATTTTTGAATAGGCTGTAATAAATAAAGTTTAATTCTTTTTTTGCTATAAGTTGTGGTTGAAAGAGATAACAGTGTATAACCACTTATAAATAACTAGAGGCCTGGTGCACGAAATTCGTGCATGGCACGGGGGGGAGGGGCTGTCCCTCAGCCCAGCCTGCACCCTCTCCAATCTGGGACCCCTTGAGGGATGTCCAACTGCCCATTTAGGCCTTATCCTATCTAAACAGACAGTTGGACATCCCTCTCACAATCCAGGACTGCTGGCTCCCAACTGCTTGCATGCCTGCCTTCCTGATAACCCCTAACTGCTTCTGCCTGCCAGCCTGACCACCCCCTAACCACTACCCTGCCAGCCTGATTGATGCCTAACTGCTCCCCTGCCAGCCTGATTGCCCCTATCTGCCTTCCCCTGCCAGCCTGGTCACCCCTAACTGCCCTCCCCTGCAGGCCTGTTACCCCCCCAAATGCCTTGCCCTTGCAGGCCTGGTCCCCCTCAACTACCCTCCACTGCAGGCCTGGTCCCCCCCAACTGCCCTTCCCTGCAGGCCTGGTGGCCCCCAACTTCCCTCTTCTGCCAGCCTGGTCATCCCTAACTGCCCTCCCCTGCTGGCCTGATCGCCCCCAACTGCCCTCCCTTGCAGGCCTGGTCCCTCCCAACTGCCCTCCCCTGCTGGCCATCTTGTGGTGGCCATCTTGTGTCCACATGGGGACAGCCATCTTGTGTGTTGGAGTGACAGTCAATTTGCATATTACTCTTTTATTAGATAGGATAGAGGCCTGGTGCACGGGTAGGTGCCGCCTGGTTTGCCCTGAAGGGTGTCCCAGATCAGGATGGGGGTTCCCTTGGGGCATGGGGTGGACTGGGTGAGGGTCCTGTGGTGGTTTGCAGGCCAGCCACGCCCCCCAGTGACCCAAGCGGAGGCCCTGGTATCTGGGATTTATTTATCTTCTATAATTAAAACTTTGTAGCCTTGAGCAGAGGCCAGGGCTGTGGGAAGCTTGGCTTCCTTCATCGCCAGGGGCAACCCAAGCCTCCTGCTCTCTGGAGCTCTGTGGCCGCTGCCATATTTGTTGGGTTAATTTGCATACTTGCTCCTGATTGGCTGGTGGGCATGGCTTGTGGGCATAGTGGAGGTACGGTCAATTTACATGTTTCTCTTTTATTAGTGTAGATACAAAACAATGTTAATTTAGCATTGATATGACTATAACACTGCACCAGAAATATCATATATATACCCACAACATATCCTCTATATTTCCTAATCATCAAGATAAAGCTAAAAAAAATATTTCTAAGGAAATGGAGTGGAGAATTAGTTCTTCACCTAGAAAATGTCCTAATTCATTACTAAAAAAATAAATAAATAAACAAAAGAGTTCATAATAATTTTAAGTAGGGTAACCTCAGTGTCAATTTCTTCTAAAATAAGTGAGAAGGCTGCACACATATTTACAGTAGAGAGAACATGTTTCTCTTGACCATGAAGAAATCTTCCCTTGTACACATTTCCACTCAGAGAAACCCCTCTCTTTGATTCTTGTTGATGGTTGCTACCTCTCTTCTTACGCTGTTGTAGTTCACATTAAGTTGTCTACAGTTGAGGAGGGAAAAAGATGGCGACCGGCAGGAAGGTAGCGAGAGAGAGAGTGTGAGTGAGGAACCCATAAAGGAGAGTGTAGACGTGTGTGGTGTGTGTGTGTGTATGAGCTAGGGTCAGTTAGATCCTGCAGGTCTTCCAACGGGCTGCCTAACCGGGCAGTCCTAGACGGCGGAGCCCCACGCACAAAGGGGACACTTCTCGGCAACTGGTGCGGACGCGGAGACCACGCCATCCTGAGAAACAGAGCTGCCTGAGACTAGGATCCTGGCTTCAGACACAAACCAGGACCCTGCAGCCACTGGGGACAGAGAACTGCTATCACAGCTTCAGACCAACAAACAACAAGAATCCAGACTTCCCGGCAGATTTCCGTGAGTCAAAGAGCCTATCCCCCTCCCCGCAGGCTCGTGGATAGAGCCATAGTAACTGATAGACCCGCCCCTAGCCGAAGCTTCAGAGTGCCCTCAGGCTCGCGGTTAGCTCCATAGTAACTGCTAGACCCGCCCCTAGCCCAAGCTGCAGAGCTTTGCACAGGGACGTGCTCCCCTTTGGGGAATTTGGCGCGCGGGACAGAAGCAGCTCCCCTACGGGGAAATCTGACAGCGCGCACAGAGGGCTCCCCTTCGGGGAATTTGGGGGAATTTGGCTTGCTGGTCACAGCTCCCCTTCGGGGAATCTTAGAGCGCACACAGAGGGGCTCCCCTTTGGGGAATTTGGCACGCAGGATGGACTCCGCCCCCCTTCGGGGAATCTGGGAGAGTGCACGGAGGCAGCTCACCTTCAGGAATTTGAGAGTGTGCAAAGCTCTAGCCAGTTGGGCACAGTAGAGAGAGCAAACACAGGACGCAGCTCCACTTCAGGGAATTTGGCACGCCGGACACAGCTGCCTGGGATCCCAGACTCACAGCGCATTCACACTAAGAGCCAGTGACCCCAATTTTTGGTGCATGCACACACAGGGACCCTGATTCTCAATGAGAAACTGCACAAGGCAACAGAGACTCTGACACTCGATTCTTGGTGCAGACACAGGGAAACTCTGACTCCTGGCACATGCTGAGGATCTCATTTTCGGCACATACCAACAGTGTGGTGCTGACAGGGCCCCTGATTCTAAGTGTGCACACGAGACCACACGGAACACTGGGGACACTGACCCTGGGCAAGTCTGGTTCCCAACAACCAAAGGCAGCCACACGTCCTAGTGTCAGAGCACTTCAGTGAAACTCGGGTGGAGCAAAGTCCCCACAGCACACGGCCCAGGTCCACGCAAACTGAAGCTTGAGCTTTCTGGTGATAGTCAGAATGGGGAAACGAAATAACTCACAGAGGAAAGAAAATGTGGAGTCGCCAAGAAAGGAAATTAGTGAAACTGAAGCTTGCAACATGACCAAAAAAGAGTTCAGAGTAATGGTCGTGGAATTTATACATCGGATGGATGAGAAAATCAACAACTTATGCAAGAATCAGGAAGAAATGAAAAGTGATATAGCTACAATCAAAAACACCATGGAAAGTTTCAACAGTAGACTAGAAGAAGCAGAGGACCGAATTACTGAGTTAGAAGATCAGGTACAGAAACAAGCTCAATCTGAACAGCAATTGGAGAAAAAAATTAAAAAGCAGGAGGAAAGCCTAAGGGAGCTTCGGGACAACATGAAGCGAAGTAACATGCGTATAATAGGGCTGCCAGAAGGACAAGAAGAGCAGCAGGGATTAGAAAATCTATTTGAAGAAATAATGACAGAAAACTTCCCGGATATGGGAAAGATAAAAGTTATGCAAGTACAGAGAGTCCCAAGCAGGATCAACCCCCAAAGACCCACACCAAGACATGTCATAATTTCAATGGCAAATATAAATGATAAAGAGAGAATCTTAAAGGTGGCAAGAGAGAGACAGAGAGTTACCTACAAAGGAACACCCATCAGATTGTCAAATGATTACTCAACAGAAACACAACAAGCTAGAAGAGAATGGAAGGATGTATACAAAGTGTTGCAAAGCAAAGGACTGAATCCAAGAATACTATATCCAGCAAGGCTATCAATCAAAATTGAAGGGGACATCAGGTCCTACGAACACAAAATAAGGCTCAGGGAGTTTATCACCACCAAACCAGCAATGCAAGAAATGCTAAAGGGAATGCTGTAAAAAGAAGAAATAAACAGGTAAGAAGGAATACAGACACAAAAATAGATATGACTACAAACAAATACCTTTCAGTAATAACTTTAAATGTAAACGGACTAAATGCTCCAATCAAAAGACATCGAATGGCTGAATGGATAAAAAAAAATGACCCATATATATGCTGTCTACAAGAGACCCACCTCACAACAAGAGACTCACACAGATTGAAAGTGAAGGGATGGAAAAATATCTTTCAGGCAAATGGAAATAAAAAGAAAGCTAGGGTAGCAATACTTATATCTGATAAATTAGACCTCAAAGTAAATGCCATAACAAGAGATAAGGAAGGCCACTTCATAATACTAAAGGGAGAAATCCAACAAGAAGAAATAATTCTGGTAAACGTATACGCACCCAATATAGGAGCACCCAAATACATAAAAAAACTCCTGGAGGATATCAAGGGAGAGATTAATAGCAATACAATCATAGTAGGAGACTTTAATACCCCACTATCACCATTGGACAAATCCTCTAAATAAAAAATCAGCAAAGAAACATCAATCCTAAATGACTCACTAGACCAGATGGAATTAATTGATATCTTCAGAACATTTCACCCCAAAGCCACAGAATATATATTCTTCTCAAGTGCACATGGGTCATTTTCAAAGATAGACCATATGCTGGGTCACAGGCAAAGTCTCTTCAAATTCAAGAAGATAGAAATCATATCAAGCATCTTCTCAGATCACAGTGGCATAAAACTGGAAGTCAACTACAATAAATACAATCCAAAGAAATCAAACACATGGAGACTAAACAGCATGCTATTAAACAAGGACTGGGTCACCAGAGAGATCAAGGAAGAAATAAAAAACATCATGGCAACAAATGACAATGAAAACACAACAATCCAAAATCTATGGGACACAGTGAAAGCAGTCTTGAGAGGGAAGTTCATAGCTCTACAAGCCTATTGCAAAAAACAAGAAACAATGGTAATTACCTAAACCTACAACTCAAAGAGTTAGAAAAAGAGCAGCCAGAAAAGCCCAGTGTAACCAGAAGGAAGGAAATAACTAAGATCAGAGCGGAGATAAATGACATAGAGACCAAAGAAACAATACAAAAGATCAACAAAACCAAGAGCTGGTTCTTTGAAAGGATAAACAAGATTGATGGACCTCTAGCCAGGCTCACCGAGAAGCAAAGAGAGAGGACCCAAATAAACAAAATCAGAAATGAAAGAGGTGAAATAACAGCAGACCCCACTGAGATACAAAGGATTGTTACAAAATACTACGAACAACTCTATTCCAACAAACTGGACAACCTGGAGGAAATGGACATATTCCTAGAAAAATATAACCTTCCAAAAATCAATCAGGAAGAATCTACACAGCTCAATAGGCCAGTAACTATGGAAGAAATTGAAGCAGTCATCAAAAAGCTTCTGGCAAACAAAAGCCAGGGGCCTGACGGCTTCACAGGAGAGTTTTACCAAACATTCAAGGAAGAACTAAAACCTATCCTCCTCAGACTATTCCAAAAAATTCAAGAGGAAGGAACACTTCCAAGCTCCTTCTATGAAGCCAGCCTCACCCTAATACCAAAACCAGATAAATACAACACAATGAAAGAGAATTACAGACCAATATCCCTCATGAACATAGATGCCAAAATCCTCAACAAAATTCTAGCAAATCGGCTCCAGCAGTACATCAGAAAGATCATACACCATGACCAAGTAGGATTTATCCCAGGAATGCAAGGATGGTACAATATTCACAAATCAATAAACGTGATACATCACATAAACAAATTGAGAGATAAAAATCACATAGCCATATCAATTGATAAAGAAAAAGCATTTGACAAAATCCAACACCCTTTCTTGATAAAAACTCTCAACAAGGTGGAAATAGAAGGCTCATACCTCAACATAATAAAAGCTGCATATAATAAACCCACAGCAAACGTCATACTCAATGGACAAAAACTAAAAACATTTCCCCTAAGGACAGGAACAAGAGAGAGATGCCCAATCTCACCACTCCTGTTTGACATAGTACTGGAAGTATTAGCCATTGCAATTAGACAAGAAGAAGAAATAAAAGGCATCCAAATTGGAAAATATCAAGTAAAGCTGCCTTTATTTGCAGACGACATGATATTGTACATAAAAAATCCGAAAGACTCCGTCAAAAAACTAACAGACTTAATAAATGAATTCGGCAATGTAGCAGGATACAATATTAACGCCAAGAAATCTATGGCCTTTCTATACACCTATAGTGAACTTACAGAAAGAGAGACTAAAAAGGCAATCCCATTTACATCGCACCAAAAAAATTAAGATACCTAGGAATAAACTTAACTAAGGAAGTAAAAGGCCTATACATGGAAAACTACAGGACACTGAAAAAAGAGATAGAGGAAGATGTAAACAGATGGAAGAACATACCATGTTCATGGATTGGTAGAATCAACATCATTAAAATGTCCATACTACCAAAAGCAATCTATAGATTCAATGCACTCCCCATTAAAATATCAACGGCATATTTCACAGACCTTGAAAGAACTCTCCAAAAATTCATCTGGATTAAAAAAAGACCCCGAATAGCCACAGCAATCCTGAGAAAGAAGAATAAAGTAGGAGGGATCTCAATACCAGATTTCAAGCTGTATTACAAAGCCACTATTCTCAAAACAGCCTGGTATTGGCACAACAACAGACATATAGATCAATGGAACAGAATAGAGAATCCAGATATTGACCCAAACCACTATGCTCAATTAATATTTGACAAAGGAGGCATGAACATACAATGGAATAAAGACAGTCTCTTCAATAAATGGTGTTGGGAAAATTGGACAGATACATGTAAAAAAAATGAAGCTAGATCACCAACTTACGCCATACACAAAAATAAACTCAAAATGGATACAGGACTTAAACATAAGACGGGAAACCATAAAAATATTAGAGGAATCCACAGGCAGCAAAATCTCAGACATATGCCAAAAGAACTTTTTCACCGATACTGCCCCTAGGGCAATGGAAGCTAAAGAGAAAATAAAAAAATGGGATTACATTAAAATAAAAAGCTTTTTTACAGCAAAAGAAACTATCAACAAAACAACTAGAAAGCCCACTGCATGGGCGAACATATTTGCAAATGGTATCACTGATAAAGGTTTAATCTCCAACATCTACAGGCAGCTTATACAACTTAATAAAAGGAAGATAAATGATCCAATAAAAAAATGGGCAACGGACCTAAATAGAATCTTTTCAAAAGAAGACAGAAAGAAGGCCAAGAGACACATGAAAACATGCTCAACGTCACTAATTATCCGAGAGATGCAAATCAAAACAACAATGCGGTACTATCTCACACCTGTCAGAATGGCTATCATCAACAAATCAACAAACGACAAGTGTTGGCGAGGATGCGGAGAAAAAGGAACCCTCGTGCACTGCTGGTGGGAATGCAGACTGGTGCAGCCACTGTGGAGAACATTATGGAGTTTCCTCAAAAAACTGAAAGTGGAACTCCCATTTGACCCAGTAATCCCACTCCTCGGAATATATCCTAAGAAACTGGGAACACCAATAAGAAAGGATATATGCACCCCTATGTTCATAGCAGCACAATTTACAATAGCTAAGATCTGGAAATAGCCTAGGTGCCCATCAGCAGATGACTGGATCAGAAAACTATGGTACATCTACACTATGGAATATTATGCTGCCATAAAAAAGAAGGAATTCTTACCATTTGCAGCAACCTGGATGGAATTGGAGAACATTATGCTGAGTGAAATAAGCCAGTCAATGAAAGAAAAATACCACATGATCTCACTCATTTATGGATAATAAAGAACATTATAAACTTGAACAAAACGATAGATACAGAGGCAGTAAAGCATCAAACAGTCTGTCAAATTACAGCAGGAAGGTTAGGGAGAGGTGGGGAAGATAAGAGATCAACCGAAGGACTTGTATGCATGCATATAAACATAACCAATGGACGCAAAACTCTGGGGGGTGAGGGCATATATGGGAGTAGGGGGGGGGGGCAATGGTAAGATATGTACACATATAATACCTTAATAAAAAAATTGAAATAAAAAAGTTGTCTATAGTTCTCACTGAGTTTTTTGAACACCCTTATAGTCATTACTTTAAATTCTTTATCTGACAAATTGATTGCCTTCATTTTATGTAGTTTCTTTTCTGGTGATTCATCCTTTTCTTTTGTTTGGGGATTATTTCTTTGTCTCTAACTTTTGCTCCCCTTGTATTTGTTTCTATGTATTAATCAAATTGCTATGCTTCCCAGACTTTGTTGGGTCATTTTATGTAGTAGGTGTTCTGTGGGACCCAGTGGTGTAATCTAAGATCTCTTGAGCTATGTGCTTTAGGAAAGCCCCTTGTTTGAGTTGTTTGGGTTCTCCTGTTGTAATTGGGTCTTAAGTGTTGTTGTCCCATTCATGGGTGGAATCTCCTCTTAGGCTGGCTGATTATGAAGCTCACCCCCGAAAACGTCATGCAAACTGCTGTGGAGGTGAGAGGGTTAACTTGAAATGCAGGCAGACAGGGCATGTGTCCAGTGGAAAACAAAGGCAGGTGGAACACAGGCAGGGGCAGATATGGCAATTTGAGCCAGCCTAATCACAGGAATCAACCACGCAGAAATATTACTGTAAAATGTTTCTGGGCTCAAAGTGGAAGGGATGGGAAAATGAGGGAGGGCCTGCAGCAACAAGGTGTACATAGGCATAGACACATAAAAAGTTCAGCACAGGAACAGAGAAAGAACACATAAAAGCAGGGAAAGCTCAGGTCCATTACTTGGCAAAAACAAATGAAGGAATCAATCAAGTGATGACATAGATGGATATAGGAGCAGGCTTGTAGCAAATATGTACCCCTGGATTACAAGGCTTGAGGGGGGCATCCCATTATTGCACCCCCTCCCCGTGAGGGGATGATGAATCTGCTTGTAATAATTTTTCACACTTTTGCTTAAATCTTCTGGTCCTCAGAGCTCATTCTTTGAGACATGACCCCAGGGAAAATTCTCAGCTCACCATTTCAGTTATCAGAGGTGCTGACAGAACAGAACAAAATACAACACGACAAAACATGAAAGAAAATAAATAAAACAAAAATACACAGAAGACCCTATAACAAAAGCAACCACCAGAGAATTAGGAAAGAGAAAAGAGAGCATGAATGATAGAAGGAAAGAAAGAAAAAAAATGTGAGGAGAAAAAAGTGGGGGTGGAAGGAATATGAAGAGGCAGAGATGAAATAAAGAAAATTAGAATAATGAATAGGGGGGTAGGGGAAGAAAAATTGTTTAAAATAAAAGAGAAAAATTTTTGAAAAGGAAAATAGAGGAGAAAGTAGATAGACCCAAAATAAGAAAAGGAAATAAATATAAGAAAGCAGGAGAAAAAGAAGAAAAAACTGAGTAGGAAAGGAGAAGAGAAAAATTGGGTATATGAACAAAATAATAGAGACTAAAATAATAAATCAATAAAGCAGATAGATAAGATAAAAAAATTGAAAAAGAAAGGTAAGAGAAAAAAAGAGAGAAAAGTTAAGTGGTATTCATCTCCACTGAATTTAGTGCCTCCTGGGAGCTCCCTTTGATGACTGTGGCTGACTGTTCTGTCTGCCAATTCTGGGCCTCCCGGGAGATATTTAGGTGCTAACCACTGTCAGAAACTGTTCTTTGACTTTCAGCAACCTGCTGGAAGCTCCAAGCGATCCACAGTTTGTGTCTATCTCCACAGGACTTGGCTGCACATGGGAGGGGCTGAGCTGCCCTCTAAAGTAGGTTTGTTAGCAGCATGGGACCCAGGACTTGCTCAGATTTCCTGGGTACCACCTCCCCCTACCTTTGCTTGCTAACCAGCTGTCAATCTTAATCACTAAAAAGTCTGTTTCTGACAGGGCTTTAGGTGCAATCTGGAGTCTAGACCTCTGGGTCTCCTGTGAGGGGAGGAGCCATTCATATTTCAGGGCAAGTGGTGGGTGTGTTTCACTGTCCCAGAGCTACTCATCTGAGAGGGGCCCAGAATATTATTATGCCCTCAGATCCTCATATGGGATCAACTATAATAGTTGAGTTTCTACAAGCTCTCCTGTGCGGGGGAGGAGGCACCAGTCAAGTACCCAAGATAGTGGGGTGAATGGCCCCACCCCAACCCAGTTACAGATGCTCCCTGAGACTGTTCAAACTCCCAGGCTTGGCCTCTGCGGCTATCTCCTTTGCAGGCTGTGGTAGGCAGGGCTTCTGAGGGTGGGCAGGCTATATTAACTAGGGTGGTGTTTTTTTTTAAATATCTTTTTATTGATTTCAGAGAGGAAGGCAAAGGGAGAGAGAGATAGAAACATCAATGATGAGAGAGAGAATCATTGATCGATTACCTCCTGCACATCCCCTACTGGGGATTGAGCCCGAAACTTCGGCATGTGCCCTTGACTGGAATCGAACCTGGGACTATTGAGTCCACAGGCCGATGCTCTATCCACTGAGCAATTCCAGCTAGGGTCCTAGGGTGGGTTTTTATCCTTTTCCTTCACTGGGGCTACTGGGAATGGCTCAATTCTCTCAGGAAAAAAAGACCATTTTGGTTTGGGGGAGGTAAGACCAAATCCAGGACTCCCGGCTGCTGCTTTCCCACATCTCCCCCCAATTCTTCCCACCCCAGCCCCTCCTTAGGCACCTCAAATTTGCACCATCCTCTCTGTACCAAAGCCTCGAGTGAATAGCTGCAAATGAAAATCCCATGTTCTGGGTTTAAAAAAACAACAACAACAAAAACAGAAACTGAGGCTTTCTCTCCAACAGGCTCTTGTCTACCTGCTCCAGGCTATCTGGCACCTGCAAGCCTTGCTACCTTTCATGGCTGGGTCTTGGCTCTGGTGCTCTGGGCTGTGGAGGCCAGCATGGTTCCAGAATTCTATCTTCTGAGGGAAAAGACCCCCTCATAGTGATCCCTCCTCACTCTTTTTTTATTTTTATTTTTTTATTTTTATTGATTTCAGAAAGGAAGGGATAAGGAGATAGAGATAGAGACATCAATGATGAGAAAGAATCATTGACTGGCTGCCTCCTGCACGCCCCCTACTGGGGATTGAGCCCGCAACCTGGGCATGTGTCCTTGACCAGAATCGAACTTGGGACCCTTCAGTCCACAGGCCAATGCTCTATCCACTGAGCCAAACTGTCTAGAGCCCTCCTCACTCTTTATCTGCTGCCTATGGAAGGGTGCAACCTCACCCTTCCTAGCGATCTCCATGTTCTTCCAAGATATAGGTCTCTTCCTCACCTGGACCTCAGTTGGTAATTTCAGGTATATGCTCCCCACTTTAGTTTTATTTCCAGTCTAGTCCTGGGAAAAAGTGCAAGAAAGGTCTGTCTATTTGGCCACCGTTTTCTCTCTCCTCTAATTTTTACAGCCAGAAATTATGGGCCTTCTCTTCCTGGTGTGGACGAAAGGGGCCACATGCTGATCTGACAAGCTCCGGGGAGGCCTGTGTGGCAGTCTTGCAAACTCAGGGACCTAAAATAACCACAAAAGATGGTCTGAAAATTAAATATTTAACTACAAACAGGTTATAGTGGGTAGTCATGTCCTAGGCCGATATTTTCCCTGACAAAGATCAACTTAGATCTTTACTGAGCCCACTTGCCTTTTTGCCTCTAAGATAACATATCTGTGAGATGTTTGGGTAACTTGTAACTTCCTTTTTACCCCGGACCCCTCAGGGCACAACAAATGGCACCCGGACATTCCCTCATTGTTATTGTTATCAAGTTAATTGTCAACTGTTAATTACGTTAAAGTATCCTGTATCCATCTCTGTAAGAGAAGCACATGCCCATCATTTCACTTTTTACCCTATCCCAGAGGTTTCCCAGCTTTGCTTTATCCCAACTCCTTAATCTATCACCAATGGATTTCATGTAACCCACCTACGTCCCTCCTTTGATTGCTATGTACAAATACAGATGTAACCCTCCATTCTCCGGAGCATTATCTCAATTCATTGAGGTTCTGCTTCCCGGCATATGTTGACAGTTTGGCTCAAATAAACTCACAAAAATTCTTTACAGGTTTCAATGTGTTTTTTTTTTACGTTAACACTGGTGTGTGGCTGGGACCCCTTGCTCCTCAGGGGGATCCTCTGCAGCTGAAACATCCCTCCTGATTTTTATCTTCCTCACATGGGTTTGGGACCAGCCTGTTTAGCATCTCCACCCCTCCTACCAGTCTCCAGTCTCTTCTTTAATTTCCCAGTTGTAGGACTTCCATTCAGCCATATTTCTAGCATTTCTGAATTATTGTTGTTCAGTAGTTTAATTGTAATTGCTATGTGGTCTAGAATTTTAATATTAAAAATGGCTAAGTGAAAAATTACAAATTACCTAATTATTTTTCCTTTCTCTGAGGTTTAAATAGATACGCTTAATTTTTCTACATACAAAAGAAATAAAACAAAGAATAAGTGATTCAGTGACACTTTAAAAACTGGAATCTGAAGTAGGGTTTTATTGGAACACTCGATGTGCAGAGGTTTAGTGTCAATAAGAAGCACTTGTTTCCAACTTCAAAGGAAACCCCCTTACCTTCTATTGGAAGGTTGAAAGGTGCAGCAACTTCCTGCTTTCCTGCCATTATTTATAGTCTTCAACACATCTTGTTGAGCTCTACTTGGAGAATCCACTCTTCAAAGGAACCAGAAGCACAGGGAGGCTTAAAATATCACTCAACAGAAACACAATAATGCTTTGACAAGGCTGTGTCATTTGATCATTACTTCTTTCACAAGCGCCAGTAAGTACCTCTTTGGCCAAGTGTCAGGTTTAGCAAACAATGTGTAATTCAGATCTCTTACTAATGATCACTTACTAATCAAGGTAGTGGCAGAATGAGAAAGCAAAGAACTTTGGCTTGGCCTTCAGTTCCACCTGTTATCAGTCACACAGCATGGGTGGAATCGATTCCAACCACTACAGCCTGTATATCCCGAATCCAAAAATATGGAAGTAACTTATCAAGGGTGCTATACCTAACGTCATAAGTATCAATGGTCTTTCTTAACAGAAAATTGATCGAGTTTAATAAAAATCAGAATAGTTAAAAAGTAGCAGCTGCCTAATTGTTAGTGAGCAGTTGGTGCCCTTTCAATGATCTTAAAACATCCCTGGATGAAAAGAAACCATACCCAAGCACCTCTAGTTTGTCAGGCATTGCACTAGACTCTTTATCTAAAGGTTTTTGCTTTCATCTTTGATTACCCTATTCACTTAATAACATTATGCATAATCACAGATTGAAGAAACTGAAGCACAGAGAAGTTATATAATATTTTCAAAATTTTATGATTGGAAAGAATCACAGCTAAGATTTGAACTCAAGAATCTAATTCCCTTTCCACTATAGCAAACACATTACTAGTTTATTTGTGGCTTTAATATTTTTAGATCTTATAAATCCCCTTTTACTTAACCTAGCCAGTTTTTCTCAATTTTCCTTTTCATTTCCTTTTCCCTTTTACTTCCTAAAACCTTAAGAAAAGGAAACAACTTAATTGAATACTTCCCAAGTTTTTGTCCATAACCTTCAAAAACTTCAGCCAGATGTAGGTAAATTCTGGATTCTTCTTGTCGGATAAGTACGCAATTTCTGGTGCTTGGAATCAGTTTCTAAACATAAAGAAATCAAACATGTTTCAAAAGGGACTCAGAAACAGGTAAAAGAGAAAGCATTCAGCTCTGGTGCATTGCTGTTTCATTGAAAAGAAACTCTCATCATTAGCAGTGCAAATGTGTCTTTGCTATACTGCTTATATTCATGTGTGATGCACTAAAATTTCACCTTCTCTCCAGACAAAGCTAGTTCACTCTAGCTTTTTGCAGAAAACAAATTTTTTACTTGACTTTTATGGGTCATTTTTTTCCTAATTCTAATTTTTCAGATCAATGAGCAATAACAACTAGAGAACAAATTTGTGGCAAAGCCTTAAATTTCTGGAAATGTTTTTGAATTGTATGCCAGTATAAGAGACTAGAGGCCCGGTGCATGAAATTTGTGCACGGGGTTGGGGGGGCGGTCCCCTCAGTCCAGCCTACACCCTCTCACAATCCTACTCTAACTACTCTGCCTGCCTAATCACCCCTAACTGCTAGCCTGCCTGCCTGATTGATCATCCCTAACCACCTCTGCACTGGCCCCTGTGGCTTCATCTGGAAGGACATCAGGAATGACATCCATAAGGTCATTCAGCTATCTGGTCTAATTAGCATACTATGCTTTTTTTATTATAGATGTCCTACCCTACCATGCCCATGTGTCTTTGATCATGGACTTCATTCTGCAAGTACTGTGTTACCTTTTGTCTACCTTATCCTCTTTCAAAGTAGTATTTAATACTTCAAGTTCAACTTCTCTTGAGCCTTACATTATGTCTCTGGTTATAATTATTCATTTATTCTTTTAAATCAGGGATGGGGAACGTCTGGCCTGTAGATTGCATAAGGCCTGCAAAATCGTTTGGTCTGATCCCGCCAAGGCATTAGCGATGAGTTAATTAAATGTTTCACAAAATATAACAGGATAATTTTTAAGTTGATAATTCTGTATGGCCCATGAATGATGTTATAAATATACATATGGAACTTGGCAGAAAAAAGGTTTGCCAGTCCTATTTAAAATATTTATAGCCATTTCATTATACCTTACTAGTGGCCTGGTACACAAAATTCATGCATGGGTGGTGGAGGGTGTCCCTCAGCCCGACCTGCACCCTCTCTAATCTGGGACCCCTCAGGGGATTGGGCCCAAATCAGCAGTCAGACATCCCTCTCGCAACCAGGACCACTGGATCCTAACCACTCACCTGCCTGCCTGATCGCCCCTAACCCCTCTACCTGCCTGCCTGATCACCCCTTAACTGCTCCCCTGCTGGCCTATTGACACCTAGCTGCTCCCCTGCTGGTCTGATCACCCCCAACTGTCCTCCCCTGCCAGCCTGATCACCCCCAACTGCCCTCCCCTGCCAGCCTAATCACCCACAACTGCCCTCCCCTGCAGCCCAATCGCTCACAACTGCCCTCCCCTGCTGGCTTGATTGCCCACAATTGCCCTCCCCTACCATGACCTGCCTCCTCCGCCAGGACCCGCCTCCTCCATGCTGTGCGGAGCTGTGGGACCCCCAGGCCTCACCGTGTGGAGAGGAGTGGCCGCTGGGCTCCGCCTCTGCTGTGCGCATGGTCATCTTGTGGCTGCCACTTTGTGATGATGTCGCACACGAGGGCACGAGGACCACCTAAACTTTTATTAGTATAGATGATTATGAAATTTGTACTTTACATTGTATTTTATTTACATAGTGATATATAACTTGCAATGTACTTTCACAAACATCTAATATTCACAACTATGATGTGTGTGTGTGTTGTAGACCAGATGAGGGAATAAGTTCAGAGAGTTTAAATATTGTGCCCAGGTCTCATAGTCCAATATCTCTCCAAGATTTTTTATTCTTCTTTTTAATTTTTAAAATTTTTAAAAATCTTTAATGTTGAAAGTATTACATATGTTCCCTTTTTTCTCCCATTGACCCCTTCTAGCCTGCCTCCACACACTTCCCCAGGCATTCACCACCCTATTGTCTATGTTTATGGGTTATGCGTATATGCATACAAGTTCTTTGGTTGATCAATTCCCACCCACCCACCATCCCCCTCCTTCCTTCTGAGATTCCGCATTCTGTTCTCTGCTTCTATGTCTCTGGATCTATTTTATTCATCAGTTTATTTTGTTCATTAGATTCCACATATGAGTAGAATATTTGTCTTTTTCAGACTGGTTTATTTCCCTTAGCATAATACTCTCTGTGCTGTGTCAAAAGTTAAGAGATCCTTCTTTTTTACTGCTGCATAGTATTCTATGGTATAAATTTACAAAAGCTTTTCTATCCACTCATCTATTGATGGGCACTTGGGCTGTTTCCAGATTTTAGCTATTGTAAATTGCACTGCTACAAACATAGGGGTGTACATATTCTTTCTGATTGGTATTTAGGGTTTCTTAGGATATATTCCTAGAAGTGGGATCACTGGGTCAAATGGCAGTTCCATATTTAATTTTTTGAGGAAAGTCCATACTACTTTCCACAGTGTCTGCACCAGTCTGCATTCCCACCAGCAGTGTACTAACTAGGGTTCCCTTTCCTCCACATCCTCACCAGCACTTGTCATTTGTTGATGATAGCCATTCTGACAGGTGTGAGATGATACTTCATTGTCATTTTAATTTGCATTTCCCTGATGATAATGGACTTTGAGCATTTTTTCATATGTCCCTTGGCCATCTGTATGTCCACTTTGGAGAAGTGTCTATTTAGGTACTTTGCCCATTTTTTATTGGATTATTTGACTTTCTTTTGTTAAGTTGTATGAGTTCCTTATATATTTTGGATATTAACCCTTTACCAGATGTATCACTGCCAAATATGTCCTCCCAAACAGTGGGCTCCCTTTTTGCCTTGTAGATGGTTATTTTTGCTGTGCAAAAGCTTTTTATTTTCATGTAGTCCCATTTGTTTATTTTCTCTTTACTTTCCATTGCCTTAGGAGATGTATCCATAAACATATTTTTACAAGAGATGTCTGAGATTATGCTACCTATGGCTTCTTCTAGCATTTTTATGGTTTCACGACTTATATTTATCTTTTATCCATTTTGAGTTTATTATTGTGTATGGTATAAGTTGGTGGTCTAGTTTCATTTTTTTGCATGTATTTGTCTAATTTTCCCCACACCATTTATTGAAGAGACTGCCCATTGGTTATTCTTGCCTCCTTTGTCAAATATTAATGGAGTGTAATGGCTTGAGTCAATTTCTGGGGTCTCTGTTCTGTTCCAGTGACTTATATGACTGTTCTTGTGCCAGTACCAGGCTGTTTTTATTACAGTGGCTTTGTAGTATAACTTGATACCTGGTATTGTGATTTCTCCAACTTTATTCTTCTTTCTCAAGACTGCTGAGGCTATGCAGGGCCTTTTTCATTCCATATAAATTTTGGAATATTTTTTTCTAGATTTGTGAAATATGCCATTGATATTTTAGTATCAATGGATTGAATGTATAGATTGCGCTGGGTAGTATGGACATTTTAATAATGTTAATTCTTCCAATCTGTGAAGATGGAATATGCTACCACTTATTTGTATCTATCTGTGTGTTTTTTTTTTCTTCAGTTTCCTATATTTTTCTGAGTTCAGATCTTCTACTGTTTTGGTTAAGTTTATTCCTAATTACCTTTTTTATGTTGCAATAATAAACTGGATTATTTTCTTAGTTTCTCTTTCTGATAGCTCATTATTGATGCAAAAGAATGCCACCAATTTCTGGATATTAATTTTGTATCCTGTTACTTTGCTGAATTCATTTATTAGATCTAGTAGTTTTTTGAGAGTGCTTTTTAGGTTTTCTCTGTACAGTATCATGTCATCTGCAAATAATGACTTTCTCCTATCCAATTTGGATTCCCTTTATTTCTTCTTATTGTCTGATTGCTGTTGCTAGGACTTCCAGTATTATATTGAATACTAGTAAAAGTGGTGAAAGCAGACATCCCTTTCTTGTCCCTGAGCATAAGGGGAATGCTTTTAGGTTTTGCTCATTGAGTATGATGTTGGCTGTAGGTTGTTCATATATGGCCTTTATTATATTGAGGTATGATCCCTCTATTCCTAGTTTGCTGAGAATTTTCATCAGAAATTGGGGCTAGATTTATCAATACCTTTCTGCATGTAATGCTATGATAATGTAATTTTTATTTTTCATTTTGTTTATGTGATGTACCATATTCATTGCTTTACAAATATAGAGTACAAATCTTGCATCCCTGGGATAAATTCCAGTTGTCCATGGTGTATGACTTTTTCAATGTACTGCTATATCTGATATGTTAATATTTTGTTGAGGATTTTAACATTTATATTCATCAGGAATATTGACCTATAATTTTCTTTCTTTTAGTATCTTTATCTGCTTTGGTAATTAAAATAATTCTGGCCTCATAAAAAGAGCTTGGGTGTCTTCCATCTTCTGAATATTTTAGAATGGTCTGAGGATGGTAGTATTAGTTCTTTTTTGAATGTTTTATGAATGTCACTGGTGAAACCATCTGGACTAGGATTTTTTGTTTGTTTAATGAGAGCTTTCTTTGGATTACTGCTTCAATTTCATTAGTTGCTATCAATCTATTCAGGTTTTCTTATTCTTCCTGAGTTTTGAAGGATTATATATTTCTAGGAATTTGTCCATTTCACTGAGGTTATCCAATTTTTTTGGAAAGAGTTGTTCATAGTATTTTCTTACAAGTCTTTGTATTTCTGTGATGTCAGTTGTTACTTCACCTCTTTCATTTCTAATTTATTTATTTGGGTCCTCTTTCTTTGTTTCTTGATGAGTCTGGCTAAATGTCCATCAATCTTTTTTACCTTTTCAAACAATCAGCTCTTCGCTTCATTGAATTTTTCTGTTGTTTTTTTTTTTAGTGTCTATGTAATTTATTTCCTCTCTGTTATTCATTATTTCCTTCCTTCTACTTACTCTGTGCTTTTCTTGTTCTATTTCTAGTTATTTTAGGTATAGTGTCATATTGTTTATTAGAGATTTTTCTGTTTTTTGATGTAGGCCTATAATGCTGTGAACTTCCTCCTAAGGAGTACTTTCACTGTGTGCCTTAAGTTTTGGGTTGCTGAATGTTGATTTTCATTTGCTTCCAGGTAATTTTTTATTTATTCCTTATCTCATTGGTAACCCATTCATTGTTTAATAACATGCTATTTAGCCTCTATGTGTTTGAAAGTTTTTGGTGTTTTTTAATTTACTTTTATTGTAGTCGATTTCTAGTTTCATGCCATTGTGACCCATGATGATGTTTGATATGATTTCAAGCTTTTTGAATTTGTTGAAGCATATTTTGCATCCTAAAGTGTGGTGTATCTTTGAGAATGTTCCATGTGCACTTGAGAAGAATGTGTATTATTTAGATTTGGGATGAACTGCTCTCTATTTTTTTTTTAATCCAAAAAGGGGAGATAGTAGAAGAATGTCATGTAAGGAAAAATATCCTGTAAGTAAATTACATCTAGAAAATTTTTACTTTAGAAAATTAACTTTTATTTGTAATGCTAACAGCAAGACACCCATGAAAAACACACATGGTGTCAAAATAAGCCAAAGGAAAATCGTTTGGGCAAAAAATGAAAAAGGATCCCAAGTCAAATTTATAGAAAAGATTCCTTTATTAACTTTTGGTCGAGAATATGTTTGTATATTTTCAGAAAACAACTCCAAGACCATATGCATGTGGATTCCTGAAACAGAGAGGAATCGACAGGACTGCTCCAGCCATGAAGACAGAAGAGAAACAGTCCAGAGATGGAAGACGCTGATGACACCTTGCCATACTAGCAGTCAGCAGCTGTGCATCGCTGCAGGTTGCCCAACCAAACCAGAGAGGGTCGGACCTGCATTACCACCATTTGTCCACCATCCAGAACTGAAATATCATTGCTGACATGTACACATAAGGAACTGTTTGACATTGAAATTGGGACTCAAAAGAACTGTTGGCCCAGAAAAAAATTCACTACAGACTGATTCATTTGCCTCTCAGCATAACCACTATTGCTTGTCTCATTTTCGGTTCTTATAAGTATATTTCTAGTATCACATGATCTCACTCATCTAGGGGAAGTAATGAACAACATAAACTGATGAACAAAAAAAGACCCGGAGACAGGGAAGCATCTATCAGACTGTCAAACCTCAGAGGGAAGGTAGGGGAGGGTGGGGGTAAGGGGGAGAGATCAACCAAAGGACTTGTATGCATGCATATAAGCCTAACCAGTGGTCACGGACAACAGGGGGGTGGGGGCATGCGTGGGGAGGGGTTTGGGATGGGAATGGGGGGATGAGGACAAATATGTGATACCTTAATCAATAAAGAAATTTTTTAAAAAAAGAAATGCTCTTTAAATATCAATTAAATTCATCTGATCTAGTGTGTCATTTAGGGTTGCTTTTTCCTTGTTTATTTTTTGTATGGAAGATGTATTCAGTGATGTGAGTGGAGTGTTAAAGTACCCTGCTATGACTGTATTGCTGTCAATCTCTGCCTTAAAGTATCCAAAGAGCTTTATATATATATATATATATATTATGTGTTCCTAATTTGGTGCATATCATAGGAGACTGACAATTCATACCACTTTAATCTAAAATTCCTTTCCAGTGTTTTTCTAAATTTGATCCATGGTAAGGTTAGCAACATCTCAATAGTATACATTTGAATAAGATTTCTTTTTTAATTTTTTTTTCAGTTTAAATCTTTAGGATCCCACTCTTTTATATTAAGTTGTAATTTCACATATTGAAATGTAAAAATATAAATATAATGTTGGTAAGTTGTTACAAAATTTTACATCCATATAACTCACACTCTAAACATATCAATATTTATGTGACCCGGAAAGTTCCCTCTTCTCTCTATGTATAAAAATTGTCATTAATCATTATCGATGTCTTTAGTTATATACATTAATTTTGTAACCTGCAATACCAAGTATATAGGACATTCTCTCTACTCAAAGAGAATGGTGTTTAAATACATACACAAGCACCCAGCCGGCATGACTGAGTGGTTGAGCATTGATCTATGAACCAGGAGGTCACCGTTCGATTCCCAAGGAAGGCACATGCCTGAGCTGTGGGCTCGATGCCCAGAGTGGGGTGTGCAGGAGGCATTTGATCAATGATTCTCTTTCATCATTGATGTTTTTATCTCTCTCTCACCCTTTCCCTCTCTGAAACCAATAAAAATTTATTTTAAAAATAAAAATAAAAAATAAATACATATACAAGCAATACATAAGATAATACTTTAATTCTGTAATAACAGTTTCTCTGTAAATACAGTAGCAATTTTATCATGGAATAGGTACTAAAATATCATTATCACTAAAAGCATTTATTAAGAATTTTTATCAAAGAAAGAATACACATAACTAGATATTAATTAAGCACAACTCAAAATTAAATTAACACCAAATCAGAATTCTATATAATAGAGCAATGCTATCACAGTCTTTATAAGTGCAACATAGAAGAAATGAGATTTCAGCAGCATTAAATAAAGAAGAAAATATAGGGAATTTAGGAAGACATCTGGAAATATGGAGGAAGAAGCATATATATGTGTCATCTGCATGTATATGTATGTATTTGTGTGTGTATGTGTTTGTTTGTGTGTGTTAGGGCCAAATTAAAGATGGAACAAAGTGTTATTTGTAAAACATGGACATTATTAATTGCTTAATAAAATTCATGCTTACATAAATTGTACTAGAGCATAATTTCCATTGAGTGACTAGGGAGTAAGAATGTCATGAATTTCTAAAATCCCTGAAACACACAGATTTCAAATGTGTTGTGGTACAGGTGCCATTGGTTTAGAAGATTTTTGTCCTGACTTTTGTAATATGGTTAGCTGACACTGGTTGTGGGTTACTATTTTGACCTCCTGCCCCTGAAATATTCTTACCACTGACAAAAACAATCATGCTTACCACTAATAGATATAACAATGCAAAAATCCAAGATGATGGCAGGGTAGGTACAAGGTACACTTACCTCCTCCCCTGACCAAGCTTGAATTACAACTAAAATAAAGAAAATCACCCTCACCAGTTTGGGTCAGTTGTTGGAGCAGTGACTGAAGGATCACAGGTCCTATTCCAGCCAAGGGCACATACTTCGGTTGCAGGCTCAATCCCTGGCACTGGTCGGGGAATGTGTGTAAGGCAACCAATTGATATGTCTCTCTCACATCCATATTTCTCTCTCCCTGTCTCTCCCCCTCCCTTCCACTCTCTCTCTCTGAAATTAAATGGACTAGATGAGTTTGTAGGTGAGTTTTACCCAACATTCAATGAAGAATTAATACCAATCCTCAAAGTATTCAAAAAATTTCAAGAGGAGGGAAGACTTCCAAGCTTTTTTAACATGGCCAGCATTATCCTAATTCCAAACCAGATAAAGACACTACAAAGAAAGAAAATTATAGGCCAATATACCAGATGAACATAATGCTAAAATCCTCAACCAAATATTAGCAAATAGGATCCAGCAATACATTAAAAATTGTGTACCATGATCAAGTGGTATTTATTCCAGAGATGCAATACTGGTACAATATTCACAAATCAATAAAAATGATACACCACAAAAACAAAATTAAGGATAAAAATCATATGATCATATCAATAGATGCAGAAAAAAACATTCAACAAAATCCAGAACTCATTTATGTTAAAAACTCTCAGCAAAGTGAGACTAGAGGAACATACCTCAATGTAATAAAGACTATATATGACAAACCTACAGCCAACATCATACTGAAGGGGCAAAAACTGAAAGCATTTTCCTTAATATTGGGAATAAAACAGGGATGTCTGCTTTCACTACTCCTATTCTACATAGTACTGCAAGTCCTAGTCACAGTGATCAAACAAAAAGAAATAAAAGGTAGTCAAATTGGAAAGAAGGAAGTAAAACTGTTATTCACAGACATGATATTGTACGTAGAAAATCCTAAAGAATCCACGAAAATGACTAGATTTAATAAATAAATTCAGTAAAGTTGTAGGATACAAAATTAACACACGGAAATCAATGTTATTTTTATACACCAATAATGAACACTCAGAAAGAGAAACTAAGAAAACAATCCCATTTACCATTATAACAAAAATATAAGATACCTGCCAATAAACTTAACCATGGAGGTAAAAGACCTGTACTCGAAAAAAATATAGGACATTAAAAAAGGAAATAGAGGGAGAGGAAAAAAAAGTGGAAGTATATACTGTGATTATGGATTGGAAGAATTAACATCATTAAATATCCATACCAGAGCAATCTACAGATTCAGTGCAATTCTTATTAAAATACCAATAACATATTTCACAGTTCTAGAACAAATATTCCAAAATTTTCTATGGAATAATAATAAAAAAAGACCCAGAATAGCCACAGAAATCTTGAGAAAGAAGAATAAAGTTGGAGGGATCACAATACCAGATATCAACCTATACTACAAAGCTGTTTTAATCAATATAGCCTGGTACTAGCACACAAACAGACATATAGACCAATGGAACAGCACAGAGACCCCAGAAATTGACCCATGCCAATATAGCCATTAATATTTTCCAAAGGAGCTAAGAACATACAATGGAGTAATGATAGTCTCTCCAATAAATGGTGCTCTGAAAACTGGACATGTGCATGCAAAAAATATTAAACTAAACTAAACTACCAATTTACACCATACACAAGAATAAATTCAAAATGGATAAAATACTTAAATTCAAAATGGATAAAATGTAAGTCATAAAACCATAAAAACCCTAGACAAAAATATAGGCAATGCCCAGCCAACATGTCTCTGTGGTTGAGCATTGACCTATGAACCAGGAGGTCATGGATTCCATTCCTGGTCAGGGCACATACCTGGGTTGCAGGCTCAATCTCCAGTGGGAGGTATGTGGGAAGTAACCAATCAATTATTCTCTCTCATCACTGATGTCTCTATCTCTCTCTCTCCCTCTCCTGTTCTCTCTGAAATCAATGAAAATATATTTTAAAAATATACATGAGCAGGAAAATTTCAGACATCTCACATAGCAGTATTTTTACCCATACATCGCTGAGGTCAAGGAAAACAAACAAAAGAATTAACCAATGGGACTACATCAAACTGAAAATTTTCTGCATAGCAAAAGAAATCATTAACAAATTGAAAAGGGAACCTACTGTATCAGAAAACATATTCACCAATGATACATCTAATAAGGTTTTAATTTACAAAATATATAAAAACTTATACACCTCAACAACAGGAAGACAAACAATCTAATTAAAAAATGGGCAAAGGACCTGAATAAACACTTCTCCAAAGAGGACATACAGATGGCCAATAGACACATGAAAAAATGCTCAGTATCACTAATAATCAGGCAGATTCAAATTAAAACTACAATGGGTATACCATACACTTCACAGAATAGCTATCATCAATAAATCAACAAACAACAAGTGCTGGTGAGGATGTGGAGAAAAGTGTACTAGAGATCCCTAGTGTACTGCTGGTAGGAATGCAAACTGGTACAGTCACTGTGGTAAACAGTATGGACAGTCTTCAAAAAATTAAAAATGGATCTGCCAATTGACCCAGTGTCCCACTTCTGGAAATATATCCTAAGAATTCCAGAACAACAATCAGAAAGAATATATGCAACCCTATGTTCATAGCAGCACAACTTACAATAGCTAAGATCTGGAAACAGCCCAAGTGCCCATCAGTAGATGAGTGGATAAAAAAGCTGTGATACGTTTACTAGTACACCATGAAATACTATGTGGTAGTAAAAAAGAGGGAGCTGCTACCCTTTGGGACAGCATGGAGGGACTTGGAAAGTATTATGCTAAGCAAGATAAGCCAGTCAGAGAAAGACAAGTATTACATGATCTTAACCATATGTGAAAACAATTGAACATAAAAAACTGATGAACAAAATATTAACAGAGGTATGGATGCATGGAACAAAATAATAGGTCTGAGTAGATGTAGGGGTAGGAGGAAGGGGACAGGAAGAGATTAACCAAATAACATATATGCATATATGGACAACTCAGGGACACAGACAATGGCATGGGGAAGGCCTTAGGTGGGGGAGGGATTGGGTGGAGGGGGGTAAAAATGGAGAAACTGGGAGCCATCTATAATACTGTCAACAATAAAATAAAAATCAGGATTCAATAAACAGTTGAATGTGCATGTGATCCATTTATTCTTATTATCTTCACTAGAGGCCCAGTGCACGAAATTCGTGCATGGAGGGGTAGTGTCTCTCAGCCCAGCCTGCACCCTCTCCAATCTGGGACCCCTTGAGGGATGTCCGACAGCCCGTGGGATCAGGCCTAAACGGGCAGTCAGACATCCCTCTCACAATCCAGGACTGCTGGCTCCCAACTGCTCACCTGTCTGCCTTCCTGGTTGCCCCTAACCGCTTCTGCCTGCCAGCCTGATCACCCCCTAACCACTCCGCTGCCAGCTTGATTAATGCCTAACTGCTCCCCTGCCAGCCTGTTTGCCCCCAACTTCCCTCCTTTGATGGCCTGGTCACCCCTAACTGCCCTCCCCTGCAGGGTTGATCGCCTCCAACTGCCCTCCCTTGCAGGCCTGGTGCCTCCCAACTGCCCTCCCCTGATGGCCATCTTGTGGTGCCCATCTTGTGTCCACATGGGGGCAGGATCTTTGACCACATGGGGGCAGCCATATTGTGAGTTGGAGTGATGGTCAATAATCATATTACTCTTTTATTAGATAGGATAGAGGCCTGGTGCATGGGTGGAGGCCAGCTGGTTTGCCCTGAAGGGTGTTCCGAATCAGGGTGGGGGTTCCCTTGGGGCGTGGGGCAGCCTGAGCGAGGGGTCTGTGGTGGTTTGCAGGCCAGCCATGCCCCCTGGCAACCCAAGCAGAGGCCCCAGTATCTGGAATTTATTTACTTTCTACAATTGAAACTTTGTAGCCTGGAGCGGAGCCAAGCCTCCTGCTCGCTCGGTGGCCGGCTGCCATTTCTTTTGGAGTTTATTATCCTTCTATAATTGAAACTTTGTAGCCTTAAGTGGAGGCCTGGGCTGGCCAGAGTGTGCGGAAATCTTTGCTTCTTCCATTGCCGGGGGCAACCCTAGCCTCCCGTTCTTTCCAGCTCCGTGGCTGCCGCCATTTCTGTTTGGATTTGTTTACCTTCTATAATTGAAACTTTGTAGCCTTGAGTGGAGGCTTAGGCCAGCAAGGGCAGGCAGAAAGCTTGGCTTCCTCCATTGCCTGGGAAACTCAAGCCTCCCTCCTGCTCTCTGTGGCTGTAGCCATCTTGGTTGGGTTTATTTGCCATACTCGCTCTGATTGGCTGGTGGGCCAGGATGGGGGGCATGGCTTGTGGGTGTAGCGGAGTGATGGTTAATTTGCATATTACTCTTGTATTAGGTAGGATATTCTCACAATTTTGACTAGCTTTATTGTGATTTCCACATGGTACTAATATAGGTCCTTCTATAATATAATCTTCTCAAAAAAGTTTTCCACAACCTAATCAATAAAAATGATATATAATGATATATAATGCCCTGGCCTGGTGGCTCAGTTTATTTGAATGTCACCTCATACATAAAAAGGCTGCAGGTCTGATTCCTGGTCAGGGTACATACTAGTAGGTTGTGGGTTCTATCCCCAGTCAGGGCGTGAACCAGAGGCAAGTGATCAATGTTTCTCTCACATTGATTTTTCTCTCTATATATATACATATATGTACAATATCATATATATCTTACCTTATAATCTTACCTTATAATAGACAAATATGCAAATTGACCACACCTTCGCTACGCCCAAGCCACGCCCACCAACCAAAGCCACGCCCACCAGGAAACCGTTGCAGGGACGTTGGGGTGTGGCGGGGAGCCCAAGGCCAGGAAAGCCGCCCAAGGCTTTCCTGGCCTTGGGCACCAGAGGGGAGCCTGCACGGATCGCAGGAAACCACTGGGGGTCGGCTCCTGCGATCCCTAGCAGGGACGCTGGGTGCAGCCGAGCCCAAGGCCGGGAAAGCCGCCTGAGGCTTTCCCGGCCTTGGGCACCAGCGGGGAGCCTGCACGGATTGCAGGAAACCACTGGGGGTCGGCTCCTGCGATCCCTAGCAGGGACGCTGGGTGTCGCGGAGCCCAAGGCCAGGAAAGCCTCGGGCGGAGGCTTTCCCGGCCTTGGGCACCAGTGGGGAGCCTGCACCGATCACAGGAAACCACTGGGGGTCGGCTCCTGTGATCCTTAGCAGGGATGTTGGGTGCGGCCGAGCCCAAGGCCACCGCCCGGGGCCAAGCCCCGACCCTGAAAGAAGGCAGAAGGCGGTGACCACAGCCAAGGCCTGGGTCCCCGGTGCCGGCAGAAAACTGGTGCAGGCAGCCAGGTGAATGAAGGTCTATTGCACGAATCTTCGTGCAAACGGGCTACTAGTATATATATATGATAGAAATGGAAGTAAGAGCGGTAGAAACAAAAGTATGAGACTGTCTTACAAAAAAATTGTATACATTGAATTTATAAGGTCATTTATTAAGTCATCGTTGTTGTTGTTATGAATGGAAATTGCACTAAAGTTCTGCTGTTCTGGATAAACAAAAACTGAGAACAAGGAAGTGCTCCTTCCAGGCCACAGTTGCAAGGACAGCTTCTGTCATGTTCATCTTTACTTCTGATCCAAGGCAGTCTCACCCTAGACAAACTGCCTCCACAGGCTCTTGTACCTGGATGTCAATTCTTCAGTCCTGGTAGCTGAGGTCAGGGTGGGAATTCACAAGAACACAATCAATACCAATAAGGTAAACATAACTTTATTCTTAATTATAAATTAGAATTTCTTTAAAATAGTTCCATCTATTTATATTCTGAAGTCCTCTAAGGAAAATAATTTTGAGCTCCATAGAGAAGCTCAAACATGCACAAGCTACAATAGATTCTTGTTCATAATTCTCTAGGGTTGGAAGTAATGGAGCACAGTAAATTTTGCTTCTATTAACTGGTGACTTACAGTCCAGTAAATGTCTTTTTTTTTTTCATAGAAGGCTATGGCTACCTATTAGTATGACCTCCTTTTTCATAACAGCCTTGCTTCAACCCCATTCCACTACTGAGTTGGCTTCCCAAAGATTATGAATCATCCTCTAATTATTAAATCCAATGACTGGTACTCATTTTGCATTATGTGTGAGCCCACTAAACCACTCCATTCCCTCTGCTTCTGACCTCTGTTTCTTCATTCAACCCACACTTTTACAACTGGGTTTTTGATCTCATACTTTCCTCATGCTGTACTCTCTTTCTCAGAGGTCTTCTATTCATTCTCCTGGCCTCAACAGGCTGCTTCCTACAGAATGAATTTCCAAATCCACATTTTTATCCTCGACTTTGCCCTGAGTGCCAGTTCTGCATATTCACCACTAGTAGAAATTTCTCCCTTGTCACTTCAAATTAAAAAAAAAAAAAAATCAATGTATTTGAAATTGAACTTCTCAACTTAGGCTCATTACTTTGTCTACAAAGTACACAAGTGGCTTTCCTCTGTAATTAAAAAAAATGTTTGTGGTAGCATCTTTTCCATGTCATTTATACACATTTTGTTCATTTATTAATTTTTATTGATTCTTCATCTTATTATATTGAGCCATATGAAGTTTTGATTTATGCAGGTCAAAAAAGTCAAATTTAGTAATTTTGATAATCATTAATATGATTCATTTGTGATTTTTATCACAAAAATTCAAATCCTTTTAATATCAAATTACTCCAGTAGCCTCTTGTTTTCTGCACTTCCATTTCTCTACCTACAGCTCATTCTGAAGAACACCAACTTATTAATCATTCTGAAATGTTCATCTTTTCAAACTTCGTATTATCTAAAGTGAAAAGACTAAATTCATTGACATTCTATTCAAGACCTTAAACAACCTGCGACAAAACATAACTTTAAAGTCTCTTAGTCCTACTTACATTCATATTGTCTTTGTTCCAATTGGACTGGTGTAATTATCATCTTTCCTCTTTATTCAGAGAACGCTCCTCTTTTTTCTTCAGAAATCATCCTGCCTGTAGACTTATTCACACATTAAACTTACATAGGCTAGGGACATTTCAAATATCATTCACTTTACTTTTGATTATTTTTACTCATGATTGGCCCTTCTATGCTGTTTAAATGTCTTGAAAGTACAAATTATATTTTTATGCCTTTTTACTTCTTCGTTAGAAGAGTATAAAACCTTATATGTGTTAAGTGATCAAAAATAGTTACTGCTTCTTTTAGTGATTTTTTGAAAATTGTCTGAGTTCTCTGCCAGATACCATAATTTAACCTATTCTTTTTTAAGGTATAATTGGAATACAATATCACATTAGTTTCAGGTGTACAACATAGTGATTGACCCTTTTATTATTATACTAGAGGCCCGGTGCATGAATTCATGCACCGGTGGGGTCCCTTGGCCTGATCTGCATCTTCTTGCAATCTAGGACCCCATGGGAGATGTCAGACTGCCAGTTTGAGCCCTATCCCCACAGGCCAGGCCAAGGCTGGGCCTCTAGTATGCATATAAGATCTTTGGTTAATTTCTTCCCACCCTCCCCGCTTCCCTCTGAGATTCCTTAAGACTGTCAGCTGATTTCTCAGCAGAAACACTTCTGGCCAGAAGCGATTGGCATGAAATATTCAAAGTGATGAAAGCCAAGGCCTACAATGAAGACTACTTTACCAGAAAGGCTATTATTTAAAACTAGAGGTCCAGTGCATGAAATTAGTGCATGGGGGGGGCGGTGTTCCTCAGCCCAGCCTGCACCCTCTCCAATCTGGGACATCCCTCTCACAATCCAGGACTGCTGGATCCCAACTGCTTGCCTGCCTGCCTTCCTGATTGCCCCTAACCACTTCTGCCTGCCAGCCTGATCATCCCCTAACCACTCCCCTGCCAGCCTGATTGATGACTAACTGCTCCCCTGCAGGCCTGATTGCCCCTAACTGCCCTCCCCTGAAGGCCTGGTCACCCCTAACTCCCCTCCCCTGCAGGCCTGGTCCCCCTCAACTGCCCTCTCCTGCAGGCCTGGTCACCCCCAACTGCTCTACCCTGCAGGCCTGGGTCCACCCCAACTGCCCTTCCCTGAAGGTCTGGTTGCCCCCAACTTCCCTCCTCTGCCAGCCTGGTCATTCCTAACTGCCCTCCCCTGCAGGCTTGATCGCCCCCAACTGCCCTCCTTTGCAGGCCTGGTCCCTCACAACTGCCCTCCCCTGCTGGCCATCTTGTGGCAGCCATCTTGTGTGCACATGGGGGCAGCCATATTTGACCACATGGGGGCAGCCATCTTGTGTGTTGGAGTGACAGTCAATTTGCACATTAGTCTTTTGTTAGATAGGATAGAGGCCTGGTGCCTGGGTGGGGGCCGGCTGGTTTGTCCTGTAGGGTGTCCCGGATCAGAGTGGGGGTTCCCTTGGGGTGTGGGACACCCTGGGCGAGGGGCCTGTGGTGGTTTGCAGGCTGGCCACGCCCCCCAGTGACCCAAGCGGAGGTCCTGGTATCTGGGATTTATTTATCTCCTATAATTGAAACTTTGTAGCCTTGAACGGAGGCCAGTGCCAGCCAGGGTGGGTAGGAAGCTTGGCTTCATCCATTGCCAGGGAAACCCAAGCCTCCTGCTCATTCCGTGGCTGCAGCCATCTTGGTTGGGTTAATTTGAATACTCGCTCCTGATTGGCTGGTGGGCATGGCTGGTGGGCGTAGCAGAGGTACAGTCAATTTGCATGTTTCTCTTTTATTAGTGTAGATGAAGGAGAAATAGAGAGCTTTTAAACAAGAAAAAGCAAAAGGAATTTGTTACCACCAAACCAACATTCCAAAAAGTATTATTGATTACCTACAAATAATCACTTTAAATGTAAATGGCTTAAGTGTTCCAAACAAAAGACAGGGTAGCTGAATGGATAAAATAGAAGACCCATATATATATGCTATCTACAAGAGACCTACCTCAGAAAGAAAGATACACACAGACTAAAAGTAAAGGGATGGAGAAAAATATTTTAAGCAAATGGAAAGGAAAAAAAGCTGGGGTAGTAATAATTTTATCTTATAAAATAGACTTTAAAAAAGGACTATAGCAAGAGAAAAAGAAGGATACTATCTAATGATAAAGGGAGCACTGTAGCAAGAAGATATTACCCTTGTAAACATTTATGCACCCATTATAAGAGGCCCTAAATATGTAAACCAAATCTCAATGGAAATAAAGGGAGCTATGACAGTAAAACAGACATAGTAGGGGATTTTAAGTTCCCAATGACATCAATGGATAGATCTTCCAGAAAGAAAATCAACAAGAAAATGGTGGCCTTAAATGTCACACTTGGTTAGAAGAATTTAATAAATATCTTTAGAGCATTTCACCCCAGAAAAAAATATATACATTCTTTTCAAGTGCACATGCAACATTTTTCTAGGAGAAACCAAATGTTAGGAAACAAAACAAGTTTCAATAAATTTAAGAAGATCGAAGTTGTATCAAGTATCTTCTTTGACCTTATGGTATAATAATATAAAACTAGAAATCAATCACTGGAAAAACCTAAAAATACACCCAAAGACATGAAGGCTAAATAACATATTACTAAACAATGAATGGGCTAACAACGAAATAAAAGAAGAAATCAAAAGATACCTTAAAACAAATGAAAGTGAGAACACAACAACCCAAATCTATGGAGCACAGCAAAAGCATTCCTGAGAGGAAAATTTATAGCATTACAGAACTATTTCAAAACAAAATAAAGCAACACAAGAAAAATCTCAAATAAACAATCCAACTTTACACTAAAGGAACTTGAAAAAGAACAACAAACAAAGCCTAAAGTGAGTATAAGGAAGAAAATAATAAAGATCAGAGCAGAAATAAACAAAATTGAGTCTAAAAATCCAATATAAAGGATCAATGAAACCGAGCAGTGGTTCTTTCAAAAGATAAACAAGATTAACAAATCTTTAATCATACTAACCAAGAAAAAAGAGAGAGGACCTAAATACATAAAATTAGACATGAAAAAAGAAAATAACAACCGACACCAAAGAAATACAGAGGGTTGCAAGAAATATTACAAAACTATATGCCAATAAATTGTACAATCTGGAAGAAATTGATAAATTCCTAGAAACATACAAAATATTGAAGAATATACAAACAAGTGAAAGCAAATATGATGGTCATGTATAGGAAGAATTAACATCCTTAAAATGTCCATACTACCCAAAGTAATCTATAGATTTAATGCAATTCCTATCGAGATACCAATGGTATGTACCGTATTTTTCTGTGTATAAGATGCCCCTATGTATAAGACACACCCCACTTTTCCAACCCAAAATTAAGAAATTAATATTTTAAACATTTTGCTGGCTTTCGTCTTTTTTGTTTTTGTTAATCCTCACCCAAGGATATTTTTCCATTGATTTTTAGGGAGAGTGTAAGAGAGAGGGAAAGATAGAGACAAACATTGATGTGATAGAAACACATCAATTGGTTGCCTCCTGCATGAGCCCTGACCAGGGAGGAGCCTGCAACCAAGGTACATGCCCTAGATTGGAATCGAACCCAGAACCCTTTGGTCCACAGGCTAACACTCTATCTATTGAGCCAAACAGCTAGGGCTGGTTTTCTTCTTTAGGCCTTCTTCTTTTTTGGCATCTTAAGGAGTTGTTCTTTCTGTTTTCTCCACTGTCTGATCATACACTCAGTGGGAGGAGGTCCAAATTGTCTCTCTGCAGCTCTATGATCATGCTGTTTTGCATAGCTTATTACATTCAGTTTGAATTTTGCAGAATAAGACAATCGCTTAGTGGTATTTATCTTTTTATTTTTTGACATCTTTATGGGCTCAGAATGCTCAGGTCCCTGTTGCATCTGGCCACTCTCCACCTCCACCTCCAATTATGGCATCAGCTGACGTCAGTAACAATAAGGCCCATGATTGGAAAAGCCTGTTTGACAAGGCGTGGGCAGCTACGCACCCGCGTGGTTCCCTCCTTGGCCAACTTCCATGTATAAGATGCCCATCAATTTTCGGTCTAATGATTTTAGAAAAAAATAGCATCTTATACACAAAAAAATATTGCATCTCAGAGCTAGAACAAATATTCCAAAAAATTATACAGAACTATAGAAGACCCTGAATAGCCACATAAATCTTGAGAAAGGAGAACAAGTTGGAGGTATCATACAACCTGTTATAAAACTATACTATAAGGCAATAGTAATCAAAACAGCATGGTACTAGCATAAAAGCAGACACATATATCAATGTAACAGAACAGAAAGCCCAGAAATAAACCTGGGCTATATTGTCAATTAATATTTGACAAAGGAGGCAAGAACACAAAATGGAGTAAAAATAGTCTATTCAATAAATGGTGTTGGAAAATTTGATAGATATGTGCAAAAAAATATATATGAAACTAGACTACCTTCTTACACCATACAAGAATAAACTCAAAATGGGTGAAAGTCTTATATGTTAGATCCACAAAAATAAAAATTCTAGAAGAAAACATGAGTAATAAAATTGCAAACATTTCTCATTGTAATGCCACCTAGGGCAATGGTTGGCAAACTCATTAGTCAACAGAGCCAAATATCAACAGTACAATCATTGAAATTTCTTTTGAGATCCAAGTTTTTTAAACTTAAATTTCTTCTAACGCTACTTCTTCAAAATAGACTCACCCAGGCCGTGGTATTTTGTGGAAGAGCCACACTCAAGGGGCCAAAGAGCCGCATGTGGCTCGTGAGCCGCAGTTTGATGTTTCTCTGTCTTTCCCTAGGGTAAGTGAAACAAAAGAAAAAATAAACAAATGGGACTACATCAAGCTAAAGAGTTTTTGCACAGCAAATAAAAACATCAACAAAATGAAAAAAAGCAAATCACTGAATGCAAGAACATATTTGCCAATGATACATCTTATAAGGTGTTAATATCTAAAATTTGTAAAAAAAAAAAACAAACACCACACACACACACAAAAAAAAACTTATACAACTCAACACCAAAAAAACAAACAATCTAATTGAAAAATGGGCAAAGGACCTGAATAGACACTTATCCAAAGAGGACATACACATGCCCAATAACAAATGAAAAGATGTTTAACATCACCAGTCATCAGAGAAATGCAAACTAAAACCAAAACAAGATATCATTTCACAGCTCTCAGATGACTATATATATAAAGAGCCTGGGTCCGTAACATCCAAAATGACCGAAGGCTTGACCAAACACTGGAAGTCAGGCCAAGGCAACCCAGCACTGACTGCTGAGGGGACTGCGATCAGGCCTAGACAGAGGCCAGGAGAGAAAAGCAGGGTCTGATCGCAGCCCATGTAGTAGTCAGTGCTGGGTCAGTATGGCGGAATTCAGTCCTGTAGTCAATGAGCATAGGGTCAATTAACATTAAGTAAACATAGGGTCAATTAATATCTCTTTGAGAGGAGTTGGGAATATAAAGTACAGTATAGAGCAATTATTTATATTATCATACCTAATAATAGACAAACATGTAAATTGACCGTACCTCTGCTACGCCCACAGCCAATCAGAGTGAGTATGCAAATTAACCCAACAAAGATGGAGGTTAATTTGCATACGTAGGCACCCAGCAGCCCAGGTCCTGGGAACTTTCTCAGCACCTAGGTCACTCCGAGGTAGGCACCCTGTGGGTCCTGAGCAACCTGGGAAGGGCCTGAGCCAGGGGGCTCCTGGGCAGGGGTGGAATCCGGCAATCGGAGGGAGCTGGGGTCCCCTGCCCAGGCCCTGAGGCTTTAGGCCTTGGCAAGAGTAATCCTGACGATCGGAGGGAGCTGGGGGTCCCCTTCCCAGGCCCCAAACCCCAGCCAGAGGCTTGGGGCCTGGGCATGGGTGGAGCTGGGAGATTGGGTGATTGGAGGGAGCTGGGGGTCCCCTGCCCAGGCCCCAAGCCCTGACCAGAGGCTTGGGGCCTGGGCAGGGGCAGAGTTGGGCGATCGGAGGGAGCTGGGGGGCCCCTGCCCAGGCCCGGAGGCTTTAGGCCTTGGCAGGGGCGGAGCCAGAGATCTGAGGCAATCGGTGTGAACTACAGAGGAAATACCTTTTCTGACCGCTCATTGGCTAAGCTCCCTGTATGCCACTGGTAATATTCTTAGTAACTTGGGTATAAGAATCCAAAAAGGTGATCTAGGGTTTTTCCACCTCGCTCCTGGAGAAAAAAACGAAGGTCCACTGTTGGAGGGCTAAGAAATGTCATATCCTGTCCTAGCCAGTTTGGCTCAGTGGATAATGCCTAGGCTTGCTGACCGCAGGGTCCAGTTCGATTCTGATCAAGGGCATGTACCTAGGTTGCAGGCTCCTCCCTGGCTGGGGCCCAGGTCAGGGCTCATGCAGGAGGCAACCAATCAATGTGTTTCTCTCACTTTGATGTTTCTCTCTGTCTTTCCCTTTCTCTTCCACATTCTCTAAAAATCAATGGAAACATATCCTCAGGTGAGGATAAAAAAAAAAAGAAAGAAAGGAATGTCATATCCTATGAAAGACACATCTTGAAAATGCCTAAAGTTATCATTTTTTCATGGTGAAGGGACTGGAGTCGTGTTGATGAAAACACCTTGGTGGCTGCAGTGACTGTAGGTGGCTGCAGCAGTGGCGTGATGGGGCTGGTGCCTTCCCCTGATCAGCCCGGTCGCCTCAGTAGGACATCCCCTGAGGGCTCCCAGTATGTGAGAGGGTGCAGGCTGGGCTGAGGGACACCCCCCTCTCCCAGTGCATGAATTTACATCAACTTTGTTAGAAAATATTTTTAACCAAAAGAAAATTAAAAACCTAGCAATATAAAATAAAATTAAATTCTCTATGAGGATAGGTGCATTTTCAAGATGAATCAATTATTGGGTGACACACATAGCACCACAGACACCTAGATTTTACAGACCAAGTTATGTTTAGATGGGCACCTATTATGGGGCAGAAGAGAAGACACTGGATTAGGAGCCAGTTGTTTTGAAGCAGACTTCCCACTTGCCTGCTTAAAGCTACAAGTCCCTGTCTGTGTCTCTAAAATTATGATTGGAAAACAGTAGAAAAGATGAAAATATTGCCTCAACCACCCTCATGAAGTTACTGAAAAGATAAAATGTGTACATACAGACACACACACACAAGATATTGAAAACATATTTGAAGAAATAATGACAGAAAACTTCCCCTACCTGGTGAAAGAAATAGACTTGTAAGTCCAGGAAGTGCAGAGAACCCCAAACAAGAGGAATCCAAAGAGGACCACACCAAGACACATCATAATTAAAATGCCAAGGGCAAAAGACAAAGAGAGAATCTTAAAAGCAGCAAGAGAAAAACAGTTAGTTACCTGCAAGGGAGCACCCATACGACTGTCAGCTGATTTCTCATCAGAAACTATGCAGGCCAGACGGGAGTGGCAAGAGATATTCAAAGTGATGAATAGCAAGAACCTACAACCAAGATTACTCTACCCAGCAAAGCTATCACTCAGAATTGAAGGTCAGATAAAGACCTTCACAGACAAGAAAAGCTAAAGGAGTTCATCACCACCAAACCAGTATTATATGAAATGCTGAAGGATTTTCTCTACGAAGAGGAAGACAAAGAAAAAGGTAAAGATAATAAATTATGAACAACAAAGTGACAACAAATACATATCTATCAACAAGTGAACCTAAAAATCAAGTGAATAAAAAAACCTGAAGAACAGAACAGACTGGTGAATGTAATAGAATCAGGGGCATGGAAAAGGAGCAGACTGACAATTCTTGGGGGGAAGGGGAAGTGGGGGGTGCGGGAAGAGATTGGACAAAGAGCTTACACCTATGTACGACGTCAATGGGGGTTGGGGAAGGCCTGGAGTGGGGTGGGAACTGGGTGGAGGGGAGCTATGGTGGGAAAAAAGAGGAACATCTGTAATAACTGGAACAATAAAGATTTTAAAAAAAGAACACCAAGTATAATTTATGGATATTTTATTATTTTTATTAGGAGCCCTGGGCAGCCTCTAAGAGGGCTCCCAATGATACCTGACTTTTGGTATTTGTGTCCTTCTGTATCTTCCTCACAAACTGTATCAGGGCTGGTCTGTATGAAACTAGAATATGGCAGAAATATGGCATTGTATAATAAAGAATTTGCTTGCCTTCATCCCTGATTCCTGTGTCAATGGATTAGGGTTAGTGTCTGTTGTTCATAGTGAGCTCCTCAGACCATGCCTGAGTTTATGCTAAAGAGGTGACTTATGATAGGCCCCTAGATAATTTCACCCTGGAGGCTGGCTGTGTCAGGATGAGCAACCATGTGACTAGGGGGTTGGGACTTGGAGTCACATGACATCAGTCTGATCTCCTGGGAATAAAGGGAAGGCTAAAATTGAATTTAATCCTGTGGTCAATGATTCAATCAACCAAGCCTACAGAATAAAATCTTAATAAAAACCTGGATACCAACGAAGCTGGATGAGCTCCCTGGATATTGATAGGAAGAGTACTGCCAGTGTATGTGTACCGAGGACATGGAAGCCTTGTGTTAGAAATCCTTTGAGACCTTGCCCTTTGCATCTCTTTGGTTGGTTCTGATTTAAATTCTTTATAATGAAAAAGTAATGTAAATGCTAGTGCTGTCCTCAGTTCCATGAGTCATTATAGTGAAGTACTATGCCTAGGAGGATAGTTAAGAACCCACAAATTTGGAGCCAGCTGATCAGAAGTGCAGATGGCCTGGGAACTCCCAAGATTACAGCTGGTGTATGAAGTTGGAAACAACCTTGTGGGTGTCTATGTCCTGAATTAGTAAAATTTAACCAAACTCAGGAAAGTTAGAGTATGAATTATATTACATATGATATGTCATTTCTAAAAGTAGGTAATAAAAGATGTAGCTTCTGCCTCTCTCTCTGGAATCTGTAAAGCTGGGGGAAATTAGCTGCCATGATCTGAACAGTCCTAGAAAGGTCTTCATGGTGAGAAACTAAGGTCTCAAGCCAACAGCCATCTGAGTGAAACTTTTTTGAAACTTGATGTTCTGGCTTTAATTAAGCCCTTAGATTACTATAGACCAGACTGACATTTGATTGTAATGTCATTTGAGACACCAAGGTAGCTACTCTAAGATATCTGAACCACAGAAAGTGGAGGTAGCAAATATTTATTGTTTTCTATCCACTACATTTTGGGTAATTTGTCATGAAACAATAAAAATTAATATGCTAGGGGACCGTGCCATCTTGAAGAGGAAAGTGGATGTTATCAGAAGCCTGAAAATCCCAGGAATCTACATCTAAGGCACCGAGCAAACAGCTGCGAACCCAAGAACACCAGTCCCCAAATGGCACGAGCACGTGGATTCAGAGGAGCTCTGCACCCCCTCATGGAAAGGTCAGATTTTGCCTGGGAGAAGGTGAAGTCTGTGGTCCGGGCTGGAGAGAGAAATGCGCACAGTGGGAGCTGGAGGACCTGGGGAAGTCTGCTTCCAGAAAAATCTGCGGTCTTTGGGGCTGGCGTGATCCTCGAATGTGGAAGGGGGTCCACAGAGCTGCTAACAGAAGGGGACTCTAAAAGGCAACCCATAGCTGAACTGGGCACAAAAGGACAGCCTAAAAATTTTTAAAGTGTACCAGCTGGTTAGACCCAAGGGGAAAAAAAGACTACACAGACTTGCACCTCAGCGCCAGAGTTTGCACACTTACTCTGGCTCTTTTCTCTGTCTCTCTCTTTCTTTTTTCTCTTTAAATCCTTGCTTTTGATTACTAAACCAAATACATAGGATCACCCAATTGGGGACACTCTAAGAGACTGCAGGGGAAAGTTGTTTTTCTGGAACCTGGGGATCAGAGCAGGGAATAACGATCAGAGAACCAGCGATGGGGCAGCCCATTCCCCCAAACTGGTATTAAGTACCACAGGGAAAACAAAATCTAAACACTAGCTAGAGAGGACCTATAGACCCAGAGGTCAATCCAGAAACACTGCCACCCAAGGGTTGAATCACAAATTGACTCTTGTGTAAACACAAATAAAGGAGTATAAGAAATAAAGACATACTGCCTGCTTGAAAATCAGGACTGTGATCTACAACACTGAGGAGCAGTGGAATGCAGGGAACTTCAATACTGTCCTGACTAGGAAACAGGCGTGCCAAACAGAACAGTAGAGGAAGTGAATGACCTTCACTACTGCACATTTTTATTTTTTATTTTTTAATCTTTTACTTAAGAAACTAATTTTTTTCCAATTTTCCTCACTGGTTTTACCTTTTTAAGTATTACATTTTTATTTTCAATCAGTATTATTACTGCTACTATTTTATCTATTTTAAAAAGTGTCATTTTATTTTCTCTTTATTTTACTTTGGGATTAGTGTACTACATTCTATTTTCATCTTTCCTTTAGCATCATTTTACTCTATCTCAACTTTACCTTTATGCCAACACTCTCTTCCTCACTTTTCCCCTTTTGTTGTCCTGTTTCTCTTATCTATTGCTGCTTTAGATTTTCCCTATTCCTTCTTTTTATCCCCTGTTAAAATTTCACCCTACTTATATATATAATTTCCAATCCCTTGATCCAAGTCCATACACACCTCTCTCTTCTATTTCTTCACTATCCAAAAATTTTTTCTCTCTGTCCTTTTGTTGTTGTTTGCGTGATTGTTGATTATATCAATTTTTTATGTTTTTGTGAGATTATTTCGCTTTTTCTTTTTGTTTTTTTGTTTTTGTTTGTTTTTTGCTTCTGTTTTCCCTTGCCTTGCTTGATATTAATTGTTGTTTGTAGTTTGCATTCATCTCTAGGTATTTGTTGCTCACATTTGTTGGGATTAGTGGCTGTTCTATTGGATTTTTCTCCCCATATAAATAGTTTTTTTCACCTCTTCTTTCTTATTATCTTTCTTTTATTTCTTACTTTTTTTTTTCCATTTCCCAATTTCATTTTTGCACTCCTTTTTTTCCCTCTTCTTCTTTCTTTCTTATCCTCTAATTTGCCTTTCTCTGGTGGTCACCTTTATTTGGGGTTATTAATATCATGAATACATTTGTGTTCACTGCCTTGTGAGTTTTGCCTTGTTCTGTTGTATTTTGTGCCTTTAAATCAACACAGGATAAAGAGAACTACATAACCAGACATGCGAAGAAGAGAGAACATGGAGAAAGAAAGAAACAGCCTGCATATGAAAGAAAAATGACATCGCTGCTGTAAAGAACTCAATAGAAAGCATCAAGAGTAGACCAGAAGAAGGAGAGGACCACATCAGTAAGCTAGAAGACAATGAAGGAAAAAATACCAAGAAGAGCAGCTTCTAGGAAAAAAATTAGAAAGCAGGAGGAGAGCCTAAGGGAACTTTGGGACAACACGAAAAAAACACACACCAACATCTGCATAACAGGGGTGCCAGAAGGAGAGGAAACTAACCAAGGAATAGAAAACCTGTTTGAAGAAATAATGACAGAAAACTTCCCGAACATATGGAAGAAAAAACCCACAGAAATCCAAGAAGCTCACAGAGTCCCAAACAAAATGAATCCCAAAAGACTGATGCCAAGGCACATAATAATTAAATTGGCAAACTCCAATGACAAAGTAAGAATCTTACAAGCGGCCAGAGAGAGACAGAAAGTTACCTACAAAGGATCCCGCATCAGACTAGCGACTGATTTCTCAACAAAAACACATCAGGCCAGAAGGGAATGGAATGAAATATACAAAGTCATGCAAAGGAAGGGTCTCAATCCAAGAATACTGTACCCAGCAAGGCTATCAATCAAAATTGAAGGTGAAATCAGGAGCTTCACAGACAAAAAAGGACTAAGGGTGTTTATTACCACCAAACCAGCAATGCAAAAAATGATAAAGGGTCTGCTGTAAAAAGAAGAAATAGGAAGTGAAGAAGGAACACAGGGGTAAAGAATAAAAATGGCAACAAACAAGAACCTATCCATAATAACTTTAAATGTAAATGGATTAAATGCTCAAATCAAAAGACATAGAGTACCTGATTGGATAAGATAACATGACCATACATCAGCTCTCTACAGGAAACCCACCTCAGAAAAAAAGTCGCACACAGACTGTGGGTGAAGGGATGGAAAAAGTGTTTTCAGGAGAATGGAAATGAAAAAAAAAAAGCTGGGGTAGCAAGACTTATATCTGACAAATTAGATCTCAAAGTGAAGAACATAACAAGAGAAAAGGAAGGCCACTTCATAATATTAAAGGGAGCAATCCAACAAGAAGTAATAACTCTGGTAAACATACGCACCCAATACAGGAGCACCAAATACATAAAAAAAACTCCTAGAGGATATCAATGGAGAGATTGATAGCAATACAATCATAGTAGGGGACTTTAATACCCCATATCACCATTGGACAAATCATCTAAACAAAAAATCAGCAAAGAAACATCAATCCTAAATGACACACTAGAACAAATGGAATTAATTGACATCTTCAGATCATTTCACCCAGAAGCCACAGAATATACATTTTTCTCAAGTGCACATGGGTCATTTTCAAAGATAGACCATATATTGGGTCACAAGCAAAGTCTCTTCAAATTCAACAAGCTGGAAATCATATCAAGCATCTCCTCAGATTACAATGGCATAGAACTAGAAATCAAATACAAGAAAAACAATCCAAAAAATCAAACACCTAGAGACTAAATAGCATTCTATTAAACAATGACTGGTTACCAGAGAGATCAAAGAAGAAATAAAAAACATCATGGCAACAAACGACAATGAAAACATAACAATCCAAAATCTATAGACACAGCGAAAGCAGTCTTCAGAGGGAAGTTCATAGCTCTACAAACCTACTGCAAAAAACAAGAAACAATAGTAATAAATTACCTAACACTACAACTCAAAGACTTAGAAAGAGAGCAACAAGAAAAGTCCAGTGTAAGCAGAAGGAAGGAAATAATAAAGATCAGAGCAGAGATAAACGACATAAAGACCAAAAACAAAAACAATACAAAAGATCAATAAAACCAAGAGCTGGTTCTTTGAAAGGATAAACAAGATTCATGAACCTCCAGCCAGGCTAACCGAGAAGCAAAGAGAGAGGACCCAAATAAACAAAATCAGAAATGAAAGAGGAGAAATAACAACAGACCCCACAGAAATACAAAGGATTGTTAAAAAATACTATGCACAACTCTATTCCAACAAACTGGACAACCTGGAGGAAATGGACATATTCCTAGAAAAATACAACCTTTTAAAACTCAATCAGGAAGAATCTAAACATATCAATAGGCCAATAACTATGGAAGAAATTGGAACAGTCATCAAAAAGCTTCCAGCAAACAAAAGCCTGGGGCCAGAAGGCTTTACAGGGGAGTTTTAGCAAACATTCATGGAAGAACTAAAACCTTTCCTTCTCAGACTATTCCAAAAATTCAAGTGGAAGGAACACTTCCAAGCTCATTCTATGAAGCCAGCCTCACCCTAATACCAAAACCAGATAAAGACAACACAATGAAAGAGAATTACAGGCCAATATCCTTCATGAACATAGATGCCAAAATCCTCAACAAAATTCTAGCAAATCTGCTAGAAGAACATCAGAAAGATCATACACCATGACCAAGTAGGATTTATCCCGGGGATACAAGGATGGTACAATATCCTCAAATCAATAAACGTGATATATCACATAAACAAATTGAGAGATAAAAATCGCATAGCCATATCAATTGATAAAGAAAAAGCATTTGACAAAATCCAATACCCTTTCTTGATAAAAACTCTCAGCAAGGTGGGAATAGAAGGATCATACCTCAACATAATAAAATACATATATGATAATCCCGCAGCCAACATCATGCTCAATGGGCAAAAACTAAAACCATTTCCCCTAAGAACAGGAACAAGACAGGGATGTCCACTCTCACCACTCCTGTTCGACATAGTACTGGAAGTATTAGCCATTGCGATTAGACAAGAAGAAGAAATAAAAGGCATCCAAATTGGAAAAGAAGAAGTAAAACTGTCCTTATTTGCAGATGACATGATATGGTATATAAAAAGCCCGAAAGACTCCATCAAAAAACTATTAGACTTAATAAATGAATTCACCAATGTAGCAGGATACAAAATTAACGCCAAGAAATCTATGGCATTTCTTTACACCAATAGTGAACTTACAGAAAGAGACTAAAAAAGCAATCCTATTTACTATCGCACCAAAAAAATTAAGATACCTAGTAATAAACTTAACTAAGGAGGTAAAAGACCTATACACAGAAAACCACAGGACACTGAAAAAAGAGATAGAGGAAGACATAAACAGATGGAAGAACATACCATGTTCATGGATTGGTAGAATCAACATCATTAAATTGTCCATACTATCCAAAGCAATCTATAGATTCAATGCAATCGCCATTAAAATACCAATGGCATATTTCACAGACCTAGAAAGAACTCTCCAAAAATTCATCTGGAATAAAAAAAGACCCCGAATAGCCACAGCAATCCTGAGAAAGAAGAACAAAGTAGGTGGGATATCAATACCAGATATCAAGCTGTATTACAAAGCCACTGTTCTCAAAACAGCCTGGTACTGGCATAAGAACAGACATAGAGACCAATGGAATAGAATAAGGAACCCAGAAATCTACCCAAACCACTATGCTCAATTAATATTTGACAAAGGAGGCATGAACATACAATGGAGTCATGACAGTCTCTTTAATAAATGGTGTTGGGAAAATTGGACAGATACATGCAAAAAAATGAAACTAGACCACCAACTTACACTGTACACAAAAAATAAACTCTAAGTGGATAAAGGACTTAAAAATAAGATAGGAAATCAGAAAAGTACTAGAGGAATCCACAGGCAGAGAAATCTCAGACATATGCCGAATCAATTTCTTCACTGATACCGCTCCTAAGGCAATGGAAACTAAAGAGAAAATAAGCAAATGGGACTACATCAAAATAAAAAGCTTTTGCACAGCAAAAGAAACCATCAACAAAACAACAAGAAAGCCCACTGTATGGGAGAACATATTTGTAACTGTTATCACTGTTAAAGGTTTAATCTCCAACATTTACAGGGAATTCATACAACTTAATAAAAGGAAGATAAATGATCCAATAAAAAAATGGGCAACAGACCTAAATAGAAACTTTTTGAAAGAAGACAGAAGGAAGGCCAAGAGACATATGAAAACATGCTCAAAGTCACTAATTATCCGAGAGATGCAAATCAAAATGACAATGTGGTAACATCTCACACCTGTCAGAATGGCTATCATCAACAAATCAATAAACGACAAGTACTGGCGAGGATGTGGATGAAAAGGAACCCTTGTGCACTGCTGGTGGGAATGCAGACTGGTACAGTCACTGTGGAGAACATTATGGAGTTTCCTCAAAAAACTAAAAATGGAACTCCCATTTGACCCAGTGATCCCACTTCTAGGAATATATCCCAAGAAACTAGAAACACCAATCAGAAAGGATATATGCACCCCTATGTTCATAGCAACACAATTCACTATAGCTAAGATTTGGAAACAACTTAAATGCCCATCAGCAGATGAGTGGATTAGAAAACTATGGTACATCTACTCAATGGAATACTATGCTGCTATAAAAAAAAAGGAATTTTTACCATTTGCATCAGCATGGATGGACCTGGAGAGCATTATGTTAAGTGAAATAAGCCAGGCAATGAAAGAAAAATACCACATGATCTCACTCATTTATGGAAAATAAAGAACATTATAACCTGATGAACAAAAAGATAGATACAGAGGCAGTAAAGCATTGAACAGACTGTCAAATTACAGAGGGATCGCTGGGCAGTGTTGAGGAGTGGGGGTGGGAAGAGATAAACCGAAGGACCTGTATGCATGCACATAAGCACAACCAATGGACACAAGACATTGAGGGGATGGGTGGGATGAGGGAATGCAACAGGGGTTAGAGGAGGCTGGGGGAAGTTCAATGAGGATATAAAAGGAGATATATGTACTACTATATATAATATTTTAAACAATAACAAAATAAAATAAAAAATTAATATGCTAGGGAATATGAAGTTATTTTCCTTTTGTTTTAAGATTCAGATCATTTGTTTTCTAGTTCATCCAAAAGAAAAACATAATTTCCCTACTTTGTCATTGATTTTATTTGTATTAGGTCTAAGTAAATTTATACATACTCCCCATAATAAGTGAGATTATCCCTGTTCCCTCCAGGATGGGTTAAACCAATCCCATAATCTCAGTAGTGTATCACAGTAAGCTCTATTTCTTTATTACATGGTAGTTAGATCTGGTCTGGGCAGCAGTACTCCAAGTAATGGATCAGCAATCTGGGTGTTTTATCTTTTTAAATCCCTACCTGGGAGAAGGTGAGGAGGGTCACCAGGATTAGAAATTATGTACCTCACTTCTGCTCACATCCCATGGCCCAGTAGTTGGCAAACCGTGGCTTGCGAGCCACATACAGCTCTTTGGCCCCTTGAGTGTGGCTCTTCCACAAAATACCATGTGCAGGCACGCACATACAGTGCGACTGAAACTTCGTGGCCCATGCACAGAAGTCGGTTTTCGGCCTGGGCGAGTCTACTTTGAAGAAGTGGCGTTAGAACACTCAAGGTGCCAAAGAGCCACATGTGGCTCACGAGCCGTGGTTTGCCGAGCACTGCCATGGCCAAACCCAATTATATAGTGCTAACCTTACTTCAAGGGAAACTTCAAAATGTGCTTTTTATTCTTGGCCAAAAAGACAAAATAAAATTTATGACAATCAGAAGCCTTTTCCATAAAGTAGAGATTTTATTTTATTTTTAATATACTGGGTCTGGTCTGTAGAATCAAAAGGTCTAAATAGTAACATCCTCCACCCAAAATGGAGTAATCTTCAGGATTAACAGAACATAGGCTGATGTATTAAGAGTAAATAACTCCATGAGATGACACTCATGGAGTATAATAATTTTTAGTTTCTATTTTGATAAAAATATTATGTTGTTTACACTGTCACAAAAGTAATATAACTAAATATAGGTTTCTCTATTTTACAGGCTATCATGTTTTTTTGTTCCATCACACTTGGCACAATTATAATATTTATATATGACTTGATCCTGTGGAGTGGATTATATTAAAATGAATGATGAGCTCTGGCTGGGTGCCTTGGTTGGTTGGAGCATAGTTGCCTTGCACCAAAAAGGTTGTGGGTTCAATTCCTGGTCAGAGCACATACCTAGGTTGTGGGTTTGATCCCCAATTTGGGCATGTACAGGAGTCAACCATTCAATGTTTCTCTCACATCGATATTTCTCTCTGTCTCTGTCCCTCTCTCTAAAATCAATAAACATATTGCTTCTCAGCCTTTTGGCTAAGATCAAGTATAAAATCAATAAACATATCCTTAGAGGTATTTAAAAAAAGAAAATAATAATAATAAAAAGAAGAATAAAACCAATGATAAATGGAGGAAGGGCATTCTCATATATATCCAGAGACACACACACTCAGGTTATATGTTCTGACCTGAGTTGCTTCCAAGATGGACAGGTTAGTGCCTAATTCCTCCAGTTTCTCTCATCTGCAGACATTAACTTGATTGAACTTTCAGGCTCAGCAGTCTGCATTCCAATAGGCTTAGACACACCAAAGTGCATCAGAAGAGTACAATTAATCTTCCTCTCTTAGGAATATGCATATCCCTCATCTGCCAACTTCTCCAATCCACATCCTTGCCCCATGTTTTCCCATCTCAACACACACACACACACACACACACACACACACACACACACACACACACACACACACCTATCAGTGCCCAGTCTGTATGCTTGGTCTTAGGCTAAATTAAATGTCCATTTCCTACTTTGGAATTGAAGCCATGGGCTGACATATAACTTACTACACTTAGGCTCTAATATCCAATCTTGCTTATGTCAAATTTGAATCTGAAATTTCCCTCCCCACTTAGGAGCTTTAATTAGATGAAAGTAAAGACCTGTAATATACATATTTCTGCCCCCTCTAGACCTGCCCATTACTGAATTCCTCTCTGCACTGAAAACTACTGATAAAATTGCAGCATGTATCAGGGCCAAACCTCTAAGGATATGACATTATACTATGACTGGTTTTATCTAAAGGCCTAAGGCAGTGGTTCTCAACCTTCCTAATGCCGCGACCCTTTAATACAGTTCCTCATGTTGTGTTGAGCCCCAACCATAAAATTATTTTCGTTGCTACTTCATAACTGTAATTTTGCTACTGTTATGAATCGTAATGTAAATATCTGTGTTTTCCAATGGTCTTAGGCGACCCTGTTAGCAGTTCTCAACCTGTGGTTCTTAACCTAGCGGTCCCGATGGTCTTAGGTGACCCAGAGGTTGAGAACCGCTGCTGTAGAGCCTAAGACCATCGAAAAACACAGATATTTACATTATGATTCATAACAGTAGCAAAATTACAGTTATGAAGTAGCAACGAAAATAATTTTATGGTTGGGGGTCACCACAACATGAGGAACTGTATTAAAGGGTCGCGGCATTAGGAAGGTTGAGAACCACTGCCTTAAGGGGTTCTAATATGAAGTAGCAGGAGAAGATTTGACTTTGGGTTGTGGGCACATGGTCCTATATACAGAATTTGTAAATTAGCAAACCATACATGAAACCTATATGTTCATGTTGACTAATGTCACCCAATAAAATTTAATTTGAAAAAAAAATAATTTAAGCAAAATTTCAGCATTTCTAAATAAACACTTTAATTTTTCCATAAAAAGGACTAAATATTTGTTTGTGAAACGAGAATTTTAAGTAGTTTTTGGTATTTGTGAGACATTAAAAAATCATCATAATATTATATTTTCACATATATGGATGATAATGTTAAAATAAGATGGAGAATACAGAAACAGATATTGAAGCAAAATTACCTTGTGCTGGAAATGAGAAGACAATATATAATAATATAAAACACCTTAAATCATCTCTTTATATACTTACTAGTGGCCCGGTGCATGAAATTCGTGCACAGAGGAGGTGCTGTCCCTCAGCCCAGCCTGCACCCTCTCCATTCTGGGACATCTCTCTCACAATCCAGGACTGCTGGCTCCTAATCACTCACCTGCCTGCCTTCCTGATTGGCCCTAACCACTTCTGCCTGCCAGCCTGATTGCCCCCTAACCATTACCCTGCCAGCCTGATTGATGCCTAACTGCTCTCCTGCTAGCCCAATCACCCCCAATTGCCCTCCCTTGCTGGCCTGATTGCCCACAACTGCCCTTCCCTGCCATGACCTGCCTGCTCCACCAGGACCCACCTCCTCTGCGCAAGGCAGCGGAGATCCCAGGACCAGCCTCCTCCACACTGTATGAAGCCACAGGATCCCCAGGCCTCACTGCACAGAGTGGCCACTGGGACCCGCCTCCACTGTACACGTAGCCATCTGTGGTGGCCATCTTGTGGCAGCCATCTTGTGACAACGTCACATGCGAGGGCCACCTAGGCTTTTATTGGTATAGATTCTTTACTTTATGGGAATACAGAAGAAAAAGAAATATTATCATAGATAATTTGGACTCAGAGAGAATCTAGAATTTAAACTGATACTTGAGATTAAAAGTCAATTTTTTGGCTATTTGGCATATACTCCAAAGAAGAAAGAAATTATCCAAAGATCGAGACTCTTCCCTTCCCCAAAATCTTTCTGCAAAGCTACCTTGAACTTTAATGAAGACTACCTGGAGAGAACTGTGATAATCAAGGATGGAAAGTGGAAACTGCATAGAGACTGGTAGGAAGGGTGGAGGTCTGAAAGGGCTGACCAGACTCCCAGAGACAGAAGATGAATGTGGGAGGGATATCTCAGCTGTTGGGAGTTCCCACTGAGAACTCTGGGGTCTAACCTTAAAGCTGGGCTCCCCAGCCCTGAACACCAGAACTGAGAAACATAACACCTGCTTGTGTAAAGCAGCAGGGTTGCTTCTGACAGCTAGAGACAGCTGGAAATGAAGGCACCCTCTTAAAGGGCCAATGCACAAAATTCTGTGTGCAACCACTCACTTTGGACTCTGGCAGAGGGAAGGCAGAGAGGATTGGAGCTGTGTGAGGAGAGTCCAGGGTTGGGGGGTCTGGGGTTGGAGCTCAGAGAGCAGCCACCTGGTTTCCTGTGCTGAGTCATTTCATCAGGCTGCGGAGGACATCTTTCTTCTATGGACCTTTGCTATCCAGGTGGTTTGTGTCTGGGTAAAAGGCAGTCACCACAACCTGTTAAAAGAACCTGAGTCCAATCAAGGATGATTATCATCAGAATTCAGGCAGTGGAGGCTCTCTGGAGGCTTTGAGTCTTTGTCTGATCTTCTTCTAGGATTGGGGCTAGGAAAAGCAGACTGTGGTGCATATCTTGGTCCTTTCCAAAGGCATCAAGCACCAACAGAGGGAGCTATAGGCTGTGGATTGCTGATAGCCCCAAATAGGGTACTTATGGCCAATCAGAAGCAGTGTCTGACATTGTCCTGCACTAGAGATTGGGAGTCATAGCAAATCTACCTAATACATTGACACAAACCCAAATAGGCAGCCTAAATGGGGAAACAAAAAGACAGCCCCCAAAAGAAACAAAAAGAGAATTTTCCAGAAGAAAAGATAAATGAAATGGAGATAAGAAATTTATCAGATATAGACTTCAGAATAATGATGGTAAAAATGCTCAACAGCATGAGAAATTATATAGTAACTATGAAAAAAGTAGTCGGAAAAGAAAGAATGACATAGTACTAATAAAGAACACATTGGAAGGAATACACAGCAGATTAGGGGAAGCTGAGAATCAGATCAGTGAATTATAAGACAGGGTAGAAAAAAATCACTCAATCAGAGATCCAAAAAGAAAAAACAATTAAAGAACAGGAGGACAGCTTAAGGGAGTTGTGGAACAAAATAAAACGTAACAATATTCACATAATTGGAGTGCCAGAAGTGGAAGAAAGCAAGCAAGGGATAGAGAACATGTTTGAAGAAATAATGGCAGAAATTTTCTCTAACCTGGTGAAAGAAGAAGTCACACTAATTCAGGAGGCACAGAGTCCCAAGCAAGAAGAACCCAAACAGGCCCATGCACAGACACATCACAATTAAAATGCCAAAATTAAAGACAAAGAGAGAATCTTAAAGGCAGCAAGAGAAAAGAAATTTGTTACCTACAAAGGAGCTTCCATAAGTCTGTCAGCTGATTTCTCATAAAAATACTCTAGAGGCCAGAAGGGAATGGCATGAAGTACTCAAGATAAAGAAAAGCAGGGCTCTGAAATCAAGAATACTATATTCAGCAAGGTTATAATTAAAATAGATGGTGAAATGAAAAGCTTACCAGACCAAAAAAAAAAAAAAAAAAAGGCTAAAGGAGTTTATCACTACCAAACCAGCACTGCAAGAAATGCTAAAGGGACTACTGTAATGAAAAGACATAGAGAGAAACATAAACATACAGAATTAAAATGGCAATAAATAAGTACCTATCAATAATATCCTTAAATGTAAATGGATTAAATGCTCCAATCAAAAGACATAGGGTAGCTGCATGGATACAAAAACCTGACACAATTATATGCAGTCTACAAGAGACCAACCTCAGAATGAAAGACTCACACAGGATGAGAATGAAGGGATGGGAAAAAAAATTTCCAGGCAAATGGAAATGAAAAAGCACACCCAAAAACCTGTGATAGCAATTCATATCTGACAAAATAGACTTCATGATGAAGGCAATCACAAGACACATAAAAGGTCACTACATAATACTACAGGAATCGAACCAACAAGAGGATTTAACTCTGATGAACATACATGCACCCAATATAGGAGCAAATAAATACGTAAAAAATCTTCTAGAGGATATTAAGGGAGAGATTGATAGCAATACAGTCAGAGTGGGGGATTTTAACACCCTGCTGACTTCACAGGATAGATCTTCCAAACAAAATAGTAACAATGAAACAGTGACTCTAAATGACACATTGGATCAGATGGATTTAATTGAAATTTATAGAATATTTTACCCCAAAGCTGCAGAATATACATTCTTTTCAAGTGTACATTGGTCATTCAAAAAGACAGATCACATGTTAGGGCATGAAACAAGGCTCTACAAGTTTAAGAAGATTGAAATCATATCAAGCATCTTCTCAGATCACAGTGGAATAAAATTAGCAATCAACTATAGTAAAAACAATAAAAAACATTCAAACACATGGAGGCTAAATAGCATGTTATACAACAATGAATGGGTTACCAATGAGATCAAGAAAGAAATAAAAAAAACTTCCTGGAAACAAATGAAAATGAACACACAATAACTCAAAATCTCTGGGACACAGCAAAAGCAGTACTGAGAAGGAACTTCATAGCACTAGAGGCCTACCTCAAAAAACAAGAAAAATTAATAATAAACTACTTAGCCATGTAACTTAAAGCATAAAAAAGAGAATAACAAGAGAAGCCCAGAGTAAGTAGAAGGAAGAAAAGAGTAGATCAGAAATAAATGACATAGTATCTAAGAAAACAATACAAAAGATCAATGAAACCAAGAGCTGGATCTTTGAAAAATTAAACAAGTTACCAGATTCATCAAGAAACAAAGAGAGAGGACCCAAACAAATAAAATCAGAAACAAAAATGGAGAAATAACACCTGACACAACAGAAATACAAAGGATTGTAAGAAAATAGTGTGAGCAACTATATACCAACAACCTGGACAACTTGGATGAAATGGAATTTGTCACTATTAGAAAAATACAATCTCCCAAAACTGAATCAGAAAGAATCAGAAAACCCAAATAGGCAAATAACAACTGATACAATTGAAGCAGAAACAAAACAAACAAACAAAAAAACCTCCCAGCAACAAAAGCCCTGGTCTAGAGGGCTTCACAAGGGAGTTTTACCAAACATTCAAAGAAAAACTAACATCTGTACTCTAAAAAATATTCCAAAGCTCTTTCTATGTGGCCAGCATTACTCTAAGTCTAAACGCAGATAAAGATACTACAAAGAAAGAGAATTACAGGCCAATATCCCTGATGAACATAGATGCTAAAATCCTCAACAAAATATTAGCAAATCAGATCCAGCAATATATTAAAAAGATCATACACCATGATCAAGTAGGAATGATTCCAGGGATGCAAGGTTGGCATAATATTCACAAACCAATAAATGTGATACATCACATAAACAAATTGAAGCACAAAAATCACATGATCATAGCAATTGATGCAGAAAAAAGCATTTGACAAAATACAACACCCATCTTTGATAAAAACTCTTAGCAAAATTGGAATAGAGGGACCATATCTCAGCATAATAAAGGCCATATATGACAAACCTACAGTGAACATCATACTCCATGGGTGAAAACTAAAACCATACTCCATAAGAACAGAAACAAGACAGGGAATGTGTGCTTTCACCACTCTTATTCAACATAGTACTGGAAGTCCTAGCCACAGCAATCAGACAAGAAGAAATAAAAGGCATCCAAATTGGAAAGGAGAAACTAAGACTCTCATTATTTGCAGATGATATGATAATGTACATAGAGAAACCATAAAGTCTCCACCAAAACTCCACTAGATTTAATAAATGAATGGCAATGTAGCAGGATACAAAATTAATACCCAGAAATCCCCATTTTTATACTCTAACTAGTAGCCTGGTGCATGGATTTGTGCACACTGAAAGGAAATTAATTAGAAGAAATATTTTAATATCAATTCACCCTTTCTCTATAATAGGAAGAAGTGTCAGAGATGAAAGAAAATTAGTAAAATGTATATGAAAACAATGTATAAATTGATTAATAAATAAACAATAACAACATGATATAACAACAACAAAGACATGATATAAAACAACAAAAACATGATATAAAAACAACAATGATAAAAACAATAAAATAATGACTGATAAATTGATTAAACTTATTCTAACACTGGGGCCAGTGTCAGACAGGGACAAATCAATTTTTGGAATCAAAACAACCTCTCCTCTGCAGATCCTGTTAATACTTCAGCTTTGATTATGTTAGGTCACAATCCTATATAATAAAGAGGTAATATGCAAATTGACCATCACTCCAACACACAAGATGGCCACCCCCATGTGGTCAAAGATGGCCACCACAAGATGGCCAGAAGGGGAGGGCTGTTGTGGGAAATTAGGCCAGCAGGGGAGGGCAGTTGTGGGGGACCCAAGCCAGCAGGGGAGGGCAGTTGGGAGGGACAAGGCCAGCAGGGGAGGGCAGTTGGGGGGGAACAGGCCTGCATGGGAGGGCAGTTAGGGGACGATCAGGCTGGCAAGGGAGGACAGTTAGGGGTGACCGGGTTGGCAGGGGAGGGCAGTTAGGGGCAATCGGGCTGGCAGGGGAGCAGTTAGGCATCAATCAGGCTGGCAGGGGAGTGGTTAGGGGGTGATCAGGCAGGCAGGTGAGCAGTTGGGAGCCAGCAGTCCTGGATTGTGAGAGGGATGTCCAACTGCCCGTTTAGGCCCGATCCCATCTAAACTGGCAGTTGGACATCCCTCGAGGGGTCCCAGATTGGAGAGGGTGCAGGCTGGGCTGAGGGACACACCCCTTGTGCACGAATTTCGTGCACTGGGCTTCTAGTCTTTTGATAATAAACCTAGTATCATTACAAAGACCCCATTTACTATTAAGATTTCTCAGGAGCACCTACTTTCAATTCCAATTTATGACACGGCATTCCCGAAGGAGTAATACTTTTAAGAAATTCGATGGAAAAAATTTTCTTTTTGGCATCATCTATTGAATGTAGTATTATTGTCGATTACACTGTCATCTCTGAGTCTTAATGCAATATCCGTTCCCCAGCCTTTTTCACCATGTGGGAAAAGAATAGGATATGTCATTGCATCAAATGTAGGAAACAGGATACTGATTTGTTTCATTTTAGTGGCATTCGGATTATTGGGATCTGGTTTGCAATGAATGATCAAGTCCCTTTCAAAAGGAGGTCCTCCATCTTTGTTTCTGAATATGACAGCAACTTCGGTTACATGGGGATAATTATATCTACTGGATCACTATTACAATCATATTTAATCACCATTGTTACTTCCGTGTGACACCACAGCTTTCTTTCAGCTTCAGAATGTTAACAAAAACAACCAAATTCATGATCGACAATGACAGATTGAAACACACGTGTGCGATTGGCACCAGCAAGAGCTTTATATATATCGCACATGCATAAGTGAACTTAGCCTTTTATAGATATAGAACAAACTTGCTTAATTAGGCCTGCTTTCTGATGTAGCTAAACTTTTTCCAGCCCAGTGAAGCACCCCAACTTCTCTTTCAGGTAATTGTCAGCAACACAGCAATAAATATCAACACAAAGCACATTAGTGTAGATCCCACAGGGAGAACAAAGGATAAAATATTTAACTGCAGGAGTGTTTGACTATACTCTATGCAGTGAGAAAACTTGAAGTCATTTTCAAGGTCCACCATTTCTTACTTCTTTTCAGTTGGGTCAAGTTTCTAAACTTTCTAAATCTCTGTTTTCCAGCTAATGAAGAGAAAATAGGATTCCACCGAGTCTCCCCAGGACTTCTGTGAGGATCAAATGAGATGAGGCACAGGAAAACACTTCAAAGACATTTGGTTACAGTGTAAAGTGTTTCCACCTGATGCTAGTCATCACTAGGGAGGGGAAGCCAGGTGTTGCTACTTGACCTCATTACCCAGAAGGTTGGACACTTAGCATATTAGCCTTTTATATAGATAAATAATAAATTGTCAGAAAGAGAAACTAAACAAATAATCCCATTTACCAATGCAACAAGAACAAAAATTAAGATATGTATGAATAAACTTAACCAAGGAGGTAAAAGACTTGTACTCAGAAAATCAGAAAAGGACAGGAAAAAGAGATAGTGGAAGATATTAACAAGTGGAAGAATATAATGTGTTCATGGATCATTAAAATGTCCATAATACCCAAAGCATTCTACAGATTCAATGCAATCCCCATTAAAATGCCAACAGCATATATTACAGATCTAGAACAAATACTCCAAAATTTTATATAGAACCAAAACATATTTCAAATTGCAGCAGTCTTAAGAAAGAACAAAGTTGGAGGGATCACAATACCAGATATCAAGTTATACTACAAAGCTACTGTAATCAAAATAGACTGGTACTGGTAAAAGAACAAGCATATAGATCAATGGAGTAGAACAGAGACCCCAGAAATTGACTCAAGCCATAACACTCAATTAATATTTGATAAAGGATTCAAGAGTATGCAATGGAGTCAAGACAGTCTCTTCAATAAATGGTGTTGGGAAAATTGGACAGATACATGCAAAAAATGAAATTAGAACACCAACTTATACCATACACAAGAATCAACTCAAAATGAATTACAGACTTAAATATAAGTCACAAAACCATAAAACCCTGGAAGAAAACATAGGTAGCAAAATCTCAGTCATCTTGTGTAGCAATATTTTTGCCAATATATCTTTTTAGGCAAGGTTAATAACAACAACAAAACAAACACACACACACACACACACACACACACACACACACACACACACACACACACAACTGGTACTACATCAACCTAAAAAGCTTCTGCAAAGCAAAAGAAACCATCTACAAAATGAAAAAACAAACCATTCTATGGTAGAACATATTCTTCAATGATACATCTGATAAAGGGTTAATCTCCAAAATATATAAAGAACTTATACAGCTCAACACAAGCAAGACAAATAATCCAATTGAAAAATGGGGAAAGGAGCTGAATGGGCACTTCTTCAAAGAGGACACATAGATGGCCAATCTATATTAATAAAAGGGTAATATGCTAATTAGACTGGGAGACCTTCCAGGAGACCTTCCGGATGTTCTTCTGGACAAAGCCATGGTGGTGGGGCCGAGGTAGAGGCAGTTAGAGGCCAAGGGGGGAGAGCAGTTGTGTGTGATCAGGCTGGTGGGGGGCAGGGCCATTGGGGGTAAGCAGACCAGCAGGGGGGCCAGTTGGGGGCAAGCAGGCCATCAGTAGGGGTCAGTTGGAGGTGATAAGGACAGCAGGGGGGGCAGTTTGGAGTGAGCAGGCCAGCAGGGGGGCAGTTGGGGGTGAGCAGGCCAGTGGGGAGGGGAGGTGGGGGCAAGCAGGCCAGCAGGGGGGGCAGTTGGGGGTGAGCACACTGGCATGGGGGACAGTTGGGGGTGATCAGGCTGGCGGGGGGCATTTAGGGGCAAGCAGGCTGGGAGGCAGAGTGGTTAGGGGCAATCAGGCAGGCAGGTGAGCGGTTAGGAGCCAGCAGTCCCGGATTGTGAGAGGGATGTCCGACTGCCAGTTTAGGCCCAATCCTTGTAAAACAGCAGTAGGACATCCTTCGAGGAGTCCCAGATTGGAGAGGGTGCAGGCAGGGCTGAGGAACACCCCCTCCCCCGTGCACGAATTTCGTTCACTGGGCCACTAGTAGATATATAAAATAATGCTCAACATCAGTAATTATAAGAAAGATGCAAATTGAAACTTCAATGAGATATTACATCACCCCTGGCAGAATGGCAACCATCAAATAAATCAATCAACAAGTGCTATGGAGGATGTGGAGAAAACGGAACACTAGTGCACTGCTGAAGGGAATGCACACTGGTGCAGCGGCTATGGAAAACATTATGGAGTTTCCTCAAAGAATTAAAAATAGAATTGCCTTTTGACCCAACAATTCTACTTCTGGGAATATATTCTACAAATCCCAAAACACCAATTAGAAAGAACATATCCACCCCTATGTTCATATCACATTATTTACAACTAGAGGCCTGGTGCACGAAATTCGTGCACGGAGCGGGGGGATGTCCCTCAGCCCAGCCTGCACCCTCTCCAATCTGGGACCCCTCGAAGGATGTCCTACTGCCGGTTTACAGGGATTGGGCCTAAACTAGCAGTCAGACATCCCTCTCACAATCCAAGACTGCTGGCTCCTAACTGCTCACCTACCTGCCTTCCTGATTGCCCCTAACTGCTTCTGCCTGCCAGCCTGATCACCCCCTAACCACTTCTCTGCCAGCCTGATTGATGCCTAACTGCTCCCCTGCCAGCCTGTTTGCCCCCAACTTCCCTCCTCTGCTGGCCTGGTCACCCCTAACTGCCCTCCCCTGCAGGGTTGATCGCCTCCAACTGCCCTCCCTTGCAGGCCTGGTCCCTTTCAACTGCCCTCCCTTGCAGGCCTGGTGCCTCCCAACTGCCCTCCCCTGATGGCCATCTTGTGGTGCCCATCTTATGTCCACATGGGGGCAGGATCTTTGACCACATGGAGGCAGCCATATTGTGTGTTGGAGTGATGGTCAATCTGCATATTACTCTTTTATTAGATAGGATAGAGGCCTGGTGCACGGGTGGGGGCCAGCTGGTTTGCCCTGAAGGGTGTTCCAGATCAGGGTGGGGATTCCCTTGGGGTGTGGGGCGGCCTGAGCGAGGGGCCTGTGGTGGTTTGCAGGCCAGCAATGCCCCCTGGCGACCCAAGTAGAGGCCCTGGTATCTGAATTTATTTACCTTCTACAATTGAAACTTTGTAGCCTGGAGCGGAGCCAAGCCTCCTGCTCGCTCCGTGGCCGGCAGCCATTTCTTTTGGGGTTTGTGTATCTTCTATAATTGAAACTTTGTAGCCTTAAGCGGAGGCCTGGGCTGGCCAGAGTGTGCAGAAAGCTTTGCTTCTTCCATTGCCGGGGGAAACCCTTGCCTCCTGCTCTTTCCAGCTCCGTAGCTGCCGCCATTTCTGTTTGGATTTATTTACCTTCTATAATTGAAACTTTGTAGCCTTGAGTGGAGGCTTAGGCCAGCAAGGGCAGGCGGAAAGCTTGGCTTCCTTTATTGCCTGGGAAACCCAAGCCTCCCTCCTGCTCTCTGTGGCTGTAGCCATCTTGGTTGGGTTTATTTGAATATTTGCTCCTGATTGGCTGGTGGGTGTGGGTTGTGGGCACGGCTTGTGGGTGTAGCGGAGTGATGGTTAATTTGCATATTACTCTTTTATTAGGTAGGATATCCAAGTTCTGAAAATAGCTCCAGTGCTCATCAGTAGATAAGTGGACAAACAAGCTGTGGTATATTTACACCATGGAATATTATGTGGCTATAAAAATGAAAAGAAGGATCTCTTTCCCTTTACGACAGAATGGAACTGGAGATTATTGTGCTAAATGACATAAACCAGTAAGATAGAGACTTACATGTGGAATCTAATGAACAAAATAAATGGATGAACAAAATAGATTCATTGTCATGAATACATAGAACAGATTGGCAGATCTCAGAGGGGTGAGTGTTGGTAGGGACTTCATAAAAGAATGTAAAGAGATTAGCCAAAAAACATATATGCATAATCCATAGACTCAGACAACAGTATGGTGAAGGCCATGGTAGTGGTGGTTGAGGTATACAAAGGGGGTAATGGTGGACATCGGTAATAATGTTAACAATAAAAATATGAACCAGAAAAAAACACAACTATAATAAATTTAGATGGAATTTTACCTCCCAAAATTCTTTCACTGTGTAAAAAAAGGAAGAAACCATAGTCATAATATTTTTATTTGGAGGCATTATTTTAATAGCCTAGTTTTCCCCTATATAATATTATCTCCCAAATGACATAATATTAATACTATATAAAAATAAGATATATTTTATAAACATTTAATATTTTTATGTCACATACTATATATGTTTATATATTATGTATGTACGCATGTATTTCTATTATTCCTTCAATATATTTCCCACAGTCATGGGCCAACACAACAGATTTAGCAGCTAAGACATTATTTTTAAGGACCCACAGAAACATGTCTGGGAACACAATAATACTGTGAGTATTGTAGGTGTTGGGTTTGAGCCCCTCTGCTAGGGATGGGACCTCTTTGGATGCTGGGAATTGGAAGAAGACATGAACCGTCACAGGTACATGGGACATGCTTTATTGCAGACAAAGCAGCCATTGCATACATAGCAGCCAGCCAAAGCAGCCTGCCACTGGCTGTTCAGTAGCACATTTTATAGCAACTCAGGCAAAAGAGGCTTCTTGTCAAATAATGACATCAGTGTTATATGAACTAGTTACATACCATAAAGGTGTGCCTATGCAGTGCGTACAGAGAAAATGCTGTGTCATTGCCTTTGCACATGCATATGGCAAATGGGCCTTTAACCCTTTAACATCCGGTGTACTTTGGTCAGGGTCCCTACAGTAGGCTAAAAGCTCTGGTGAACACAAACAGTAAGCAGTTAGAGTCAGATATTCCACCATAGCCTAAGGCAAAAACATAATCTTCTGTAATATCATATACCTATATCAATATACATATGAAAACAATATGTTTCTAGATAAAAGTCCGCCTTTATTCACAGGGGATACATTCCAAGATCCACAGTGGATGTTTGAAACTGTCAGTAGTAAAAACCCATAGTATTTACTATATTTGGTTCTAATCATACATATCTATAATACCTATAATAAAGTTTAATTTATAAATTAGGCATTAGGCACAGTAAGAGTTTAACAACAATAACTAGTAATAAAATAGAACCATTATAACACGCACCATAATAAAAGTTATTGAATATGGCCTCTCTCTCTCCCTCCTCCTCCATTTTCTCCCTCTTGTCAGACAACGGGATGATTCACATCCCAGACAGGAATGGTATGAGATCTCATCATGCTACTCAGAAAAGCATACAATCTAAAACTTATGAATTGTTTATATCTGGAATTTTCCATTTAATGTTTTCAGACCATAGTTGATTGCAGGTAATGGAAAGTAAACCATGTATACTTTTTTTCCTGAGTTAAGACTAGCTTAACTTTATATTTTTACAAAAAACATCTACCCACACTGGAAGTCAAATATACGGCCAGACAGATGTTAACAAGCAGGAATCTTGAGGCATTAGAAAGAATAAGTATGACTGTTCCCAAAACATTACTTTGGCTACCTAATTAAAAGAAGAAGGGGCTCTTGTTAAATCTCACATTGTATATCCCAAGGATACCATAAGTACTTCAATAGAGGCCTATTAACAAAAGTCAAAAAATAGGATTGCTGTAAGAAACCTATATAAGTCATCACATAATAAATTTATTAAAATTTAAATCCCAATAAGAGAAGAGCTTTTTCTCTTACTTGTTCTTTGTTTAATTTTTCTAGGTTCAGCTGAGTGGTGATCTCTTGTTTAAGCTGTGTTTAAATTATACTTCATTCTGTTTGAAGACTTACAGGTGAAAAATCCACTGATATTAATGCCCAAGACCACTGGCTTTAAAAAAAAAAAGATCCTAAAAGACACAGCCAAATATTTTGGGCAACTATATTAAAAGTTGTCAAGTCCTGGCTTTTATGCTGAATCTTGGGCCACACTTAGTTCTTATAGTTGGCTCAGCTCAGGCTTCTGCAGCCACAGTGACTTGGCATTACACCTTTTCCTTCTCCATTTTTTTCCCTTTCCTCAGCAAGAAGGATTTTCACAACTGTGTGGATTGAATAGGTTCCCAAGAGTGTACATTCAGTAATTCCCATTATCAAAGCTTATCAGAAGATAAGGCTGTCATCAATCACTTCTCCCTCTCTGTAGTGCTCAGTAATCGTATACAAAAAAAAAAAAAAAAAAAGATCAGAAGAGTTTGCCAAATGTTCTTTTTAAAAATATATATATTTTTATTGGTTTCAGAGAGAAAGGGAGAGGGAGAGGGAGAGAGAGATAGAAACATCAATGATGAGAGAGAATCATTGATAGGCTGCTTCCTGCACATCCCACACTGGGGATTGAGCTTGCAACCTGGGCATGTGTACCGACAGGGTATCGAACCCTGACCTCCCTGACACTCAACCACTGAACCATGCTGGCTGGGCTGCCAAGTGTTCTTTAAAGTAAAAAAACAAACAACAAACACCCATACACACAACATATTTTAGAATGTAAAAGAAACAGCAAACTGCACTACTCTACTTGAATTGTAATTTATTTGATTTAAATTTATTTGATCTAATTTATTTAATTCTGGTTTTGTTAATAATTTTATGAACTTGAAAAAATCACTGACCCCTGCTGTGTATCAGTTTTCTCAAATATAAAATGGTTATATTGCTACTTAATCTGTCATGCTGAACAGTGATTATATTTGGCTCCCTCAAATGTGAACTTCTTTCTTCTATTAGTTGTAAACTAGTCACTCAACACCAGGAAGCCAAAAAGGCCAGACACATACTTTGCCAGTGCCCTTAACATCGAGGGTTTGGGATAATCCAGTTCTGCCTGGAGCTTTGAATTTATCATGACAGAGAGAGAATTCATTTGGTCAGTAGCTTCAGTGATATCCCAAGTCCAAGAGCAGCAAAGGTAGAGGTTGCAGGGCTGCTGACTCCCATCTGTGTTGGCCATAGTGGAGATGCCACCTGCAGAGTCCAGTGTCCAGCAGTGGTTGTAGTGTCATGCCCACCAGACCATTATTAAAGAGAAGCTTTGTTTCTGTAAGCTTAGGCTCTTTGGTTCATGTTCACATTTCTAAGCCTACGGTACCACTTTCCTAGAAATTATGGTAGCTATACAATATTTCTTTATTTCCTTTTTGTTTAATTCAGCCAAAGTCATTTTCTGTTCTTTACTACTAAGAAAATGCAATATTACAACTGGCTACCTTGCAAAGCTGTTGTAAAAACTGGCTGAGTTGTTTCCAGGAAAATTCTGTAGGAAAGGATAAAAATATGATCTAGTTTCATGTAATGAGTGCTTATTAAGATCTTTATGGAGGTAAGGGGTGAACAACTTGCAGGATGTGTGTTCAAGATGCTTTCAGAATAGTGAAGGGCATGAGAACAACAGACTACTATAACACTACATATAGTAAGAGTAGTCTAAGAGAAATACAAGCAAAAGTGTAAGATGCAGGAGGAAGAAGGTAGAGTGAAAGATTCAACAGATGCATAACTTGAACTAAGGTGAGTAGATGAATAGAGTGCATGGAGGAAAAATATTATCCATCACCCTTAAAAGTTGAATTGGAGCTTAAGGTAGGATATAGACATGGGCCTTGCAGTTGGAGTCAGGAAGAATTTTTCCTTTCAAGCTCCACTCTTAGGTCTCAAACTCTTTAATTCACCTGTGACATGAGGAAGTTATAGTAAATGGTCTATAAAGTTTTTATAGTTCTTAAATTGCTGATTGATTCCCATGGGCATATAGGGAGAACACTGCAGATAGAAGAAGCATGGTGAACTAAAAAGTCAAAGCAAAAAAGTTAAATGAACAAAGATTTAGAAGTAAGATAGCAAGTTCAATCCTAAAACAATGTATAGCATCTAATCTAATAAAATGGAAATATGCAAATTAACCTTCACTCCATCACTAAGATGGCGGCGCCCCAGCCGTGGAGGGAGGGAAGGCATCTGGGCAGGCAGCACGCCCCCAGCCCAGTGGACACAACGTAGGACACAATGCAGGGCTGGGGGCGAGCTCCCTGTGGCCACTGTGTGGCTCAGAGCACGGCCCCACCCCAGCAGACACAATGCAGGGGGGCCTCGCGCATGAGCTGCAGAGGAAACACCTTTTCTGACCACTCATTGGCTAAGCTCCCTGTACGCCACCACTCACAGTGTTCTTGGTAACTTGGGTAATAAGAATCCAAGAAGGTGATCTAGGGTTTTTCCACCACACTCCTGGAGGAAAAAACTAAGGTCTGCTGCTGGAGGACTAAGAAATGTCATATCCTGCCCTAGCCATTTTGGCTCAGTGGATAGAGCCTCGGCCTGCCGACCGCAGGGTCCAGGTTCGATTCTGATCAAGGGCATGCACCTAGGTTGCAGGCTCCTCCCTGGCTGGGGCCCAGGTCAGGGCTCATGCAGGAGGCAACCAATCGAAGTGCCGCTCTCACATTGATGTTTCTATCTATCTTTCCCACTCTCTTCCAAGATCTCTAAAAATCAATGGAAACATATCCTCAGGTGAGGATAAAAAAAAAAAAAAGAAAGGTCATATCCTATGAAAGACACATCTTGAAAATGCCTAAAGAAAGTTGTCACTTTTTCGTGGTGAAGGGACTGATAAAAACACCTTGGCAGCTGTGGTGGCCGGCAGTGGCAGCAGCAGCAGGGTGATGGGGCTGGCATCTTCTCCTGATCAGCCCAGTCACCTCCCGCAGAGAAAGGCTAGACTGCAGGGAGCGGGCCTAAGCTGACAGTAGGACATCCCCTGAGGGCTCCCAGTCTGTGAGAGGGGGCAGGGTGGGCTGAGGGACCACCCCCCCCCCCGAGTGCACAAATTTTGTGCACCAGGCCTCTAATAATGTATAAAGATGAAGAGAGTGTTTTTCAATTGGTAGGCAAAGGGAGGCCAGAAAAAAAATTATCAACATGCTATGATTTTTAAAAAAGGCATTTTTTTTCACATTTAGAGCAAGTATGGGTTGAGAAATGCAAGCATAATGGGGCTAGAATTTGAAGAAATCTAAATGAAAAAAATAATGGTGAACTGAACTAGGATGATGATAGCAATGGAAACAGAGAATAGTTGTGGAGATAGATTCTCTCCAACTTAATGACCGATTGTAAAGAGTGAGGGGAATAATGGTCAAGATAACTTCTATGGTAAAAGTAAACCTAGAGAAGGTTTATAAATCTGGTGAGAAAGTTGAAATAGCATATGTAGATGATTCAGAAAGAGAGAGATGAGTGCATAGTTTTAAGGGGTATTACTATTGAGGGAAATTGGTACTACAAAAAAAAAGGAGATATATATATATATATATATATATATATATATATACATACATATATATATATATATATACATATATATATATATATATATATACACATATACACACACACATACACACACATACACACACACACACATACACACACACACTAGAGGCCAGGTGCATGAAATTCATGCACTGTGGGGGGGGTTGTCCCTCAGCCCAGCCTGCACCCTCTCTAATCTGGGACCCCTCAGGGGATGTCCGGCTGCCAGTTTATCGGACATTCCTCTCACAATCCGGGACTGCTGGCTTCTAACTGCTCACCTGCCTGCCAGGCTGATTGGCCCTTAACCACTCCCCTGCCAGCCTGATCGACACAGAACTGCTCCCCTGCCAGCCTGATTGCCCCCAACTGCCCCCCCTGCAGGCCTGGTCCACCCCAACTGCCCTCCCGTGCACACCTGGTCACTACCAACTGCCCTCCCCTGCTGGCCCGGTCACCCTAACTGCCCTCCCCTGCTGGCCTAGTCGCCCCCAATTGCGCTCCACTGCAGGCCTGGTCCCCCCCACAACTGCCCTCCCCTGCCAGCCTGGTCACCCTAAATGCCCTCCCCTGCTGGCCTGATCACCCACAACTACCCTCCCCTGCTTGCCATCTTGTGGAGGCCATTGTTGACCACATGGGGGTGGTCATCTTGTGCGAGGGCATGAGGGTCAATTTGCATATTACCTCTTTACTATACAGGGTGTGTGAGTACACATTTTATCTTTTCAATAACTTCATGAGGGTGGTTGAGACAATATTTTCATCTTTTCTACTGTTTTCCAATCATAATTCTAGAGACACAGACAAGGGTTTGTAGCTTTAAGCTGGCAAGTGGGAAGTCAGCTTCAAAACAACTGGCTCTTAATCCAGTGTCTTCTCTTCTTCCCCATAATAGATGCCCATCTAAACATAACTTTGTCTGTAAAATCTAGGTGTCTGTGGTGCTGTGTATCACCCAATAATTGATTCATCTTGAAAATGCTCCTATCCTCATAGAGAATTTAATTTTATTTTGCATTGCTAGGTTTTTAATTTTCTTTTGGTTAAAAATATTTTTTAATGATGTTGATGTAAACTGTCCATATCAATGAATGCAAATGTTGTTCCATATATTTTTTTAAAAGCAGTAATTGATTTATAGGCATGTCCTGAGCCTTGTCCCGGAACACATAGAATGAATAGCTGAAACTAATAACATCCAACCTGAATTGGTGAAGGAGACTCAGCAGGTGAGACAGTTTGAAGCCAGGAAGGGCACAGGATCCCTGGAAAAAGGAAAAATTAAGGATCTGGGCAGGAGAGACTGCCAGACCTCTGAGCCCAGAGGGTCAGAGGGAACACGTATAGCACCAAGCCATGTCCCTGGGAACAGGCACAGCATCTGACTGTGGAAAGAAGGGCCACAGGACTGCTGGACCTCAGGGGATTCTAGAACTGGGTCCACAGTCACCAAAGGTTGAGCCCAGAAGTGCAGCCTGAAGGGCTGCCCAGACCACGCAGCACCGGCAGGAGAGGAGCACACAGAGGCCCAGTCTTTGCCCTCTCTGTGGCCTGAGCCTTTCTTCACTGAACCTAGTTCATAGGACCTTTCAGATACAGACACTTAACTGTGGCTGAGGTGAAGGAGAGGTATGGACTCTTGGAGTCTGGGGAGAGGAAGGGCTCCAGAAGAAGTGGCAGTGAGTCTGGCGCTGAGTCATACCTGAGCCCAGGACCTGGGCAGCCATTTTGTCCTGAAGAGATAGCCCTCCCTCCAGTTTCCAGGCAACCAATACAGCCACACCCAGATTCCACCCTGAATGGTACAAAGGATTAAAAAAAAAGAATCTAAATAGTCCCTGAGAGTCTAAAGGGACTGGCCTCAAGACAGTACAGAAGACTGGGATCTTAAGCCAGCCAAAGGAATGACACTTCACTTTTCCATTTATTTTATTTTATTATTTTATCTCTTTTTTTCTTCCTTTTTTTCTTTGTTTCCCTGTTTTTATTTGTTGCTTTATTTTCTATTTCTTTTCACATTACTTTTCCATCACTCTATTTTATTTTATTTTTGTTATTTTTTATTTTTTATACCATTTTTTAAATAAAATTTTTTTGTAAATTTATTATTATTATTTTCTTCTTATTCTCTTTCTTCTTATCCACCCATCCCCTTTCTACTTCCTCTACACTGAACTAAGGACCTCCCATATTCATCCAATTCTTAACCTTTTGCACTCGGATGTCGAGATTAAAATTACTCTTTGAATGTATCAATAATTTGAAATATAAAAAAATCCAAATAAATAAGTTTGTATGAAAAGAAACTCCAGTTTTTTATTCCACTGTCACGCTTTGTAAAATCTGGGGTATTTAAAAAATTAAATCCCGAGTAAAATAAAGGAATCGAGAAAAAGCAAGCGAGTGCAAAGGGTTAACCTTATTTTCTGTATATAAGCTCAGCCTCTACAGATTCCGTCTCCACCCTCTTTGTGGGTGTTTGTTTGCATTTTTTTGGTTTATCTATTTGTTCTGTGTCTGGCCAGGAGCTAGAGAGCGAGCCACATTAACCAGACATCTGGAGAGGAAGCTCCATCCACGAATATGTCAATAACACCCCAGATGCAACTACAGAGGCAGGAAGAAGGTAGCAGTGAGGGAGAGAGCATGAGTGAGGGAGGGAGCAAAAGAGGAGTGTGTGGTCATATGGGGTATGTGTGTGTGTGTGTGTGTGTGTGTGTGTGTATGTGAGTGAGGCACAGTTAGATCTCGCAGGACCTTCGGGGCCAGGCTAACAGGGCTTGCTTAACTAGGCAGCCTCTGCTACCATTGCAAACAGTACCGGGAGGCCAGCTTGTCCTCAGAAGCCTAGCCTTTTTGAAGGGGAGAGCTGCTGTAACTTGGAGCCCAGCCTCACCTCCACCCAGGGTGCCCTCAGAGAACACCTAGGACTCTAAAGCCACCCCTGCCAGGGACCTGCTATCTCGGCTGTGGTCCCATGGTCAATGAGTCTCCAGCCACCCTAGGTACAGAATCCTGTGAGTTCTGAAGCACGCTCCCCTCTGACTGGCACAATGCTTTAGCTCAGGGTACTACAACCATGCAAGCAAAAGACACATGAGCAGCCTGCCCCAGGCCTAAGAGCAGCAGCCTCATGTGGCCTGCCCCTGTCCAAGGAGCATCAGTTGTATAAGTGGCCCACTCCCCTGTCTGAGGAGTAACAATGACACAAGCAGCCTGCCCCATCCAAGGAACAGCAGCTGCAAGAGCGGCCCACCCATGATTGAGGAGCGGCAGCCCCACGCAGCCTGCCCCCATCCAAGGAGCAGCAGCTGTGTGAGCAGCCCGCCCCCATATGAGGAACAGCAGCCACATGAGCAGACCACCCACGTCCAAAGAGCGGCAGCCCTGTGCAGCCCACACTGGTCTGAGGAGCAGCAGCCACATGCAGCCTGTACCTGTCCAACGAGCAGCAGCTGGGTGAGCAGCCCGCCCCCATCTGAGGAGCAGCAGCCACACATGCAGCTCACTCCTACCTGAGGAGCAGCAGCCATGCAAGCAGCCCATCCCCTGTCTAAGGAGCAACAGCTGTGTGAGCAGCCTGCCCCCATACAAGGAACAGCAGCACCGTGAGAAGCCTGCTCCCACTTGAGGAAGAGCAGCTGCCTGAGCAGCCCACTCCAGACCGAGGAGCAGCAGCCACACAAGCAGACCCCCGCATGTCCAAGGAGTGGCAGTTTTGCGCAGCCCACACTGGTCTGAGGAGCAGCAGCCACACGTGCAGCTCACTCCCACCTGAGGAGCAGCAGCCATGCAATCAGCCCATCCCCCATCCAAGGAGCAGCAGCTATGTGAGGAGCCTGCACCTGTATGAGGAGCACCAGCCCGGCAAGCAACCTGCCCCTGTCCAAGAAGTGGCAGCCTCACAAGCAGCCTGCCCCATCCAAGGAACAGCAGAAGTGTGAAGCCAGCCCTGATCCAAGGAGCAGCAGACACGTGAGCAGCCCACCCCTGTCCAAGGAACAGCAGCTGTGCGAGCATCCTCCCTAACCAGCCAGAGGAGACACCACTGCTGTGAACAGTACCCACCAGAAAAGCCACTGCCAACTGAGGAGAAGCCATTTCAGGGACCTCCTGAGGAGCAACCACAGCCCGAGAAGCCACTGCCACCCAAGGAGCAGCCCTGCACGACTCGACATCGAGATCAGTCAGTGAGACGAATAATGGGTAGACAAAGAAACCCCCAAGGGAAAGAAAAGGAGAATCACCAGAAAAGCAGCTAAGTGAAACAGAGGCAAGCTATATGTCATAAAAAGAATTCCGAATAAGGGTCATAGAGTTCATAAATCAGATGGAAGAAAAAAAAATCAACACCTTATGTAAGAATCAAGAAGAAATGGATGAAAAAAATCAATAACTTATGTAAGAACCAAGAAGAAATGAATAGTGATATTGCTGCAATAAAAAACACCATGGAAAGTTTCAACAGTAGACTAGGAGAAGCGGAGGACTGAATTAGCAACTTAGAAGACAGGAAAGCAAAACACACCCCAACTGAACTGCAACTGGAGAAAAAATTAAAAGACAGGAGGAGAGCCTAAGGGAGCTATAGGACAACATGAAACAAAGCAACATACGAATAATAGGGGTGGCAGAACAACAGGAAGAGGAACAAGGGTTAGAAAATCTATTTGAAGAAATAATGTCAGAAAACTTCCCTGATGTGGGAAAGAAAAAAGTCACACAAGCACAGAGAGTCCCAAACAAGATGAACCCGAAAAGATGCACACCAAGACACATCATAATTATGATGACAAATGTTCAGGACAAAGAGAGAATCTTAAAGGCTATAAGAGAGAGACAGAAAGTTACATGCAAGGGATCTCCCATTAGATTATCAAATGATTGCTCAACAGAAACACATCAGGCCAGCAAAGAAAGGAAATTTACAAAGTGATGCAAAGCAAGGGACTGAATCCAAGAATACTCAATCCAGCAAGGCTATCATTCAAAATTGAAGGGGAAATAAGGAGCTTCACTGACAAAAAAAGGCTAAGGGAATTTATCAATACCAAACCAGCAATGCAAGAAATGCTAAAGGGACCAGTGTAAAAAGAATAAATAAAAAGGTAAGAAAGAACATAGCCACAAAAAATAAAAGAGGCTACAAACAATAACTTTCAATAATACCTTTAAACGTAAACGGACTAAATGCTCCAATCAAAAGAGATTGAGTGAGTGAATGGATAAAAAGACATAACCCATATATATGCTGTCTACAAGAGACCCACCTCAAAACAAAGGACTCACACCGACAGAAAGTGAAGGGATGGAAAAATATCTTTCAGGCAAATGGAAATGAAAAAAAAAGCTGGGGTAGCAATACTTATATCTGACAAAATAGACCTCAAAGTGAAGGCCATAACAAGAGATACAGAAGGCCATTTCATAATACTAAAGGGATTGATACAACAAGAGGATATAACCCTGATAAACATATATGCACCCAATGCAGGAGCACCCAAATACATAACAAAACTCCTGGAAGATATCAAGGGAGAGATTGACAACAATACAATCATAGTAGGGAACTTTAATACACCACTGACATCACTGGATAAATGCTCTGGACAAAAAATCAGCAAAGAAACAGCAATCCTAAATGACTCACTAGATCAGATGGTCTTAACTGAAATCTTCAGAACATTTCACACCAAAGCCATAGAATATACATTTTTCTCAAGTGCACATGAGACATTTTCAAAAACAGACCACGTATTGGGTCACAAGCAAAGTATCCCCAAATTCAAGAAGATTGAAATGATATCAAGCATTTTCTCAGACCACAATGGTATAATATTAGAAATAAACTACAATAAAAACAGCCCAAAAAATTCAAATGTTTGGAAGCTGAATAGCATTCTATTAAACAGTGATTGAGTTACCAAAGAGATCAAAAAATAAATTAAAAACATCCTGGAAACTAATGACAATAAAAACACAACAATCCAAAATCTATGGGACACAATGAAAGCAGTCCTGAGAGGGAAGTTGATAGCGCTACAGGCCTACCTCAAAAAACAAGAAAAAATGGTAGCAAATCATCGAACACTACAACTCAAAGTATTAGAAAGAGAGCAAAAAGAAAAGCCCAGAGTGAGCAGAAGGAAGGAGATAATAAAGATCAGAGCAGAAATAAATGACATAGAGACCGCTCCCCCCCAAAAAAAAAAAATACAAAAGATCAAGGAAACCAAAATCTGGTTCTTTGAAAGGATAAACAAGATTCATGAACCTCTAGTCATGCTAACTGAGAAGCAAAGAGAAAGGACCAAAATAAACAAAATCAGAAATGAAAGAGGTGAAATAACAACAGACCCCACAGAAATACAAAGGATTGTTAAAAAATTCTATGAACAACTCTATTCTAACACACTAAACAACCTGGAGGAAATGGACATATTCCTAGAAAAATACAACCTTCCAAAACTCCATCAGGAATATACTAAAAATCTCAATAGGCCGATAACTATGGAAGAAATTGAAGCAGTCATCAAAAAGCTTCCAGCAAACAAAAGCCCGGGGCCAGACAGCTTCACAGGGGAGTTTTACCAAACACTCAAGGAAGAACTAAAACCGGTCCTCCTAAGACTATTCCAAAAAATTCAAGTGGAAGGAACACTTCCAAGCTCATTCTATGAAGCCAGCATGACCCTAATACCAAAACCAGATAAAGACAACACAATGAAAGAGAATTACAGACCAATATCCCTCATGAACATAGATGCCAAAATCCCCAATAAAATTCTAGCAAATCGGATCCAGCAGTACATCAGAAAGATCATACACCATGACCAAGTAGGATTTATCCCAGGAATGCAAGGATGGTACAATATCCGCAAATCAATAAATGTGATACATCACATAAACAAATTGAGAGATCAAAATCACATAGTCATATCAATTGATGCAGAAAAAGCATTTGACAAAATCCAACACCCTTTCTTAATAAAAACTCTCAGCAAGGTGGGAACAGAAGGATCATACCTCAACATAATACAAGCCTTATACAACAAACCCACAGCCAACATCATACTCAAGGAGCAAAAACTAAAACCATTTCCACTAAGAACAGGAACAAGACAGGGATGCCCACTCTCGCCACTCCTGTTTGACATAGTACTGGAATTACTAGCCATTGCTATCAGGCAAGAATAAGAAATAAAAGGCATCCAAATTGGAAAAGAAGAAGTAAAATTGTCCTTATTCACAGATGACATGATACTGTACATAGGAAACACTAAAGACTCCATCAAAAAATTATTAGACTTAATAATTGAATTCAGCAATGTAGAAGGATACAAAATTAACGCCAAGTAATCTATGGCATTTCTATACACCAATAATGGATTTACAGAAAGAGAGACTAAAGAAGCAATCCCATTTACTATCGCACCAAAAAAATTAAGATACTTAGGAATAAACTTAACTAAGGAGGTAAAATACCTATACGCAGAAAACTACAGGACACTGAAAAAAGAAATAGAGGAAGACATAAACAGATGGAAGAACATACTGTTTTCATGGATTGGTAGAATCAGCATCATTAAAATGTCCATACCACCCAAAGCAATCTATAGATTTAATGCACTCCCCATTAAAATATCAACGGCATATTTTGCAAACCTAGAATGAACTTGCCAAAAATTCATCTGGAATAAAAAAAGACCCGAATAGCTGCAGCAATCCTGAGAAAGAAGAACAAATTAGGTGGGATCTCAATACCAGATATCAAGCTGTATTACAAAGCCACTGTTCTCAAAACAGCCTGGTACTGGCATAAGAACAGACATATAGATCAATGGAATAGAATAGAGAACCCAGAAATCGACCCAAACCACTATGCTCAATTAATATTCGACAAAGGAGGTATGAACATACAATGGAGTCAAGACAGTCTCTTCAATAAATGGTGTTGGGAAAATTGAACTGATACATGCAAAGAAATGAAACTACACCACCAACTTACACCATACACAAAAATAAACTCAAAATGGATACAGGACTTAAACATAAGACAGGAAACCATAAAAATACTGGCGGAATCCACAGGCAGAGAAATCTCAGACATATGCCGCATCAATTTCTTCATCGATACCGCTCCTAGGGCAATGGAAACTAAAGAGAAAATAAACAAATGGGACTACATCAAAATAAAAAGCTTTTGCACAGCAAAAGAAACCATCAACAAACAACAAGAAAGCTCACTGCATTGGAGAACATATTTGCAAATGTTATCATCACTGATAAAGGTTTAATCTCCAACATTTACAGGGAACTCATACAATTTAACAAAAGGAAGATAAACAACCCAATCAAAAAATGGGCAATGGACCTAAATAGATACTTTTCAAAAGAAGACAGAAGGAAGGCCAAAAGGCATATGAAAACATGCTCAAGTCACTAATCATCTGAGAGATGCAAATCAAAATGACAATGAGGTACTATCTCACACCTGTCAGAATGGCTAACATCAACAAACCAACAAATGACAAGTGCTGGCGAGGATGCGGAGAAAAAGGAACCCTCGTGCACTGCTGGTGGGAATGCAGACTGGTGCAGCCACTGTGGAAAACAGTATGGAGTTTCCTAAAAAAAACAAAAATGGAACTCCCATTTGACCCAGTGATCCAGCTTCTAGGAATATATCGCAAGAAACTAGAAACACCAATAAGAAAGGATATATGCACCCCTATGTTCATAGCAGCACAATTTACAATAGCTAAGATTTGGAAACAGCCTAAGTGCCCATCAGCAGATGAGTGGATTGAAAAACTGTGGTACATCTACACAATGGAATACTACGCTGCAGTAAAAAAGAAGGAGTTCTTACTATTTGCAATAGCATGAATGGAACTGGAGAGCATTATGCTAAGTGAAATAAGCCAGTCACAGAAAGATAAATATCACATGATCTCACTCATTTATGCAATATAATGAACAACATAAACTGATGAACAAAAACAGATCCAGAGACAGAGAAACATCGATCAGACCATCAAACCTCAGAGGGAAGTTAGGGAAGGGTGGGGGTCACAGGGAGAGGTCAACCAAAGGTCTTGTATGCATGAATATAAGCCTAAGCAATGGACACAGACAACGGGGTGAGGGCATGAGTGAGGGGAATGGGTGGGGGGTGTAATGGGAGAATAAGAACACATACGTAACACCTTAATCAATAAAGAAATTTAAAAAAAGAGAAGAAAGAAAAGTGAAATTCTGTAATGACACTGTAACATTGAAAATTTAACCAGATGTATCTTTAGTTCCAGTCTGACTGTAGAGTCCCAGACCTGCCATCCAGTTTCTAACTGAATGTCTTGCCTGCATCTTAAATTAATTGCATTCTTCTTTTATTTTAGGAAACAAAATTTCTGGTGCAAAACCTTAGGTCACAAGTCATTCAAGTTTAAACTTTAAGTTAAAAGTTTTGCTTTAAGTTGATTTAAGGAGACATTTTGGTAAGTTTATCATATGCTAAACAAATTTAAGAATTCATTTGAAAGGATATTTTGCCCAGAGTTTATTCACCAAGTGTTAATAGGCTTAAGAAAGTAAAAACTGAAGATTTAAGCTGAGACTTTTTAAAAAATTACAAATTTGTCAATTTATTTTACCTCTTATGATTTTGAGACTGCTGTCTGTAAAATAATATTTCTTTGCTAATTTAAGTATAGAAACTTTTAACACTGGTGTATTTATCCAAAAGAAAGCTCATCATCATCAATAATATTTCCTTTAGAGGAGAATTTAATATTTTGATATTTTATCAATAATCATAATGCAACATATATTTAAGTAAATAACAGTATGTGTTACCTTCTATGTTAATTAAAAAAAGAACTAAAACATTTACTCCACCTCCTACCCCCTCAATAATAAGTCCTAAAGTTAACTCCATCACCTCAATCAAGGCAGGCTAATTCAAGTTAAAAAAAATGTAGTCTATTAATTCCTTAAAAATAAATTTGCATATGAGCCTAACCAGTGATCACGGACAACAGGGGGGCGGGGGCATGAGTGGGGAGGGGTTTGGGATGGGAATGGGGGGTTGAGGACAAATATGTGATACCTTAATCAATAAAGTAATTTAAAAATAAATAAATAAATAAATTCTTTTTACCATGAAACAAAATACTAAACTCTGCCCTTAAGACATACTACCGTACTTCAAATGCTTATCTTATTTGTCACTCCTTGAAAGTGAAACAGAGTTAGACTTTAGAAGAAAAGAAAACCCTGGAGCCACTTGGGAAGCATTAGGGGTCAGTCTGTTTGCCTGCATCTGGTCAGAACATACCCAGAGTTACAAGGCCTAAATAAAGGCCACTTTTATTTTCATTTGACATTTTTTCAATCAAAACACATAACTAGAATTTGAAATATAATATATAAAGAACCATATTGTAAGATTGATGTTCTATTTCACTTAGCATCTTTCTATTTGTCTTATTGGTGAAAAGGAAATAATAGACTTTTCCTTGTCACTGAAATTTGAATTCTGTATGCAATAATAAAGAAGCATAAGAAAAAAATAATAATGCCAAAGCAAATTGAAAATTGGTGAACAGTTAGATGGGGATTTTCTTGTATGTTGAAAATACTGGCCACAAACTTTCTATGTTCCTAAATGTTCATTTTGTACTAAATTTTGAAATGTATTCATCAATTGTAAGGGAAGTTAATAGCTCCCCAAAAGTATAAAATATAGAGAATAAACAGTATTGATTTAATGAGCTAAATGTTATTTGTTTGGATGAGTGCTTCTTTTTTGATCTCTCTCTCTCTCTTCCTCTCTCTCTCTCTCTGAAAGATTTCAGAACTTTCCATCTCTTGACCCTAGGGACACACACTGCCCAGTGGGCTTCCTGGAGCAGAATCTGACACCTTCCAGCAATACTTACGTACAAAGATTGTGCTGTGGCCTGGAAAATAGCACTCAACGTGTCTGGAGGTGATCAAAGTCCCAGATTGGAGGAACTCAGACTAAAGTCACAAAAGGGTTAAAAAGATAAATGCTTCTTACTGAAATATGCCCACATATGCACCCTATATGTTCAACTTAGACTGAAATTTAAAAGGGCATAACAGTTTCTTATACTGCTTTCTTTCCCAGTCTAAAATATCTTTAAGCAAGAAAAGGGCAGAATGACCATTATTCCAATTCTATATTCCAATTAATAATCTGATTATTATTATTGGAGAGAAAAGAACATTATCCAAAATGAAACATTTTGGTTAGTATAAGCAAGACTGCTCTAGGAACTGATCTGAAAATGGTTGGGTTTTCATTGTGAGGATTTGGGGCGTGGGGGATGGGCAAGTGGAGGGTAGTTAGCAAACCTCCCAGAAAGGGAATCTACACCCTTCTAAAACCAGACAAACACAAGGGGGCAGTTAGAGCTCAAGCTCTGATTTCAAAACTGGCTAATTGAATGAGAGCTAACCTATCTTAGTTTACCCTTGGGATATTTATCAGTTCCCTTGGCAGGCAAAAAAACGTGAGGCTGACAAGTGGGTTTAGTTTGCACTTGGTCTAATTGCTGTGAGGACAGCTGGAACCTCTCTAATGTCAGCTACTATAGCTATGGCTTCGGAAGAGCTTGGGGCTACATTCCCTAAAGTTTACACTTTAGTTCTAGTCTCCCGATTCAGATCAAACTGTGTTACACACGCATTCTAAATGTCCTTTTGTACTTTTACTCTGTGAACTTTGTTTGCAAAGGAGAGACATATTAAAAACTCACCAACCTAAGGACTATGTTTATTTTAATTTATGAGGAGATAGTAGTGGGGGGGAGGGGGGACCGGGGCGGGGGGAGCTCAACTAATTCTAGCATTGGCTTTTAGTTTCAGCTGTTCTTTTGCAAATATGCTTCAGATCCCCGCCCCCAACCCCACCCTCCACCCCCCAAACTGCAAGCCATCCTGGGTTTCTATTCAAATTCAAGCGGCATTGCTATAACTTTTCTCACGGGTTTGCAAGTTTCCGTGAGAAATAACCATCCCTGCGCGGGATTCCATTTAATTTGGGGGATGGGAGCGAACGTGGGTAATCCTGGATCGCAGGTACTTGAAGAAGTGAATCTAGCCCAAAGGGTAGCCTCCAGAGGTGAGCTCAGCTGCCCTATTGGAGAGCGAGGAGGTCTGGGCAGGCAGCTCCAGGTCCTTCGCTTGCAAGACAACTTGTTGAATCTTCTCTCCCCTCCCCTCCCTGCGCTTTGCCCGCCTCCGTTCCTAGGAACTGATTGGCAGAAATCACCATCCAACCCTAAACACTGGGCCTCCTCCGGGAACTAGGATTGGCCTACAAGAAGGACTGGAATGCGGGGGTGCAAGGGGAGGGATTTCCCTTAAAGCTCAAGCTAGGTCCTGGGACCAGGGAAGGAGGAGTGGGGAGATTTAGTTCCCGCGACTGAGCCGCGAGAGGCTGGGAGGACTTACCCTCCCTGCTGCAGTTCCAGGCCAGAGCGCGCCCAGCAACTTTCTCATCCTTCTCGCCCAGCCTCGGCTACAAGCAGGACCCGCACGCAGCGCGCGGAGTTCCCGGCACTTTCGAAGGGGTCTATTGCTCGCTGCCCAGAGACTGCGCGCTCTCGGACTTAACCTGCGCGAGCACTAACACCTGGACCATGCACTTATCCAGGACCCCCAGGATAGCCTCCCGCGCGCGCCGGGTAGCCAACGCCACCAGTTTTCAGCCAGTGCCTCGGCCTCCGTCACGGACCCTGCTGCCGCTGCTGCTGCTTCTCCTGCCACTGGTAAGCTGCATGCCAGCACAGCCCGATGCCCCCGGCCGGGCGTTGCTGTTCTCGGATCTCCCGGGGGTTTCAGGGGTCCCCGCCGAGGAGGCTATAGTAATGGCGAACCGTGGGCTCCGGGTGCCTTTTGGCCGTAAGGTCTGGCTGGATCCACTGCAGGACCTGGTGCTGCAGGTGCAGCCGGGGGACCATTGCGCGGTGACCGTACTAGACAACGACGCTCTGGCCCAGCGGCCCGGCCGCCTGAATCCCAAGCGCTTCCCCTGCGACTTCGGCCCCAGGGAGGTGAGCTACTCTCACCTGGGTGCGCGCAGCCCCTCGCGAGATCGCATTCCGCTGCAGCTGCGCTACGACGCTCAGGGAGGGACTGCAGTGCTTCCCTTGGTGCTGGAGGTGGTTGTGGTCTTTACTCAGCTGGAAGTTGTGACTCGGAACTTGCCTCTGGTCGTGGAGGAGCTGCTGGGGACTAGCAATGCTCTGGACGGGCAGAGCTTGGAGTTCACCTACCAGTCCGAGACAGAGGAGTGTCGTGTGGGCATCCTGTCCGGCGTGGGCACGCTGCCTCGCTACGGGGAACTCCTACACTACCCGCAGGTTCCAGGACTAGCCAGCGAGGGGGACACCCAGGAGCCTCTCCTGATGGACTGCAAAGCTTTCCAGGAGCTAGGAGTGTGCTACCGCCACACAGCCTCCGGTCACTCACCAAACAGAGACTGGGTGCCCATGGTGGTGGAGCTGCACATGCGAGGGGCTCCTGTGGGCAGCCCTGCTTTGAAACGCGAGCACTTCCAGGTGCTGGTGAGAATTCGAGGAGGGGTTGAGAACACTGCTCCCAAGCCCAGTTTTGTGGCCATGATGATGATGGAGGTGGACCAGTTTGTACTGACCGCCCTGACCCCAGACATGTTGGCAGCTGAGGATGCTGAATCTACCCCTGACTTGTTGATCTTCAACCTCACCTCCCCATTCCAGCCTGGCCAGGGCTACCTGGTAAGCACTGATGATCGCAACCTGCCGCTCTCCTCCTTTACTCAGAGAGATCTGCGCCTCCTGAAGATTGCCTACCAGCCGCCCTCTGAAGACTCTGACCAGGAGCGTCCCTTTGAATTTGAGCTGGAGGTAGTAGACCCAGAAGGAGCAGCCTCAGATCCCTTTGCCTTCATGGTGGTGGTGAAGCCCATGAATACACTGGCTCCGGTGGTTACCCGCAACACTGGTCTCATTCTCTACGAGGGCCAGTCTCGGCCCCTCACCGGCCCTACAGGCAGTGGACCACAAAACTTGGTCATCAGCGATGAAGATGACCTAGAGGCAGTGCAGCTAGAGGTGGTGGCTGGGCTCCAACATGGTCACCTCATCCTTCTGGTTGGCTCCAGTGGCAACTCTGTCACTAAGGCCTTTACAGTAGCTCAGCTAACAGCCGGTCAGGTGGTCTACCATCATGATGACAAAGATGGCTCACTGAGTGACAACCTGGTGCTTCGAATGGTAGATGGAGGACACAGGCACCAGGTGCAATTCTTATTCCCTATCACCTTAGTACCTGTGGATGACCAGCCACCAGTCCTCAGTGCCAACACAGGACTGACACTGGCAGAGGGTGAAACAATGCCCATACAACCCTTTGCTCTCAGTGCAACTGACATGGACTCAGATGACTCTCTGCTGCTTTTTGTGCTGGAGTCTCCCTCAACTATAGGCCATCTGATTATCCGCCAACCTCATCCTCCACAAGAGGTGGAGCAGCTTATTGGGAGTCCTTGGAAGAAACAAGGAACATTTTATGAGAAAATAGTGACAAAGTGGCGGCAGCAGGACATAATGAAAGGGAGGCTGTTCTATATGCACTCTGGGCCCCATAATCCTGGACCAGTGATGGATCAGTTCACATTTCGAGTTCAGGATAACCATGACCCCCCTAATCAATCTGGGCTACAGAAGTTTGTGATCCGCATTCATCCTGTGGATCGTGTCCCTCCAGAGTTGAGCAGTGGCTGTCCTCTTCGTATGGTGGTGCAAGAATCCAAGCTTACACCGCTGAGGAAGAAGTGGCTGCAATACACTGACCTGGACACAGATGACCGAGAACTACATTACACAGTGACTCAGCCTCCAATGGACACAGATAAAAACCACTCGCCAGCCCCATTAGGAACCTTGGTCCTGACTGACAACCCTTCTATTGTGGTGGCCCATTTTACCCAAGCCCAGATCAATCACCATAAAATTGCTTACAGACCTCCAGATCAAGAACTGGGAGTGGCTGCCCGAGTGGCCCAGTTCCAGTTCCAGGTGGAGGACCGAGCTGGGAATGTAGCTTCAGGCATCTTCACCCTTTACTTGCAGCCAGAGGACAACCAGCCACCTGAGATCCTCAACACTGGCTTTACTACTAAGGAAAAAGGACACCACATCCTGAGTGAGTCTGAGTTGCATGTGAGTGATATAGACACTGATGTAGCCCACATCTCTTTTACTCTAACACAGGCGCCCAAACATGGTCACATAAGGGTGTCTGGACAGATACTACCTGTAGGTGGGGTTTTCCATCTGGAGGACATAAAACAGGGTCAGATTTCCTATGACCATAGTGGGGATGACTCCCTTACTGATAACTTCTCCTTGGAGGTCAGTGACAGACACCATGTGGTGCCTATCACTCTCAGAGTGAATGTCCAGCCAGTGGATGATGAGGTGCCCATGCTGAGCCTTCCTGCTGGCACTCTGGGGTCCTATCTAGATGTTTTAGAGAATGGGGCTACTGAAATCACTGCCAGTGTTATCAAGGGGACCGATGAAGACACTGATGATTTGGTGTTGACTTTCCTCTTGGAAGATCCGCCCTTATATGGAGAAATCCTGGTCAATGGAGTTCCAGCAGAGCAGTTTACCCAAAGGGACATCCTGGAGGGTTCTGTTGTCTATGCCCATACCAGTGGTGAGATAGGCCTATTGCCCAAAGAGGACTCTTTTAACCTGAGTCTGTCAGCTATGTCTCAAAAATGGAGAGTAAGTGGCAGTACTATCCAAAGAGTTACTGTGTGGGTGACCATCCTTCCTATTGACAGCCAGGCCCCAGAAATTTCTATAGGTGAACAGTTTATAGTTATGGAAGGTGATAAAAGTGTCATAACCTCAATGCATATAAGTGCTGAAGATATTGATTCCCTAAATGATGACATCTTGTGCACTATAGTTATTCAGCCTACCTCAGGTTATGTCGAAAATATTTCTCCAGCACCAGGCTCTGAAAAATCAAGAGCAGGGATTGCCATAAGTGCCTTCACACTGAAAGATCTCAGGCATAATCATATTAACTATGTCCAGAGCATACATAAAGGAGTGGAACCTGTGGAAGATAGATTTATATTTCGTTGTTCTGATGGCATTAACTTTTCAGAGAGACACTTTTTCTCCATTGTAATCATTCCCACCAATGATGAACAGCCAGAAATATTTATGAGGGAATTTATGGTGATGGAAGGCATGAGTCTGGTGATTGATACGCCCATCCTCAATGCTGCTGATGCTGACATTCCCCTGGATGATTTAACTTTCACTCTTACCCAATTTCCTACTCATGGTCGCATCGTGAACCAGCTGATAAACAGCACAGTTTTGGTCAAAAGCTTTACCTTAGACCAGATCATAGAGAGTTCCAGCATTATTTATGAGCATGATGACTCTGAGACCCAGGAAGATAGTTTTGTGATTAAACTAACAGATGGTAAGCACTCTGTGGAAAAGATGGTTCTCATTATGGTTATCCCTGTTGATGATGAGACCCCCAGAATGGCCATTAATAATGGATTAGAAATAGAAATTGGGGAAACCAAAATTATGAACAATAAAATATTAATGGCAACAGATTTAGATTCTGAAGACAAATCGTTGGTTTTTATTATTCGTTATGGGCCAGAACATGGATTACTACAGAGACAAAAACCTATGCATGCCTTTGAAAATATCACACTGGGCATGAATTTTACCCAGGATGAAGTGGACAGGAACTTAATTCAATATGTCCATTCTGGGCAAGAGAGCATTCGGGACCTAATTAAATTTGATGTGACTGATGGAACAAATACCCTCATAGATTGCTACTTTTATGTATCTATTGGGAGCATTGACATTGTCTTCCCTGATGTGATAAGTAAGGGAGTATCCTTGAAAGAAGGTGGTAAAGTCATCCTCACAACAGACCTCTTAAGCACTAGTGATTTGAACAGTCCTGATGAAAACTTAGTGTTTACCATCACCAAGGCTCCCCTGAGAGGTCTCTTAGAATGCACAGATCAACCTGGAGTGTCCATCACATCTTTCACTCAGCTTCAACTGGCTGGAAACAAAATCTACTACATACACACAGCTGATGATGAGGTGAAGATGGACAGTTTTGAGTTTCAAGTCACTGATGGACGTAACCCTGTCTTCCGGACATTCCGCATCTCCATTAGTGATGTGGACAACAAAAAGCCAGTTGTCACCATCCATAATCTGATTGTCAGTGAAGGTGAAAACAAGCTGATTACTCCCTTTGAACTCACTGTTGAAGATAGAGATACTCCTGATAAACTCTTAAAATTCACTGTCACCCAGATGCCTGTTCATGGTCAACTCCTACTTAACAATACCAGGCCTGCCATGGTTTTTACCAAGCAAGACTTAAATGAAAACTTAGTCAGCTATAGGCATGATGGCACTGAGACAAGTGAAGACAGCTTCTCCTTCACGATAACGGATGGCTCCCATACAGAGTTCTATGTTTTTCCTGATACAGTATTTGAAACAAGAAGACCACAAGTGATGAAGATCCAGGTCTTAGCTGTTGACAATAGTGTCCCCCGAATTGCAGTGAACAAAGGAGCTTCTACACTTCGCACTCTGGCCACTGGCCACTTGGGATTCATGATCACAAGCAAAATATTAAAAGTTGAGGACAGAGACAGCTTGTGTTTTTCTCTTAGGTTTATTGTTACAGAGGTCCCTCGACACGGATATCTCCTCAACTTGGGCAAAGGCAACCACAGTGTCACTCAGTTTACACAAGGTATGGTTCCTTTTTCTTTCTTTATAACCAGTGGGCATTTTAAGTCTTTTTTCCTAAGGATATGGCTGTCAGTGTAAATGTTATTAAATAGAGGCTTAAATTATATTCTAAGAGAAGGAAGGAAAGGGACATAAAGGGGAAGGGAGAATTCAGGGACCTTCTTTCCTGGGAGAACAGATCCTTTCTTGCCATGTGTTCCACTGCAGTGACCTTCATTAGAGAGAGTATTGATGTATTTTTTTTTTATAGCAGCAAAGTTTGCTGCCAAAACAGGAGCCAGACTTTGGTGAATTAAAATCGAAGCAAGCTTTTCAGCTCTGCACCATTTGCCACACAACTGTCTCCTGAGTAGTCTGATTTGTATGCTGCAAATAGTTTATGAAGCTTTTTAACATCATAGAGAGACGTGCTTTCTTTTTTCTTTTAATTTTTATTTTATAATAAATCTTTATTGTTCAGATTATTACAGGTGTTCCTCTTTTTTTCCCCCCATAGCTCCCCTCCACCTGATTCCCCACCCCACCCCATGCCCTTACCCCTGCCACTGTCTTCATCCATAGGTGTAAGATTTTTGTCCAATCTCTTCCCACACCCCTCAGACTCCCTTCCCCCTGAGAATTGTCAGTTCACTCCCTTTCTATGTCCCTGATTCTATTATATTCACCAGTCCATTCTGTTCTTCAGATTTTTTATTCACTTGATTTTTAGATTCACTTGTTGGTAGGTATGTATTTGATGTCTTTTTGTTGTTCATAATTTTTATCGTTACCTTTTTCTTCTTCTTCCTCTTCTTAAAGAATACCCTTCAGTATTTCATGTAATCCTGGTTTGGTGGTGATGAACTCCTTTAGCTTTTTCTTGTCTGTGAAGCTCTTCGTCTGACCTTCAATTCTGAATGATAGCTTTGCTGGGTAGAGGAATCTTGGTTGTAGGTTCTTGCTATTCATCACTTTGAATATTTCTTGCCACTCCCTTCTGGCCTGCATAGTTTCTGTTGAGAAATCAGCTGACAGTCATATGGGTACTCCCGTGTAGGTAACTAACTGTTTTTTTCTTGCTGCTTTCAAGATTCTCTCTTTGTCTTTTGCCCTTGGCATTTTAATTATGATGTGTCTTGGTGTGGTCCTCTTTGGATTCCTCTTGTTTGGGGTTCTGTGCGCTTCCTGAACTTGTAAGTCTATTTCTTTCACCAGGTAGGGAAAGTTTTCTGTCATTATTTCTTCTAATAGGCCGTCAACATCCTGCTCTCTCTCTTCTTCTGGCACCCCAAAAATCCAGATGTTGGTACACTTAAAGCTGTCCCAGAGGCTTCTTACACTATCCTCACACTTTTGGATTCTTCTTTCTTTCCGCCTCTCTGGTTGGGTGTTTTTGCTTCCTCATATTCCAGATCTTTGGTTTGACTCTTGGGGTGCGTTGATCTACAGTTGAGTTTCTGTATATTCTTTATTTCAGACAGTGTATGCTTAATTTCTGACTGGTCCTTTTCCATTTTTTTTGGCATTCTCATTAAGGTCTTTGAAGGTCTCTTCAAGTTTCTGAGTGGTTTTTAGAAGATTCTTGAGTAACCTTATAAATGTGGTTCTGAACTCTGTGTCGTCCAGTAGTTTACTTTCCTCCATCTCTCCCATTCGTGACATGCTTCTGTGTCTCCGCATTTTGGCTGCCTCCCTGTGTTGATGGAGTGGCTTTGTGTGGTAGCTGACCTATAGGGGCCAGTAGCTCAACTTCCCCAATCACCCGAGGTGGACGCTCTTGGTACACCCCTTTGTGGGCTGAGTGAAAGTCTTGGTGTAGGTAAGCCTTGATTGCTGTTGGTACACTGGGAGGAATTGACCTCCAGGCCAATTGGCTGTGAGGACCAGCTGTGTCTATAATAGAAGAACTGCTGCACTGGAGACACGCTTGTGGTTCAGGCCTTGTTTCAGTGGGGCTTTAGTGCTCACTGAGTCCGCCTCCCGAATGTGTCACTTATGGATGTGAGGAGTTGAAATCTGGTGTCTCACACTGACCACTAGGTACACTGGCTTCTGGATCTCCAATGGGGTTCAGTTCAGCTACTGTCTGAGGCCACCCTGCAGGAGCTACATCAAGAACCACAGTCCTCTCCTCCCTGCTTGGAGCTTGGAGGCTTTGGAGCTGTCTGCACCAGGTTGCAACTTTGCTAGGTTAAACTGCAATAGGGAAGACCATTCATATGCAAAAGCCGCTGCTTGGAGCTTGGGTGGGCTTGTAGGTTGTGCGGGGCGGAGTTTCAGGACGTCACTAGGCTAGGGCGTGGCAAACAGCGATGGCTGGCAGTGTGCCGTCTCTGCCTCTCCGACTGCATCCCCACGTCTTGCCCCCCAGCACAGCAAACAATTATTCTTGCATGCAGCTCTGCAAGCAAGCCACCCTCACTTTCTGACTTGATGGCAGACAGTCCAGCTTCTCCCCAGAAACTGGATTTCAGAGAGATCGGGAGCTTGTCTCTCTTTGGGTTGAAGAAAGTAACGCCTGTCGCCAGCCGGGATCCGCCACCAGCCCGGATCGCGTGCCTCCATTACCTCAGTTTTTCAGCGCTGTGCCCTGAATGCTCTTTTCTCTTTCCGTCTAGTTGTAGAACTTCCACTTAGCCAGCTTTCCTGTGGTTCTGGGTGATAGACGTTTTGTCTTTTAGGTGTAGTTTTGAAATTGTGCACGGCAGCAATTTAGATGTTTACCTACACCGCCATCTTGGATCTCTCTGAGACGTGCTTTCTAAATTGTGTATTCATATTATTATTATTATCAAATATCATTCAAATAGAGCCTCTAAATTAATATTACTTTGATTAATTTTTAGAGCATTGTTATAATACTGTTATAGTTGGTAGAAACTTTGTAACTAAAAATATGTATTTATACTTTGTAGATTTTATAATTATTAATATTTAAAGACAAATACCTGTCCAAAGACATAAGAAGTAAACATCTATCTAGATTTATAAAAATACTAGAGGCCCGGTGCACGACATTCGTGCACTCGGAAGGCGGGGGGCCCTCAGCCTGGCCTGCACCCTTTAGCAGTCTGGCAGCTCTTGGGTGATGTCTGACTGATTGATTAGATCTGCTCCCCCTGTGGGAGTGCACTGACCACCAGGGGGCAGCTCCTGCTTTGAGCATCTGCCCACTGGTGGTCAATGCGCATCATAGCAACCGGTAGTTCCACCATTCAGTCTATTTGCATATTACCCTTTTATTAGATAGGATGTACAAGGCATGTTACTATGGTACACACAAAGTAAGAGAGTATAAGAAGACATGATGTATAAGAAGACAGTATTTTTGTCACCAAAATATGCATCCACTTCCTTATTAAGAACTTGAAGATCCTATCTAATAAAAGGGTAATATGCAAATTGACCGTCACTACAACACGCAAGATGGCCGCTCCCATGTGGACACAAGCTGGCTGCCACAAGATGACCAGCAAGGGAGGGCAGTGGGGAGGAACCCGGCCAGCCAGGGAGGGCAGTTGGTGGTGACCAGGATGGCAAGGGAGGGCAGTTAGGGGTGACCAGGCCAGCAGGGGAGGGCAGTGAGGGTCAATTGGGCCAGCAGGGAGCATTTTGGCATCGATCAGGCTGTCAGGGGAGTGGTTAGGGGGTGATCAGGGTGACAGGCAGAACTGCTTAGGGGCAATGAGGCAGGCAGGCGAGCAGTTGGGAGCCAGCAGTCCTGGATTGTGAGAGGGATGTCCGACTGCACATTTAGGCCCAATCCCACCAGTCAGATTGGGCCTAAACGGGCAGCCAGACATCCCTCAAGGGGTCCCAGATAGGAGAGGCTGCAGGCTGGGCTGAAGGACACACACCTCCCCCTCACCCATGCATGAATTTCATGCACTGGGCCTCTAGTCCTACCTAATAATAGACAAATATGCAAATTGACCGTACCTTCACTATGCCCGTGATTGGCCAGGAGGCGCGGGGGGGGGGGGCGGGACTCAGGGTGGCCGGGGTGGCCGATTGGGCCGGCAGGATGCTGAGCTCGCGTCGCCAGCGGTGGCTCGAGCTCAGTGTCTGCGCCATGGCTGTGCTGTGGCACAGAAGGGGCCTCTGGGGCAGCGAGCTCACGTCCCACTGCAGACCATCAAAAGCAGGGGAGCTGGGTGCCTGTCCGCTCAGGCACCAGGCCTTTCAGAAGCCTCTGGCAGGGCGGAGGCTTCTGAAAGGCCTGGTGCACCAGCGATCAAAAGCAAAAGTGTGGGAGCTGGGTGCCTGTCTACCCAGGCACCAGGCCTTTTAGAAGCCTTCGCCGCGCCGGAGGCTTCTGAAAGGGCTGGTGCACCAGCGGACAGATACCCAGCTCCCCTGTGATCGAAAGTGAAAGCGTGTAGGGGACCCTACACGTGCATGATTCAATCATGCACTGGGCCTCTAGTATGTTAATAAAAGTAATAGTATAAGGAGAAAATTATCATTGTTATTTTAAAATATATTTTTATTGAATTTTTAGACAGGAAGGGAGAGGGACAGAGAGTTTGAAACATCCATGAGAGAGAAACACCAATTGGCTGCTTCCTGCATGTCCCCTACAAGGATCAAACCCTCAACTTGGGTATGTTGCCCTGACCCAGAATTAAACCAGGGACCTCTTGTTTCATGGGTTGACACTCAATGATTGAGCCACTATGACCAGGCAAAAATTATTATTTTTTATTTCAAAACTTTTCTGTACCCTGTTTCAAACTCAATAACCAACACTGGTTGCAGCTACATTAATTTGCATTCTTGAGGCTAAAGTATTTTTCTAACCTAATTTTTTTTGTGTGCAGACATAATCTCAGACAGGAAGGGCAGGTGACCTAAGCAAAGTTACTCAGGGAGTGAAGGGAGAAGCCAATTCACTATGCTGGCTTGGCAGTTAGGGCTCTGCTCTCTAGAACCTGTGATTTTCACTACAAAGGGCTTTGGGTTGCTTTCATAAAAACCTCACCATGACAGAATGCAAACTTGATCTATCCTATGTGGGCTCTCTGGGTAGAGATGGAGTTTAACCCTAGGACATCCCAGTGGGGATATTCTTTTCATGCAATAGTGTTATCTATTAGTATAGATAGCCAATCCTACCTAATAATAGACAAATATGAAAATTGACCGTACCTTTGCTATGCCCATGATTGGCTAGGAGGCGCGGGGGGGCGGGACTCGGGGTGGCCGTGGTAGCTGATTGGGCCGGCGGGACGCTGAGCTGCATCACCAGCAGTGGCACGAGCTCAGCGTCTGCGCCATGGCTGTGCTGTGGCACAGAAGGGGCCTCTGGGGCAGCGAGCTGATATCCCGCCCCACGGACCATCAAAAGCGGGGGAGCTGAGTGCCTGTCCACTCAGGCAGCAGACTTTTCAGAAGCCTCCGCCATGCCGGAGGCTTCTGAAAGGCCTGGTGCACCAGCGATCAAAAGGAAAGCGTGGGAGCTGGGTGCCTGTCCGCTCAGGCACCAGGCCTTTCAGAAGCCTCCGCGGCGCTGGAGGCTTCTGAAAGGCCTGGTGCACCAGCGATCGAAAGGAAAGCGTGGGAGCTGGGTGCCTGTCCACTCAGTCACCAGGCCTTTCAGAAGCCTCCGTGGCGCTGGAGGCTTCTGAAAGGCCTGGTGCACCAGCAGACAGGGACCCAGCTCCCCGCAATCAAAAGCAAAAGCGTGGGAGCTGGGTGCCTGTCCACTCAGGCAGCAGGCCTTTCAGAAGCCTCTGCCACGCCAGAGGCTTCTGAAAGGCCTGGTGCACCAGCGATCGAAAGGAAAGCGTGGGAGCTGGGTGCCTGTCCACTCAGGCACCAGGCCTTTCAGAAGCCTCCGCCACGCCTGAGGCTTCTGAAAGGTCTGGTGCACCAGTGATCGAAAGCAAAAGCGTGGGAGCTGGATGCCTTTCAGAAGCCTCCGGCGCCTGGTGCACCAGCAGACAGGCACTCAGCTCCCCGTGATCGAAAGGGAAAGCATGTAGGGGACCCTACACGTGCATGATTCAATCATGCACTGGGCCTCTAGTCTATACTAATAAAGGAGTAATATGCTAATTAGACCGGGAGACCTTCCAGATGTCCTCCCGGACAAAGCTGGGGGCTTGGCCAGCCTGCAAACCACCTCCAAACAGCCCTCAGCCCCTGACCCAGGCTGGCTATGCCCTCCAGTGGGGATCCTCACCCTGATGAGGGTGTGGCCAGCCTGCAAATGGCCATCAGCCCCTCACCCAGGCTGGCCACGCCCCCTAGTGGGGACCCCCAACCTGATGGAGGCATGTCCCGCCTGCAAACCACCCCAGGCCCCTCAGCCAGGCCAGCCCCACTCCACAGGGGGACCCCCACCCTGATCTGGGACCCCCTTCAGGGCAGACCAGTTGGCCCCCTCCCATGCACCAGGCCTCTATCTATACTAAAAAAAGGGTAATATGCTAATTAGACTGGGATACCTTCCAGGAGACCTTCCCGGATGTCCTTCCGGACAAAGCCATGGTGGAGGGGCCAAGGCAGAGGCAGTTAGGGGCTATCAGGCCAGCAGGGGGGGTAGTTGGGAGTGATCAGGCTGGCAGGGGGGGCAGTTGGGGGTGAGCAGGCTGGCGGGGGCAGCAGTTGGGGTGAGCAGGCTGGCGGGGGGGCAGTTGGGGGCTATCAGGCCAGCAAGGGGGGGCAGTTGGGGATGAGAAGGCTGGTGGGGGGGCAGTTGGAGGCCAGCAGGCTGGCAGCCAGAGTGGGTAGGGGCAATCAGGCAGGCAGGCAGGCAAGTGGTTAGGAGCCATTGTTTCCGGATTGCGAGAGGGATGTGGGATGGGGCCTAAACTGGCAGTCAGGACATCCCCCACGGGGTTTCAGATTGGAGAGGGTTCAGGCCGGGCTGAGGGTCACCCCCTGTGCATGAATTTTGTGCACTGGGCCACTAGTGCTTTAATAAACATGGATGTCACAAAGTACAGTGCTAAAGTGAACTGTTTCTCCGATTTAGATGCTGTTAAATAGTCCTACACTCCAAACTTCTGATTCTTGGCTGAAAGCCTGAATATGTCCTCAGGCCCACAGGGACAGAAAAACCTCAGAGTGCCAAGTGTCATGCCAGATCAGCAGAAAACTTTTGTGTGAAGGCTTTCTGAGGATAGAGATGCCATGCTATCTTAGATTGGTTTATTTTTATGTGAGTGAAGAGGATGAAAGGAATATGGGTGTGGGCAAAAGTAGTTTTAAGTATCCACTTTAACTGGTTGTTGGTTAAATTACCAGCCATCATTACCTAAGAGATAAATCATAAGTAAGGATACAGAATAAAAACAACAATAGTAAGACAAATAATATAAATAATAATGTTTAATAAATAAATCCTATATAATAAAGAGATAATATGCAAATTGACCATCACTCCAACACACAAGATGGCTGACCCCATGTGGTCAAATATGGCCACCTCTATGTGTACACAAGATGGCCACCACAAGATAGCCAGCAGGGGAGGGCAGTTGGGAGGGACCAGTCCAGCAGGGGAGGGCAGTTGGGGATGACCAGGCCTGCAGGGGAGGGCATTTGGAGGGGACCAGGCCTTCAGTGGAGGGCATTTGGAGGGGGTGGGAACAGGCCTGCAGGGGAGGGCAGTTGGGGGTGATCAGGCCTGCAAGGGAGGACAGTTAGGGCTGACTAGGCTGGCAGGGGAGGGCAGTTAGGGGTGACCAGGCCAGCAGGGGAGGGCAGTTAGGGGTGATCAGGCCAGCAGGGGAGGGCAGTTAGGGGTGACTGGGCCAGCAGGGGAGGGCAGTTGGGGCGACCAGGCCTGCAGGGGAGGGCAGTTGGGGGCAACCATGCTGGCAGGGGAGGGCAGTTAGGGGCGACCATGCTGGCAAGGAAAAGCAGTAAGGGGTGACCAGGCCTGCAGGGGAGGTCAGTTAGGGGCGACCAGGCCAGCAGGGGAAGGCAGGGGTGACCAGGCCGGCAGGGGAGGGCATGTAGGGGCGATCGGGCCAGCAGGACAGCAGTTAGGTGTCGATCAAGCTGGCAGGGGCCTGGTTAGGGGATGATCAGGCTGGCAGGCAGAAGCGGTTAGGGGCAATCAGACAGGCAGGCTGGTGAGCGGTTGGGAGCCAGCAGTCCTGGATTATGAGAGGGATGTCCCAGATTGGAGTGGGTGCAGGCTGGGCTGAGGGACACACCGCCCCCCCCCCCCCATGCACGAATTTTTTGCACGGGCCTCTAGTAATAATATAAGTATAAACTCTATGTTTCATGTACTCCCAACTGTAAACCTACTTTTGCCCACCCTATATATTGGAGGATAGTAAATGTTACTTCAAATCACTTCTCTGACCAGAAAAAGAATTCCAATGTTAAAGATTATTTTAAAAGAAATTTTAGGATGAAGATAGGCAAATGTGCTGTTTCATTACAGGTGTTGCTCTTACTAACTTGGACTCACCATGGTCGTATGTAAATGAAGAGTAATAGTAAATCCTATATAATAATGATATAATATGCAAATTGACCCTCACGCTCTCACACAGATGGCTGCCCCCATGTGGTCAAAGATGGCCGGGAGGGGAGGGCAGTTGGGGGTGACCAGGCCTGCAGGGCAGGGCAGTTAGGGGTGACCAGGCCGGCAGGGGTGGTCTGTTGGGGGAGACCAGGTCTGCAGGGGAGGGCAGTGAGGGGTGACCAGGTCTGCAAGGGAGCGCAGTTGGGAGGGACTAGGCCTGCAGGGAAGGGCAGTTGGGGACGGGGCTGCAGGCCAGTCAGGGTAGTGGGTGCCCATTGGGGGTGGGACTGACCCAGGGGAGGGGCTACCGGCCCCACCCCTGATCAGGCCAGTTTGCTGGCCGCAGTGGGCATCATAGTGACTGGTCATTGCTCGTTCCGGTTGTTACAGATGCTGGCTTTTTATTTATATAGATGACTTGAGACTATGCTTTGTAAAATAATTTTCTTACATATAATGCCTGTAAATGTGATAGCATAAACTTAGTAAATCTCTTTTTATTTTAATTGAATTGATTGGGATGACACTGGTTAACAAAATTATACAGGTTTCAGATGCACAATTCTACAATACATAATCTGTACACTGTTTTGCATGTTCACCACCCCATGTTAAGTCTCCATCTATCACCATTTACCCCTCTATACCTTTCTCTACCTACCCCCATCCACCCTCTTTCCTGGCAACCACCACACTGTTGCCATGTCCATGAGTTCTTTATCATTTGTTTTTCTTTTTTGCTCAAGCCCTTCACCCTCCCCACCCAACCACCACCCCTGACAGGTGTCAGCTTGCTCTCTATCCATGAGTCTGTCTCTATTTTGCTTGTTAATTCATTAGATCGACATATAAGTGAAATTATATGGTATTTGTCTTTCTCTGATTGCCTTATTCTCCTTAGCATAATGCTCTCCAGGTCCATCCATGCCATCACAAGAATGAATTTCTTTGTCTTTTACAGCCAAGTAATATTCCATTGTGTAAGTGTACCATAGCTTCTTTATCCTCCCATCTATTGTTCAACACTTGGGCTGCTTCCAAGTCTTGACTATTATAGAGGCCTGATGCATGAAATTTGTGCATGGGTAGGGTCCCTAGGCCTGGCTGGGAATCAGGGCTGATATGTGGGGCGACCAGCAGGGCAATCAGGGGGCCCCCACTGGCACCCGCCTTGGCCGGCCTGGGGCCTGTGGGCTGGGGGCAGCTCCTGCGTTGAGCGTCTGCCCCCTCATGGTCAGTGTGAATTATAGTGACCAGTCATTCTGCTGGTCATTCCACTGGTCGGTCAATTTGCATATTAGGCTTTTATTATATAGGATAGGATGGTGCAATGAACACAGGGGTGCATATAGTCTTTAAAATTTGTGTTTTGGTTTTCTTCAGATAAATTTCCAGATGTAGAATTGCTTGGTTATAAGGCAGTTCTATTTTTAATTTCTTGAGGCACCTCCATACTGTTCCCCACAGTGGCTGTATCAATATTCATTCCCACCAACAGTGCACAAGCATTCCTTTTTCTCCACATCTTTGCCTATACTTGTTGGTTGTTGATTTATTGATGATAGCCATTCTTCTAGGTATGAGAGGATATCTTGTGGTTTGAACTTGCATTCCTCTGATTATTAGTGACGTTGAGAATCTTTTCATAGTTTAAGGACCAATCTGTATGTCCTCTTTGGAGACGTATGTATTCAGATCCTTTGCCCATTTTTGAATTGGATTGTTTGTTTGTGCCGCACCAGCACAGCCAAGGGTTCGGGGAGCCTGAGCGGGGGTGACGAAGGATGGAGAAATGATAGACAAAGAGAAAAAGCTGGGTCTAGGTGGATCTTCTGTGCCTTGATGAGGCCACAGACAGATCCAGACTGCAAAGCTGAGGCTTTATTTATTGTCAGGGATAAACAAGGCAATTGACAATGTTCTTGTAAGTTTCACTTGTTTTGGCAGCACTTGCTGCCCCTCCCACAGTCCACTAGCACTCCCAGGAAAGATCTAGGGAGCAGTTACAAGATCAAGCTTAATTATGCTTAGAGGACTGTGCCCTCCAAGCTGGGACTTGTTTGTGACTTTGCCAGCAGGTCAGTCCGAGGCTTAATCCTATAACCGCTTCCTACATCTCACCCTTTCTTTTAAATTTAAGCTACTAATAATGGAAGTAAAATTTAAACATCAAAAACAAATTTCTGACTTATAAAACATTAACAAAACAATGCCAATGCAAAACCCAATAACAAAACAATGCCAATGCAAAATCTAGACATGGCTATTAATAAAACAATGCCAATGCAATACAACAATAATGCCAATGCAACACAACAATAAAGAAATCAAACTACAGTAACATTTTCCTACTAAATGCAGGTTTCTTTTGCTGATTTACTCAAGAGTCCTCGGACTTGGCTGTGCAAGAGTTTGCAGAACACTGGCAGCTAACCAATGCTAGCATGGCCAGAAACATGGTTGAGGGAGTAGCTTCTACTTCCTGCTTTTCTGCCATCTGCTGGGCCTCAGTCGTTAACTTCTTCAGCTGACCCCATGTTGGCACCTCAGTCTCTTGCGTAGCCTTCGTCATCTTCCTTTTCCGCTTTGCTGTCATCGGGGCAACTTTCAGTCTTTTGAACGATGGGACAAGGAGCTTCTCTTGGTCCATTGTGGTGACACACGTAACACTCTGGCACCCAAATTGGTTGTGCTGCTCCTTCTGGAAAGATAAACACATCATTATTGGATCTGGTCCAAACCATTGTCCCGTTTGTACATCCATCCATCGGGCTAACCCCGTGGAAGCTATTGCACAGGAGGCCCGATGCCTTTCGGCTGCTATATGACCCTCTGCATCGCAGTTCAAAAAATTTAAAGTATAAAGAACATGATTGAGTTTGTTTTAAGGTGACACATAACACATCTGTCTACCCCTTTCTGTTTTAGTAATTGCATTTTAAGGGTACGATTTGCTCTTTCCACTATTGCTTGACCTTGAGGGTTGTAAGGGATACCAGTTTTATGACGAATTTGATATTGCTGACAAAAATGTTGAAAAGCAGAACTAGTGTATGTGGGTCCATTGTCTGTCTTTAGCTCTAAGGAGGACCTAGTACTGCAAAGGCAGCTAGGCAATGATTAATTACATGTTTGGCACTCTCTCCTATTTGGGGAGTCGCAAAAATAAAGCAGGTGCAGGTATCTACATTAACATGCACCCATCTATGCTTACCAAATTCTGGTATGTGGGTGACATCCATTTGCCAAATTTGATTAGGTTTAAGACCCCTAGGATTAACCCCCAATGATTGTACAGGGCAATGAATTACACACTGAGAGCACTGCTTAACAATTTGACAAGCTTGCTCCCGAGAAATACGGAATTGTTTGTGTAAGGCAGAAACATTTTGATGATGCAAAGCATGGGAGGACTGGGCAAGAGAAAATGGGGTAGCCTCTTGCATTGCACCAAGGAGGCGATCTATAGCATCATTGCCTATAGCTAATGGACCAGGGAGACATGAATGAGATCGGATATGACCGATAAAACAGGGAAATTTTCTTTCTCTAATGACTTTTTGAAGGTTGAAAAATAAATGAAAGAGTTCCTCTGAATTAGTGTGCCCTATAGTAGCTGTTTCAATAATTTTGGCTTATACTTACCTCATAAGCACTATTACTATAGGTTGATGGGCTCCATAGCAAGATCTATTAAGACATAAATAGGAGCTTGTATTCCTACTGAAATATAAGGGGTTTGAAGGACCTTTGCTCTCCTGCTGCAGTAGATCCAGCCTTTTTGGAACTGGATCCATCTGTAAAAATGGTTAATGCCTGAGGTATAACATCTCTTTTAATGTGGCAGTTAATACTATTCCCTGTGTTAGAAATAAGGCAAGTCCCCCAAGTCAGGGGTCCTGGTAAAACACAAAACATCAAACATTGACTTCTATGCAGAAGGGTGTGCACATGGTCTGGAAGCGCGTGCACACCGACCTTCCTTGCCCTTGGTTCTGGGCAATCTGCAGCAATGCACAGGTGCTAACTGCTATCATGGCAAGGCATCTTCACTATTTTTATATCTGGACTGTTTCTCCTCTGTTCTCGGGAGCCACTACTTATTCTGTGGCTGGAACAGTCCTATCAAGTCCTCTCTGGGATCTGTTGTTGCAAGAATCCATATGGGCTTTGGAGTTTTCTGGAAATATAAACATATTCTTGACCAAAGGTCAATAAAGAACCCTTTTCTATAAATTAGACTTGGGATCCCTTTGATTTTTGTCCAGATGACCCTCCTTTGGCCTATTCTGACACCATGAGATTTTTCATGGGTGCCTTATCAGCACTACAAATGAAAAATAATTTTTAAAGTAAAATTTTAAAGCAATTAAGGCTCGATGTAATTTACTTACAGGATATTTCTTACAGGATATTATTCTACTATCCTTTTTTTTATTAATTATTATGAGGCTATTGTAAAAAAAATTAATGCAGTCTTGATGACTTTTATTTTCATTTTTTTGCACAAAAATATGACTGCTTTGGATTCTTTGGGTATTAAGCAATTTTACCATGAAATGAACTACCAATAGATATTTTGGTTAATACTTTAGGAACAGCTTTTTGTACAATTAGATTTTCTTGAATATTCACTTATTTCATTTAGCCAATTTAAGTTAATCTGAAAACTTGACTATTTTACTGTTAAATTTAATATTCTAACAACAATCTTAGTTTACCCTGTAAATATTAATGGAAAGTATCATTTGTATCCCTGAGAAAGCTCTGAGCATTCCTAGATTTAGGCTGGATTTAGATATAGGGCAGCTGCCATTGGCCAACTCTCTGTTGCCTGGGTCCCGATCTGAGCTGGGCATGGGAAGCACGAAGCAGCCATGGGGCAGGAGACCTCCCTCAGAAAGAGCAAGTGTTCAACCCCTATAATATTGGGGGGGGTGAAGGTCTGTGCCCCACCTCTGTTGACCCCCAAGTTCTCTCCTGATGGCCCCTCTGCGACTGTGCCTGTCTTAGGTTGTTCCTTCCTTGAGGAATCTTACCCGTCTCTGGCTAACCAGCCATTCTCTGGGGCCAAGCAGGGTGATGTGAGGTTCAGTTCTGTCTCCTTAGTAACCTATGCTCCCGTGGCCTCCATGCCCAGCACCTGTCTTGGGATCCCCTCTCCTGCTGGCGGGGCCCCAGCATTGATCACATATCTTGGGGAACCCAGGTTTCTTCTCCAGGGAGGGTCCAGCTCACGCCATTGGGCGAGAGACAGATCCATGGTACCAGCCACCATGAGGCTTCAACCTCGGCGTGAACTGAAAACTCAGGCAACAGCTGTGGACAATTGGATTGTGAGGAGAGGGTCCCTCTTGGCAAAAGGGCAAGAAGGGCCAATAAAGAATGCTCAAGTGCCTTCCCAGGGGGCCTTCCACACAGTGGAAGGGATTAAATCCTTTCATGTCCTTTTAAACTGCTGCCAAATATTCAAAGAATTAGTTTGTAAGTTGGTTTGGGATAAT